>CM022301.1:180215340-181415340 GCA_011799875.1 Thinopyrum elongatum
CCCTGTTAGTGGTCACTTTTAATTAACATCCCATGCTACAAAAAATATTATTGGTCACTTTTAACTTCAATGCTACAACAATTGTTATTGGTCACTTTTAATTAATTTCCAATGCTACACAAAATATTATTGGTCACTTTTAACTTCCAATGCTATAAAAATTTGCAACATGAGGACTTGCCTGATTTCTTTAGTGCACATTTCTACAGAAACTACCAGCAAAACTCCAGTCTACACATAACATATTGAACACTAAGTTCAATTGTGCACTATCCATTTCTACTAAATTTACAATTTGTACAAATAAATCAATTTCACTAAATATCATGTACTAATATAAAAAAAACAGTACAATCTATTCATCCATCCATCTATGAAAAAATATCAATTCCTGCACTATCCACTTCTACTGAATATATCATTTTGTACAAATACAATCAATTTCTACAAATATAACATACGAATATAACAAAGCTAGCACTATCCATTCATCCATTCATATAGTAACCAATCAACTACCCTATCCATCTACACACAATTTTTTTAGCTCACATCTTCAAAGAGAGACGTTGGGGAGGGGAAGAAAACTCGCGAGGGGAAGAGGGGATATCTCACCTCCTTTCCGGAGGCTGTGGCAGCGGCCCCGCGCATTCCGGTGGGGAAGAGCGCGTCGTTGGGCAGCGGCGGCGGTGGTGGTAGAGAAGGGGGGACGAAGAAGGGTGTGAAAATGATAAGTTAGTGAATGGACTACACTGTTTTTACTAGATAGGGTAGTTTTTTTTGCTGGTGTGGGCCTAGGGATACTGTTGTCGTAGGCCTAATGGGATGCATAGTAAAACGAAGAACACACAGATAAAAAAAAATGTCTATGTGAAAGGATCGAGAAGAGGGGTTCTAGAGGGGGGGTCACTATTGGAATCATCTTCTTTGCCGTCCGCCATGGCGGACCGCATGGCATGGAACGGACGGCAAACATCTTTGCGTCCGCTAGCAGACGGCAAACTGTCCGGATGAAAGCCTTCCTGCAACGGCCTTCTTTGCCGTCCGCTTTTTAGAAACAGACGGCAAATGGATTACGCCGTCCGCCATCCTGGCCAGCAGACGCAAGAAAGCTGACGGAGTGCGGTTGGCGTCAGACGTTAGGGGGTTAACGGCACTCTTTGCCGTCTGCCAGCGGACGGCAAAAGCCCAGTATGGCAGTACTGGGAAGCTGCCACGTTCCAGATATGACGTCCGCCAGCAGACGGCAAAGAGGTTTGAATCATTGCCGTCTCTGTGCAGACGGCATAGATGGTCACTTTGCTGTCCGCCAGCCGACGGCAAAATGACCCAAATAGGCAGCCAGTGTTCCCAGTTGCACGGTGACTGCCACCGTGTCCTCTTTGCATCCGCTAAGCGGACGACAAAGAGGCTTATTATCCCCTGTTTTTATTTAAATCCCATTAATTAGACATGTTCAAACACAGATATACATGCATACATATCCAACAGCATCCAACAACATATTTCATCCAATCCAAACAACATAGTTCAACAAGTCCACATATCCATATATAATACCAAAACAATTTCCAACAACATATCCTATAGACATACATATGCAAACAAGTTTTTCATAAACAACAGGAAGCACCACAAGAATAGTACACTCATGAATCCAAGCGTTCCTCATGTAACAAATCTGCAAATTGGGAAAGATGAAAGTTAGAAGAAGAAAGAAGACTAGTTATAAGAAGAAGAGAAGAAGAAGATAGTTAGAAGAAGAAAGAAAGAAAGAAGAAAGAAGACTAGTATAAAAGCAGAGAAGAGGTAGAAGAGGGAGATTTTTTTTCTTTCTCTTTCTTTTCTCCTCTCCTCTTCTTTATCTTCTTCTTCTTCTAACTAAGGTAGGTAAAAATGTCATTTTTATTGCTAAGCTAGGTAAAAATGCTAAGTGTAGGTCATTTTAGAGCTAAGGTAGGTAAATAGGTCATTTTGGCAGCTTGTAAGGTTATTATGTCAATTTTTTATCTAACTTAGGTAATTATGCATTTAGGAGGAAATAAGCTAGTATCCATTTATAAAGCAAAACACTAGAGAAACTTACCCTCATCACAACAAATTAGAGAAGATCGCAACTAAGGTAACAATTGATCCAACGGATATGATACCAAGCCTCATTATCAGGCTATTTTCTATCTTCTAACTTCAGCGCATTGCACCATCTTCAAGCGCATTGCATTCATCTTCAAGCGCATTGCATTCATCTTCATCTTGTGATCATAGATGGCATTGGCAACTACACACTCCAATGTCCATCTCTCTTCTTCAATTCTTTTAATTTTTCTTTCAAATACTCATTTTCTTTTTCAACTAAATTTAACTTCTCGACAAGAGGTCTGTTTCAAATTCCGGTTCACATACCTCCTGATTAAAATATCTCTATGTCAACTGATGGGCCATAATTTGCATAATGCGAAATGCAACAAAGTATAATGAAAGAGAATTTACCACATCCGAATCATAAAGCGGGCGGGGCCGACCGGACGGAAATCAAGACCATGGGCACTATGTATAAGAACCAATCATACAAAGTAAGAAATTATAATACCAACTATATAAATCATCAATCATACAAATACTATATAAATCAAGTACAACATAAAAATTTGAATACCTAATAATCATTATCGGTAATGACGTGCTCTGCATCATCATTAATAAAAGCATCAGCATCATCACTATTGGTAATGGACGTGCTCATCATCATCATTAATAAATGCATCATCATGTGGAAGGTCCACTTTACGTAATCGTTCAAGCATTGATACGGTCATCCGCAGTAGTAACTTCTTCTTCTTCTGGCTCTTCTTGTTCCAGCTCAGGGGTGAAGTCGATTCACTATCATTGTTACTTCAATGTTTCTGGGTGGAGTAGAGCGGTTCTTGAAACATTTTTGGAAAGACTGTTTCTTGGAAGAATTCTCCTTCGTCATATGTGTCTGGTTAATGTGAGGTTCATAATCCTTTTCATTGGGGGAGGTGGTCTAACACGTGGCGGCACTTCATAAACGACGTCCCAATACTGAGATTTGGATCACTTTGACAGGCCCACGGTAGATAGAAAACGTGGGTTGCCTGTTGAGCCGTAATATAGACCATCGGGAACATCCAAATGGTGCTTTGTTGATTTCGACTAGCCTTATAGTTCATGAGTCCTTCTAGTCTCCCTCGGCTGGAACCAATAACATTGAAGACCGACGTTTTGGGGTTTTCACCATAGAATTCAGTTCATAAATTGCTTCAACTCTTCCATAATACTCGATACCTCCTCGCCGATAGCAAAGACACAATTTGTTAGACTTTAGGTTGGCCATAGATAGCTCTTTGTCATAGGTACGAAAGCGATACCGTTGATGTGTATTTGTCAAATGAACGGACCTTATAGTCAAAACCCTAGCTACTGTCTCAATCGGCATCCATAATCTCTGAATAGCCTACAAGTTTTAATACGAAAGATTGTTGCATAGTTCGCAAATTAGCAAAGAAAAAAAAGGGTCTAATGGAAATTACCCTTTTTTTGAACCAAGATGAAAACCGGGAATTCGGCTCCTTGTTTTGCCAGAAGCTCATACTCTTTCGACGGATCCTTTGGATCACCGCTCCATACGAGAATATGGCGACGTATCGACTGCATCAAAAATCCAGAATAAGAAGTTCAAAGGAATTAGAAGTGTGAAACATGTTCGAGATCTTACCGATTTGTACGGCCGCACTTCTGTTAGGTTGTTGAAGAGATACAACGAAATGGTCCGCCATTCTTCAACATCCACCTTACTGGTTTTCCACACACGAGCTGTGTGCGAGATTCCTTTGAATAGGCTGGGTTGGATTGACCCTTTGAGGTTCGTCAAGCATTGTACCGAGGCTCGGATTATGCAAATGATGATTTTGGCTTCGTAGTAGTGGCGGTCACGAAGTTTGCTGCCTCCTCAGTGATGAATGCCTCCGCCATCGATGCTTCTATTCACGTTTATTTTTACATTTTGCTCGAAGCGTCTTCTGCATTCTCTCAGTTGAGTAGCACCAACGATTTTGCACGGGCCCCCCCAATCGTGCCTCGGTCGGGAGATGCAAAATCAAGTGTTGCTTGGATTAAAGAAGCTTGGCGGAAAGATCTTCCTAACTTGCAGATCAACTCCGCGCCAACATTCCATTCTTCTAGGAGGCCAGTCGATAGTTCTTTGCACAAAGAACACGACGAAGAAATAGCTCAGCTCTGCAGTACTAGCCATTCATCCTCAGGATGAAGCCACGCAACTCACCGGCTTAGGACTCAATCCATATGTGCCAATCATGACTTTTTAGACCAAATATTTTCAATTTTTGAAGACTCCGCTCCCCACTTTAGATTTGCTGCTACCCATCGGGAACATCAACTGCATTTCACCCACAAAATAATTTCCTTCATAGCTGGCCTTCCAAGATTGAACCATGCCTTTCGCTTCGTCCAGTTGATCCCCTTTCCTTTCGGTTCTTTCATGTTTTGTTAACGGTCTATCACATAGCTCCTCTTGATCGACTCTAGCCTTAGGATTATCCTTTGATTTCCCTCTATGCCGAACAATGTACCAAAAATGGCTTCGGTGATATTCTTTTCATGTGCATCACGTCGATGTTGTGTGGGCAAAGGAGGTCTTTGAAGTAAGCGCAGATCCCAGAAGCATGTCTTATGAGTCCGGATGTTCCTTATTATACCCTTGAATACCCTGGATGCTCTGGATCTGGCTCGAGAGCGTTTAACTGATCTAGGGTCTGTTGGCTTGTCAACGCAGGTGGTGCAGAGTGTTTCACAACTCTACATTTTGATGAAGTTCTTCTTGTCTTTCCTGAACTTATGGCCAGGATGTAGAAACGGTCTATCAAGTCGAACAATACTTGCGCCCTGCCATCAGCCAACGAAACTCAAGAGCTCCTTGCATGTGGGGCACGGGAACCTTCCATGCACACACCAGCCAACGAATAGCGCATACGCCGCAGTATGCGCCGAGTACATGTACCAGGCACGCATTATGAAGTTCAGTTTGCTAAAGGCGTCGTATGTCTTGAACCCATTATCCCAACTTCTTGCAATTCATCCTTAAGCGGCTGCATGTACACATTCATATATCTTCCCGGATAGTTGGGCCCTGAATTATCAACGTCAGGAAAATATTCTTTCGTTGCATAATCTACCCGGGGGGGAGATTGAGTGGAATGACAAACACGAGCCAACAGGTATGGGGCTGCCATCTGACCAAACACACTGAATCCATCTGTGCTAACGGCGACTCGAGGATGCCTTGGATCTGCCATTTTTTCCTTATGTAATGCATCGAAGCGCTTCCACGCTTCACCATCCGATGTGTGCCACCATCATCAATTCCCATCTGCATCTAGTTCGGTTTTTGCCGTTTTGTGCCATGTCATCTGTCTAGACCGTCTCTTCGACCATGAAAAGACGTTGAAGTCTTGGTACGATTGGCATATACCGAAGACATTAACGGGTATTTTGGTCTGCGTCTTCTCACCCATACCGTTGTCTACCCCAAACATACCTGGAAGAATTGCAAATGGGACAATAGTTCAAGTCCTCATACTGAGCCTAAATAAGACACAACCTTTCTCACAGGCATTATCTTCTCATAGGGCATCTTAAGAGCACGGAGGATTTTGTCTGACTGGTACAGGTTGGGGTAGCAAATGGCCTTTGGTAGAAATCGTCTGAATGTGTCATCATCGATCGTCGAGCATTCTCTGCCCAAGTTGAATTGAGCCTTCAAGCCATTATTTGTGAGGATGGCATCCAGCTGACAAAGCTCAGTGTGCTTGGGAGAGGACGTTTTGACGACTCCAACATTTCAGTGAAGGCCTTTGCAGATTCCTCCATTCCTCCTCGTCCGAGTCCCCGGGCATCGTCAAGTCTTGCACCATGTCTGCGGTCCCGGTACCATGCTCGTCGGTGCGACGATGAACCTCGGCTCTGGCACGTTGGGCAGACTCACCATGTAATGTCCAGACCATGTAACCAGGCGTAAAACCAAACTTCTGCAGGTCTTTACTCATTTCAAGCTTGTCCTCTTGTTATAGTTGTCGCCAACGGGAACAGGGGCAACCAGCTAAATTCCTGGCCATTTGCAAATGCGGCCCTAACAACCCTTGGTTTTTGTTAACCATTCCTCGGTCCAAACTTCTAACAAGTGTACCGGTGTACATCCATGCACGATCACTCATATTGACTTCCTACTGGACACACAAGAAATATATACATAATTAAGCAACCATATCCATCAGTTAATGGAGTTTGTCAGTTTTATTTACGTCCATTGCAACCTACACGCTAATAGGTAAGATAGGTCATAATCCCACCCGAGTATGTGTAGATCGGGTTCATTTTCCCATGCTCTGCTCGGATCCGACGCAAAATTTCGGCAGCACCTCCCCGCGTTCCCTGATACACGTCTCGGCAATAAGCAGAGAGAATGTGTACCCGGAGAACACCAGGGAGGCACTGATGAAATTCTGCATCGGATCCGAGCTGAGCATATGGGAAACGAACCCAACTACACATACTCGGGCTGTCCATGGTAACGTTGGACATTCGAAAGAATCATGATTATAAATATGCAAATGCATGCATATTTATAGATGTAACCCTTTCGGACGGGAGACGCATAGTGGTTACGCATACTGATGATTGACACCTATAGCTAGCAAGTTTCATCGGCACGAGACCGGAACAGAGCGGGTTAGGGGGTCCTTGGCATCGATGGAACCCTAAATAGCAAGTATCATCGGTGCGAGATACATGTGGTGCTCGGCGTTTGAACACTGATACCACATCCACAAGTGAAGCCGGCGCCCGCATCCCGCAACAATAGTTCTGGTGGCCGATGACGGTCGAACACCATCGCGAATTTGTCTGGCAGCCTTGCGATGACGATTAAAGCCAAGTTTTGAAATTTCAAACAACCAAACCGACTTGAGTCAGTTTGGGTGTTTCAAGTTTCACACTTGCCTTTTAATCGTCATCGCAGAGGCTGGCAGGCAAATTCGCGATGGTTTTGACCGCCATCGACGCCGAGAACAGTTGCTTTGGGACGCCGGACGTCGGCGTCACTTGTGGGACATGGATGTAGCGTTCGAACCGACGGCCACATGTATCTCGCACCGACGATACTTGTTATTTAGGGTTCCATCGACACCGGGAACCCCTAACCCACTCGTCCCCGGGCGCCTCTTTTTTCTTTTCTTTCCTTTTTTTTTTTTCTTCTTTCTTCTTCTTCTTCTTCTTCTTCTTCTTCTTCTTTCTTCTTCTTCTTCTTCTTCTTCTCTCTCTCCTCTCCTTCTTCTCCTCCTTCTATCTCTTCTTCTTCTAAACTAAAACTAAAACTAATCTAAATAAAATAAACTAAAATAAACTAAACTAAAACTAAAAACTAACTGAAAATAAAACTACAACTAAAACTAAACAGAAACTAAAAAAAGGGGGAGAGAACAACCTTCAGGGGATCGCCGGTGGAGGGCGAGTGTCGGCGGTGGGGGGGGCGGTGGCAGGGGCGCGTGGGAGGAGGGCGGCAGCGGGCGGGGCGGCGTAGGACCGCGGGGAGGGGTCCGGCCACGGGGCGGCCCGGCGCAAGCCTCTCCAGCGACGGGGCGCGGCGGTGGAGCGGGCGGACACGGGCGACGGTGGTCGGCGGTGGGCGGCGGGGGCGGGAACGGGGCGCGGGGGGGGGGGGGGGGAGGGCTGGAACGGCGGTGGGGGCTGGTCCGGGGGGGGAGGGCTGGCGGGTGTGCGCGGAAGAGCACGTGGGGGAGGAGAAGAGGCGGTGCGCGCGGGAGGGAAACAGAGAAGAGAGAGAGAGGGGAGACGGCTCCAGCCAGTTAAGTGGGCCTTCTTTGCCGTCTGCTAGCAGACGGCAAGAGGGCGGCCGTTTAGGCTAGCCCACGTCTCCTCTTTGCGTCCGCTGGAGGACGGCAACGAACCTGACCTAGCCACGCCGTGCCCCGTGGGGCCCACCTGGCCCTTTGCCGTCTGCCTTCTAGCTCTTTGCCATCAGCTGGCTGACGGCAAAGAAACAGCGGACGGCAAATAGACTTTTTGCCATCTGCACTTTCTTTGCGTCCGCTTGAGGAAGCGGACGGCTAAGAGGCTCTTTGCCGTCGCTGGCGGACGGCAAAGAGGTGGCAGACGGCAAATTACCAGATTCAGTAGTGGGTGATTAGACCCTTAGCAAGCAAAAGTGGAGTTTTATATTTCTTCAAGTTAGGTTGAGTTTAGCACAGTTAAGACATAAACAATACATTTCAAGCAAGCATGACACAGTATAGGCAGCGGAAAGAGAAAGCATGCAAGTTACAAGAATGTAAAGGGATAGGATTGGAGTGTGCAAACGCAATGGAGACGCGGAGAATTTTTGGCGTGGTTTCGAGGTGGTGCTATCATATGTTCATGTTGATGGAGGCTTCACACCCACGAAGGGTAACGGTTGCGTGAGTCCACGGAGGGCTCCACCACGAAGGGTCCACGAAGAACCAACCTTGTCTATCCAAACCATGGCCATCGCCCATGAAGGACTTGCCTCACTCGGGTAGATCTTCACGAAGTAGGTGATCTCCTTGCCATTACAAACTTCTTGGTTCAACTCCACATCACAACGGAGGATCCCAAGCGACACCTAACCAATCTAGAGACACCACTCTCCAAAAGGTAATAGATGGGTGTAGATGATGAACTCCTTGATCTTCCTGCTCAAATGATAGTCTCCCAACACTCAACTCTCTCTCACACAGATTTGACTATGGTGGAAGAGGGATTTGAGTGGAAGCAACTTGGGGAAGGCTAGAAATCAAGGTTCAAATGGTAGGAATGGAATATCTTGATCTCAACACATGAGTAGGTGGTTTCTCTCCAGAAAAATGAAATGGTGGGAGTGTAGGCACGTTCTGATGGCTCTCTCTCTCTCAAATGGAGAAGGGGGTGGAGGGTATATATAGCCTCTACACAAAATCCAAACCGTTACACATATTGATCATCTCGGTGCACCGATTAGTTAAACTCGGTGGCACCGATTAGTTAAAACTCGGTGGCACCGGTCTGTTCTTATATATGAACATTGGGAATCTCGGTGGCACCGACTGGAACAACTCAGTGGGACCGATGTGCTAGAGCTTAGGGCAAACCTCCTCTCGGTGGCACCGATTGCATCAAGTCGGTGGACCGAAAGTGAAGCAATAAGGCAATAGAGAGTTGGTCAGCCATCTCGGTGAGACCGGTTGACATCTCGGTGAGACCAAAATATTTGCAAAAGTTAGAGAGTTGGCAAGGCCATCTCGATGGGACGAGGATCCTATCAGTGAGGCTGAACTGTTATGGTTTCTTGCAGTGTATATGTCAGAGAACTCGGTGGCTCCGGGTTGAAGAATCGGTGGGGATGTGCGTGGAGTTTAGGTTTTGGACATATTTGGATAGAGAAAGTGGCTGAGGGTTTTGGAGCAATATCACTAAGCACTTGAGCAAGTAGACCATTAAGCAACACTCATCCCTTATAGTATTGGTTGTCCTATGGACTCAATGCGAGCTTGGATCACTTAAATAGAAATGAAGAGTCTTGATTTTTTGCCAATCTTTGTCCTTAGCATTTTGAAGAGGTTCCACATCCTCTTGTCCTTGCCACTCCATTGTTGGATCATCTGAAATGTACTGGATAAAACTATTAGTCCAACAAAGATATGTTGACATTAATTACTAGAATCACCCAGGGAGCAATTGTGCTTTCATCTCCCCTTTTTCGTAATTGATGACAACATACATCAAAGCTTCAAGTAAATGATATGAAGAGAAAGTAAAGCTTGGAAGAACATGTAACATGCATAATGTCGGCGTTCTGGGAACGGGTACCCAGACTTGCCTGCCCGTGGCCCACGGCATGGCTCCCCGACGGTTTGGTATGGCCCAGAAGCGTGACCTTCAAGACAAGACCCTCGCAAGGGCCCTGGCCTGGCGAGGCGGACGACACCAAGACCTCCAGAGGGAGCGGCCCTCCCAGGTTGCCTCCCGAGGAGTGAAGATTCCTATGCAAGTGCCCAGCCTCACGAGGCTGCGGTGGTGACGTGAGCCATGAGACCAGGCCAGGCGGCGCCATCAGGCGGAGAGGAGACATTTCCCTCCTTTGGTGCTAAGGGAGCAAGGGTAGACGTGGGTTCCCGAGGAATCCCCCAAAGGTTTCCATTCCAGTGCAACAAGACCAAGACCACGGGCTCGGCAGGACGGATGTCACACCGAGCCCACCGCGGCGTCATGACCTGAAGCTTTGCTGGGGAAGACCACCTTTTCTCAGGATTAGATGTACCCTTGTCCTTTCGAATGGCCGTTGTGGAATCCCTTCCCGCCTATGTTTTGGGGAAGAGGACCAAGGCCAATGTAAATATAGGTTAGCCACCACCGTAGAAGGGGTCGACCCATTCTCCCGAGCCTCGCGAGGCAGCTGATCCATTGTACTAGTTCATCCTCAAACTCCTCGTGATGCCAATCCACACAAAGCAAAGAGGAGTAGGGATTTACACCGCAAGGTGGCCCGAACCTGGGTAAAACTACCGTGTCCATCTTCTTCCTCGCTCGAGCGTGTATCCAGCGAGGCTAGGCTGTAGGGCGACGGCTTGAGAACTTGAGAGTTGAGATCTTCGCACATGCCCCAGAGTTCGAACCTTCTTGGGTCTGCGGAGCCCTGAATCCAACACCTAAGCTCCCCTACATGTATGTAATCATGTGACGGTAAAATTTAAGGACATATGAATGCATAGCATGACAGAGTAAGTAATGTACATGTATCTTGGTCATAGCATCAGAGCAAAAACAAGTGTTGATAGGTTATACCTTCATGCTTTTTGAATCCCTCTTGCAAGCAATATGTACAAGAGCAAGAGATCATCATACACATGAGTGTAATGCATATATTACTTGGGTTCTTGAGCTGACTCTTGAAGAAGCAACCTTGAGAAAATAGGTAAATAACAAAAGAGAACTCCAATCAAGAAAGGTTTAGATCCACAAGAATGCCAAGACTGGGATGTCTGTAATGGGTGAGTACCACTGATGGTGTACTTATTCAGATATAGACATATCCTCAAGAACATAAAGATTTGTAATAAATTCTAAGGATTTTTCTCCCCTTAAACATGGACTCTCTCTCCCCCTGAATCTAACTTTAGTAATGGGAGAAGGTAGGGTGACATAAAATCAGAGCAAAAATAAGTCAAATACTAACATGTCTTTTCCCTCTTAAAGAAATGTGACTTTTCCTCTTATTAACATGCATCTCTAGAAGAGCTTAGATGTGCTCTCTCTCTTTGATAAGCTTAGATGTGCTCTTTCTCCCCTTTGACATCAATTTCAAGAAAGGTAACTTATGACAAATGAGTCAAGTGAGTGTGGTCCTTGAGGAGACACTACAAAGCAGCATGTAGCTTAAGATGCTGATAGAGGGAAAGAATCATTGAGTGAGCTGGAAGAAAATAGGCAATATAATATGATAGAAGAGTTTTCTCAGCAGTGAAATCGGTGGCGCCGATCTGTTTCAATCGGTAGCTCCGAGATAGCAGAGCCACTGAAGGTGCTCATGGTAAGACCGAGTGAGTCCGTGTTGGTGAAACGATGGACTGCATACAGGTAGAACTTGTATTTCGGTCTATCCAATAGGCTGAAATCAGTGACACCAAGTTCAATGTAGAGAAAAAGCTTTGTCACTCGGCTCACTTTGCAAATGAAATTTCACAAAGATTTCAAGGAATTTTTATAAGGATTTGCAATTAATTAAACTAGATACTGAGATAAATAAAACAGAATAAAAAAGAGATCTAGATGATTTTTTTAATTTAGAAGGGAAACACAAGACTAAACAACAACAAAAAATGCAATGAATGAAAAAGAACACTGAGAGAAACTTCATCTAGAGGAGGTCTATGACAAAGTCACCTATGTTACAGTATATTGACTTAGGAGTCAAGTGAGATCACTGATCATAGGTCATACTCATTGTTTAAGCTCAAAATGGGGTTGCCATTTTTCATTTAAGTGCCTTTATGTATTCCATCTTGTTGAGTTACTTACTCATGAATTGGAGTAAAGCTTCTCTAAGATGGAATGGCATACCTTGGGTTGTGGTGTTGATCTTGACGTATAGTTGAACTTGTGTTGGATGCTCAAGGTTGATGTGTCCATCAAGAGGTGGGAGCATCCTTTGGAGTTGAAGCTCATCTTCTGCATGGGTTGTCTTGCAAGGAATAGCACTTGTGTATCCAAATTGACAAGACTGAAATTCATCATATAGATATGTCAAAGGATATGTGAGAAGTTGACGCTTCCTTGATTTCAACAACCAAAGCATAGATACTTGGTGATGTATAGATTTCTAAGACGTGAGTGATATGCAATCTCATAGATTGAGGCTCATCCAAGTACCTACAAGGTTTAGATAACATACAAGGGTGCAAATGTACCCAATTAAATAGTCGACATCATAGAGAAACATAAGGATTTTTACATGGGCTCATGCCTTGCACGTATCCAAATGGGATCTCTATTCCTAGTTTGAGGCATCAATGATATTCAATTCACCTCTCAAACAGCAAAATATCTTCTCATCAAGTGTTTAGTGAAGATACCCGCCAATTGCTTATCGATATGAACATGCTTAAGATTGATATCTCCTTTAGCAACATGATCACGATGAAATGGTGACGAACTACTATATGCTTAATTCAAGATGTTGCACGTGATTGTGAGCAATCTAATAGAATCTCATGTCACAAAGCAATGAGACATGTTTCACATGTATCCCATAATCTTTAAGAGTTTGGGTCATCTAAAGTAATTGAGCGCAACATGATCTGGCGCAATGTATTCCGCTTCGGGGTGGATAAGGATACCGGATTTTGTTTCTTGGAGGACAAAGAGACAAGGGATCTACCAAGAAATTGACATGTACTCGAAGTGGACTTTCGATCAACTTTGTCAACGGCATAGTCCGAGTCGGAATAGCCAAAAAGATCAAAACATGACCTCTTAGGATACCAAATGCCAAAGTTTGGTGTATGAATTAAGTATCTCACTATCCTTTTCACGACCTTAAGATGATTCTTTAGGGGGCCGCTTGATATCGCGCACACATGCACACACTTAGAATAATATTGGGACAGGAGGATCATAGATATAATAATGAACCAATCATAGATCAGTAAACCTTTTGGTCAACCGGGTTTGCCATCCTTAGTCAAGTCAAGTGTCCACCAGTAGGCATGGGTGTTTTCATATCTTTGCTTTCTTGCAATTGAAATTCTTGAAAAGATCCTTGGTATACTTTGTGTGAGACAAAGGTACCTTTTAGTTTGCTTGATCAGCAAAAAGGAAAATTTGAGTTACTCATCATAGAACATCTCAACTTGTCCGACATTAACCTTCCAAACTTTTCACTAAAATGAGGGTTAGTAGAACCGAATATGATATCATCCACATAAATTTGGCACACAAATAGTTCTCCATTAACCCTTTTAGTATAAAAGAGTAGAATCAGTTTTCCCAATTTCAAAGCCTTTTTCAATAAGAAACTTAGTCAAGCATTTATACCAAGCTCTAGGGGCTTGTTTAGACACCATAAAGAGCTTTGTGAAGTTTGTAAACATGATTGGGTTTCTTAGGATTAACAAAGCCGGGAGGTTGTTTAACATAAACTTCCTCCATAATTTCACCATTTAGAAAAGCACTTTAATGTCCATTTGGTATCGAGTGATATCATGGTGATTGGCATAAGCAAGTAAAATGCGAAGGACTCAAGTCTAGCAACGGGGGCAATAGTCTCACCATAGTCCATACCTTCGACTTGAGTGTAGCCTTGAGCAATGAGACGGGCCTTGTTGCATACAACTTTTCAATCTTCATCTTGCTATTCTGAAACACCCCTTTGGTTCCAATGACATTATGATCATCGTTGGGCTTTTCAAACAATGTCACATTGATTCCTCTCGGAGTTGTGTAGCTCTTCATGCATAGCATTTATCCAATCCGGATCCTCAAGGTTTCTTCTACCTTCATAGGTTCAACACTAGAAACGAATGATTAGTGTTCAAAAAAGTTAGCCAAATGAGTGTTAGAGCGAGTGATTCTCCCAGTTTGGATGTAATCGAAGATTGTTCCACGGGATGATATTTGAGACTCTTGCTCTAACGTGAGAGCTTTTGCTTGGGTTGAGGTGGAACATCCTCATTATCACTTTTCTTCTTTTCATTTTTGGTGGCGTTGTCATTCGCTTGTGGAGGTGGAGAAGGAGGTCAAGGTGGTTCCTCTTGTTGTACTTCCTCATTTCCTCGTCTTGAGTGTTCCACTTGTGGATGCCTCCAAGTCAATTGTGGTTCACCTTGATGTGAAGTTGAGGCTTCCATGAATGGATGAGGTACTCTCCTTCACCTCCATTTGGTGTAATTTTGCCAATAGACCAAATCTTGAATTGCTTCTGAGGGATCTTTGTCTCCTACATCAATTGGCAATTGCTTACTTGTGAGCCGCTAGATTCATCAAACTTCACATCTACGTCTCTTCAACCTTTTGGTGAAATGTTGTAGACATGGTAAGTGTGAGAGTTTGAGCCATAACCGAGTAGGAAACCTTCATGAGATTTAGAAGCAAATTTCGAACGACGATGCTTATCAAGATGTAGCACTTTGAGCCAAATACTCGAAAGTATCCAACTTGGGTTTGTTACCGGTGAGTAGCTCGTATGCGTTTACCGAGAAGCTGTGAAGATATAGTCAATTTGTAGCATGACAAGCTGCCTCAACCGCTTCCGCCCAAAAGGTCTGGCATCTTGTATTCATCAAGCATCATTCTCGCCATCTCGATAAGTGTCCGGTCTTCCTCTCAACAACTCCATTTTGTTGAGGTGTGTACGTAGCCGAGAACTAATGTGAAATCCTTCTTTGATAAGAAAGGTGTCCACATTAGCGTTCTTGAACTCCGTTCGATTATCACTTCGAACCCTTCTGATTTCACTTAAAATTGGTTTTGGGCCTTCTTGGTGAAGGTATTGAAGATCTTTTGGACCTGCGATTATGTCATCGAGAAAGAACACCCACGTAAATCTTGAAAAATCATCAACAATGACAAATCGAAAGAGTTACCACCAAGGCTCTTGTAAGCATTGGGACCGAAGAGATATATTGAAGTAGCTCAAGTGGTCTTCTGTGGTCATGATTGTCTTTACTGGATGACTTCCTCCAACTTGTTTTCCTGCTGGACAAGCACTACAAGTCTATCTGTGTCAAATATGACATCTTAACACCAAGGAATGATCACCTAGTAAGCTTATAAGATTTCCATGTCCACATGACATAACCTCTATGCCATAACCATCATTTAGAAGATTTAGCAATTAAGCAAGTACGAGGTTGGGCTCTTTAGTGAAATAACAATGTATAGATCACCTCTACGAATGGCGGTAAAGACCATTATATGATTATCTCTACGACACTTGGAAATTTACTTCGGTAAATGAAACATTGAAACCAAAGTCGGCTAGTCTAGATACGGAAAGAAGATTGTAACCAAGAGATTCAACGAGCATAACATTTTGAATAGAGCTATCATTGGATATGGCCACCTTACCAATGCCAAGTACCTTACCCTTGGAGTTATCTCCAAAAGTGATATACTTGGGTGGACATCATTTTTAGCAAGCTCGCGGAACATGTCTTTATCTCCGGTCATGTTATCGGTACATCCACTATCGAGAATCCACTCTTTTCTCGGCCATGTAGTCACGAAAGTTGCCATGAGACTAAGATTTCTCATAGTCTCCTCAATATCAGTCTTCGTCTTCATCATAATATCCATGCTCAATGTCATCATCATCATGTGCGTGATCATCACCTAGAGCAAGTGATTCATTAGATCTATGATCATGACAATGTTCAAGTTTATGAATTCTAATTGTCTCCAAGATGATGCTACTAATGATTCCAACATCACCCTTGGCACGCATAAGATCACATAGCTCAATAGACATTCATCAAACTTGGGATCACTAGGCTTCAGGCAATTGATTTATGAAGAATCTCATCTAGATTTTCAAGGACTAATTTGGAAAGCGTTCTTCAAGATACTTCCATATAGTATATGCACATTCAAAGGTTGGCAAGCAAATAAGCAAAATTCTAGGCAATCCTCTAATGATAGATCATAGTCTAGATTGCGAACCATGTCAAGACAATCTCGGGGGTAGTATGCAAAGGATCAATGGGAGCACATAAGGGTAAGAAATACTTGTTCAAATTATATTTATTGAAAATTAAGCATCTCATTTTTTCATGAACCATAAAACTCCCTATCAAGAATAGGCACTCTACGTCACTTACTCCCGAACATAGACTCATCCATCTTACACCAGTGGCGATTAAACCAAAGCAATGGAGACCAATGCTTGATACCAATTGAAAGGATCGACAAGAGGGGTCTAGGGGGGGGGGTGATTAGACCCTTAACAAGCAAAAGTGGCAGTTTTTAATTTCTTCAAGTTAAGGTTGAGTGTTAGCACATGTTAAGACATACACAATACATTCAAGCAAGCATGACAAGAGTATAGGCAGCGGAAGAAGAGTAAAGCATGCAAGTTGGAATAATAAAGGGATGGGATTGGAGTTTGCAAACACAATGGAGACGCAGAGAATATTTTGCGTGGTTCCGATAGGTGGTGTATCATATGTCCAATTGATGGAGACTTCAACCCACGAAGGGTAACAGTTGTGCGAGTCCAAGGAGGGTAAACCCACGAAGGGTCCATGAAGAAGCAACCTGTCTATCCCACCATGGCCATCGCCCATGAAGGACTTGCCTCACTCGGTAGATCTTCACGAAGTAGGCGATTCCTTGCCCTTACAAACTTCTTGGTTCACTCACATCACAACAGAGGCTCCCGAGCTATACCTAACCAATCTAGGAGACACAACTCTCCAAAATGTAATAGATGGTGTGTAGATGATGAACTCCTTATCTTGTGCTTCAAAAGATAGTCTTCCCAACACTCAACTCTCTCTCACACAGATGGGCTATGGTGGAGAGTGTAACACCCAAAAAATTAATCATATTTATTAAATAAAATTTTGAATTTTTACTAGGCTTTTTATTATTTCAGAACATTTTCTGTTTCGTTTATCAAATTCTTCCCTCACATATAGAAATTTTTGGAATAATATTGTGTGGCTCTGGTAGTTTTCTCAAATCATTTCAATTACATTTTAAACAGTAAGAATTATTTTCATAATAAAATTTGCCCAAAACAATTATTTTAATAACTATTTCTATACTTTAAATGCTTCTGTTGCACTACAACTATTTTAAATAATTCTTTTAAACCCCACAAATATTATGAGGTGTCATGTGATGCCTATATATCACTTTTATGCAAAAACCTAACTTGGTCTTTTGAAAAATTTGAGTGAAACAATCTCTTTTCAATTCTGTCCAGTATTTGAGTTTCTACTAAACCTCTATTTTCCTTGCTCCAAAAATTCTGAAATTTTTCCCACTTACTGTCCTTCCAACCAAACCCTTAAGTCAAAATTTTAGGTCCATTGGAATCATTTTAGTTCACCAAATATTCCTCTGAAGTTTCGTTAGAACTGAAATTCTTCTAAACTTGCACTTACAAGTTTTCACTTTCCACAACAACAACTCCACCACACATCCTATATCATCTAGTGAGACACATCCTGGAAATTTTGGCATCCCACCAAAGTTCCTAGGAACCTAAGCATTTCATCAGACAGCTTGTGTGATGACAAATTTTTCCAAGTTTGGAAACTGTACATGACACTAGCTCCCCTTCAACCAACATGTCTATCATCCTTTCCATCTTTGTTAATGACAACCTGCAAAATTTTCAGCTGTAGGGAACACCCTAAGAGCCCTGGCATTTCGTCGAATGCCTAGCGTGCGTGTCCAGAGCACGAGCAGCGCGCCGAACTGCAGTCGCCGACACGAGCGCCGCGAGCCCCTGCCCGCCGCTGCGCCTTTCCTGGCTTGCCCCGCACTCTCCGTAGCCACCCGCCCCCGCTGCGACTTCCCCCACACCACAGCACGCTCCCAGGCGCCGGTCAGCACCAACCCGAGCCGCCGCTGCCGTCATTTGCTCGGGCACGGCAACGCCCGAGCCGTCGCCCCCGCCAACGCAACCCCCTCCTTAATTGATGACCACCGCCGCTCACCGACTCCCCACCGACCTCCACTGCCTCAACCCACTTGCCACGTCCACGGTTTGCCATTAATGGTGCCGCCGACGTGCTTCCTTGGAAGCCACGGCACCGCGTCACTCCCGCCTATAAAGGCCATCTCGAGCTCGCCTCGCCACACCGCAGCACACCTCCCTCCTCCCGATCCCTCCAGCAACGTCCAGTTGAACGCAAATGGCCGTCCTCATCGTCTCGACAGCCACGGCCACCGCCTCTTCCCCGATGATTACCACCTCTCCAGTGCCTCCCCTCGCCATTTTTGCACCAATATATCCTGAAGCACCCGCAGGCTCATCCATCGTCAATTTCGAAGGAGGTGGCCTATGGGCGAAACGCCCAAATTGGCTCCGCCGGAGCTCCTCGGAGGAGCTCGCCGCCGACGAGCTGGTGCTTCCCGGGCGACGTGGCACACACCGGCGGGGCCGCACGAGCCTCCTGGACTCGATGGTGTGCTCAGATCCCCGAACGGCGCACCCAATCCCGGCGAGCCTCGCCGGAGCGCCGCCCCGGTTCGGACAAGGGAGGACGCGCGCTTGGGCGACTGGTCAAACCTGACCAGTGGGCCAGGCAGGCCCACTGTCAGTGACCCAGCGCCCCGCTCACTGGTGCAGCCGATCGGCTGGCCAGCCCATTGACCCGTCTGGAAAACGCGCTCAGGGCGCACGTCAACCTTTCGTTTTTTTCTTTTTTTTATCACCAACAAAACTCAAATAATATTGTAGCAGCCTTTTCAATCCAAATCAGTGATACAAATTTCTACAGTCTTATAAAAACATGCCCTATTTATCTAGATTAGGTGAACATTTTTCCTGAGCATTATGATCACTGGGTCAATTAAAAGTGCTTTTAACAATTGTTTCAGCTAGAAACTCTCTAGATAAATCATATGAACCCAAATAATTAATTCTTTTCTTGGTATTTCTAATTTTTCGTTTTTTTATTATGTATTTATTTCAAAAAAAATTGAAACAATTTTTGGCACTGTTTTGGAATTATGTGGTAATTCAAATATTTTTTGAAAATAGGCAATGGAGGGAAGATAAAGTTTTCAAACTTTTAAAGTGCACCCAATATTTCTGCATGCTCAAGGCAGCATCTTGAACACTTGATTGGTGAATGCATGGTAGTTTTATTTGCTAGAATAATTTAAGCATGACTATGTTAAATTCAAACTAAATTGCATATTGCTAGTAGTGCTTGCATGGTTTGAATTCGAGTAAATTTTGCATGCGTAGTTGTGGTATGTTCATCGTACCGTGCATCAGTGTTGCCATGACTAACTTGCAGGAGCAGGCATAAGTGAAATATGTTACCCACAGGAGGATGATCACGTTGGAGCGTGATTAGCCTTTTTGTTGGGCATGTTGGAGCATGCAAGGGTTGTGGCCCTGTTGGGATTGCTGTTGAAGGAATACCTTGTTGTGCTAACCATGCACAAAACTTAATGCTTGAGTCGACCATAGATCGAGTCTGTTCGGTAACCCCCATACTTGTTTATGCTGCCACAGGTTCCTGCCACAGGTAGGGTATGGTTCAGTAAGTTGATAACCCTCCATGCACACATCGTACAGAGGGCCACGATGAGGGTTTCCCAGGGATCCGGGACTAACTCTGTCATCGGGTCAGGGGGCATGGGTGTGTTTCCAGTTGTGATTGAGAGGGGGGCACCCCTTGTAATCCGCGCGTATTATAGTGATCCATGGAGGACGTTGGTCTCTCGTCTCAGAGTTTTTCTTGAACGATGCTTTGGGTGATACCTGGCATCCGGAGAGTATTCTGGGTGTGTGCTGGTCAGGTGTGTTTTCAACCCAAAGACTGTAATGGGAATTAGTCAGTGTCACAGGTACTGACTAAAAAGAAATCTTTACTTGTGGGTAAAGAGTACACCCTCTGCAGAGTTTAACCTATTCGAATAGCCGTATCCGCGGTAAGGTTAAGGGCTACGGTCGTGGTCAAGTGTCGGTCTTAGTGTGGTCTTTGGAGGAAATATAAAAATGTGACTGAATTGTTTTTGCTGAATATTTTTTGTCACCCTATGCTATCATGGATATTTTGCTATGCTTGTTAATAATACTATGGTTATACATATTATTGTGGACTAACCTGTTTCTTATTTATATTCCTGAGTGTCTCAGGGGCTGGCTAGACTACCCGGGCACTCAATTTTATTTAAGACCTCTTCGTGGCGTCCCTTGAGTTATGGAGTCTGTCACGCCAATATCTTGGGACACCCGATTGGCATTAATTTTCAAGACCTCTTCTTTGATCCTCGAGTTATCAGGCGGTTTATCACGCACTACTCTTGTGGATACCGATTGGCATTTCTTTTCAAGTCTGACCGAGGCATCACTTGACAACACCCGACTGGCATATTTCTTTTCAAGACCTCTCGTGGCGTCGCCTGAGTTCTCGGATGGTCCTATCTCGTCCGATTTCTCTTTTAGACACCCGTTGGCATTTCTCTCCAAGACCTACCGTGTGTTCACTTGACATCCGACCGGCATTTCTTTTAATTTCTTTTCCTTGAATTTCCTTGTTTATCAGTAACATTTTTTATATATTTTCACATGTAATATTTTATCATGCATGATTGATTCTGTCAGCATGCATTTTATAAGTCCAATGAGCATACGCACAAAGTTGGGTTCTAGATCGTTATATTTTAACTGCTGCATCGGTATATCTTTTGTTCATGAGTTTGCGAGTACATTCAAATGTACTACAGGCTTGGCCCTGGGGGGGGGGGGGTGGGGACATTTACTTGGCCAGGTCAGGATTTCTACAAGGAGTACAACAGCGATGTCTGTGCGGAACCTAGGATGGCAGCCATGCGGATAGGAATTATCCGGGTCAGCTGTTTCTGTGGGAATGGAGCCCCATCGACGTTGGAGAACCACGAGTTAATTCTGTCATCCACCACCAGACATCATTGTTGTATCATTGGACCTTTATGGTCTTGTATTCAACTCTTGTAATAGCTTGGTAATCTGTAACAAGGACGTGTCCACCAGTAACAGTAATCCTGGGCTGGTGATGACACGAGGGGTTAATTTTTGGGAATATATTGTGTCCCCTAAATCTGGCCCCGACAGCCTTGGTATCAGAGCCAGGCTGACCATTGGCTAATCCTATCTTAGCCTGGTCGCTATCTCTAGGTTTCCACACCATCCACATCTTTTCCAACCCACAGTTAAGCCCATCCTATCCGATAACCGCACAGTGGCCGGCCGACATCTTTTGATAGTCGATGCCCAACCTATCAACCTAGCCCATAGGCCGTGTGCCTGTGGCTGACACCTGAGTTGTCCCATCCGCAAGCGTGTGATGGAAGACTCTGCTGGCTTATAAGAGAAGCCTTGCCCCAACCCAGCACATCACAACCTCACTCTCAGTTCAATATCCAACCACCAAGATGCCAGGCCCCATCATGCACAACGAGACCACCGCGGCCGAGCTTGAAGGCTTTGTAGTCATCCTTGCCAATCTCACCCGTCGTGCTCTCGGCATCGAAGAGCCGCCGGAGTATGTCGTGTACCAAGAGCACGCGAGTGATGCCATCCACCACTACTGGGCCACGGTGCACATCTACGGGAGGGGCATCACCGTAGAGCGCCCTTACCGGTTCACCGGGAGGACGACCACCGACGAGCCCCAAGCCATCCAACTTGCAGCATGAGAAGCTGTAGTTCAACTCCGGCATCGGTCGCCGAGGGTTAACTGCCGCTCCTTCTACTACTACCCTAGTCGTGAAGGCTATGGTAGGCCGACCCAAGTCGGCAACGGAGACCATGAGACGGATCCTGCTCTGGTGCATCTGGTGCGCTACCTGAGAGCGCAAGAGGCACTCTTCGATCAGGTCACTAATGATCTGATTGAGACCCACAGGACGCTTGCTTTCCTGACCCCGGTGAGAAGTGAAACTGCACCTGCCACCGACTCCCCGATAGTACTATTCGGGAGACCAATCGAGTCTGCGAGGTCTGCCCCTGTTGCCTACCCGGGCAATGCATTCGTTTCTCCGGATGAACTCCATCGTCTCTTTGGGATTTCCTCCAACGGGACTGTAGCCACTACACCCCGTGTGGGTCATCATCGCTACCCCAACCCTGCAGCTCCTCATAACACTCCGGTCAACTCCGACGTTGAAGCCCCCGGAGAAGCCTCGACGTCCGCGAGACACGCCCGTCTGGATGTCGACGAAGTAGACTGAGTCTGCCAGAGTAGTTGTCATTAGCAACCCTGTTGCCCTGTAAATTCCACCGTCGCCATAGACGATTATGGGTATATTTCTAGCACTGTGTAGTGTTTGATTGAATGATGTGCCTGTGCGTTATTGTCTTATGCATGATTGCTTGTCTGTTGTGATTGCATTTAATTCTTCCGTCCTTAACAAATCTCGAGGACGAGATTTTCTTAAGGGGGGTAGAGTTTGTAACACCCCAAAAATTTAATCATCTTTTTATTAAATAAAATTTGGCCAGAATTAAAATTTTGAATTTTTACTAGGTCTTTTATTATTTTCAAAACCATTTTTTGTTTCTGTTTATCAAAATTCTTCCCTCCATATAGAAATTTTTGGAATAATATTGTGGCTCTGGTAGTTTTCTCAAATCATTTCAATTACATTTTAATAACAGTAAGAATTATTTTCATAATAAAATTGCCCAAAACAATTATTTTAATAGCTATTTCTATACTTTAAATGCTTCTGTTGCACTACAACTATTTTAAATAATTCTTTTAAAACCCCACAAATATTATGAGGTGTCATGTGATGCCTATATATCACTTTTATGCAAAAACCTAACTTGGTCTTTTGAAAAATTTGAGTGAAACAATCTCTTTTCAATTCTGTCCAGTATTTGAGTTTCAACTACAACCTCTATTTTCCTTGCTCCAAAAATTCTGAAATTTTTCCCACTTACTGTCCTTCCAACCAAACCCTTAAGTCCAAAATTTTAGCTCCATTGGAATCATTTTAGTTCACCAAATATTCCTTTGAAGTTTCTGTCCAGAACTGAAATTCTTCTAAACTTGCACTAACAAGTTTTCACTTTCCACAAACCAACTCCACCACCATCTTTATCATCTAGTGAGACACCATCCTGGAAATTTTGGCATCCCACCAAAGTTCCTAGGACACCTAAGCATTTCATCAGACAGCTTGTGTGCATGACAGAATTTTTCCAAGTTTGGAAACTGTACATGACACTAGCTCCCCTTCCTTAACCAACATGTCTATCATCCTTTCCATCTTTGTTAATGACACCCTGCAAAATTTTCAGCTGCTAGGGAACACCCTAAGAGCCCCTGGCATTTCGTCGAATGCCTAGCGTGCGTGTCCAGAGCACGAGTAGCATGCCCGAACTGCAGTCGCCGACACCCGAGCGCCACGAGCCCCTGCCGCCCCGTTGCTGCCTTCCCTGGCATGCCCCGCATGCTCCGCTAGCCACCCGCCCCCGCTGCGACCTCCCCCACACCACAGCACGCTCCCAGGCGCCGGTCAGCACTGACCCGAGCCGCCGCCGCCGTCATTTGCTCGGGCACGACACCGCCCGAGCCGTCCGCCCCCGCCAACGCAACCCCTTCCTTAATTGATGACCACCGCCGCTCACCGACCTCCCCACCGACCTCCACTGCCATCAACCACCTCGCCACCGTCCACGGTTTGCCATTAATGGCCGCCGCCGACGTGCTTTCCTCTGGAAGCCACGGCACCGTGTCACTCCCGCCTATAAAGGCCATCTCGAGCTCGCCTCGCCACACCGCAGCACACCTCCCTCCTCCGCGATCCCTCCAGCAACGTCCAGTTGACCGCAAATGCCCGTCCTCGTCGTCTCCGATAGCCACGGCCACCGCCTATTCCCCGATGATTACCACCTCTCAGTGCCTCCCCCCTCCCCATTTTTTCACCAAATATCCTGAAGCACCCGCAGGCTCATCCCCATCGTCAATTCGTCGAGGTGGCCTATGGGCGAAACGCCCAAATTGGCCTCGCCGGAGCTCCTCGGAGGAGCTCGCCGCCGATGAGCTGGTGCTTCCCGGGCGACATGGCACACACCGGCGGGCCGCACGAGCCTCCTGAACTCGATGGTGTGCTCGATCCCCGAACGGCGCACCCAATCGCCGGCGAGCCACGCCGGAGCGCCGCCCGGTTGGCAGAGGAGGGCGCGCGCTAGTGGGCGACTGGTCAAACCTGACACGGGAGGCCACGCCGACAGTGCGCCGCATGTCCGACGCCGGCCGCCGCACTGGCGCGCCGATCGGCGTGGGCCATAGACGCCATCCGGCTAAAACGCCTCAGGCGCACGTCTAACCTTTCTTTTTTTTCTTTTTTTTATTTCACCAACAAAACTCAATATATTGTAGCAGCCTTTTCAAATCCAAATCTAGTGCAAATTTCTACAGTCTTATAAAAACATCTCATTATCTAGATTAGGTGTACATTTTTCCTGAGCATTATGATCACTGGGTCAATTAAAAAGTCCTTTTAATCAACTGTTTCAGCTTAGAAACTCTCTAGATAAATATGAATGAACTCCAAATAATTTAATTCTTTTTCTGGTATTTCTAATTTTTTGTCTAGTTTATAGTATTTATTTCAAAAAAAAATTGAAACAATTTTGGCACTATTTTTGAATTATGTGGTAATTCAAATATTTTTTGAAAATAGGAAATGGAGGGAAGATAAAGTTTTCAAACTTTTGAAGTGCACCCAATATTTCGCATGCTCAAGGCAAGCATCTTGAACACTGATATGGTGAAAGCATGTAGTTTATTTGCTAAAATAATTTAAGCATGACTATGTTAATTCAAACTAAATTGCATATTGCTAGTAGTGCTTGCATGGTTTGAATTCGAGTAAATTTTGCATGCATGTAGTGGTGGTATTTCATCGTACCGTGCATCGTGTTTGCCATGACTAACTTGCAGGAGCAGGCATAAGTGAAATACCGTTACCGCAGGAGGATGATCACGTTGGAGCGTGATCATCCTTGTTTGTTGTGATGTTGGAGCATGCAAGGTTGTGGCCCTTGGGATTGCTGTTGAAGAATACCTTGTTGTGCTAACCGTTGCAGAAAACTTAATGCCTCCTGAGTCGACCATAGATCGAGTCTTGTCCTGGTAACCCCCATACTTGTTTCGTGCTGCCACAGGTTCCTGTCACAGGTAGGGTATGGTTCAGTAAGTTGGTAACCCCTTTCCATGCCACACACCGTACGAGGCCACGATGAGGGTTTCCCAGGGATCCGGGACTAAATCCTGTCATCGGTCAGGGGCATGGGTGTTTCCAGTTGTGACTGAGAGGGGGGCACCCCTTGTAATCCGCGCGTATTAATAGTGATCCCATGCAGGACGTTGGTCTCTCCGTCTCAGAGTTTTTCTTGACGATGCTTGGGTGATACCTGGGGGAGGCACGGCCATTGTCCTTTCTGTCCTCGGAACGAGTTATGGTACTGGACTTGTCGGCTCGCGCTGGTGATTCAGGTGTGTATTTTCGAGACTCGACAAGACCTTAACATGTCAACTGGGGAATTGTCAGTGTCACCATCACTGACTTTAAAGTCGTTCCCACCATCCTTCTATACTTCTTGTGTAAAAGTACCAGCTTGTGTGCATGACAGAATTTTTCCAAGTTTGGAAACTGTACATGACACTAGCTCCCCTTCCTTAACCAACATGTCTATCATCCTTTCCATCTTTGTTAATGACACCCTGCAAAATTTTCAGCTGCTAGGGAACACCCTAAGAGCCCCTGGCATTTCGTCGAATGCCTAGCGTGCGTGTCCAGAGCACGAGTAGCATGCCCGAACTGCAGTCGCCGACACCCGAGCGCCACGAGCCCCTGCCGCCCCGTTGCTGCCTTCCCTGGCATGCCCCGCATGCTCCGCTAGCCACCCGCCCCCGCTGCGACCTCCCCCACACCACAGCACGCTCCCAGGCGCCGGTCAGCACTGACCCGAGCCGCCGCCGCCGTCATTTGCTCGGGCACGACACCGCCCGAGCCGTCCGCCCCCGCCAACGCAACCCCTTCCTTAATTGATGACCACCGCCGCTCACCGACCTCCCCACCGACCTCCACTGCCATCAACCACCTCGCCACCGTCCACGGTTTGCCATTAATGGCCGCCGCCGACGTGCTTTCCTCTGGAAGCCACGGCACCGTGTCACTCCCGCCTATAAAGGCCATCTCGAGCTCGCCTCGCCACACCGCAGCACACCTCCCTCCTCCCGATCCCTCCAGCAACGTCCAGTTGACCGCAAATGGCCGTCCTCGTCGTCTCCGATAGCCACGGCCACCGCCTATTCCCCGATGATTACCACCTCTCCAGTGCCTCCCCCTCCCCATTTTCTTCACCAATAATATCCTGAAGCACCCGCAGGCTCATCCCCATCGTCAATTTCGTCGGAGGTGGCCTATGGGCGAAACGCCCAAATTGGCTCCGCCGGAGCTCCTCGGAGGAGCTCGCCGCCGATGAGCTGGTGCTTCCCGGGCGACATGGCACACACCGGCGGGGCCGCACGAGCCTCCTGAACTCGATGGTGTGCTCAGATCCCCGAACGGCGCACCCAATCGCCGGCGAGCCACGCCGGAGCGCCGCCCCGGTTTGGCCAGAGGAGGGCGCGCGCTAGGGCGACTGGTCAAACCTGACCAGTGGGCCAGGCAGGCCCACTGTCAGTGACCCGGTGCCCCGCTGACTGGCGCAGCCGATCGGCTGGGCCGGCCCATAGACGCCATCCGGCTAAAACGCGCTCAGGGCGCACGTCTAACCTTTCTTTTTTTTCTTTTTTTTATTTCACCAACAAAACTCAAATAATATTGTAGCAGCCTTTTCAAATCCAAATCTAGTGATACAAATTTCTACAGTCTTATAAAAACATGCTCTATTTATCTAGATTAGGTGTACATTTTTCCTGAGCATTATGATCACTGGGTCAATTAAAAAGTCCTTTTAATCAACTGTTTCAGCTTAGAAACTCTCTAGATAAATGATATGAACTCCAAATAATTTAATTCTTTTTCTGGTATTTCTAATTTTTTGTCTAGTTTATTATAGTATTTATTTCAAAAAAAAATTGAAACAATTTTTGGCACTATTTTTGAATTATGTGGTAATTCAAATATTTTTTGAAAATAGGAAATGGAGGGAAGATAAAGTTTTCAAACTTTTGAAGTGCACCCAATATTTCTGCATGCTCAAGGCAAGCATCTTGAACACTTGATATGGTGAAAGCATGGTAGTTTATTTGCTAAAATAATTTAAGCATGACTATGTTAAATTCAAACTAAATTGCATATTGCTAGTAGTGCTTGCATGGTTTGAATTCGAGTAAATTTTGCATGCATGTAGTGTTGGTATGTTTCATCGTACCGTGCATCGTGTGTTGCCATGACTAACTTGCAGGAGCAGGCATAAGTGAAATACCGTTACCCGCAGGAGGATGATCACGTTGGAGCGTGATCATGCCTTGTTTGTTGTGCATGTTGGAGCATGCAAGGGTTGTGGCCCTGTTGGGATTGCTGTTGAAGGAATACCTTGTTGTGCTAACCGTTGCAGAAAACTTAATGCCTCCTGAGTCGACCATAGATCGAGTCTTGTCCTGGTAACCCCCATACTTGTTTCGTGCTGCCACAGGTTCCTGTCACAGGTAGGGTATGGTTCAGTAAGTTGGTAACCCCTTTCCATGCACACACCGTACAGAGGGCCACGATGAGGGTTTCCCAGGGATCCGGGACTAAATCCTGTCATCGGGTCAGGGGCATGGGTGTTTCCAGTTGTGACTGAGAGGGGGGCACCCCTTGTAATCCGCGCGTATTAATAGTGATCCCATGCAGGACGTTGGTCTCTCCGTCTCAGAGTTTTTCTTGAACGATGCTTTGGGTGATACCTGGCATCCGGAGAGTTATTCTGGTGTGTGCTGGTCAGGTGTGTTTTCAACCCAAAGACCGTAATGGGAATTAGTCAGTGTCACGATACTGACTAAAGAAATCCTTTACTTGTGTGTAAAGAGTACACCCTCTGCAGAGTTTAAACCTATTCGAATAGCCGTGTCCGCGGTTAAGGGCTACGGTCTGGGTTGGTCAAGTGTCGGTCTTAGTGTCGGTCTTCGGAGGAAATACTAAAAATGTGCCTGAATTGTTTTTGCTGAATATTTATTGTCACCCTGATGCTATCATGGATATTTTGCTATGCTTGTTAATAATACTGTGGTTATACATATTATTGTGGACTAACCTGTTTCTCTTATTTTGTATTCCTGAGTGTCTCAGGGGCTGGCTAGACTACCCTGGGCACTCAATTGTATTTTTAAGACCTCTCCGTGGCGTCCCATGAGTTATTAGGCGGTCTGTCATGCCACTACTCTTGTGGACACCCGATTGGCACTTATTTTCAAGACCTCTTCGTGGCGTCCCTCGAGTTATCAGGCGGTTTAACACGCCACTACTCTTGTGGATACCTGATTGGTATTTCTTTTCAAGTCCGACCGAGGCGTCACTTGACACCCGACTGGCATTTCTTTTCAAGACCTCTCGTGGCGTCACCTGAGTTCTCGGATGGTCCTGTCTCGTCCGATTTCTCTTTTAGACACCCGTTTGGCATTTCTCTCCAAGACCTACCGTGGTGTCACTTGACATCCGACCGACATTTCTTTTAATTTGTTTTCCTTTGAATTTCCTTGTTTATCACTAACATTTTTTTATATATTTTCACATGCTAATATTTTATCATGCCATGATTTGATTCCTGTCAGCATGCATTTTATATAGTCCAGCATGAGCATACGCACAAATTTTGGATCATCATGATCTTATATTTTAACTGCTGCATTCGGTATATCTTTTGTTCATGATGTTTGCGAGTACATTCAAACATACTCACAGGCTTGTCCCTGGCTATTTACTTGGCCAGGTCAGGATTTCTACAAGGAGTACCACAGCGAGTTCCGTGCGGAACCTAGGATGGCAGCCATGCGGGATAGGAATTATCCGGGTCAGTTGTTTCTGTGGGAATGGAGCCCCATCGACGTTGGAGAACCACGAGTTAATTCTGTCATCCACCACCAGACATCATTGTTGTATCATTGGACCTTTATGGTCTTGTATTCAACTCTTGTAATAGCTTGGTAATCTGTAACAAGGACGTGTCCACCAGTAACAGTAATCCTGGGCTGGTGATGACACGAGGGGTTAATTTCTGGGAATATATTGTGTCCCCGAAATCCGGCCCCGACAAAGAGGGATTTGAGTGGACAGCAACTTGGGGAAGGCTAGAAATCAAGGTTCAAATGGTAGGAATGGAATATCTTGATCTCAACACATGAGTAGGAGGTTCTCTCTCAGAAAAATGAAATGGTGGGAGTGTAGGCACGTTCTGATGGCTATCTCTCTCTCTCAAATGGAGAAGGGGGTGGAGGGGTATATATAGCCTCCACACAAAATCCAACCGTTACACATATTTGACTCATCTCGGTGGCACCGATTAGTTAAACTCGGTGGCACCAATCTGTTCAAATATATGAACATTGGGAATCTCGGTGGCACTGACTGGAACAACTCGGTGGGACCGATGTGCTAGGGCTTAGGGCAAACCTCCTCTCGGTGGCACCGATTGCATTAACTCGGTGAGACCGAAGTGAAGAAATAAGGCAATAGAGAGTTGGTCAAGCCATCTCGGTGAGACCGGTTGCACATCTCGGTGAGACCAAACTAATTGCAACAAGTAACAAAGAGTTGGCAAGGCCATCTCGATGGGACCGAGATCCGTATCAGTGAGGCCGAACTGTTATGGTTTCTTGCTATGGCTATGTCAAGAGAACTCGGTGGCTCCGGGTTGGAAGAATCGGTGGGGCCGAGTTGGAGTTTAGGTTTTGGACATATTTGGATAGAGAAAGTGGCTCAGGGTTTTGGAGCAATATCACTAAGCACTTGAGCAAGTAGACCATTAAGAAACACCTCATCCCCTTTTAATAGTATTGGCTTTCCTATGGAGTCAATGTGATCTTGGATCACTTAAATAGAAATGAAGAGTCTTGAGCTTTTGCCAATCTTTACCCTTACCATTTTGAAGAGGTTCCACATCCACTTGTCCTTGCCACTCCATTGTTGGACTCATATGAAATGTATTGGATAAAACTATTAGTCCAACAAAAGAGATGTTGACATTAAGTACCAAAATCACCCAGGGAGCACTTGTTCTTTCACTATGTTGTACGAGAAACATTCTACGCCAGCGGTAAGCTCATATCAATGTCGTACCAAATTGTCCGACGCTACCACTATTTGGAAAAAATAGTACTGGCGTTGCTAGGGGTCGGCGCGCTACTAACAAAAGTTGTGGCTAGTACTTTTTCCACTAGTGGTGAGCTCTGTCTGGGCACGTGTCAGCTCACCACCGAAGATACAACTTTAATGACACCCATCCTGAAGGCGTGTCAAGATAAGATGTAGTTGGGCAAACGACACAAAAGGAGAGACAACTCTTGCTGGCAAATTTCACCAGCGTGACACCTCACGGTGCATTTAATGCATTTTGTCCTAACCCATCAGAGTAAGGTATCTGGCACTGTAGCCACTATTTATCATGTGTAAAGACTGTTTTGCCACTGTGGTGACCCGTCCATCTATAAAAGAAGGCCCATGGCTACCTTTACAAAGGTCGACACTTTGTTTAAGTACACGCATAGCTGCACTTCCTACACACCTTGCCGGCAAGTTGTGCTCCTTGTACTTGAACTCCACATCAAATACAATCAAAGGAGGAATAGGGTTTTATGCTTCACAGTGGCCTGAACCTGGGTAAAACACTTGTGTTGATTGCTAGTTCTGATCTTTGTGTGCGTTGATCCTCACAGCCGAACTACAAAGGGATCTTTGCCGATCCCATAGATCGTCGTACGCACGACATCTTTGGCACGTCAGGCAGGGGATCGCGTGCGCGAACCAGAATCAGTAGTCTACGTGTCAGCTTCTTCATCATCTTCATCGCCATGGCGCCCAAGAACAAGGGCGCAAAGGCCGGTGCTCCGTCGACGTCGAAGCTACTAATGTCGATGCCTACGCATACGGGTGGAGGCGAAGGAGGCGGAGGCGCAGAACATCACCCACGATGTTCTGGCAATCCAAGCTAGACGAGCGGCATCGTCCAGACAGCGAGGAACAAGGATCCAACTGCTGCTATGTCTAAGGACGTAGCTGTGAAGCCTATGGGTAGCGCAGTGACCTCCAAGGATGCTACAGCATCATCCAAGACTTCCACGTCGGAGCACATGCCATGACCATCTCAAGTCATGCGCGACGAGCAGTGCCAAGACATCGACGGCTCCGGACACTGTACTCATGGAAAGACCCACTGTGCATCATTCCCAGGATGTGCAGGGCCAACATGCATGCCAGCATGCCAGCGAAAACAGGCCACGACAGCAGGACCGAGACAGAGTTCCTTCTGACTCTGTCAGAAGTAAGAACACCTCTCGCTATTCACACCATTCCATGGCAAGCACGCCGGCAGAGGCCCTGGCACAAGCACAGTTGCTCTTAGACTTTCCTCCTATTGCAGAGAAGATTCAAGAGTGGAGAGCCGTTATCCAGAGCCTCCTCAGCTTCGCCAACAATGGCAAGCCACAGAAGGCGGAGCCCTCCCAGCAGTAGCCCACTGCTCCAGTGTGTGCTGCTGGTGAGCGGACCGGAGGCGGTGCACCTACGGTACAATCCCCTCCATGACAACAATAACAAAAAAGCCAGCAGGTCGACACCCAGGACGACATGTTTATGGCGGCGTCTAATCCGCGAGCTCACCATGATTGATATATCTCTGTTGTATCTACTTTTCCAAACACTTTTGCTCTTCGTTTGGACTCTAATTTGCATGATTTGAATGAAACTAACCTGGACTAACGTTGTTTTCAGTAGAAGTATCATGGTGTTCTTTTTTGTGTAGAAAAGTTCTCGGAATTGGACGTATCTTTATGGAGATTTTTTATGTAATATACAAAAAATACTAGAGCCAGGACCCACCAGAGGGGGCCCCCATGTTGCTCACAAGGCAACAGGGTGTGACCACCCCCCAGGCGCGCCTAGTTGCCTTGTGGGGCCCATGTGGATCCGCTTACCCTAATCTCAAGCCTATAAATTCCTTTTCCCTGAGAAAAAAAATAAGAGAAGTAGTTTCATCATGTTTTACGATACGGAGCCACCGCCACCTCCTGTTTTTCATCGGTAGCCCAGATCTGGAGTCCGTTCAGGGCTCCAGAGAGGGTGATTCATCACTATCATCATCACCAACCCTTCTTCATCACAAATTCACTACTAGGGAAAACCTTATATACGTGGAGGCTTATCAGTAGCGCGCCTTTGTTCACGGTGCTACTGCTACTTTATAGTAGCGCGGGTATAACCAACGGCGCTGTTGCTATCTCATTAGCAGTAGCGCGGCCCTACCGAAGGGCACTACGGCTATGAGAACCACCCCTTAGCCAACTGGGTACATATAGTAGCAGCGCGGGCCAAACAACCCGCGCTACCGCTAAAAGATTAGCAGTACCGCATTTTTCAGGTGCACCGCGTCAACTAAGTTTTTACTGTGCCACATGGAGGGCCCCACTTAGCAGCAGTGCTAGTGGCAAAAAAGAGTTTAGCAGTAGCACCGTTTCCCGACCCGCACTGCTGCTAAGGCGCAGCAGCCACCTTTTGCATCCCCTTCTCCTCTCTCCCTTCACTTTTCCCTACCCCCTCCGCTATCCCTCATTTGCTTCTTCCTCACTACTTCTTCTCCCCCCCATTACTCTCTTTCTTCTACCTCTCTTTCTCTCTCTTTAATGCTTCTAGCTAACTACAACACCTCCATTAATCCAACCCCTTTCTCTTTTTCCTCACTTTTCCTCCCCCTCCACTAGTTAGAGCCATCTCTTTCCCCAACTAGCTAGGTAGATCTACCCATTTAATGAAGTGACCTATCTACCTCCCTAACTAGATCTAGCCATGTCAATGTAACACCCCAAAAATTTAATCATATTTTTATTAAATAAAATTTGGCCAGAATTAAAATTTTGAATTTTTACTAGGTCTTTTATTATTTTCAGAACCATTTTCTGTTTCTGTTTATCAAAATTCTTCCCTCCATATAGAAATTTTTGGAATAATATTGTGGCTCTGGTAGTTTTCTCAAATCATTTCAATTACATTTTAATAACAGTAAGAATTATTTTCATAATAAAAATTGCCCAAAACAATTATTTTAATAGCTATTTCTATACTTTAAATGCTTCTGTTGCACTACAACTATTTTAAATAATTCTTTTAAAACCCCACAAAAATTATGAGGTGTCATGTGATGCCTATATATCACTTTTATGCAAAAACCTAACTTGGTCTTTTGAAAAATTTGAGTGAAACAATCTCTTTTCAATTCTGTCTAGTATTTGAGTTTCTACTACAACCTCTATTTTTCTTGCTCCAAAAATTCTGAAATTTTTCCCACTTACTGCCCTTCCAACCAAACCCTTAAGTCCAAAATTTTAGCTCCATTGGAATCATTTTAGTTCACCAAATATTCCTTTGAAGTTTCTGTCCAGAACTGAAATTCTTCTAAACTTGCACTAACAAGTTTTCACTTTCCACAAACCAACTCCACCACCATCTTTATCATCTAGTGAGACACCATCCTGGAAATTTTGGCATCCCACCAAAGTTCCTAGGACACCTACGCATTTCATCAGACAACTTGTGTGCATGACAGAATTTTTCCAAGTTTGGAAACAGTACATGACAGTAGCTCCCCTTCCTTAACCAACATGTCCATCATCCTTTCCATCTTTGTTAATGACACCCTACAAAATTTTCAGCTGCTAGGGAACACCCTAAGAGCCCCTGGCATTTCGTCGAATGCCTAGCGTGCGTGTCCAGAGCACGAGCAGCGTGCCCGAACTGCAGTCGCCGACACCCAAGCGCCGCGAGCCCCCGCCGCCCCGCTGCTGCCTTCCCTGGCTTGCCCCGCACTCTCCGCTAGGCACCCGCCCCTGCTGCGACCTCCCCCACAACACAGCATGCTCCCAGGCGCTGGTCAGCACCGACCCGAGCCGCCGCCGCCGTCATTTGCTCGGGCACGGCACTGCCCGAGCCGTCCGCCCCCACCAACGCAACCCCCTCCTTAATTGATGACCACCGCCGCTCATCGACCTCCCCACCGACCTCCAGTGCCCTCAACCACCTCGCCACTGTCCACGGTTTGCCATTAATGGCTGCCGCCGACGTGCCTTCCTCTGGAAGCCACGGCACCGCGTCACTCCCGCCTTTAAAGGCCATCTCGAGCTCGCCTCGCCACACCGCAGCACACCTCCCTCCTCCCGATCCCTCCAGCAACGTCCAGTTGACCGCAAATGGCTGTCTTCGTCGTCTCCGACAGCCACGGCCACCGCCTCTTCCCCGATTATTACCACCTCTCCAGTGCCTCCCCCTCCCCATTTTCTTCACCAATAATATCCTGAAGCACCCGCAGGCTCATCCCCATCGTCAATTTCGTCGGAGGTGGCCTGTGGGCGAAACGCCCAAATTGGCTTCGCCGGAGCTCCTCGGAGGAGCTCGCCGCCGACGAGCTGGTGTTTCCCGGGCGACGTGGCACACACCGGCGGGGCCGCACGAGCCTCCTGAACTCGATGGTGTGCTCAGATCCCCGAACGGCGCACCCAATCGCCGGCGAGCCTCGCCGGAGCGCTGCCCCGGTTCGGCCAGAGGAGGGCGCGCGCTTGGGCGACTGGTCAAACCTGACTAGTGGGCCAGGCAGGCCCACTGTCAGTGACCCGGCGCCCCACTGACTGGCGCAGCCGATCGGCTGGGCTGGCCCATTGACGCCATCCGGCTAAAACGCGCTCAGGGCGCACGTCTAACCTTCCTTTTTTCTTTTTTTATTTCACCAACAAAACTCAAATAATATTTTAGCAGCCTTTTCAAATCCAAATCCAGTGATACAAATTTCTACAGTCTTATAAAAACATGCTCTATTTATCTAGATTAGGTGAACATTTTTCCTGAGCATTATGATCACTGGGTCAATTAAAAAGTCCTTTTAATCAATTGTTTCAGCTTAGAAACTCTCTAGATAAATGATATGAACTCCAAATAATTTAATCCTTTTTCTGGTATTTCTAATTTTTCGTCTAGTTTATTATAGTGTTTATTTCAAAAAAAAATTGAAACAATTTTTGGTTCTATTTTTGAATTATGTGGTAATTCAAATATTTTTGAAAATAGGAAATGGAGGGAAGATAAAGTTTTCAAACTTTTGAAGTGCACCCAATATTTCTGCATGCTCAAGGCAAGCATCTTGAACACTTGATATGGTGAATGCATGGTAGTTTATTTGCTAGAATAATTTAAACATGACTATGTTAAATTCAAACTAAATTGCATATTGCTAGTAGTGCTTGCATGGTTTGAATTCGAGTAAAATTTGCATGGATGTAGTATTGGCATGTTTCATCGTACCATGCATCGTGTGTTGCCATGACTAACTTGCAGGAGCAGGCATAAGAAAAATACCGTTACCGGCAGGAGGATGATCACGTTGGAGCGTGATCATGCCTTGTTTGTTGTGCATGTTGGAGCATGCAAGGGTTGTGGCCCTGTTGGGATTGCTGTTGAAGGAATACCTTGTTGTGCTAACCGTTGCCGAAAACTTAATGCCTCGTAAGTCGACCATAGATCAAGTCTTGTTCCGGTAACCCCCATACTTGTTTCGTGCTGCCACAGGTTCCTGCCACAGGTAGGGTATGGTTCAGTAAGTTGATAACCCCTTTCCATGCATACACTGTACAGAGGGCCACGATGAGGGTTTCCCAAGGATCCGGGACTAAATCCTGTCATCGGGTCAGGGGGCATGGGTGTTTCCAGTTGTGGCTGAGAGGGGGCACCCCTTGTAATCCGCGCGTATTAATAGTTATCCCATGCAGGACGTTGGTCTCTCCGTCTCAGAGTTTTTCTTGAACGATGCTTTGGGTGATACCTGGCATCCGGAGAGTTATTCTGGTGTGTGCTGGTCAGGTGTGTTTTCAACCCAAAGACCGTAATGGGAATTAGTCAGTGTCACGGTACCGACTAAAGAAATCCTTTACTTGTGGGTAAAGAGTACACCCTCTGCAGAGTTTAAACCTATTCGAATAGCCGTGTCCGCGGTTAAGGGCTACGGTCTGGGTTGGTCAAGTGTCGGTCTTTGTGTCGGTCTTCGGACGAAATACTAAAAATGTGCCTGAATTGTTTTTGCTGAATATTTATTGTCACCCTGATGCTATCATGGATATTTTGCTATGCTTGTTAATAATACTGTGGTTATACATATTATTGTGGACTAACCTATTTCTCTTATTTTATATTCCTGAGTGTCTCAGGGGTTGGCTAGACTACCCCGGGCACTCAATTTTATTTTTAAGACCTCTTTGTGGCGTCCCTTGAGTTATTAGGCGGTCTGTCACGCCACTACTCTTGTGGACACCCGATTGGCATTTATTTTCAAGACCTCTTCGTGGCGTCCCTCGAGTTATCAGGCGGTTTAACACGCCACACCTCTTGTGGATACCCGATTGGCATTTCTTTTCATGTCCGACCGAGGCGTCACTTGACACCCGACTGGCATTTCTTTTCAAGACCTCTCGTGGCGTCGCCTGAGTTCTCGGATGGTCCTGTCTCGTCCGATTTCTCTTTTAGACACCCGTTTGGTATTTCTCTCCAAGACCTACCGTGGTGTCACTTGACATCCGACCGGCATTTCTTTTAATTTGTTTTCCTTTGAATTTCCTTGTTTATCACTAACATTTTTTTATATATTTTCACATGCTAATATTTTATCATGCCATGATTTGATTCCTGTCAGCATGCATTTTATATAGTCCAGCATGAGCATACGCACAAAGTTTGGTTCATCATGATCTTATATTTTAACTGCTGCATTCGGTATATCTTTTGTTCATGATGTTTGCGAGTACATTCAAACGTACTCACAGGCTTGCCCTGGCTATTTACTTGGCCAGGTCAGGATTTCTACAAGGAGTACCACAGCGATGTCCGTGCGGAACCTAGGATGGCAGCCATGCGGGATAGGAATTATCCGGGTCAGCTGTTTCTGTGGGAATGGAGCCCCATCGACGTTGGAGAACCACGAGTTAATTTTGTCATCCACCACCAGACATCATTGTTGTATCATTGGACCTTTATGGTCTTGTATTCAACTCTTGTAATAGCTTGGTAATCTGTAACAAGGACGTGTCCACCAGTAACAGTAATCCTGGGCTGGTGATGACACGAGGGGTTAATTTCTGGGAATATATTGTGTCCCCGAAATCCAGCCCCGACAGTCAAGAAGTAATCTTTGTCCACTTTTGATCACTAGCTAGCTAGGTGTGTGGAGACACGGATCGACCTCATCACCGTGCTCGATCTCTATCTCGAGATACGTGAGTGAAAATTTGTGCTTTGAAAGAATGGAAATATTTGTGTGTGTGATATATTGACCTAATCGGGTGATGAGATGGAAATAGTGCGTGTGGCATGAGTTGTTGCCGAATTGTGCTGGAGTTGCCTATGTTTTCCTGAAATGTCAATTTATTTGCGTTTCGGTGAATTTCGGGCAAACTCTATATGTCCTATTTTTAGGGAAGGTCATGCCAAATTTTTGTATGCTTTGATGCATGCATGAATTTTTATAATCAATTTGCTTATTATTACCGTGCAGGTGATCATGATGGTCAGTGGAACGATGGTGGAAAGGTGGTTGCGATCAGCAGTGCAGGACATGAATGAAAATAACCGGACAGAGATTTTATGTCCTTGCGAAGATGCAAAGGAGGAGTTTGGCTCGACCCCTATAAGGATGGTCGTTTGAAGGTGCACCTGCTCATGAATGGTTTCATGGATGGCTATACTCGGTGGATAATTGAAGATGATGATGATGAGGACGCCGACGGGGTAGCCAATGACGACATGGGGCCAGACGAAGAGATGACCGATAATAGCGGAGAAGGGGCCGAGCATGGCGGCGGAGAAGAGGCCGGATATGGCGGCAGAGAAGAGGCCGGACATGGTGACGAAGAAAAGGCCGGACATGGCAGCGGAGAAGATGTGGACATGCCACAGCCTTCATCACTACTAAGTTCAATCGTGCGGGACCCTCATGTTCGAGACCTGCTTCGCAAGAAGACGAGTACCGACAGAGCTGCTTCTAGAGAGGAGGCCAAGCTGGACTGTAGGATCGAAAGTATGTCTAGAGGGGGGGGGGTGATTAGACTGCTTGACCAAATAAAAATCTTTCCTTTTCCCAATTTTATTTGTGGGCAGATTTTAGATTATGACAAGTCAAGCAATCAAACTACACATGCAATTCTAAGAGTATAGCAGCGGAATGTAAAACATTGCATATGAAGGTAAAGGGAAGGGTTTGGAGAAGGCAAATGCAATGGAGACATGGAGATTTTTGGCATGGTTCTGATTGGTGGTGCTATCGTACGTCCTCGTTGATGGAGACTTCAACCCACAAAGGGTAACGGTTGCGCGAGTCCACGGAGGGCTCCACCGAAGGGTCCACGAAGACGCAACCTTGTCTATCCCACCATGGCCAACGCTCACTAAGGACTTGCCTCACTCGGGTAGATCTTCACGAAGTAGGCGATCCCCTTGCCCTTAACAACTTCTTGGTTCAACTCCACATCATGACGGAGGCTCCCAAGCGACACCTAACCAATCTAGGAGACACCAATCTCCAAAAGTTAATAGACGGTGTATTGATGATGAACTCCTTGCTCTTGTACTTCAAATGATAGTCTCCCCAACACTCAACTCTCTCTCACAGATTTGGCTATGGTGGAAGAGGGATTTGAGTGGAAAGCAACTTGGGGAAGGCTAGAAATCAAGGTTCAAATGGTTGGAATGGAATCTCTTGATCTCAACACATGAGTAGGTGGTTCTCTCTCAGAAAATGGATGGTGGAAGTGTAGGCACATTCTGATGGAACTCTCTCTAATCGAGAGGGGGTGGAGGTGTATATATAGCCTCCACACAAAATCCAACCTTTACAGACTTTTGACTCATCTCGGTGGTACCGATTAGTTAAAATCGGTGGCACCGATTTGTTCAAAAATATGAACATTGGGAATCTCGGTTGGATCGACTGGAACAACTTGGTGGGACCAATATGCTAGGGCTTAGGGCAAACCTCATATCGGTTGCACCGATTGCATCAACTCCGTGAGACCGAAGTGAAGAAATAAGGCAATAGAGAGTTGGCAAGCCATCTCGGCGAGACCGATTGAAATTCTCGGTGAGACCGAAATAATTGCAACAAGTAACAAAAAGTTGGCAAGGCCATCTGGGTGAGACCGAGATCCGTATCGGTGTGACCGAACTGTTAGAGTTTTGGCTGTGGCTATGTCAGAATGAACTCTGTGGCTCCGGATAGAAACTATCGGTGGGGCCGGGTTGGAGTTTAGGGTTTTGACATATTTGGATAGAGAAAGTGGCTGAGGGTTTTGGAGCAATATCACTAAGCACTTTGAGCAAGTAGACCATTAAGCAACACCTCTTCATCTTTTAATAGTATTGGCTTTCCTATGGACTCAATGTGATATTGGATCACTTAAACAAATATGAAGAGTCTTGCGCTTTTGCCAATCCTTTTCCTTTGCATTTTGATGGGTCCACATCTCTATGTCATTCCATGCTAGTCATTGAACATCCTGAAATATTTATTTTGCGTGGACATTAGTTCAATGAGATATATTTTGTTATGAATTACCAAAACCACCCGTGGATTAGTTGCACTTTCAATCTCCCCCTTTTTGGTAATTGATGACAATATATAGATAAAAGCTTCGACAAATCATTAAATGAATGAAATACATCTTCACTTTGAGAAGTATGTGATAAGCAAGAGCTCCCCCTAAATTTGTGCATTGTTAAAAATTTGCGTTTGAATGCAGATGCAAAGTCGATTAGGATCATGGGTCACTCTTCCATGTCACATACATCTTGGTGGAGCGCACAAAATGATAATAGTGAAATAACATGCATGCATCACCAAAGACATAAGTGAATGATCATACACAAATAATCTTAGGGATAAGCATTAAGCACACATTAAGCAAAGTATGATCAACCACATAGGAACGTAGTATCTCACAAGCATCAAACAATGAAGTTGCATGGATCAAATGAACATAGTAGCAAAAACTCGACAAAACCAAAGAGCAAAAGCAAGACACTCTTTCTCTCTCGAAGCCTAATGATCTATACAATTTCTCCCCCTTTGGCAAAAAGTACCAAAAATCTCGAAAAGGTATAGAGCTATGCGTCTCTCTAGACACGATCCTCCGGAGCTCCTGAAATGGTCTTATGGCTTGTGGCTCCTATGTGTGTAGATGGCGTTGAGAGAAATGCGTCTGCAAATGCCTGTGCTGAAGTCTGCTGGACCGGTGGAGTAGACACTGGAGGTGGCACTGGAGCTGTAGTAGCAGGTGCAGGCTGAGTAGGCCTCGTATCTGCAACTGGCACGGCTGATGATCTGGGTGCTCTAGGTACAGTTTGGAACCTCTGAGTGGTAGGTCTCTCATCTCCACTGTCCTCGGCAGCAATCCTGCTTGCCTCAACATCCGCATGCAGCTTCTCCGTAGCTGTCTGAACCTTTGTGATCTTCACATCAAGATCATGAATCTTTTTCTCGACAACCCGCTCTAGACTCTCCTGGTTCTTGGAGATGTTGGCCAGACTTCTCTCATTCCACAAGGTGGCCTCTAGTAGATATGTCATCTGATCGTTCTTTGACTTGTGGTTTGCAATGGGTGCATTGAGAGCTGCGGCTTCCTGAGCTGCTTTAGTTGCTGCTGCCTGGGCCTCCTCTTGAGCTGCAACAGATGTGGGGTGTGAGGAATCCATCACCACCACATTATCCTCGAACTCTGGCTAAAAAGGGAGGTGCTCACAATCTAGTAGATATGTGTTTGTACCAACTTTGGAGTTGATGAGCATCTGAATGTGTGGGGCATATCCATAAGACATCTTTTGGTCAGCAGTTGTCCTCTTGACCGTCTCTACAATCAAAATCATAACCTTGAACTTCTGGGGAGGGGAGTCAAACAAATGGAGCAAATTGATGGAGTGGCCACATATCATTTTTTCATCTCCAGACTTGGGTAAGAGAGTATGCCTCAAGATAGTGTTTGCGGTGGCCAACCCAGCTAGCAAGTGCTTGACTGACCCAAGCTTGTGTATACCAAGATCTTTCTTGGGAATTTCCTTGTACATTTTTGCCATTGAGTTGTGGTCCATCCTGGGCTTCCCATAAACATCAACATCATGTTCTTCTTCCATAGGGGCATCATGTTAGAATAAATCCGAGATAGACCGTCGATCCACCGAGGAACAAGCAATCACAGCACAATGACGACACCGAGATTTGTTAACGAGGTTCGGCGAACTCGCCTACTCCCCGGGGCAATGACTATGGGCGCTCCTCCCCGAGATACAGCAACACCGGCCACCCGGGCGCCGGCACAAGCCGCCAGCACCCCCTTGCGAGCCTGTCGCTATCTAGTCGTCATGGGTTACAACGTGGGGTGCCTCCTCATATATAAGAGGCCAAGGGTACAACATGTCCGACTCCGACACTACACGTATCCTACCCACACTACGACACCAAGTCCAAACGTAACCCAACTCGTACACAATATTCGACACAAACACAACAAACTCCACCTTGGCGAATATTCTCCACCACCTTGAATTTGTCCATGCGTCAAACTTCCATGTACTCCGGACTTGTGTTGTCTTCTTCGTAGCTTACCCAGAGCTACTCGACGAGTCTGCCCCAGACCGCCGCCACCGTGAGACACCGCTGCTACTCCTGCAACTCTAGTCTCCGGGACTCCACCTGCAATAGTGCTCCCTTACAACTTGTAAAGATGCGAAGCCGTCCTCGCTCCAATCATCACGGTCACCTCATCTTCCATGATTCTCATGGTCTTCTTATCCCGATCACAACGGAATACCATACCACCATCATGAAGAACACCAAGCGAAATTAGATTCCTCCTTAGCCCTGGCACATGCCTGACTCCCCGAAGCATCCGTTCAACTCCGTCAAACATCTTGATTTTGATGTCACCTACTCCAGCAACATGATAACCTGTGTCATCGCCCACATAGGCTAAACCAAACTCACCAGACTTGTACGATGAGAACCACTCCCTATTGGGTGTCGCATGAAAAGAGCAAGTTGAATCCAACATCCACGCTTCACCTTTGGTTGACCGCCTGTCTGATACTATGAGAACATCACTACTGCTGTCTGAGTCATCACCATGAGTTGCCTTATTAGCACTTGCCCCACCATTGAGTTCTGGACAGTCCTTTCTCATATGTCCCCACTGCTTACACTTGTGACACTGTATATTCTTTTTCTTTTTCTTGTTCTTCCCAGCCTCATATCCCTTCCACCACTCCTCACCCTTCACTAGCAAACCTTCACCATGAGAGACTTTCACCGCGTTCTTCTTTCTCATATCATAAGATAGCAATGCCGCAGTAATATCCTCATTCTTGACGGTCTCCTTGCCGTGCGTCAAAGTAGTGATCAAATGGTCATAGGATGATGGCAATGAACAAAGAAGCAAAATTGCCCTATCCTCATCGTCAACCGTCGCACCCAAGCGTGCTAGGTCAGTCACGACTTGATTAAAGGCGTTCATATACTCCACAAGATCTGACCCCTCCTGCATCTTCATCCCATACAACTTTTGCTTCAGATACACCTTGGTCGTCGTAGTCTTGGACATAAACTGACTTTCCAGCTTCTCCCAGATCTTCTTCGGCGAATTCTCATCCATCACATGATAAATAACCTGGTCCGACAGACACAACCGTATAGTCTCGGCTGCTTTCAACTATAACTCCTCCCAGTCATCAGCCTCCATCTTAGCTGGCTTGTCTTCCTGCAACAACGCCTTCAAGCATCCCTGTTGTGCCAACAAATCTTTCACCCTTGTCTGCCATAACCCAAAGCTTCCAGTTCCGTTGAACTTCTCCACCTCAAACCTGGTACTCGTTGGCGCCATGGTTCTTTGTATGGCTGACTGTGCGAAAAAATAACCAAGCAGTGTTCGCGTGATCCCCAAGTAGACGAACAAAACGTCCACGTACTAGTTGCAATAACTAACCAGTTGGTCTTCACGTGATATGCTCCTCCCTTGGCTCAACTTCCGATGCTAAGCTATTGCTTTGCCTCTGCCCTTGCTTCCGATGTACGTCAATGGATTTGTTTCTGGCCGATCTGATCTGTTGTCTCTTACCTCGTCCCTTGCCCGGCTGCCTTCTTTTATAGTGCGCGTGCACGGCTCCAGCAGTCCGGCTCGGCGACGACTTCTCCTGGGACTCGGTCCCTTTTGTTTCCAAAACAAACTCGGTAACTTGTGGCCTGCAGGCAACGCACTGCACCGCTGCACGCCTTGCTCAAGCCCGTGCGCACGTCTTGGAGTCCCTGGGCCGCACGCGCGCGCTCGACTCGGTCGGCTTGGCTAGCCCCGCTGGCCTCACGGGCGTCTATGGCTTGGACTTCCATCGCTGCACAGCTCCACGTGTTTCCGGTCTGAGCCGCTCCTGCTGCCACCGCTTGATGCTTTCGATCTCGTCGATATCCCATCGAATAAGTCGACCGTGGAATAGGCTAACTCTTCGACGAGCTCAACAATGGGCCTTCCTCTGGATCAACACACAACAACCTCTTCGTAACCTTGCTCATGATACCACTTGTTAGAATAAATTCGAGATAGACCGTCGATCCACCGAGGAACAAGCAATCACAGCACAATGACGACACCGAGATTTGTTAACGAGGTTCGGCGAACTCGCCTACTCCCCGGGGCAATGACTACGGGCGCTCCTCCCCGAGGTACCGCAACACCGGCCACCCGGTCGCCGGCACAAGCCGCCAGCACCCCCTTGCGAGCCTGTCGCTATCTAGTCGTCATGGGTTACAACATGGGGTGCCTCCTCATATATAAGAGGCCAAGGGTACAACGTGTCCGACTCCGACACTACACGTATCCTACCCACACTACAACACCAAGTCCAAACGTAATCCAACTTGTACACAATATTCGACACAAACACAACACATCAAGAAGTGCAGCCCACATAGAGATGGTTGTCTGGTACTTGTGTCCCTCAGTCATCCATGCAATCTTCCCATCAGGATAGAAGTGTGTTGTGGAGTAGAATTGCATGATCATCTCATCGTTCCACTTGCTGATCTTTTGACCACCAAAATTGTCAACACCTGCGAGCCTAAAGCTCTCATGAACTTGGGGGAAATAATCTTCATTGGCATCAATATATTTCCAGTCCACCCACTTCATGTCACTGACATTGGGCTTCTTATCAAGCAAAACTGTCTCATAAAATTCTTGTTGTTCTCCAGTGTGGAAGCGGTAGTCACAGGCAGTCCTCCTCCTGACAGAGTAGGGATCAACTTTTCTCCACTTTGTAAGTTCTTTATCCTTCCTTGGGATCATGTTTTCTGCAACAGGATGTGCATTGTCATGATCTGGGATCTTGGGCTTGAGCTTCCTGAGCACTAGTGGCTCATCATCATCCTAAAGCTCTAGCACTGGGGACTTGTTCTTCTCAGCAGCTGGAATGTTTCTTGTAGACCTTTTGGGTGCAGAAACATTGGGCTTGGACTTGGTCTTGGAGGGTGCAGCTGTCTTCATGGCATCAGACATCAATTTCTGAGTTTTGGCAGGAGGTGCTTCAGCTTCTGGTTCTTCTTCCTCCTCCTCATCCATCATCATGGAGGGTCTACCAATTACTCTAGCCATAGTCTTCCTTACCCTCTTTTTCTTCTTGCTGGCATCACCTTCAGCACCACTTGGCTCCTCAAGTGTAAAAGTCATTGTTTCTTGTGGAGTTGAGGATTTTCGTGGCTTTGACATTGGGGCTCTCCTAACAGCAGTCCTTTCCTTGGCACTTGGCTTAGTGCTAGCTGCAGAGCCATACTCCTTTCTCAGTACTGCCTTTTTCTTGGAAGTGGCCTCACTGGCCACAAAGTCTTCATCGTCACTATTTGAGGTTTTCTTCTTCTTTGTCCTGGTGGCTGCCTTTGGAAAATCCAGAGAGCTCCTAATGCCATCATAGTACCTCTCATTAGGACTAGAGCCCTCACTTAGGTCAACATTCTGCTCAGACTGGTTCTGACAGTCACTGGCACTTGACATCTTGCAAAGCTGATCCTGTGAATAGATGGGTATGGGCAGAGTAGATGAGTTATCACAATAAGCAGATAGTTTTAAAAAACATTGAGTTCAAACTTTAGTTTTGGGTTTTCACAGAATGCATTTCGGAGCAACTGAGTTGGTCATTTCGGTGACACCGAAGCAGCTAACAGAGACTAAACACATAGCTTCAGTTGGACTGAGACATGGTTCGGTGGCTCCGAGATCCTAGGGTTTCACTAAAACTTTACTTTTGGTATCACCGATTAGTACGTTCCGGTGGAACCGAGTTGTACTTGTGCAATGGCCAAGGCCAAATCGGTGGGACTGAAAATTCCTATTCGGTCGGTCTGAGATGCGTTCGGCAAAAACCTAACCCTAATTTTTTTGCTCGCATCTATTCTAAATGAATTAATCTAGTGGATGGAAGTATTGCAGTCGTGGCAAGATACATGACATTGTCCTTGTGCATTGAATCGGATAAGAGTGGCATGAGGAGATCGAATCTCACCCTAACTCGATGGAGATCCTCTATGGCGGCAAGGGCGGGGCATATTGCCATTGACGGTGGGGGATTCCTGCGGTGAAGGCGCACAGGAGACGACGGCGATGATCCGGAGACCAAGGGGGCGGTAGCAATGGGGCGTGGGCACGTGTGTCTGCGTCGGAGCCAGCGATCTTTGGGGCAAGGAGCCCCTTTGCTGGTTCGGCAAGGGGTGGCAATCGACGCAAAGAGCAAACACAACGAGGAGCGCATGGTTTTACCTAGGTTTGGGGCGCCAGAGGCGTAAAACCCTACTCTCGCCTTGGGTGTATTGGTGGTGGTTGAGCACAAGTACACGGAGCGCTCTCCCCCGGCAAGAGTTGGGAAGAGGCCAGCTACACGAATAACTATGCGTGAGGGTTGTCAAAGATTCAAACTCCTTCTCATGTTGCCCTGGCCCTCCTTTTATAGCTCAAGGGGCTACCACACTGGCAAAAGGGTCATTACAGGGGGGATTAGACTGATGCAGAGCTATCATACCTAACTCTGGCAGATAGGACAAAAACGTCGCTAGGTGTCGTGTGGAGGTTGAAGCCCGGCAAGGTTGTCGCGCCGCTTATCCAGCTACCTCCTATTATCATGACACGCCATCTAGACGGGTGTCAATAAAGGTGATTTACCCCTCCTGTGAGCTGACACGCACGGGTTATGTCCAAATAAGCACCTGCGAGCTCGACACCTCACTAATCAGTGGCTAGCTGGTGAGAGAGGTAGAGCGCTGGTGTTGGCGGGGAACCCATGTCTGGAGGGCTTGCTGGGGCCTAACTTGCCGGCTCGCTCCTGCTGGAGTTGGTTGCTCTTGTTATAAAACTTGTGTCTTGTTCCAATGCTTGGCCTTCTTAACGCTCTCCTTGATCTCACGAAGAGCGGTTTCTATGGCTTAGTTGTATATGAGACTTGGCACTGGACACAAGAATCTGCAACGCGCCTGTGCATAAGTCAGTGTGGCAAACACTCATGTTTGTTGCACCGACAGGAGCCCCCGGGCCTGGCCCAGACATGTCACCGGGCATCGTTGGGGTAGGCCCAACAAATGCACAGGTGCACATATTTAACTTGCCGGGAGTGACACTATGTCTTTGAGATCTTCTTTGCTTCTTCATTAATCTGGACCTGGGCCAGCCCCCAGTCTTATCCCAATATCTCCAACGCCCAGACAATGCGCGCCGTTCATTTCAAAAACCAGGGGTGTCCACGCCCATTGGATGCCATTAGGGCGCCAGCGCGTGAGTCGGGTTAACTGTCATTTTACCTTTAGTTCACCCACCACCCATGCCGTTTCGGCCACGTGCGTCGCATGCATTGCACGGGGTTGGTGGTGGACGAGTGGGGCTCGGGGACGTGCACTTTGGCAGAAGATGCAACGCATCGGATTGGCGTGGTGGGATGGTTGATGGAGCAAGATGCCACCTAGGGATGCAGAGGGTTGGATTGGGGGAGCAGGGCGGTTGCTCCAAAGTAGTGGAGAGCCGGCCTCCCTCGCTTCCGCTATAAAAGGGAGGTGTGCGAGGGCTAGTGGTGCTCATCCACTTTCTCCTCCTTCTCCTTTCTTGCTTCTGTCTTCTGTCATGGCGAAAGGAAGGGGCCGGGCTCGTGCTCTGGCCACGGCGACGAGAGCTTCTCCTCAGCACCATGCTTTGGCTTCGGATGCGGCTATAGAGGCCGGTTCCAGTGCACGGGGCAGAGCCACGAGGTGAGGTCGGGGTTGACGTGGCGCCCGTGGTCGAGGCAGGCGGGACGGCACGCTCGTCATCTCTCCTCCAACTGCTCCACCCCCAGCAGAAGGCCATGCGGGGGAACGGCAGTTGAGTTCATCATGAAGCTGCGGGATCCTCCCCACAGCCGCCTGCGACTCCCTCGCCCCTTTGCCAGGGTGATGGAGGTCGACCATCTGCTTGGGCTGTGGCTGCGCATGAGTGGCTGCTGTAATGGGGCCATGTGGGTGAACATTGAGTTTTCCGTGCCCCGCGTCATGCTCCTTAGGTGTGGGTGGAAAACCTTCGCCCGCGCCCACTATCTTGCGGAGGGGCATGTCCTTCGCTTCAAGTTGGTGGAGTCTGACATGCTTTCCATCTAGGTTTTTGGGCGTTCGGGCGATCGCCTCTGGTGCTGTGTAGAAAGCTCGAGCGATGACGAAAGCTCCTCCTCGAGCGACAGTGATGAGGAGGACACCGATGGTGAAGATGGCGGCGGTGGGCATCCGGTCATCAAATCCGAAGACGACGACTCAGACTCCGGCTGAACATCGGCAACACCGTCAGCACCAGCTAGGCGCCGGTGGCACCATCATCTGCAGCTGGACCCCAACAGAGTGATTTACCTGGGGTGCTTGGCCTGGATGCTACCGCCACCTCCAGCTAGACCTCGGCAGGCTCGTGGACTCCGGCTTCGTCTTCCTTGTCGGTGTTCCCGCCAAGCCGCGTCCCTCTGGTCTTGGCGGGGTGACTAGGGCATCACCTAGTCACTCTCTCTGTCCCTGGTTTCATCTTCCCTACCAAGGTGGTGCTCTCCCGATCTTGTTAGGTTGCGTCCCTCTGGTCCTGACAGGGTTTAGATGGGCTTCTGCCCAGGCGCTCCTTTTGCCCTTCTTGCTGTCGATGTAAACCCTAGGAGGAGAGGGACAAGAAAGGCATTACGGAGCACTTTTCCTTTTTCATAAAAAAGATGTATGGTGTTGCTGTGTTTGAATCAAATTTATGTACTTCCTCATCCATGTTAGCACTTGTATGATTTGTACTTGTCGTTTCATGCAATTTTAAAGAAAAAAACCCGTCGGGAGTCTCCGCGTGCTTTTGAAGTTTTCTAAGGGACTTGCCCCCATCACCCTCCTTGCAAGTAGAGTTTCCGGCAAGGCTTCTTGCCAGCCTTTGGCGCAACTACTACTAACCCTCAATCGAGTGGACTCAAAACGAGTCAGGAGTGTGAATGGAGGCCAGCCTCTTACCGGTTTATTTAGACGCGACTACACTGATCCTGTTGAGTGGACTCGGGTCAAGGACAGGAGTGCAAATGGTAAACGCAGTAAGGCCCCTTACCGGTTTATTCAGACGCAGCTGCACTAATCATGTCGAGTGGACTCGAGTCAAGGACAGGAGTGCGAATGGTAAACACGGCAAGGTTTCCTCGTGTGCAAGTTTCTCATACATAGGTGTAACATGGAATGACTGGGAAGTTTAAACGAGACAAACTTATCTTTCTTTGCTGTACTCTTATCATTTAGATAAGGAAGAGCTATCGTTGGACCAACTAAACGAGTCCGTTTCCACCTCCTCCATCTCCATCTCCCCCCGGGAAAGTTGCTCCTGAGGGATCCTTCTGCTTTTATCAGAAAGATAGAGAGAGAGAAGGTAACATGAAGCCTTTAATAGCACGTTAGTCACTCTATTCGAAACCAGTGTAATCATATCAAAATCATGAATAAGCAAGTAAGAAACATGCATGCAAGTTTTGGAAAACACTAGGTTTTTATTAGTTGTGCACAGGGTCTTCGCCTGGTTTTGTACAAAGGGTTACAAGTCTCGGGGATTATGCTTGTACAAAACAGGTCACCGGGGCAAGGCCCGGTAACCACGCCTCACAGGTAGAACTTACGAAGATGCTCAATATTCCATGTGACTCGTACTACCCGAGAAGGGCCTTCCCACCTTGGCGTCAACTTGTTTGCACCCTTGGCAGACTGAACACGCCGAAGGACAAGGTCTCCTTCCTTAAGGCTCTGGGCATGAACCTTGCGGCTATGGTAGCGGTGCAAGGCTTGCTGGTATCGTGCAACACGTACTGCAGCCCAGAGACGATGTTCCTCGAGGTGGAAGCTGCCGTTGCGCTACTTCATCGTAGGCAAGTACTCGAGGTGACCCGTATATGAGTTCTATGGGGAGCACTGCTTCTGCACTATAGACTAGGGAGAAGGGTGTCTGGCCAGTAGCTCGATTTGGTGTCATTCTGAGTGACCAAAGAACCACCGGCAATTCATCAATCCAACGCCTCCCGCACTTGTGCAGCCTGTCAAAAGTTCTTGTCTTGAGCCCGCACGATACTTCTACATTTGTTCTTTCTGCTTGCCCGATACTCCTTGGGTGAGCAACAGATGCAAAGCATAGCTTGCTTCCAAGGCTTTGAGTGTATTGCATGAAAACGTGGCTGGTGAATTGTGTGCCGTTGTCTGTGATGACCCTGTTTCGGATTCCGAACCGGCAAACCAATCCTTGACAGCTGACTGTGCAGTTACCTTTCTCACCGGCTCTACCTGAGGCCACTTTGTGAACTTGTCGATAGCGACGTACAAGAACTCAAAGCCCCCGGTAGCACGAGGGAAGGGGCCCAAAATATCGAGCCCCCAGACCTAGAAGGGCTAGGATAAGGGAATCGTTTGGAGGGCTTGCGCTGGCTGATGTATGCTCTTTGAATGGAACTGGCATGCTTCAGATCTTGTTACTAGCTCAATTGCATCTGGGAGGGCAGTGGGCCAATAAAAGCCTTCCCGACAAGGGTTCTTGCTCCTATGTGGGATCCACATACACTTGCATGTATTTCCGCCAACAACTTCTATCCATCTTGCCGGGTTATGCATTTCAATTTCACTCCATTGGGTCGCTTTCTGCACAGGATGTTATCCAGAAACTGGTACATACTTGACTGGCGGGCTACTTTCTCAGCTTGCTCTTGTTCTTTGGGAAGTTCTCCTGTTTGGAGAAACTGGACAATCTGTTGTGCCCATGTCGGAGCCTGGGGCTTGACGACAAGGACCAAAGGCATCTCTTCTGCCATGGGAGCGCTGGTCCCATCGGCAAGAATCTGGAGTTCTGCGTGAGACTGCTGCTCACTAGAGGCCGCATCGATGTTCCCGGCAGGTGCCTTGCCCGTGGCTTCTAGGAGCTCTGCCGGAAAGTAGCTGTCGGTACTTATCTTCCTCCTCTTCTTTGCTCTCGTTCACGGGGTAACTTTGGGTTGAGTTAAGCAGAGCACAAAAGTACCGGGTTCCACAGGTAGCTTTTGGGCAGCACACTTTGACAGCTGGTCAGCAATGCTGTTTTCCGCACGAGGGACGTGCTCTATTTGCAGGCTGTCAAAGTGTACTTCCAATTTTATCACTTCATCCATGTATGCTTCCATCAGCGGGCTCTGGTAGTCCTTGTTAACTTGCTTCACCACAAGCTGTGAATCTACTCAGACGATCAGCTTTTTGATCCCCAACTCTACCGCAATTCTGAGGATGGCAAGCAGTCCCTCATACTCAGCAGTATTGTTGGTAGCTTCCTCCCGGGGGAAATGCATTTGAACCACATACTTGAGATGCTCTCCGGTGGGTGCGATAAGCAACACCCCGGCACCAGCGCCTTGCAGCGAGAAAGCACCATCAAAGTACATGATCCAATTCTTCTCAGTTTCCTTCCTGGGGAGTGCTGATTCTTGGACCTCATCATCTGGAGTTGGTGTCCATTCCACAATGAATTCAGCTAAAGCTCTGCTCTGGATGGTTGATGTGCTCCCGAATTTGAGTGCAAAGCTTGATAACTCCAATGCCCACTCCACTATCTTGCCGGTTGCTTCTGGATTCCTTAGAATACATTGCAACAAAAAGCAGGTGACCACCATAATCTCATCTGCTTGAAAGTAGTGGCGCAACTTCCTCGAGGCCATGAGTAGGCTGAAGAGCAATTTTTGCACGCCCGAATACCTTTATCTAGGCCCTTGCAGGAGGGAACTAACAAAGTATACGGGTCGCTGCACCACTTTCTTCTTCGAAGTAACTTGTTCTTCAGTTGTCTCTCTTTGCACTATTTTGTCCTTCCCAGCATCTGGCCTTGCCGGAGAATTTGCCACCCCGTCAATAGAGGGCCCTGCCGTGGTTGCTTCTTCATCATCAACTTGATAAGGGGTAGCCCGATCTTCTCAGTGAGCGGATGATGTCGAGGATGAACTTGCTGGATAACTTGTGAGATGCTCTCGAACTCTCCGGCTGTTCCCCCGTTGCCAATGCAACAGATCTTCAATCCTATGGATATTCGCAACACCACACACTTGCGCACGTAGCCGCCGACCACGAAGCGGTTCTGCAATCTCCCAATTCCCAATGGAACGACAGATAGCACATGAATTTCATTAGCAAATACACCCTATCGAAACAAATTTGGTGTAGATAAATATTCCCGATCGATGCAAAGAGGAATATGAGTTCAGAGGAATGCTTAAAGCAACTCAGTCTAATATGAGTTTAATCAAAACGTGGTCTAACCCTAATAGCCAGGACTTACTAGGGTATATAAAGACCCCTGGACGTCCAAACTAGTGTTGAAGTCGAAATCAACCATATCTCTAACTTTCCTAACTTAAACGGCTCTATCTGGGGAACTGGCAGAAACAACTGCCATATTGTTTTGACGACTGCGACTCACTCAGAGCAAATCGTGGGCTGTGGGTATACAGTTTGGAAAGCACACGACTCAATATTTCCTAATTGTATTTACACGCCTTATTTGGAGCACAGACACGGATTCTGCACGTATATCAATTTCGGGCCTCCTGGCAGTCAATCCGAATCTGGTTCTGATTTTCCTTCTTTCTATGTTGTGCACCTGCCTCCCTCTCCTCCCTCGTGCACTTGCTGATATTAGACATCAGTAGGTTTTCTTCTTGCTGCAATTCTTCATCTCCACGTGCCAAGCTTGTCTTCTCTTCAAATCTGATCATACAAATATGCAAAGACTTAGGCAGTATAAAATTCTCATTAACACAAATGTCAGATTCAACTAAGAGTGAATTCACCTGTTGTTCTAGTAGTTTTGCACGTGCTCTTGTAATTGGTCCAATTCTGATTCCATTGGACTTGTCATGTGCTGCAACATCATCAATGGAAAAGGATGGTAAAAGACTAGGGATGTCCTCATCATCCTCCCCCCTTGAAAAGGCGTTGACCCCGACGCGCCAAGGTCATCTCCATTATATGGCGACAAATCAGCAACGTTGAATGTATTACTCACGACAAACTCTTCAGTGGGAAGGTCAATTTTGTATGCATTATCATTAATCTTAGCAAGCACTTTATATGGTCCATCACCTCTTGGCTTCAACTTGGACTTGCGCCATTCAGGAAATCTATCTTTGCGAAAGTGTACCCACACCATGTCGCCCAGCTGAAACAGCACCTCCTTTCTCTTCTTATTAACACGGTCAGCCGTGTGCTTGTCCTTCTTTTCAATTTCTTCTTTAGTCTTCTCGTGTATCTTCCTCATGAAATCTGCCCTCTTGGATGCATCCATGTTCACTCTCTCTTGAATTGGAAGGGGCAGCAAATCAAGTGGTGTAATGGGCTTAAATCCATAGACCACCTCAAATGGACAAAACTGAGTTGTGGAATGTACCGCCCTGTCATATGCAAACTCCACATGCGGTAAACACTCCTCCGATACACGCAGGTTCCTCTTTATCATGGATCGCAACAACATGGATACTGTGCGTTTACCACCTCTGTTTGACCATCTGTTTGGGGATGACAAGTAATGCTAAATAGTAACTTTGTCCCCAGCTTTCCCCAAAGTGACTTCCAGAAATAGCTCATAAACTTCACGTCTTGATCAGAAACAATCATCTTTGGTACTCCATGGAAGCGCACGATGTCCCTGAAAAACAGATTAGCAATGTGCGACGCATCGTCGCTTTTGTGGCAGGCAATAAAATGTGCCATCTTAGAAAAATGATCAACTACCACAAAAATTGAATCATGTCCTCTCCTGGTCCTAGGCAATCCTAACACAAAGTCCAAGCTTATGTCTTCCCATGGTGTAGTAGGAGCAGGGAGAGGAGTATACAAACCGTGAGGTTTCAGCTTGGACTTTGCCTTATTACAAGTAATGCAACGCTTCATAAATCTGTCCACATCATGCCTCATCTTAGGCCAATAAAAATGATCAGCGAGCATAAGCAAAGTCTTCTCACATCCAAAATGACCCATCAAACTGCCGGCATGTGATTCCTGCAACAATAGCAAACGCACGAATGATTCTGGAACACATAGTTTGTTAGCTCTAAACAAATAGCCATCATGTATGTGATATTTTCCCCATGCTTTTACATCTGAACACAATTTATATGTTGCTGAAAAATCAGGATCAGTGGCATATAAATCACGCAAACTCTCTAAACCAGGAACTTGAACATCCAATTATGTCAACAACATGTTTTTCCTACAAAGAGCATCAGCAACAACATTATCTTTACCCTTTTTATATGTAATGATGTATGGGAAAGTTTCAATAAATTCAACCCATTTAGCATGTCGTTTATTCAAATTGGATTGGCTTTTCAAAAATTTAGAGCCTCATGATCAGAATGTATGATAAATTCTTTTTGCCAGAAATAATGTTGCCAAACCTCAAGGACACGAACTAGAGCATACAATTCTTTATCATAAACAAGATAGTTCAGTTGTGCACCTTTCAATTTTTCAGACAAAATATGCAATCGGTTTACCCTCTTGCATCAACACACCCCCAATACCAATTCCACTAGCATCACATTCAATCTCAAATTGTTTAGTGAAATCAGGAAGTACAAGCAAAGGTGCAGCAGACAAATGACGTTTCAGCTCATCAAAAGCATTATCTTGGGCTGTGCCCCACACAAATTCAACACCCTTTTTTGTAAGCTCATTCAAAGGTGCAGCAATAGTACTGAAATTTTTCACAAAACGTCTATAGAAACCAGCAAGACCATGAAAGCTTCGTACTCGACTAACATTCAGAGGAGCAGGCCAATTTTAATAGCTGCAATTTTTGATTCATCTACCTTAACTCCATGCTTAGAAACACCATATCCGAGAAATATGACCTTATCTTTGCAAAATGTGCACTTATCAAGATTACCATATAGCTGAGCATTACGCAACACTTGCAAAACTTGTCGAATATGATCACTATGTTCAGATTCATTGCGGCTGTAAATAAGTATATCATCAAAATATACAACCACAAATTTACCAATGAAATGCATCAAAACATGGTTCATTAATCTCATAAAAGTACTAGGTGCATTAGTTAACCCAAAAGGCATGACTAACCACTTATATAAACCAAACTTTGTTTTAAAGGCTGTCTTCCATTCATCCCCTTCTTTCATCCTAATTTGATGATAACCACTACCCAAATCAATTTTAGAGAAAACAGCAGCACCACTCAATTCATCTAACATATCTTCTAAACGTGGAATAGGATGACGATATCGAATAGTGATATTATTTATAGCTCTACAATCTATGCACATGCGCCATGTACCATCTTTCTTAGGAACTAAAATTACAGGAATAGCACAAGGACTTAAGCTCACGCGAATATAACCTTTGTCTAGAAGCTCTTGTACTTGTTTCTGAATTTCCTTTGTTTCCTCGGGGTTGGTCCGGTATGGTGCTCTATTGGGCAGTGATGCTCCTGGTATCAAATCAATTTGTTGCTCTATACCTCGCAATGGCGGTAAACCAGCGGGTATCTCCTCCGGAAACACATCGCTAAATTCCTGCAATACATTAGAAACACCAATAGAGAGAGGGGTCATGTCGTTAGAAACCAAAATTTGACCCTTGCACAACAGCACAAGTGGTACCGCAGTGGGATCCTCATGAAACTCTCTCAAATCAGATTTGGTGGCTAACATAACTAAGGAATTCACTCCCTCACTTTTATTTTTACCACTCAGATTTGGCTTGTGGCTCTCACTCACCGGAAATGTAGTCTCTCGCCTATCTAATCTCTCACTCTCTTTTTCAAGATTCACTTCAATTTTTTGACGAGATTCATTTACAATTTGTTGCGGTGTCATAGGCCTCAAAGTAACCTCCTTGCCATGCCAATTTAGATAATATGTGTTGGCTCTCCCATTGTGACGGACATCTCTATCATACTGCCATGGACGTCCCAACAACAAGTGACACACGGTCATAGGAACCACATCACACTCAATGGTATCTTTGTATGGTCCGATCTGAAATTCCACACGCACCATGTGGCTGATCTTCATCTCTCCACTATCACTTAGCCACTGAATAAAATATGGATTGGGGTGCGGTAAATATTTCAATTTCAGCTTTTGGCATAACTCCTTACTAGCCAAATTGTGACAACTACCACCATCAATTATAACCTTGCACGCCTTACCAAGACCAACAACAACCTTTGTTTGAAACAAATTGCACCGCTATTCTGCAGGACTAGGCGTAACACTTAGCACTTTGGGCGAGCAAACAATTGTAGGATAGTGTGTAGCATAAGCATCTATTGAATCATCTTCATCTTCCTCCCAAATTTCAGAATCAGGGTCAACATCATCACCGGTTTCATATTCTGTTGTATCCTCATTAATCAACATAAACTTTTTATTGGGACAATCTCTCTTAAAATGACCCATTCCACCACATGTATGACAACTCATGTCCTTGTTTCTTGCTGTAGAATTAGTAGAACCAGCAACACTAGCAGCAGGTTGCACCAGTTTCTTCGCATTAGAGATCACCAAATCTGATTTGGAAGAAGCATTACCATGAAAACCAGAAGTGGAACTAGGAGTAGGCTACACAGTAGGTGCTGTTCGTGGTGTAAAGCGACCTCTACTCGCTGTTGTGCGAGATGTAAACTTAGCATCCTTAGCTACTTGCAATTCAACCTCACGTGCTTGGTGTAACAAATCTGTCAAGTCATAATATTGGTGCAGACGAACAATACGCTTGATGTTATAGTTCAGACCAGAGAGAAATCGCTGCATTGTTTGTTCAGGCTCTTCATGCACTCTAGCACGCTGCATAATAAGCCCCATCTCATGAAAATATTCATCCACGGAAGAAGTACCTTGCCTCAAATTCTGCAATCTGTCATAGAGAGAATAAATATAATTGCGTGGAACAAAGCGAGCACGCATCTCTTCCTTCATAGCTCTCCATGTAACAATGGGACGTTCACCATCTTCAATTTTGCACTGTACAATATTATCCCACCAAAGCAAAGCATAGTCATCAAATTCAGAAGATGCAAGTTTTATTTTTCTGTCATCGGTGTACTCATGCATGCGCAATAATTTTTTCACCTTCAGCTCCCAATTGAGGTACTCTTCAACATCAGTAGAACCAACAAACTTGGTGACCGTGAACTTTGGTTTTCCTAGCCCATCATCATCACGGTTCGCTGGTTGTGCAAAAGCATCATCATCAAATCGACGGCGCGCACCAAGAGGAACAAATCCACGGCCTACGGGCATGGCACCAGCACGGCCACCACCATGGCCTCCATTACCACGACCACCATCTTGGTCAGCAACAACTGGCTCGTGTGGAGCTTGTCGGTCACGATAAGCTTGCTGTAGTTGTGCGCGACGTGCTACAGCACCTTCAACATTGGTAGCATTAGCAGCTACAACACCACCATTACCACCATGAACACTAGCTTCACCATCATCATCATCATCATGCTGTTGATTTTCTTGGCGATCAACGGACTATTGCAACGCAGCCAAAGCTTGTTGCAAGGTAACTATAGTCCCCTGAATTTAAGTAACTTGCCATTGTGTTGCTGGGATAGTTTCAGTGGCATCCTTCAGGTCCAACTCCATGTTCTGCACATTCTCATTTATAGGATCCGCTGCACACTGAATTTGTCACTGAAGATGATCACGAAGAGCTTCATATTCATTCCAATGCACCACGGATTTAGGATCCTTTTTCTGTTGTACATCAAAAGACTCATCGGACATGATTAGGTGATTAGTACTCACAGAAAATATAGTGTATATGGAAAACTCTCAACTCACTCAAAACTGAAAGAAACAAGGTATCTTACCGTTCCAATGTGAATTAGAAAAGCTTACCAACTTGTATGGGCAGAACATGCACGGATGTGATGTAGCAAATACCGAGGGTGAAAAACTATCACACAACAAACCAAGGTATATGGTGGAGCTTGGTTGGGATACCTAACAACACCAATTCACAAATCCTAGTGCTGATCGTATGACAAAAACACCCACGGAAACACACACAGTGGAGATAAAAAGGGCAAATGCAACTCTGAAACTGAGCTCAAAATTGATGTATATCGGAGTAATGCTCGCGTTGCAATTGCACAGGAGAGACACTAGCAAAAAGCTCAATTTATACGGGCACAAGATTGCTCAATCTACTAGTGCAATGAATGTGGCAGAATTACTGAAAAACATCTCCAAAAACTGTATCCAGCTTTCACGTCAAACTTTCTTTTTCTCCTTTTTCTTTCTCTTTTTTTCTTTTTTTTTCTTTCAACAGAAACGTGAGCAATTAGTAACCAATCTGAATTTGCCAAAACAATTGATGCACTCCCCAAATTCCTATGTGAGCAGCCCATGGAGCAAAGATATGCTAGTCTCAATAGGAAAGTGCTACGCAAAAGAAGAAAGGCTGACAATGGTTATCAAACAGAAACACAATCTGACTCAGATTGTTAATCTAAGCAAACTAAACTGACTCGAACAAACAGACTTGACAGTAATCGAACGACTCCGACTTGGGAAAGAAATTATGGACAATCTAGTATGACTCAGATCAGTAAATGAGCTACGCAAACAAAAGACTACGATAAGCAACTAAAACTTGGAACCGATTCTATCTAGGCTATGGCAAAAACACCAAACCCTAATATTTTTGTATGCCTTTTTCTGTATAGGACGAAAACAAAACTAATCTAAGGGATTGGTGGATGCTCACCAATTAAACGCTGGAAATATGATACCAAGATGATAAGGGGTGGCCCGATCTTCTTAGTGAGCGGATGATGTCGATGATGAACTTGCTGGATAACTTGTGAGATGCTCTCGAACTCTCCGGCTGTTCCCCCGTTGCCAATGCACCAGATCTACAACCCTTTGGATATTCGCAACACCACACACTTGCGCACGTAGCCGCTGACCATGAAGCGGTTCTGTAATCTCCCAATTCCCAATGGAATGACAGATAGCACTTGACTTTCAGTAGCAAATACACCCTATCGAAACAAATTTGGTGTAGATAAATATTCCTGATCGATGCAAAGAGGAATATGAGTACAGGGGAATGCTTAAAGCAATTTAGTCTGATATGACTTTAATCAAATGAGGTCTAACTCTAATAGCCAGAACTTACAAGGGTATATAAAGACCCCTGGACATCCAAACTAGTGTTGAAGTCGAAGTCAACCATATCTCTAACTTTCCTAACTTAAACGACTCTATCTGGGAAACTGGAAGAAACAACCACCGTATTGTTTTGACGACTATGACTCGCTCAGAGCGAATCATGGGCTGCGGGTATACAGTTTGGAAAGCACACGACTCAAGATTTCCAAATTGTATTTACACGTCTTATTTGGGGCACGGACACAGATTCTGCACGTATATTAATTTCGGGCCTCCTGGCAGTCAATCCGAGTCTGGTTCTGATTTTCCTTCTTTTTATGTTGTGCACCTGCCTCCCTCTCCTCCCTCGTGCACTTGCTGATATTAGACATCAATAGGAATTCTTCTTACTGCAATTCTTCATCTCCACGTGCCAAGCTTGTCTTCTCTTCAAATCTGATCATACAAATATGCAAAGACTTAGACAGTATAAAATTCTCATTAACACAAATGTCAGATTCAACTAAGAGTGAATTCACCTGTTGTTCTAGTAGTTTTGCATGTGCTCTTGTAATTGATCCAATTCTGATTTCATTGGACTTGTCATGTGCTGCAACATCATAAATGGAAAAGGATGGTAAAAGACTAGGGATGTCCTCATCACAGCTTCTCTCTGCACAACTAGTTCAACACAGACCAATTGATTTGTTGCTGCTAAATATAGCAACAATGGTTCTTGTGGCTTAGGCGCGACTAGAGTTGGCGCAGAGGACAAGTATCTTTTCAGATCTTGCAGCGCAGCCTCCGCTTCCGGAGTCCATTTTACTGGACCTGCCTTTTTCAAGATTTTGAAAAACGGTAGGGCGTGCTTAGCAGACCTTGAAATGAACCTGCTCAAAGCTGCAACGCATTCGGCAAGACGCCTCACATCCTTGACGGTCTTGGGTGCTTTGATATGCTTGATGGCCTTAATCTTGTCGGGGTTCACTTTAATCTCACGCTGTGATATAAAGAATCCATGGAGCTTGTCGGAGGGGACACCGAACACACACTTCTCGCGGTTGAGCTTCATGTTGATTTTTCGCATGTTGGCAAATGTTTCCTCCAAATCATGGATTAGGGTAGACTTGTCTTTGGTCTTGACCACGATATCATCCATGTAGGCTTCTATGTTTCTATGCGACTGTGGCTCGAAACCAACCTGAACTGCCCTTGCAAATGTTGATCCTGCACTCTTTAGTCCGGAAGGCATCCATACAAAACAGTACGTGCCACATGGAGTAGTGAATGCAGTTTTCTTTTCATCTTCTGTGGACATGAATATCTAGTGTTATCCGGAGTAGGCGTCAAGAAACAAGAGCAGATCACACCCGGTAGTGGAGTCCACAATCTGATCGATGCGCATCAAGGGGAAAGGGTCCTTTTGGCATGCCTTGTTGAGATCAGTGTAATCGATGCAAAGCCTCCATTTCCCATTTGCCTTGAGCATAACAACCGGAATCGTCAACCAGGTTGGGTGCAGCACTCCTCTAACTAGGCCAGCCACCTCAAGTTTCTTGATTTCTTCTGCTATAAACTGTTGCCATTCCAAAGTCTGCTTCCTGACCTCCTGCTTGACGGGCCAAGCGTGAGGACAAACATCAAGGTGATGCTCAATTACCTCCCTGGGAACACCGGGGATGTTAGATGGTTGCCATGCAAACACATCTACATTCGCCCACAGGAAGGTAATGAGCGCGCTTTCCTATTTGCTGTCTACGGTGGCACTGAAGGTGAAAGTATGATGCGGAGCATCCTACGGACATCACCATGTCAAGAGTCTGTTTGGCAAGTGACACATGCGACATCTACTACACATACACAAAGGTGAATCATCTCCTTTACATGTGCTCACTAGACCCCTTCGAGGATGGTATACTTCTTGACACTTCTCCCGTGTGCATGCATAGGTATTGTTGGAGCTTCACGGATGTCGAGGTGGAGTGCAAGTGCAAGTGTACGTCTACACCATCCACGAGGGAGGCGTGGAAGAGAAGACAGAAGAAAGGAGAAGAAGATGGCGTGGCTGCTGAGCTGGAGCCGGACATCCGGACGCAGAGCCGGATCATCCGGGCTCAGCCGGAACATCCGGGTGACCCCCCGGATCATCCGGGTAAACCACGAACCTCGACACCCGAAGGCCTCGCATGAAGCCGGATCATCTGGACCCCCTCCCAGATCATCCGAAAGATGCACGGACCGTCCGGACGGAGTCCCGGACGTCCGACTGTTCCATGCGGCGACGACCCAGCCGGATCATCCGGATGGACACCCGGATCATCCGGACGATGCCTGGATCATCCGGATGCCCACCCGGATCATCCGACCTTTGCCTGCATTCATGTTTCGGGCTGAGGCCCACGTACCCACTTTGCCCCCCTCACTAACCCCTTCGTGGCTTTGACTATAAATGGACCTCCTCCTCCCCATTTTTACGATTAGCAAAGGGATAGCTCATTTGTATGTGAGCTTTGCTCCTACGTACTCTACTCTTGAGGGAGAGAGACTACCACTCCCATGGAGTTCAAGACCTCCATGTGAGAAGATCCTGCGACATATCATCAAGGCCCCTCATGGGAAGATCCGTCTAGGATACCATCAAGACCTCCTCATGGAGATGAACTTTACCTTGTATCTTTCCCTTTGTTGTTCATGTACCTTGTGGATCTTGTGTGTTTGATTGTCTAGTGGATGTATGATTGGACTTGTTCTTGAGTGTTCCTCTTGCTTTTCCCTCATGTTTCCCCACGTGTTCTTCGTGTTCTTCGTGGGATCCCCTCCATTTCATGAAAGATCGGCCCTAGGGTTCCACCCTACATCATCTTGGTATCAGAGCCAGCTTGCTCATGATCATCTTGGTATCATTAGCCACGTTGATCACGAATTTGGAGTCTCCCCCACCGTTTTCTAGCCTTGTTTTTCTTGATTTCGTCCTAAAATCTGAAAATCCCCACCAAAAATAGCCCCAAATTTTTTTGTGATTTGTTGGTTTGATGATGTTTTGTTGATTTTGATCCATGGATTTGCTTGGTTTCAAGTGGATCTAGCTTCCCCACAAGTTTCCCCACTGCCCATCCACGAAATCTCTTCAATTTTTCCCCCAAAATCATCCATTTCCGCCCAAAATCGCGTCCCTGAGAGGAAATCCCGAGCAGTTTGACCTGCCCGGATCATCCGGACGTGCTCCCAGATCATCCGGACACCTCCCGGATCAGCTGGACTCTCTCCCGGACGTTCGGATAACGTATACACCCGAATACCCGTACACGAGTTGATGAACCCGGATCATCCGGAAGCACTCCCGGATCAACCGGACCAAGCCCGGATCAGGCGGACCACCTTCCGGATGTCCGGGTAACCCTGAAACTGACTGTGCTGAAATTTTGTTTTGGCCATATCTAATTCATCCGAACTCTGATTTTGACGTTCTTTAGCTGATTTTGAAGCTATTGACATCCCCCATCCCACAAAAATACTACCAACATCATTTGACTTCATCAAAGTTTTGGAACTTTGGCATTTTTGCCTAGGCCTTCCACCATATCATTCGCTATACCACCACCGACTTCCGCAACCTAACCCATTTTGTTCCCCATCGCATTTATGGTTGCTTCAGTAGTGATTTGAGTCTCCTAAGGTGTTTTGGCTACTTAGGGACACTTGCTTCTTCATCAACCACCACCAGCACCTCCGCATAACCTTGCCCACCATACATTTCCGCCACCCCAACTTAACCCAATTTTGTTTGAGCATGTTTGAGTTGTGGCTTGTGTCTCCTAAGGTGTTTCGGCTACTTAGGGATGATCACTTCAACTTAGACTCACATAACCCATCATTGCACTTCTGCCATCCCTTTGAGCTTCCGCAAAACCACCACCGCATTCCGCTACCACCGTTAGACATTCGCCCTTGAGATTTTGAGTTCGCGGTTTTTTTCGTTTCCCAAGGTATTTTGGCTAATTAGGAACGGTTCTTCATCAAGAACACCGCCACTCATCATCGCCACGAGGTCTTCATCAACATTGACCATATCATCATCCGTTCTTGCTTACACACGACAAACCATTGATGGTACCCTCGACGACATCATTGTATATTCCCCTTGCCATTGCATTGATAACCCCTAGCCCATTTTACGTCACTTGCCTATCAAGACTAGACATTTGAGTATTGTCGGAAATGTTACTTGTGAACATTAGTGATCCGTACCTTCCATTGCATACATACCATATCATCTTGGTATCATCATATCATCTCTTGTGTCACAAGATTGTTCCTGCATATACATAATTGCTATCTTGGTTTGTGCATCGTGGCCATATCCAAAAAAAAGAATAAGCTTTTAAGCAAAGAGAAAAACAAAGAGCTTGTAAGCAATAGCCATATCATCGCCACATTGCATATCATACTACCATATTGATCATCTTGGATCATCGTGTGCGAAACACCGGAACATCATACATAATAGCATACTTGGGATAGAAAGTTGATACATTTTGCATCTCATAGGTTGTGCACAAGTGTTGTATCCGCCTATTGAGAAATCGTCCTAGCATCTCTCTTGAGTTGTGCAACACAAGTGTTTTTCGTGGATTCCACATTTTGTGCTCATTCCTTGGTTACACGACCCCATTTATCTATCTGTGCGTGTGTTTCCGTGTGCCACATATTGCTATTGGTCTACTTGTTTCACATGCGAATTTGTGAATCTCTTTCAACATTATTGACTCTTGCTAACATTTTGCATCAATTTTTTTTGCCACTATCCTCACCAAGCCACTCCATAAGCTTTACTTTGTAGGTGTGAGTGAACAAGTCCGGTACCAATTCCACTATTATTTCATTTCACATTGAGTGAAACAGAGATACATCCTCAACTTTGGGAAAAGGTAAATTGGTATTGTTTATCTCATTTCCTACTCACCTCTACTCGAGTCTTGTGATGGATAGGCAAAGCATTTCATCTTCGGTCTACAACAACAATGACGAGTTTGGTGCCACGAAAAACAACTTGGACACCAAGATGGATGCTCAAATGGAGGAGATCAAAGCCCTCATCAAGTCCTACAAGAGATCTTCCTCATCTTGGAGAAGACTCTCAAGTGCATTTGCTTCCAAGCTACCATCTCCGGCAAGACCACATCGGCATCGACACCACCACCGACAAGAACGTGAAGGTCAAGAGCTCAACACCAACCACCATTGAACGACTTCACCATCTACCTTGGCATCTTCGCCAAACGACTTCAAGGCATCTTCGTCTACAGACATACGACATCTTCGCCTACAAGCACCTCAAGACTACACTCAAGAGAAGCTACCCAAGCTCAAGTCCGCGACTTCCATGAGTTACTATGACCTTGACACCGACCACGCGATTCCTTTCTATGGGACTCAAGAACCCGAGGAGTATCTCGAGTGGGAGCACTTGATGGGTGACTACCTCAAGCTACATCAAGTTCCTCTTGAAGATCAAGTGAAGTGCGCCACAACGAACTTCCATGACTACGCATCGACATGGTGGCTTCACACACCTTCGGAGAGCTACGACATGAGTTGGCCCAAGATGAAGAGAGCTTTGCGGCGAGAGTTCGTGCCTCCCACCTACACGGAACAACTTCTACGCCAATTGGAGAACACCATCCAAGGATCCAAGTCCATCGACATGTACTTCAAAGAGATAAAGAATGACTTGCGATGAGCCGGCGTGGATGGCCCCATTTCGATGAAGTTCCACTTCATGATGGGATTGCACAATGACATATCCAAGACTATCTTTCTCGAGAACTACAAGTCCCTCGACGACTACTACATTGGTGCTCTTAAGGCAGAATAAGAACTCATGAAGGCCAAGGCTTCTCCACCCCAAGCACACTTCACGACGACCAAGATCCAAGATGGTGAGCATGAGGGTAGTACCACCAAGATGTCCAAGCCCGACGAGCTCCAAGACGACGCTCCCAAGTTCGACTTCACCGCCATCCCTCTTTGTGGCATTGATGATGCCGAGTCTACCATGACTCTTTTTCAAGACGATGCAGCGACGACTATGACTATGGAGCCAATCAAGGAACATGCTTTGGAGGTGAGCGACATGGTGGCGAGCAAGGATGATGCTTCCATCTTTGGAGGCGAGAGTGATGATGTGCCATCTTCGGCCTTCATCCACGGCGACGGTGACGAGATGGTTGAGCATGGGATTTTCCCTTCGACCACGGCGACGTATGATGACTTGAGTGACTTTTGCCACCATATTGAGAGTGACAGTGACTTCACCACTAGCCCCATATATGATGTGTTGCCCCAATTCCCAAGCGAGGAGAGCCAAAACCCCCACCACTTGAGTGAGATGAGTGACTCCACCATATGTGACTTTGAGTGCACCTACTTTGAGGGAGTGAGTGAGCCACCACATAGAGAGAGTGTGATAATTGATAGGTCATATGAGGACATTTTGAACTCTAACAACTTAACCTCTACCTCTATTGTGTCTTCTCATTTGGTGCTAGGTCCCATATATGATGACGCGCCGATGCTGGACGACTTTGACCTTCCTTTGGACAAGATGATGGCCATGGTGGAATATGATGCACCCCCCACATGGTTCCATCAAGATGGTGATATTGACTACCATTTGGTCTTTGCCACCTCACCTACACCACATGAGTGGAATGAAAAAGGTAACATAGGTGAAGGTGATACTCTTGTCCCACTAGTGGACATTCTTGACATTGATTGCTTGCATGATGTTGATCAAACTATTACCATGCTTCATGCTAGTGAGACTTCCTTATGTGATGATTTCTTGCCCATTTATGATGAGTATGATGATTCTCATGTGGACTCTATTAGTTGTGATGCCATGTTACATAGGATTTCTTGTGACAATTCTTTAGGTCACATCATATTTGACAATCCGCTTGACTTGTCGTATGCTATGCATGATATCAACAATATGTCCAATTTGCAATCTCATCGTACTGACTATGCATATGCCATTAAAATAAATCCAATTTGCACTTATGGCATAGATGACAAGCCCATGGTTATTGGCATTTGTTTTTCTTGTGATGATATTGATATGCTCCCTTTGCATCATTTATCTCATATGCCATGCCATGACCAAATAGCTTCGGATATGCATTTTTTTGGATGTTGTCCATTTTCTCCATATGATGTTTCCAATATTGCTCATGAGGAGACCCCCATATTTTCCTCTTACATGTTAGGAGATTTTGATTCATCCTATCCATTGCATGATCCTCATAATATGCTACCCATGAATGAACATGATATTGATGTGCCATATACTAGTATGCTCAATTTGTGTCCCCATCGTGTTATACACAATAACTATTCTTTCATGATGGACGACATGTTCTTATACCATGCATCAAATTTCTTTGAGCAATGCTTATCTTGTGCTTACTCACACATGCACATACACATCATGATGGATGATGTGTACATTTACCACGCACACAATTTCTTTGGTTTGTGTCTCTTTTGTGCAGGTACCCATGAATACTTGTCAACCTCGCAATCCCACGAGTTGACAAAATGAGCTCTAGAGAGCAATGATGACTAGGGATCCCATGGATTGTCTTTCCCACCGCTCTCTTCGTGCAAAGAATTCGTGCATTTCTTCTACATGGCCCTCACATGGTTATGGGTTATTGTCCATTATGTATCATTTTCCCATATTGCCATGTTCACTTTGCATGATATGCCCATTCCTATGCCTTTGCCATGCATTTGTGACCATGCTTTGCATTACACATGATGATTGATTCTAGTACTTGTATGTGTATTTGCAAGCTTGGTGGAGATATTGCTTGTTATTGCCATGTTCCACCTATGACTCATTCCTATGATGGTACCATGATCTTGCTTTGTGATCGTGCTTGCGATATGTCATGTGCATTGCCTATGCCTCGTAATTGCTCACATGACATGATTGCCATGATTTCCTCTAGTGTGTTGCATCATCACTCCACTAGCTTGCACGACATGATTGATATGTTTGCTTATGTTGCATCACCAATGATTCATACTTGCTCATTTCATGCGGTTGATGACAACCATCTACATGCTTTGCACATGATTGTTATTGCTTCTTGTCATATATCTCCATATGTTGCCTCTCTCATGCTAGATAATTTTCCATGTATTGATTGCAACAATGATTTTTGTCTTTCTAATGAGATTGCCCCCATAGCATTCTCACATATATTTGGAGATTTTAACATATTTCTTGTGAAGCATGCTGGTCTTACCTCTTTGCACCATATACCTAGTGCCATGAATATTGCCATTGTTGCATCATATTATTCTTGCACTTGTGCTTCTAATGGTTATGTGCAAGAGAAGAGAACCATCATGATGGATGATCTGTTTGTCTACCATGCACATACGTTCTTTGTTTTGTTGTGTGCATTTGTAGGAAACTTGGACTTCGTGTCAACTTCCACGTCACGTGAGTTGACCATTCGAGCTCTTGAGAACGAACCACTTGCTACCGACTCGCTTCTACATCGCACTTGCTTGTGTTTCGGCATTCTAAAGGACGCACATGGACATGCTTTCAAGGTGATATCCTTCTCTTTTGAGAACCCCCAAACTATGAGCATGAATATTGTGGATCCTACTTCATGTGTTGCTTGCACCTTGACATATTGCACACATGCTAGAGATCTTGCTTCGACTTATCATTGCCACATTGCCATGCCTCATGACATATATACCTTGTGTGTTGCATCTAATTCTTGGATTACTTGCGCCTATAATATGCTTGGTTGCAACAATGTCATTTCTTCACATATGCCATATCCCATTGCTTGTCGCATGATTGCCTCACACATGATGAACAATTGCTCTTTCTATTGTGTTGAGTGCCACTCTATATTCACTACACCCTATGCACGTTATGCTTGGATTGTCTTGCACTTGACCCATGTGTTTAGACATCTCATCTTCTTTGGTGTTGTGAATGATTCCTATGCCTACCATAGACCTTTCATTGAGTGCATTATGCATGATTCTATGACCATGAGGTAGATGCTTATTCTCTTGTCACACATATTTGCATCACTACCTCACATTTACATGCTTGTTTCCATGATGACCTTGATTGTGCACAATTCATCTGCTTACATGCCATGTCACAATCCTTTGTCACACCATATGCTATGCTTGATGACGACACTTGTTGGGTGAATCACCGCTTGAACGCTTGGTTTTGCACTAACGCTAACCACATTTGTTTTTCCAAGTGTTTGTTGTCTTTGCTCCTTTTGAAGGAATCACGAGACGGTGCGACATTGGAGAGTACCCATTTCGAGCTTCAAGATGACACATACTTGGTGATCGTCCACTTCTACACGGCGACACCATCTCTTTCCCAGGGTGATTTGGTTTTCGATCTGAGGTCGGATCTTTCCCAAGGGGGAGGGGATGATGCGGAGCATCCTACGGCCATCACCATGTCAAGAGTCCGTTTGGCAAGTGACACGTGCGATATCTACTTCACATACACAAAGGTGAATCATCTCCTTTACACGTGCTCACTTGACCCCTTCGAGGATGGTATTCTACTTGACACTTCTCCCATGTGCATGCATAGGTATTGTCGGAGCTTCACAGGTGTCGAGGAGGAGTGCAAGCGCAAGTGTACGTCTACACCATCCGTGAGGGAGGCGTGGAAGAGAAGACAAAAGAAAGGAGAAGAAGATGGCACGGCTGCTTAGCTGGAGCCGGACATCCGAACGCAGAGCCGGATCATCCGGGCGACCCCCCGGATCATCCGGGTAAACCACCAACCTCGACACCCGAAGGCCTCACGTGAAGCTGGATCATCCGGACCCCCTCCCGGATCATCCGGGAGATGCCCGGACCGTCCGGACGGAGTCCCGGACGTCCGACTATTCCCTGCGGCGATGACCCAGCCGGATCATCTGGACGATGCCCGGATCATCCGGATGCCCACCCGGATCATCCGGCCTTTGCCTGCGTGCATGTTTCGGGCCGAGGCCCATGTACCCACTTCGCCCCCTCACTTACCCCTTCGTGGCTTAGACTATAAATAGACCTCCTCCTCCCCATTTTTAGGGTTAGCAAAGGGATAGCTCATTTGTATGTGAGCTTTGCTCCTACCTACTCTACTCTTGAGAGAGAGAGACTACCACTCCCATGGAGTTCAAGACCTCCTTGTGAGAAGATCCTGCGGGATATCATCAAGGCCCCTCACGGGAAGATCCGTCTAGGATACCATCAAGAACTCCTCATGGAGATGAACTTTACCTTGTATCTTTCCCTTTGTTGTTCATGTACCTTGTGGATCTTGTGTGTTTGATTGTATAGTGGATGTGTGATTGGACTTGTTCTTGAGTGCTCCTCTCATTTTCCCCTCGTGTTTCCCCTCATGTTCTTCGTGTTCTTCGTGGGATCCCCTCCATTTCGTGAAAGATCGGCCCCTAGGGTTCCACCCTACATCAAAGTACCATCAGTACGATCCACCCTGGCTAGCACCTTCTTTGTCGCAGGTGGAGTGGCCTTGGATCTCTTGCTGGTAGAGCTTTTTGGTATGTCCTCGACGGGCGCACAGCACTTCGAAGAGGTGCGCTTCCCGGAAGCCTCACTGGATATCTTGTCGGGCTTTTGCAACTTTTCGCCTTGGCGGGAGCTGTTGTTCCATCGGTTTCTGCCGTGACTGCGTCTCTATAAAGCTTGTCCATACAGATGATCGCATATGTCTGATCTGAGTTGATGGAGATGACACCCATGGGCCCTATCATCTTCAATGTATTATAGGCATGGTGAGATGCTGCCATAAACTTGGCCAAGGCAGGGTGGCTAAGGATTCCATTGAATGGCAAGGGGATCTTAACCACATCAAACACTATCTTCTCGGTTCGGTAGTTTAGGTCCCCGCCAAATGTCACCGGCAACGTGATCTTTCCCTTTGGTTGGCTCCTTCCCATGTTGATTCCTTGTAATGTTCGGGTTTTCTTGAGCTCTTCCTTAGGTATCTGCAGCCTCTCGATCACCTCTGGGGAGATCAAATTCAAGCCAGCCCCAACATCAACTAACATTTTCGTGACCTTGAGGTTGCGAATTGTTGGTGAGACCAACAACGGCAAGAACCCGATCGCTGTCGTGCGATCACGGTGGTTCTCGGCATCGAAAATGATAGGCATGTGAGACCACTTGAGGGGCTTTCGTGCATCAGCTGTTGGTTCTGCCACAATGACTTCCCGTGCCCACTGCTTGAGTTGGCGGTGAGAGGAATGCAAAGATGCACCTCCGTTAATGCACATGGCTTCCGTTGCCTTCTATTACTCTTGTTCACTAGACCCATCATCCTCATCCCCACTTTCTTCGTCTTCTAGTCTCTTTTCTCTGCCCCTGGCGGGCTTTTCTTTCTTCTGGCCAATGTTGTCGCGGCGTCCACCTCGTCCATGGCGGCCCTTCTTGCCGGATCCACTAGTACCTTCCTGACACTAATCCTTGTCCCACTTCTCATAATCTGCTGTCTGCTTTTCAACTAGCTGCTCAACTTGGCGGCACTCTTAGAGATCGTGGCCCTTGGTACGGTGAATCTTGCAGTATGGCCCGTCAAACTTGCCAGCCTTCTCCCCCGCAGCGACGACCTGACAATCAGCGCATGAAGCTGCTTCCTTGCCGGTACTGTCCGTTTTGGGTTTCTTGGTGGGATTGGAGTTGCCGGACCCTTCCACAGCCATAACTGCCTTGCCTCTTCTCTTTCTGTTGCGCCTTCGTCCTTTCTTCCCTGGGGCGGTTGCATCATCATTGTCAGAATCGATCTCAGTGGCACCTTCCTCCCCGGGAAGCCTTCTTCCTTCTTTAGTGCTTTCACATTTGTCCGCCAACGTATAAAGTTTGTTGACGGTCTTCGGCAAGCAGCTATGCATATTCTCCCTCATCTTGTGGTTGCGCATGTTCGTGTGGAATGCGACAACTACAGCTGCGGGGTGGATATCCGGTATGCTGTGATGCACACGACTAAACCTCTGGATGTACTTGTGCAGGCTTTCTCCTTCTTTCTCTGGGATCACTTGTAAGTCGCTGGGCAACGCTGGACCTTTCCGCCCTCCGGTAAAAGCACAGACAAACTCATTGCAAAGATATGACCACGAGGAAATGGAGTTTTCCGGCAAGTTCATCATCCATAATCTCGCGCTGGGTTTGAGCACCAACGGAAAGTAGTTGGCTAGGATTTTCTCATCTCTTCCCCCGACAGCTTGCACAACAATCATATAAATGCCCAAGAACTCTATTGGGTTTTGATTGTCGTCGTATTTTTCTGGGACTTCAGGCTTGAACGCGCAGACTGACGGCCAGCGGACTTGCCGCAGCTAACATGTGAAAGCGGGGCACCCGACCTCGTAAGGCAGGTACCCTCCAACAACGGGCTGGCTCATCGACGACTGGGCTTTTGCGCTCGTTTGATTGACGACGTGCCTCTCGGCGCCACTGGATGGTGGTACGAGCGTCCTCCGTCTGCCTTTCCAACAACAATTGCCCCTGATCCCGCTGTGTCTGCGGATCTGAGGAAGCCAGGGACGCATCGTCGGGTTGCATGTTCTGCTGGTCTTGTTGTGAGGGTCGAGCTTGCCGCTGAGACTGTTGCCGGGGAGGGGACTGCACTATGGGCGCAGCACCTACCCCACGGCCCTCAACTTGTGCCGCACACGCAGCTGGCGGACGCCGTGAGGGCTCCGTCAACTAGGACCTGTTCGCATCGGCAAACTATATCAAACTCTAAATGGTAGCCCTCCATTCGTTCATCTTGCCAGCCATCGGAGGGAAATCCAGCAGCATCTGTGCCCGCGCCATCGCCTCTGTCGCCGTCTAGGGCATGTTGAAGCATGAGGAGTGCGACGTCGCTCGACTCCTGGCAGAGCCTGCAGGTGCAGCGTTGCGGTCTCGCTGTTGAATCGTGAGGGCAACAGTGGGCTGGCGCAGTAGAAGTGGCGCATGGAGATCTTGAACTTGATCAACTGGTGACTTGCCATGCGGGCGTTGTTGCGGAGGAACAACAAGACAGCTCGGCATCTTGTCACATCCATCTTGCGAAGGGTGCGGTACGTGTCTTGATGTCATCTCCCCCGCAGTCGCTTGGGTTGGTGCAGCGGGAGGATCTCGTCTTGTACCGGACCGGGTAGCGTCGCTTCAGTGGTTGGGCTCGCCCTAGCATGGGGGGAAGCGGGAGTTGTACGACCGCACCGCCCGCACCATTGTTGTGGTCGTCGCCAGAGGGTCGTGGGAGCTGACTGGCTCCGGCGTGCCCATTGTCCGCCCCCGTCGTGGTGGGTGTGCCGACAGCACCTCTTGTGTCGGCCGCGCCCCCCGTGGCTTCCACACTATCCGCCGGAGTGGCGCTGCCGGCACCATCTGCAGGCGAATGCGGTGGGAGTCTGGACGAGGATGGTTTCATCGTCATGGAGCCCTTCTTCTTGGGGGCCATGGGTGATGAAGAAGATGCCGAACTTCAGATAGCCAATGTGCTACCTGCTGCTTTGATTCACGCCAATGCATATCCCCTTGCCTGGCGCGCCAAAGATGCCGGCGCCAGAGCCGGCAATCTATGGGGCAAGGAACCCCTTTGCTGGTTCGGCAAGGGGTGGCGATCGACGCAAAGAGCAAACACAACCAGGAGCGCACGATTTTACCCAGGTTCGGGCTGCCCGAAAGGCGTAAAACCCTACTCCTGCCTTGGGTGTATTGGTGGTGGTCGAGCACAAGTACGCTTAGCGGTCTCCCCCAGCAAGAGGTAGGAAGAGGGCAGCTACACGAATATCTATGTGTGAGGGTTGTCAAAGATTCGAACCCCTTCTCATGGTTCCCTGGCCCTCCTTTTATAGCTCAAGGGGCTACCACAATGGCAGAAGGGTCATTGCAGGGGGGATTAGACTGATGCAGAGCTATCATACCTAACTTTGGCAGTTAGGACAAAACGCATTAAATGCGCCGCTAGGTGTCATGTGGAGGTTGAAGCCCAGCAAGGTTGTTGCGCCGCTTATCCAGCTACCTCCTATTTTCATGACACGCCATAAAGACCGGTGTCAATAAAGGTGATTTACCCCTCCCGCGAGCTGACACACACGGGTTATGTCCACCTAAGCACCTATGGGCTCGACACCTCACTAATCAGTGGCCAGCTGGTGAGAGAGGTAGAGCGCTGGTGTTGGCGGGGAACCCATGCCCGGAGGGCTTGCCGGGGCCTGACTTGTCGGCTCGCTCCTGCAAGAGTTGGTTGCTCCTATTATAAAACTTGTGTCTTGTTCCAATGCTTGGTCTTCTTAACGCTCTCCTTAATCTCATGAAGAGTGGTTTCTCTCGCTTAGTTGTATATGAGACTTGGTACTAGACACAAGAATCTGCAACGCGCCTGTGCATAAGTCAGGGCGGCAAACACTCATATTTGTTGCACCGACAGCGTGACGTTTGAAGAAATTTTCAACCGTACGGGCTGGTAGATATATATACCCATGTCCTGTCGGTGGCACCGAGATGTGCAACTGCGTGGAGTCACAGCAAATCGGTGTGAACAAGTTGGTTTAATCGGTAGCACCGAGATGAAAAGCTAGATCAATCTAAATGCTTTCGGTGTGACCAAGTCTGAGTGTTTTGGCCTGACCAAAATGCAATAGAAGGTTTTGGAGGTCAGCCCTTGACAGATCGGTGGCACCGAGTGCTCCTCACCCGGCGGGTCCGAAAAGAACTTGTTCAATTTTTGTGATATAGCATGAAAAGAATTTGAGACAAGAAGAGCATAGATAGCTAGAGAAGGTTCTTAGGCATTCTTGTACATCCACTTGGCCAATAAAAACCAAGACAATCAAAATAACAAATGGATGTCCTCGAAGGGAGAAAATATCCAACCAACATGTTCACACAATAAAATAGCAAATGAAATATGTGTCAAACATGCACAACAAATTCTAGCATCTATCAAGCAATTGGCGATGACTAGGTCATCTATATATGAGTATGTTGACTTAGGAGTCAAATGAGAACATTTGATCATAGGTCATACTCATAATTTAAGCACAAGTGGGGTTACCACTTTTACATAAAGCATTAATATGTTCACACCATTAGAGTTGCTTTAGCTCAATTTTAGAGCAAAGCACCCCCTAGATGTGATATCCACCCAAAGAGGGATGAACTAACCTTGAGTTTTGTCGATGATGACTTCATGTAGATACTGAAGATGTGGATGCTCAATGTTGATGTAGATCATTTGGAGCAATAACTTTCAATACCTACATGGGTTAGTGATGAGGACATCAATACCATTGTTACACCCACAGCCCCTGCTGCTATACATACGGGACCAATTACTAGAGCTCGCGCACGCCAATTGAATTACCAGGTACTTTCGTTTCTTGGTAACGATTCTAATTGTCATGAGAATATGATGCTGCCTAAATTGGATACATTTGTTTTGCTTACAAATGAAGGGCCTAGCTTGGATAAGAAAGATGAACCTTGGAGCAAGTTCAAGCATGGAGATGATGGCATGCGCAAGGGGAACAAGAACGGAGTTACAAGTGATGATTTCAGGACTTTGAAGCCACCATAATGAGTTCATGAAGCCTTGGACGAAATATACAAGATGCCACTTCATAAATTTCGTCCAGAGGCTATTATAGGTGCTGCATCACCTTATTATTGGGCCAGGCCCATGTAATTTCGAAATAATTGAGTATAGGTTGTTTTTAGAGTCCGTATGTGTGGGGAAACAAGAGATAGGGTTGGTTTCGGTCCCCTCCTTCAAGGGCCACGAAATTCCCCCCTCTTCCTCCATATATACAGCCCTTAGGGCACCGTTTAGACTTTGGGTTTTGTTTAGATTAAAAGTTCGCCATAGCGGCAACTTCGCGTACTTCGTTTGTGTTCAACGACCAGACCAAGATGTCACAAAACCCCACCTTGATCAATAAAGCTTTCATCTTATATTCGCAATATCCAGATTGCAAATCTTAGTTTCTTGCTTGTTCTTCATTTGCTTGCAGGAAATAGACCCTCGTGGTCAGGTTGATCGTTCTTCGGCGTGGTCAATAACCTCTCGGAGTTGGTTTAGCGATTGCTAAGGCGCGACGTCCTCGCACGTTCATAGTCGGATCGTCAAAGTCTACTCCGCCAAAAACGATAGCCACCATCTCATCGAAAGACGGGACACCTTTGCCTCTATCAAGTGGTACCAGATTTCCAGGTTGCTCGGTGAGATTTTACAGTTTTTCGTAGTTTAGATCGAGTCTGTTCTTCATACCTACAGTCCACGAAAAACCAAAAAAAAATTAGGGTTAGTCATCATATCCAAACCAGTCTGATCCATTGCATAATCTTTTCTGTATTTGCTTTGTTGAATTTGCGGTTGCATCGTCGTGTCTTGTTGCTGGTCTTAGCGTCTAGTCTTTTAGAGTTTCAAGTTCTGTTCACGGGTATTCACGCCGCCGCCGCACCATCATCATCCGCTGTCATATACCACCACCACACCAGATTCATCATCCGCTGCCATATACCACCACCACACTAGATACATCGCCGCTGCCATATACCACCATATATCCCCCACCAACCCGAGTTCATATATACCACGCCACCAATCCGAGCCCACATATACCACCGCCTGTCCATAACCAATCCGAGTCCACATATACCAGCGTTGCCATATTTTACCATCATATATCACCACCAGTCCGAGTTCTTTTCATATTAGGTTTGTTTTCGAGATCCATCTATTTTCCGATTTGTGTTTCCTTGCCTGAGCAGGTTTTGGAAAAAAAATTGTCTGGAGACCCCCGGGCAGTTTTTAGGCCAAAATTTCGGCAGTCAAACATATTTTTTCCCTATCCTGTTTTTAGGTCCCAAGGAACGTTTTGAGACACTCGCCATCATAGTGATTTTTTGTCGCACTTTTTCGTCGTCGCTGCCCTGATTTCTGAAAAAAAATAGTCAAAAAATTTCGTGCCTATCCTGTTATTTTGACTTGGGAAGAGTTTTGAGACACTCGCCATTATAGTGATTTTTCGCAAAAAAAAAGAGCGTAAAAAAAGAGCACAAAAAAAGAGTAATTTTTTTTCCAGAGTGCGCTTTTCCCTTGTTTACGTGCAGTGCCGTGATTTTTTTAGTGTTCTAGGCTCGCGTCTCTAGTACGGTCTAGCCTAGGACCAGCACAGTACCGTCATTGAGCGTTTATTCAACATTGCACCTCTGAATTGATTATTGCTGACCCTTTTTGCTACCATATCATAAGCCTTCCCTGCTCCACATACATCTACATCGTGCATTTGACACCACCTGGCATTCGCTCTATCCAAGCTTTGAGAGTTTTGACTACAAAGGATGCCGATCACCACCTGCTGCTGGGTAAGAACTGGTAAGAATTTGAGATTTGCTTGACGGATTTGTGACACCACACCACCACCACTTTCTAGTAGTCTGTAGGATCATATTCTTGTGTGTTTCTATTGCTGCTAACCATGGCAGGATCACAAGCCGACGAGATTGACTGGGAGAACATGACGAACAAGGAGTTGCATGATAAATTTCAGCAAATGATGAGTGGCCAGGTGGGAGATGTGCTAAACAGATTTGAAGAGGCCATGGAGAAGATAGATGGCATGGAGAAGTCGTTCGAGACAAAGCTGGATAACAAGTTTAATGAATTCCTCACGCGTCTTCCCCAACAACCGCCGGCTGCACTTGTCGCACCTCTGCAACGGCAACAACAACGCCCCCTTCCAAATCAGTTTGGACGAGCGAAGCGTGTTCCTCTTGAGGATGGCCAAACTTCTGGTGCTGCTGTACCTACTGTTGATGCTTCTTTGGCTCTTGCTCCTGCTGCTGCTGGTGCCGAGGAGGAGGACGATTACGCGGGCGATTATGAGGATGAGGATGATCAAAATCAGAATTACGTGCAACCACCAGCACCAGGTCATCCACATGCAAATAGCGCAATGGTAGAAACTGAACAACGTTTTACATGTTTACAATATCCCGAGGAACGACGTGTTGCTGCTGCTGTTTGTGCTTTCACTAGTTTTGCATGTGTTTGGTGGTCTGAACATTGTAGATTATATCCTATTCCAGCTACTTGGGCTGCTTTGAGAACTGCTATGCGTACTCGTTGGGTTCCACCATATTATCAATGTGAATTACTTCAAAAATTACAGCGTTTAAGACAGGAAAAAATTCTGTAGAAGAATGTTATCAGGAATTACAAACTGGCATGATTAGATGTGGTATTGTTGAGGAGAATGAAGCTATGCTTGCACATTTTATGGGTGGTTTAAATAAAGAGATTCAGACCATTTTAGAGTATAAGGAGTATAACAATATCACTCGTTTATTCCATCTTGCTTGCAAAGCTGAACATGAAGTGCAAGATCGACAGGCATCGGCGCGGACTAACTTTTCTGCAGGTCAAACTTCATCATGGACACCGCGTGCATCCTCTACTTCCACACGTTCTGCTGCACCGGCACCTCCGTCAGCTGTCATCTCCAGCCGTGATACAAGAAAGCAGGCACAACCACCACTATCTGTGAAGAGCACACCTTCTGGGCCTGCACAGAGCTCTTCTTCATCCATGGCATCAACAGGGCAAACACATGATATTATTTGTCGCCGTTGCAAGGGTGGAGGTCATTATGCTAGAGAATGCCCATCTAAGCGTGTGATGATTGCTACTGAGGATGGTGGGTACGAATCCGCTAGTGACTATGATGAGGAGACTTTGGCTCTAATTACACGTGAAGAACATGGTGGAGATGATTCTGAACATGAGACACAATACATGGCTCCTGAAGACGCTGACAGGTATGAATGTTTAGTTGCTCAAAGTGTTTTGAGTGTGCAGGTCACACAAGCTGAGCAAAATCAGAGGCATAATTTGTTCCACACAATGGGAGTTGTGAAGGAACATTCTGTTCGCGTCATCATAGATGGAGGGAGCTGCAACAACTTGGCTAGCATGGAGATGGTGAAGAAGCTATCTCTCACCACAAGACCATATCCACATCCTTACTACATCCAATGGTTCAACAACAGTGGCAAGGTTAAGGTAACACGTACTGTTCGTGTGCATTTTAGTATCGCTACATATGCTGATTATGTTGATTGTGATGTGGTACCCATGCAAGCATGTTCCTTATTACTTGATAGACCGTGGCAATTCAACAAAAATACTGTACACCATGGTAGAAACAATCAGTATACTCTTGTTCATAAGGATAAACATATTACTTTGCTTCCTATGACTCCTGATTCTATTTTCAAAGATGATATTAATCGAGCTAATAAAGCAAAACAGGAGCAAAATAAGAGTGAAAATCAGATTGTGGCAAAAGAATTTGAGCAACAAATGAAGCCTAATAACAAACCATCATCTCATGTTGCTTCTGAAATTAAATTGAAAAGTGGATGTTTACTTGCCACCAAATCTGATATTGATGATCTAGATTTCAGCAAATCTATTTGCTATGCTTTTGTGTGCAAAGAGGCATTATTTTCATTCGAGGACATGCCTTCCTCTTTGCCTCCTGCTGTCACTAACATTTTGCAGGAGTTCGCTGACATCTTTCCACAAGACGTGCCACCGGGATTGCCACCTATTCAAGGGATTGAGCATCAGATTGACTTAATTCCTAGTGCTTCGCTGCCAAACCGTGCGCCATACCGTACCAATCCAGAGGAGACGAAGGAGATTATGCATCAAGTACAGGAGCTACTCGACAAAGGTTATATACGCGAATCTGATGAGGACATGACTACCTTGGATACGACCAAAAATATTGCATACATGTATATTTGTGAGGTGATTTCTAATGCAAACTATGGAATAATTTATTTATGTCATCCAAGACAAAAATACTTCACAAACTTTTGTGCCATGTCTAATTGCAGGTGTATGGGAGATTTTACAATCCACATATGAACATAAGGGAAAAAGAGAAGTTTATGTGCTGTTCAAAAAGTTTGGGCCAAGAGAAGATAGAGTCCAAGTCTCTCACGTTCTGGATTCAGATTCGGACTGCACAGACATACCTGACTCAAAACGCCAAGAACTATTTCATACGGACTCCGAATTGGGTGATTATTTTTTTGTTGGAAAGTAGATTTCGTGCTCTTTCTAACCCAATTGGTTTCACCTTCAAATTCATCCGGAACATTGAGTTGTCGTCGAAACAATCTGACACTGTAGCAGAATCCGAGTCAAACTACAAGTCCAAAGGTGTTGCATCACCTCCACTTGGGCCCATTGGCCTTGTACGAATTAGGGTTAGTTTTAGGCTGCCTTGGGACGTCCTCCCACCTCCTTGGCCGCCACCTCTTGCTCCTATATAAGTAGATCCATCTAGTAGCTTTTTGCTTGGGTTTTGTTTAGATTAAAAGTTCGCCATAGCTGCAACTTCGCGTACTTCATTTGTGTTCAACGACCAGACCAAGACGTCACAGAACCCCACCTTGATCAATAAAGCTTTCATCTTATATTCGCAATATCCAGATTACAAATCTTAGTTTCTTGCTTGTTCTTCGTTTGCTTGCAGGAGATAGACCCTCGTGGTCAGGTTGATTGTGCTCCGGCGTGGTCAATAACCTCTCGGAGTTGGTTTAGAGATTGCTAAGGCGCGACGTCCTCGCACGTTCGTAGTCGGATCATCAAAGTCTACTCCACCAAAAACGATAGCTATCATCTCATCGAAAGATCGGGACACCCTCGCCTCTATCAAGTGGTATCAGTTTTCAGGTTGCTCAGTGAGAATTTCCAGTTTTCCCTAGATTAGATTTATTTTCTTACCTATTGTTCAAGAAAAAGCCACAAAAAAAAGTTAGATCTATTCATCCTTTGTCCAAGCTAGTCTGAGCCTTCGCATTTTTCTTTTCAGTGCTTGTATAGTTGAATTATCGGTTGAATCGTCGTGTCGAGTTGCTGGTCTTAGTGTCTAGTTCGTTTAGAGTTTCGAGTTCTGTTCACATTAGTCACGCCACCGCTGCATCATTATTCCTTCCGCTATCCACCATCCCATCCGTCAATTTCCACCACGTGCTACCCACCGTTCATTGTCATAATCATAGTTGAGGTAGTTCACGTCTTTGCTTGATCCAATCTGCATCTTATTTAGTTTGTTTTGAAAAGAGGGAGAGAGGAAAAAAAAAAGACAGAGAAAAAAAAGAGAGAGAAAAAAAGGTAAAAAAAAGTCAAAGAAAAAAAAGAGAGAAAGAAAAAGAAAAAAAGTGTGAGAAAAAAAAGAGAGAAGAAAAAAAAAACAAAATTCGGATATATCTAGACTCAATCTCGTAGCTGAATTCGGATTGGAATCTGTTTTGCGCAGTGTTCAGTAAAACAGGCATATCTTTTTCATACGAAGTCTGTTTTGGCTCCCTGAGTACTCAAATTAAAGCTAGCGACGAGCCACATCTAAATAGTTGCAGAAGAAAGTTCAATATTTGACACCTCAAAATCGGCTTATAAATAGGTCTTTTTGCCCTCCGAAGTTCGCGAACACAGCTTGTTCCAGTTTTTCAGGCCAGTTTTAGAATTTTTTGACTCCTCATATCAACTCGGAATTGAGTGATTCTTTTTCCATTTGAAAGCTTGAGTCAGTGCCGTTCTTGAGAAAAATTATCATAAAATTGGCACAAACTTTTATAGAGTAAAGTTGGAGAGAGAATTGTTGGTATATGCTACTTGGTAGTTGTTTCTCATCATTATCTATACTGCCATTGTGATCTTCACTTATATCTTGCTGTCCAGAGCTAGTTCATATCCTTTATTGATGCTAGTTGTGCTACGCCGTGACCTCATTAGTGTTCTAGGCTCGCGTCTCTTGTCCGGTCTAGCCTAGGACCAGCACAGTACCGTCGTTGAGCGTTTATTCAACATTGCATCTCTGAATTGATTATTGCTAATCTTTTGCTACCATATATAGCCAACCCAGCTCCACATATTTCTACACCGTGTATATGTACGTTCACCTGGCAATCGCTTTACTCAATCTTCGGAGTTATTTGACACCGCTGGTTGCCCGTCACCACCTGCTGCATGGTAAGAACTTGTAAGATATTGATATTTGCTTTACTGTGAGCGCTTTACCACCACATCCTAGTAGTTCATAGGAACATTATTCTTGATTTTTTTTTGTTTCTACTAATCATGGCAGGTTCCGGAGTTGTTAGTTCTTGGGCTTCATCGATTGTGGGAGATTTGCCATCACCTAAGAAAATACAACAACCGCCACAAGAGGAGCAATTACATCAGAATGCACATAATCAGGTTAAAGTTTCCATGCCACCATTTACTGGTCATTTTAGGCCTGATTTATATATTGAATGGGAGTACGAAATAAATGCTATATTTGCTTCCCATAATTTTGATGAGCGTGGAAAATTTCAAGCTGCGGTTAGTACTTTTAGTAGCTTTGCTTTAGTTTGGTGGAGTGAATATTGTCGGTTAAACCCTGATCTTATACCTACTACTTGGGATGATTTAAAGCTTGTCATGAGAGATAGATTCGTTGATGTTTATTATACTCGTGGCATGATTAAAAAATTACAACATTTAAAACAAGGCACTGACACGGTAACAAAATACTATGATGATTTACAAACTACATTATTGCACTCATTTTTAGAAGAAAGTGAAGAAGATTTTATGGATAGATTTTGGGGAGGATTAAACTATGATATTCAAGAGATTCTAATTCATGAAGAGTGTTATCCTATGGACCATTTGTTTCGTCTTGCTTGCAAAGCTGAACAGGAAATAAAACGACGTGTTGGCCACAAGGAGAACAAGCGCACGGTGCACATTTCAAGTGTTGATACAGATGTTTCTTCAACTACTAGGCGTACTATGACAACCACATCCGTTGTTGCGAGGACTACATCATGTCCATCATGTGACACATCACCTCCAAGAGTGCCTACATCGTCTGAGTTGATCATAAGAGGTAATGACAAAGGTACAGATTTTCAACTTTCACATGAGAATGATGCATGCCTAATTAACTTGAATACATCATGTGTTGTGTTACCTATTGATTTGAGCACACCAGCTATTTTAGAGAATCGTGTTACTGTCATGAATGCGTCATGTGATCAAAGAGTTGAAGTATCAACAATTTTGAGTGCACCCAATGAATTAACTGTTGATGCAAAAGAAACAATGTTTAATCATTTTGATATGACCTCTAATCATGGTGATGATTTTGTGTCAAAAGACTTATTGCATGTTTGCTTATTTAAGCATGTTGTAGCATGTAAATTTGATGCAAGTAAGGTTTATTCACCAATGTTGGGATGGTTTAATGATGAACATTGTCAATCCTTTGATATGAATAAGAGCTTCACTTATATGTGCAAATTGAGTTGCAATATTTTCATGTCTTTTAATACTTGTGATAATATTTTGGCTTTGCATTTTATGAACTATGAAAGTTACTCATGTATACATGTGTCATATGTGCAAAAATCAAGGGAAGTAAAAATGGATGACATATACATATACAACATGTACACCTTGTCTCTTTTGTTAGCCACATTTCAGATTAAGCAACGCCGAGGACGGCTTTGTTTTCAAGAAGGGGAGGATGATGAGGACATGACTACCTTGGATACGACAAAAAATATTGCATACTTGTATATTTGTGAGGTGATTTCTAATGCAAACTATGCAATAATTTATTTATGTCATCCAAGACAAAAATACTTCACAAACTTTTGTGTCATGTCTAATTGCAGGTGTATGGGAGATTTGTACAATCCACATATGAACATAAGGGAAAAAGAGAAGTTTATGTGCTGTTCAAAAAGTCCTCTCACGTCACTTTTGGGCCAACAGAAGATAGAGTCCAAGTCTCTCACGTTCTGGATTCAGATTCGGACTGCACAGACATACCTGACTCAAAACCCCAAGAACTATTTCTTATGGACTCCGAATTGGGTGATTCGTTTTTTGTTGGAAAGTAGATTTCGTCCGCTTTCTAACCCAGTTGGTTTCACCTTCAAATTCATCCGGAGCATTGAGTTGTCGTCAAAACAATCTGACACTGTAGCAGAATCCGAGTCAAACTACAAGTCCAAAGGTATTGCATCACCTCCACTTGGGCCCATTGGCCTTGTACGACTTAGGGTTAGTTTTAGGCTGCCTTGGGACGTCATCCCACCTCCTTGGCCACCACCCCTTGCTCCTATATAAGTAGATCCATCTAGTAGCTTTTTGCTTGGGTTTTGTTTAGATTAAAAGTTCGCCATAGCTGCAACTTCGCATACTTCGTTTGTGTTCAACGACCAGACCAAGACGTCACAGAACCCCACCTTGATCAATAAAGCTTTCATCTTATATTCGCAATATCCAGATTGCAAATCTTAGTTTCTTGCTTGTTCTTCGTTTGCTTGCAGGAGATAGACCCTCGTGGTCAGGTTGTTTGTGCTCCGGCGTGGTCAATAACCTCTCGGAGTTGGTTTAGCGATTGCTAAGGCGCGACGTCCTCGCACGTTCGTAGTCATTGCAAATCTTAGTTTCTTACTTGTTCTTCATTTGCTTATAGGAGATAGACCCTCGTGGTCAGGTTGATTGTGCTCCGGCATGGTCAATAACCTCTCAGAGTTGGTTTAGCGATTGCTAAGGCGCGACGTCCTCGCACGTTCGTAGTCGGATCGTCAAAGTCTACTCCACCAAAAACGATAGCTATCATCTCATCGAAAGATCGGGACACCCTCGCCTCTATCAGAATCTCTTAGTCCTTGTGCTGTTCCTATTATACTAGTGCCAAGAAAGGATGGTACGTCGCGTATGTGTGTTGATTGTAGAGGCATTAATAATATAACTATTCGTTATCGTCATCTTATTCCTAGGCTAGATGATATTCTTGATGAATTAAGTGGCTCTACAATATTCTCCAAAGTTGATTTGCGTAGTGGATACCATCAAATTCGTATGAAATTGGGAGATGAATGGAAACCGGCATTTAAAACTAAGTTTGGTTTATATGAGTGGTTAGTCATGCCTTTTGGGTTAACTAATGCACCCAGTACTTTCATTAGATTAATGAACGAAGTTTTACGTGCTTTCATTGGACGATTTGTGGTTGTCTATTTTGATGATATATTGATTTATAGCAAATCTTTGGAAGAACATTTGGAACATTTACATGTTGTTTTTATTGCTCTACGTGATGCACGTTTGTTTGGTAACCTTGGGAAGTGCACCTTTTACACCGACCGAGTATCTTTTCTTGGCTATGTTGTTACTCCACAGGGAATTGAAGTTGATAAAGCCAAGATTGAAGCTATTGAGAGTTGGCCGCAGCCCAAAACGGTCACACAAGTGCGGAGTTTCCTTGGCCTCGCTAGTTTCTATAGGCGTTTTGTGAGAGATTTCAACACCATTGCTGCACCTCTTAATGAGCTTACAAAGAAGGATGTGCCTTTTGTTTGGGGTACCGCACAGGAAGAAGCCTTCGTGGTGTTGAAAGATAAGTTGACACATGCTCCTTTACTCCAACTTCCAGATTTTAATAAGACTTTTGAGCTTGAATGTGATGCTAGTTGAATTGGATTAGGAGGTGTGGTATAACAAGATGGCAAACCTGTTGCATACTTTTATGAAAAATTGAGTGGGCCTAGTCTGAATTATTCTACTTATGATAAAGAATTATATGCTCTTGTTCGGACTTTAGAGACATGGCAACGTTATTTATGGCCCAAAGAATTTGTTATACATTCTGATCATGAATCTTTGAAACATATTAAAAGTCAAGCTAAACTGAATCGTAGACATGCTAAATGGGTTGAATTCATTGAGACTTTCCCTTATGTCATTAAACACAAGAAGGGTAAAGAAAATGTTATTGCTGATGCATTGTCTCATCGCTATACACTACTGGAATCAGGGTATTTGCCATCTGCAAGCTCTTTGCCGTCCGCCAGCAGACGGCAAAGCGGCCTTTACCGGCATCAGCTTTGCCGGAGTGTTTGCCATCTGCTAGCGGACGGCAAAGCCTTTGCCGTCCGCCAAGCATGCCTTTGCCGTCTGCTATGGCAGATGGCAAAGCAGCTGATTCCAGTAGTGATACTATGCTTTCTCAACTTGACTTCAAAATATTTGGCTTGGAGACCATCAAAGATCAATATGTGCATGATGTTGATTTTAAAGATGTTATGCAGAATTGTAAAGAAGGAAGAACATGGAACAAGTTTGTCATTAATGATGGATTTGTGTTCCGTGCTAACAAGCTATGCATTCCAGCTAGCTCCGTTCGTCTTTTGTTGTTGCAGGAGGCACATGGAGGAGGATTAATGGGACACTTTGGTGTGAAGAAGACAGAGGACGTACTTGCTACATATTTCTTTTGGCCAAAGATGAGACGGGATGTTGAGTGTTTTGTTGCTCGCTGCACTACATGTCAAAAAGGTAAGTCACGACTCAATCCTCATGGTTTATATATGCCTTTACCTGTACCTAGTGTTCCTTGGGAGGATATATCTATGGACTTTGTTTTAGGTTTACCTTGAACAAAGAAGGGGAGGGATAGCATATTTGTTGTCGTGGATAGATTCTCGAAAATGGCACACTTTATACCATGTCATAAAAGCGATGATGCTGTTAATGTTGCTAATTTGTTCTTTCGTGAAATTATTCGCTTGCATGGTGTGCCAAATACTATTGTTTCAGATCGTGATACTAAATTTCTTAGCCACTTTTGGAGATGTTTATGGGCTAAGTTGGGGACTAAACTGCTTTTTAGTACTACTTGTCACCCCCAAACTGATGGACAAACTGAAGTAGTCAATAGAACATTGTCTACTATGCTTAGGGCTGTTTTGAAGAATAACAAGAAAATGTGGGAAGAATGCTTGTCTCATATTGAATTTGCTTATAATCGTTCGCTGCATTCTACTACTAAGATGTGCCCTTTTGAAATTGTGTATGGTTTCCTACCTCGTGCACCTATTGATTTGTTGCCTCTTCCATCTTCGGAGAATGTTAATTTTGATGCTAAGCAACGTGCTGAATTGGTCCTAAAAATGCATGAGTTAACTAAGGAGACCATTGAGCGTATGAATGCTAAATATAAACTTGCTAGAGATAAGGGTAGAAAACATGTTGTGTAAGGATAGATTTCCTGATTTGCGAAAATCAAAGCTAATGCCGCGTGTTGATGGTCCTTTTAAGGTGTTAGAGAAAATAAATGATAATGCATATAAACTTGAGCTGCCTGCAGATTTTGGGGTTAGTCCCACTTTTAACAATGCAGATTTGAAGCCTTATTTGGGTGAGGAAGATGAGCTTCCATCGAGGACGACTTCATTTCAAGAAGGGGAGGATGATGAGGACATCAATACCGTTGTTACACCCACAACCCCTGCTGCTATACATACGGGACCAATTACTAGAGCTCGCGCACGCCAATTGAATTACCAGGTACTTTCATTTCTTGGTAACGATTTTAATTGTCATGAGAATATGATGCTACCTAAATTGGATACATTTGTTTTGCTGACAAATGAAGGGCCTAGCTTGGACAAGAAAGATGAACCTTGGAGCAAGTTCAAGCATGGAGATGATGGCATGCGCAAGGGGAACAAGAACGGAGTTACAAGTGATGATTTCAGAACTTTGAAGCCTTGGACGAAATATACAAGATGCCACTTCATAAATTTCGTCCAGAGGCTATTATAGGTGCTGCGTCACCTTATTATTGGGCCAGGCCCATGTAATTTCGAAATACTTGAGTATAGGTTGTTTTTAGAGTCCGTATGTGTGGGGAAACAAGAGATAGGGTTGGTTTCGGTCCCCTCCTTCAAGGGCCACAAAATTCCCCCCTCTTTCTCCATATATACATCCCTTAGGGCACCGTTTAGACTTTGGGTTTTGTTTAGATTAAAAGTTTGCCATAGCTGCAACTTCGCGTACTTCGTTTGTCTTCAATGACTAGACTAAGATGTCACAGAACCCCACCTTGATCAATAAAGCTTTCATCTTATATTCGCAATATCCAGATTGCAAATCTTAGTTTCTTGCTTGTTCTTCGTTTGCATGCAGGAAATAGACCCTCATGGTCAGGTTGATCGTGCTCCGGCGTGGTCAATAACCTCTCGGAGTTGGTGTAGCGATTGCTAAGGCGCGACGTCCTCGCACGTTAGTAGTCGGATCGTCAAAGTCTACTCCACCAAAAACGATAGCCACCATCTCATCGAAAGACGGGACACCTTTGCCTCTATCAATTAGTCCCACAAAGAACATACAAGGATATCCATAGACATAGAGTGAATTGCACATATGATGATGTCCATGAAAGCATTAGGTTACCTTGTATCTTGTCTTACCAACAAGAGGGTTTGTGACTCCATAAACTAGTGCAAGATATGAAAGTTGATTGCACAAGTCCTTGCCAAAATGAATATGAGTGAAGTATGTTGGTGGAGTCACCCTCAAGAACACTCTAGTTCTTCTTCTTTGGGACCCTCATCAACTTGACGGGAATCCTTGGAGTTGTAGTTGTACTTGATGAAGTAGAGCTTGACGTAGTCTTGGGAACCCACTTGACCATGGCCTTAGGAGCTTCTTCAAATGAGTCAATCTCTTCTTGAAGCTTGTCCTTACCCTTTAGCTTGTTGTCTTGTGGTGGAAGATCATCTTGAGCTTATGTTCCCTCAAAAGAAGTGGGGTCATACTTCTCTTATTGAGGAACAAACTTCGTCTTGGGGTATTGATCTTCTTCCCATTCAACTCCATTGGCATTGAACTATCGTTCAAACCAACACCTTGATTCTTCCGGTGTCTTCCTTGATTGCAAACAATTTCCTCAAATTGCTTACTCCCGGCAAGGCTCTTGTAAACACCTTTCTCTACAATTCCCTTCAATAAGCTATATTCTTGCTCAAGTGCAACTTGGCTAAGAGAATCATTTGTGAATCAAGAGAACTATTAGAAGCAACAATATTTCATTTAGCATGGTTATTGTTACTACTAGAGGAAGAATCTTTCTTGCTCTTATTGCTAGATTTTACTTGTGGCATATAAGTAGACAAGAGGAGGCGTTTGGCAATGTAAGAAGATCTCTTCTTTCGAAGATCATCATTGATAGCTTTTTGGAACTCATGCTCTTGCTCCAAATTTAGCTTCTCGAAGCGTAGCTTCTCATTAGTCCTTAGGAGCTGTCTATGATCCTCTTGAGTTGTTTCATGAGCTAACTTAAGATGTTTAATTCTTTAGTTAGACACTCAATCTCCTTCTTATCATTTTCATTAGTTTCATCTTGATTAGCATGATTACTAGCAAGTTCATTACAGGTTTCGTCACTAGTTTTGTCAACAAGTAAATCATCACCTAGCAAATCATCTTCATCACTATTGAAATCAAGATACTCGGGGTGTGATACCTTGGGGCCTTTAACCATGAAGCATCTTACAATTCCTTCATTTGGTGAATCAAATATGTCGTGGGAGTTGGATGACACTAGTGCAAGACTGGCAACACCTGCATCTTGAGTATAGTCGGAGTCGGAGTGATAGATTCTCTCGGAGTAGTTGTTGGAGTCGGAACCGGATACCCATTAACCAACATGAGCTTGATGTCTTCGTCTTGTGTAGCTCTTTGATGACTTGTCCTTCCTTTATGAATCCCTTCTTCTTCGAGAGGGTCTTCGTTCATAATGATCATCTCTACTCCTTCTCTCTCTTGGAGGTGATTCATATCTTCTACTTCTCTATTTTGGTGAGTCTTCTCTTTTCTTGTAGGGAGCCGTACACTCGTTGGAGTAGTGTCCGGGTCTTCCACAATTGTAGCAATTGCGATCACGACAAGAAGATCTTTTGTCATTGTAGGACCTTGACTTGGAGCTTCTCTCTTTTCTTCTACTCTTGTAGCATTTGTTGAAGTTGTTCACCAATAAGCTCAATTATTCATTGGAGACTTGCTTTTCACTTGATGTTGTAAGAGTATCACTTGAAGCTTTGTAAGCACCACTTGACTTGTTGTGAAGCTCTTCCTTATCCTTGAGTGACATCTCATGACCAACAATTCTACCAATGACTTCCGTGGGCTTGAGATCTTTGTAATTGGGCATCATTTGGATCAATGTGCACATGATATCGTATTTTCCATCCAAGGCTCTAAGGATCTTCTTGATGATGAATTTGTCGGCCATCTCTTCACTTCCTAGGCTGGCAATGTCATTTGTGATGAGAGCAAGCCTAGAGTACATTTTGGTGACTCCTTCACCATCCTTCATCTTGAACTTGTCAAGTTGACTTTGAAGCACATCCAACTTGGATTACTTGACGGGCTCGGTACCTTCGTGCATATCAACCAAGTATCCCAAATTTCCTTTGCATTCTCAAGGCGGCTGATTTTCTTGAATTCTTCGGGGCACAATCCATTGAAGAGAATATCGCAAGCTTGAGCATTGTATTGCAACATCTTCAATTCTTCCGCGGACGCTTCACGATCCGGTTCTTTACCATCCTCGAAGAAATCACCTTGCAAGCCAACACACACAACAGCCCAAACGGTGGGGTTATGACCAAGAATATGCATTTTCATCTAATGCTTCCAACTAGCAAAGTTTGTACCATCAAAGTAAGGACCTCTACGATGATAGTTACCCTCGCTAGATGCCATAATCTCCTAGGTTGTGAAACCAAGGCTATGATCACCAAAGCTTTGATACCACTTGTAGTGTCGAAAGTATGTCTAGAGGGGGGGGGGTGATTAGACTACTTGACCAAATAAAAATCTTTTCCTTTCCCAATTTTAGCTGTGGGCAGATTTAAGCAATTATGACAAGTCAAGCAATCAACCTACACATGCAATTCTAAGAGTATAGCAGCGGAATGTAAAACATTGCATATGAAGGTAAAGGGAAGGGTTTGGAGATGGCAAACACAATGGAGACACGGAGATTTTTGGCATGGTTCCGATAGGTGGTGCTATCGTACGTCCACGTTGATGGAGACTTCAACCCACGAAGGGTAACGGTTGCGCGAGTCCAGGGAGGGCTCCACCCATGAAGGGTCCATGAAAAAGAAACCCTGTCTATCCCACCATGGCCATCGCCCACGAAGGAGTTGCCTCACTCGGGTAGATCTTCACGAAGTAGGTGATCTCCTTGCCCTTACAAACTTCTTGGTTCAACTCCACATCATGACGGAGGCTCCCAAGCGAAACCTAACCAATCTAGGAAACACCACTCTCCAAAAGGTAATAGACGGTGTGTTGATGATGAACTCCTTGCTCTTGTGCTTCAAATGATAGTCTCCCCAACACTCAACTCGCTCTCATAGATTTGGCTATGGTGGAAGAGGGGTTTGAGTGGAAAGCAACTTGGGGAAGGCGAGAAATCAAGGTTCAAATGGTTGGAATGGAATCTCTTAATCTCAACACATGAGTAGGTGGTTCTTTCTAAAGAAAATTAATGGTGGAAGTATAGGCACCTTATGATGGCTCTCTCTCTAATGGAGAGGGGGTGGAGGGGTATATATAGCCTCCATACAAAATCCAACTGTTACATACTTTTGACTCATCTCGGTGGCACAGATTAGTTAATCTCGGTGGTAGCGATCTGTTCAAAAATATGAACGTTGGGAATGTCAGTGGGACCGACTGGAACAACTCGGTGGGACCGATGTGGTAGGGCTTAGGGAAAACCTCATCTCGGTGGCACCGTTTGCATCAACTTGGTGAGACCGAAGGGAAGCAATAAGGCAATAGAGAGTTGGCAAGCCATCTCACTAAGACCGATTGCAATTCTCGGTGAGACCGAAATAATTGCAACAAGTAACAGAGAGTTGGTAAGGCCATCTCGGTGAGACTGACATCCGTATCGGTGTGACCGAACTATTAGGGTTTTGGCTGTGGCTATGTCAGAATGAACTCGGTGGCTCCAGATAGAAAGTATCAGTGGGGCGGGTTGTAGTTTAGCGTTTTGACATATTTAGATAGAGAAAGTGGCTGAGGGTTTTGGAGAAATATCACTAAGCACTTTGAGCAAGTAGACCATTAAGGAACACCTCATCCCCTTTTAATAGTATTGGCTTTCCTATGGACTCAATGTGATCTTGGATCACTTAAACAAAGATGAAGAGTCTTGAGCTTTTGCCAATCCTTGTCCCTAGCAGTTTGAGGGGTCCACATCTCTATGTCATGCCATGCAAATCATTGAATATCCTGAAATATTTATCTTGAATGGACATTAGTTCAATGAGATATATGTTGTTATGAATTACCAAAACCACCCGGGGAGAAGACGTGGACACGCCGCAGCCTTCGTCGCTACTAAGTTCAATCGTGCTTGACCCTCATGTTTGACACCTCCTTTGCAAGAAGATGAGTACCGACAGAGCTGCTTCTAGAGAGGAGGCCAAGCTGGAGCAACTAGAGGTAGACTTGAACACTCCATTGTATGATGGTTGCGATCCCGAGGTGACCCGCTTGAGTTTCACGCTCGAACTTCTAAAGATGAAGGCTAAAAACAAATGGACCGAGATAAGCCTCGATGAGCTTCTCAAGTACCTAAAGAAGGTTCTTCCCGCAGGGAACCTATGTCCTACTAGTGTGGATGAGGCCAAGAAGATCGTGTGCCCTCTTGATCTGCCGCAGATTAGATATCATGCATGCATCAACGATTGCGTCATTTATCAGAAGGAGCATGCAAAAAAAACCAGCTATTCTGTGTGCAATGCTTCTCGATAAAAGAAGGACAAAAAGAAATCTCCCCTGAAAGTTGTATGGTACATACCGATCACTCCCCATCTGTGGCACCCCGGCTCAGAGCAACCGGTTTACCTTGCATTGCCAGCCCAGAGATCATGTCTTCTGGCAATACGCAACAACTTGGTACAGAAATACAACTGCTTTATTGATCTCTTATGGGAACATAGGTTCGATGATACTCGGCAGCGGAACGACAACGTAGTAGGACTCCATCTCACAGGGACACTGCTGGGACACAACCGAGACTGTGATGAATGGTGCAACTCCGACTCCTGGTACAGCTTCTCCTGAAACTGGCATGACACACCAGGTGAGTACTTTGAATGTACTCGCAAGCTCAGGACAAACAAAATAACAATGACAAACAATAACATGATATTTAAGCAGTTTATATGCAAGAACATGACATGCTACTCATGAAGTGTCTGTGATCGAAACACAAGGTCCCTCGAACCAGCTTACCATCTGGGTTACCTCATAACCACATCTGTCAGCTTACCACAATGATCTCCCCTGGATCACAAAGGTTACACGCTCGATGATCACACAAGATCACCAACCATAGCATGTGCCATCATTGTAACATTAGTGTGCAAGTTAATTATTTCTGTTGACCCACGGTGTGACCTACTACGAACTGTGTCCATAACCGAGGATGCGGCTATCGATAAATTATACACACTATGTAGAGTTTAGTACACTGTACCCAGACAATAGAACCCATGGCCTCGTAATCCCATTCGGGTGGACCAACGGCGTTCCGACAAAACCAATCTATTGCATGACACTCTCCCGGCCACTCCGACCAACTCCCCTCTGGGCAAAGTCTTGGGTGGCCCCGGATGCCACTCCGGACATCAAACGGCCACCGACATGGCAAAACAAAAACGGTCCCAAACAGGGACAATGGTACCAAACAACTATGGGCACACAAGGCTATGTCTGCCTACCGGGCCAGGGTAGCGCAAGCGCATAACCTTCCCTCGTTGGAGGCACCGGCGAGAGGCATGACAATAGACCGAATAAGGGCCTTCCCATAAAGGCAGATGTGGTTGCACTGGGAAGCTCGATTCGGTGGCACAATGACTCCGTCAACAACATATTCAAGTTGGATTATCATCATGTTTACGAAATGCACATGCAAGGAATCAACATATTGATGGTACTAACATAAGCATGAACATGACAATAAAACACTACTACATAACTTGACCAAGTAACCAACATTCTTCCATAAAGTATACTGAGCATAGGATGGAAATAATACTAGCACAAGTTAATGTATTTTAATTAACTAAATGCAATATATGACTTTAAATTCAAGTAAAAATCATAGTCATTGCAATGTCACCAATGCAAATATTAGTGGTGGCTTGCCTTATTTTAGAGGAGGGTCACAAAACTCCTGGTCCTCTTAAAGACAATTTGAGCCTTCTAAAAATAATTCAAATATCCAAAAGATAATGTCACATAAAGCATTTTAATGCACCAGACAATATTTACGGCAAGGAAAAATCTCAATTTTTGCATACAGCAAAAGGAGCTCAAGACAAAACTGTAGCAAAAAGAACCATCTCATTTGGACTTGTGGTTTAGGAGTTATAGCTACTCAAAGTTTAGTCAAAATACTTGAATTTAAACAAAAAGTAGAAATAACCAGAGAGGGCCACGTCAAAAGCTTATTCTCACAATGCGCCTCCACTTATACAACTTCGGGATAGAGAGAGAGAGTGGCTGACAGGTGGGGTCCCCTTGTCACGTTTATAAGAGAGAGAGAGAACAGGGGACAGCGGCTCGGTCAACGGTGGTTCTCCGGTGAGGAGGCCATGGCGACCGCCGGCAAGGTGAGGGATGGACATGGCTGACGAAGAGGAGCACGTACGTACTTGTAGTGTGGCCTGAGGTGGACGGACGGTGTCGGGGTGTTCTTCTCCAGAGACGGCAGGCGGCGGAGCTCGTTGGAGTTGGCGTTTCCGGTGAGGTCTCGTTGGTCTAGCAGCACCGTCGCGCTCAGGGGAAGCCCACGAACACGCCTGGAGGGTTGGGCAAAGATGGAGGGCACCGGAGCGAGTGGACGGCTGAAGGGGATCCGCGGCCAACTCCGGCGATGATCGGCGGCTAGAGGCCCGCCCGGCCTTGCCGCGGTGTTGAGCTAGCTAATTTGTGGTGAGAGGAGGTGACTGGGATGTTTTGAGCTGCTCGGGGGGGGGGGGGGGGAGGGCTCTATTTATATGAGAGGGCGAGGCAAAGCTAGCGGCCGCTGGCGAGGCTTCTGGAGCGGCGGGAGGCGACGAGGGTGCTCAAGCTCGACGTAAAAGCTCATTGAGGATCGGCCAAGCATAGTGGGCAGGAGGAGCTAAGCAACAGGGTGTGCGGGTTGGATGGGACGGTCACGCACGGCACTGTGCCCTCTGCTCTGCCTTGTCCGCGTCCACCGAGCAACCTACCAGCATCAGGGAGTGGCAGAGGGTGCCTGGGAGGAAGAGGCCGAGGTAGTAGGAGGTTGAAGACAAGCTGTGTTGGCGCGGGGCGAGCGCACGAGTGAGGCAGAGAGGTTCCCGGCACGCAAAGCGCGCCGAACACATGCCAGGCACCGTGTACTCACGTGATCATGACGTGTACTGGTGCAACGTGGTGCGCCAGGGTTAGCAGACCATGTCTCTGCTCTTGTCCCTTCAACACTGCGTCTGTGCATGGTCTTGGTTCATCACCAGATCAATGAGACGAGACTTGAGAGAGTTTGCATGTTTCTGGACATAAACTGTTGCAGCAGTTTGTGAAAAATACACAAAGAGATAAGGGCTAAGGCTTGGTGGTTAAGCTTTGGGTTGGAAGGTAGACATGCCACAAAAATTTCAGCTCAAATGCAGCAAGCAAAAATATACTTCCTTCACAAAGTGCCCTTGCTGTCCAGAAAAGAAAATATTTTCTTTAGCCAAAATTTTCCACATGACCACGGAAGGTGAGGCATGAACAAAAGAATATTAGGGAATTTATTGGGGTTTTTCTGAGCAATAAAAATGAGTGTTGCTTTGGAGCAGAAGTGAAAAATATTCATTTTCAGGAGGAAAATGAATATTATGCCATTGATAAAATATTTCCATGGCATTATTTTGGGAGCGATGAGGTCTAGAGATGTTTTGAGGGTGCTAGGATGCGCTTGGGAGAAAACCAAAAATAATTCCCAAGTGATAAGTCCAAATGAGTTAATTAAAATTTCAAATTCAAACCAAATATTCAATAAAGGTGAGGAAAAGAAAATTTTCAAAATCTTGGGTGTCACAAACCTCGCCCTTAGGATGAATCTCATCCTCGAGATTCGGTTGCTTGGGAAACAATTTAGGGTATGCAGTCCTTAAGAAATCCCCTCTTTCCCATGTAGCTTCATCCTAAGTGTGTTGTTCCCACTGAACTTTGTAAAACTAGACTGACTTGCTACGGGTGACTCTTTCCATCTCATCCAGTATCCGAAAGGGTTTGCCTTCATAAGTCAAATCCTGAGCAAGCTCTATTTCTACCATATCAGTTCGTTTCTCTGGAGGTGAGATACAATTTCATAACTATGACACGTGAAAGACATCGTGCACTTCGGATAACTAGGGTGGAAGTTCCAGTTGATATGCCACTTCACTAACCTTGGACATGACTGGGAACGGGCCAATGTACCGTGGTGCAAGCTTTCCTCAAGTCTGAAATTTCTTGACTCCCTTCATAGGCGTGACTCGAAGATAGGCATATTCTCCTGGTTCAAAACTGATCTGCCGATGTTTGGCATCATAGTAGCTCTTTTGTCAGGACTTGGCTACTTGAAGTCGGTCTCGGATTTCCTTTACTTGCTTCTTGGCTTACATCATCAAATCAGTCCCGAAGATCCGGCTGTCTCCAGTCTGGGACCAATTTAAAGGGGTACTACACTTGCGTCCGTATAGAGCCTCATAAGGTGACATGTTGAGACTGGCCTGATAACTGTTGTTGTAAGAAAACTCCGCATAGGGCAAACTGCCTTCCCACTTAGGCCCTTGAGCGAGGGCACATGCCCGAAGCATATCTTCGAGAATCAGATTTACTCGTTCGGTCCGACCGTCTGTCTGGGATGATAAGCAGTACTGTATTTCGGGGCAATTCCCAAAGCTTGATGAAGACGTGACCAGAATGCCGAGGTAAAAAGAGCTCCTCGGTCGAAAGTGATGGTTCTAGGCACTCCATGCAAATTGACGATCCTCGATACAAATAGTTGTGCTAGTTGATCTGCCCGATATATGGTCCTTATAGGAATGAAGTGGGCTACTTTGGTCAGCATGTCCACTACGACCCATACAACATTGTCTCCCCGAGAAGTTTCGGGTAGTCCCGTGATGAAATCCAAGCAGACATTGTCCCATTTCCACTGTGGGATGGGTAATGGTTGAAGTAGCCCGGCGGTTTTCTGATGCTCCGCCTTGACTTTATTGCATATGTCGCAACAGGCAATAAAATATGCAATGTCCTTATTCATTCCATCCCTCCAGAATATTTTCCTGAGGTATTCATACATTTTTGTACCACCAGGATGGATTGACTACGACAACTCATGGGCCTCTTTTAATATCTTTTGCCTCGGTTCTCCGGTGTCCGGTATACAAATTCATCCTCAAAATCTCAGAGTACCTTGATCATCCACCTGGAAGTCTTGAGTCTTGCGAGCTTGTACTCGAGAAACATGTCGTTTCAATAATGGGTCCTCCACTTGGGCCTTGCAAACCTCTTCTTCCAGAGTGGGTTGACTTCTAGTGTAGCGGTGTAGATGGACTCAACAATGGTCAGGTTGAGCTGAGCAATTTCTTCTTGTAACTCGGGAGGCAAGGATTCCATTAAAGTGTTCAATGTGGCTGGTTTGCGGCTAAGAGCATCGGCAACCACATTAGCTTTACCCGGATGGTAGTTGATATCGAGGTCATAATCTTTGACCAATTCAAGCCATCTTCTCTGTTGGAGGTTCAAGTATGGTTGAGTGAAATTTACTTGAGGCTCTTGTGATCGGTGAAGATTTGGCAGCGCTTGCCGATGAGATAATGCCTCCAAATTTTTATGGCATACACAACTGCCGGTAACTCCAAGTCATGAGTAGGATAGTTTCCTTCATGTGGCCGTAACTGTCTGGATGCATAAGCCATGACCTTTCCGTCTTGCATGAGTACGCATCCTATACCTCTTCTCGATGCATCACAATACACGTCGAAGCTTCTATAAATATCAAGAAGCGTCAACACATGCGTGGTGGTCAATCGAGTCTTCAATTCATTGAATCTCTTGTCGCAATCTTTAGACCATACAAATATCTGATCCTTCTTGAGTAGTTCTGTCATTGGCTTCGCAATCTTGGAAAAGCCTTCAATGAATCTATGATAATAACCGGCAAGCCCTAAGAAACTTCAGATCTTAGACATAGTAGTAGGTGCTTGCCACTTTAGCACGTCCGTGACCTTACTTGGGTCCACGGCTATTCCTTCAGCTGATAGGATATTCCCCAAGAATCCTACTTGCTTAAGCCAAAACTCACACTTGCTGAATTTTGCATATAACTGATGATCACGGAGCCTTTGCAATACTGCTCGGAGATGTTGTTTATGCTCTTCTTCTCCCTTGAAATATAAGAGAATGTCATCGATGAAGACCACCATGAACTTGTCCAAGAAGTCCATGAACACCTTGTTCTTCATGTGCATGAAGATTGTGGGGGCATTTGTCAGACCAAAAGACATGACCGTATACTCATACATCCCATAGCGAGTGGTGAATGCGGTCTTGGGAATGTCATCCTTGATTTTGAGTTGATGGTACCCGGTCCTCAAATCAATCTTGGAGAATATTTGGGCTCCACTCAGTTGATCAAACAAATCATCAATTCTGGGAAGCGGGTACTTGTTCTTGATGGTGACATCATTCAGCTGACGGTAGTCCACACACATACGAAGACTACCATCCTTCTTGTCCATGAATATAGCTGCTGATCCCCATGGCGAAGAGCTAGGGAGAATATACCCCTTTTTGAGCATCTCATCCAGTTGCTTCTTCAACTCAATTAGCTCGGATGAAGGCATTATGTAATATTTCTTGTATATAGGTGCGGTCCCGAGTACAAGATCAGTAGCGAACTCGAGCTCATGATCTGGTGGCATTCCTGGCAGTTCTTCGGGGAATACATCTGGAAACTCACTGACCACTAGAATTAACTCCATGCCTGAGGTCACAGCTGTGTAAATCATATCCCTTCTGGGCATGGTTGTGCGAGCCACAAACTGCACTGGTTGCCCTGTCGGATTTATCAGTGTGACTTCCCGGGTTGCACAATTGATACAGACTTGATGTCTTGTCAGCCAGTCCATTCCCATTATAACATCCAGCCTTGCGGATTTAATTGATACCAAGGTGGCAGGGAAAATAACTCCATGGATGTTTATCTCCAGGTCATGGCATACCACATTTGTTTTGAGCATGGATCCCGGGGATTGTATCACCATGAATTTCTAAAGAAGAGAGCAAGAAAGCTTGTTTTGGGAAACAAAACTCCACGAAATAAAAGAATGGGAGGCCCCAGAGTCAAATAAAGTTGTTGCATGTATGTTATTAATAGGAAACATACCAATGACCACTTCGGGGTTTTCTTGGGCTTCTTCGGCGGAGAGATGATGCACTTGCCCTTGGATGAGCTTCCGAGCTGGGACAGGTCCCATGTTGTTGACTTGTGGCTTGAGTGTCGGAGTCGACTTGCCATTCTTGGGACACTGTCTTGCATAGTGCCCGGTCTGGCCACAAGTGAAGCACGCATTGTTACGCTGACAGTCTTCCCTGACGAGGTTGGTCACAATGTTCTTGACTTGATTCTCGTTCTTGTTGGTATTCTGCTGCCATGTTGCCTTGAACTCAAACTGAGGTTGCTGTCAGGTGTGAGCCTTCTGAACAATCTGCTCGTCTTTCTTAGGCTCAAACTTGCGTTTGCGGTCTTCATAAGCTGGCTTGTTATGATGGATGAGCTTGTGCTCCCTTTCTGCGATACAAGCCTTGTTCACCAAAGTCTGGAAATCCGGAATGTCCAAGATGATGAGAGTGCATCAGAGTGTCTAGTTGAGTCCTCTAAGGACTCGATCTATCTTTCTTCGGTGCCCACATCATGAAGGGAATAAAGGGCCAAGTGATTGAACTTGTTTAAATACTCACTTACTGATAGGTTCCCTTGTGTGACAGCAAGGAATTCTCGCTGCTTGACCTTCATAATTCCGGCGGGAATGTGGTACTTACGAAACTTGTCCTTGAATTTATCCCAAGTGATCTCATCGCCTGCGGGCCACATGGCTTTGGTATTATCCCACCATATTGCAGCGGGTCCTTCAAGATAGTGAGTATCAAATGGAACCTTGTCAATTTCTTCGGTGCGAGCAATTTCCAATTTCTTCTCAATGGTCCTCAGCCAATCGTCGGCCTCCATAGGGTCAACAACTTGACTGAAGCTGGGAGGCTTGGTCCTCTCAAAATCTGACAGCTTGGAGTGATTACCATTCTGATTGTTATTCTGCCCAACCATAGCCTGCATACTTCTCAAAAGTTCAAGCAAATCTTGGTTTCTCTTTTCTTCGAACATGCGCATAATCTGCTCTGTTGTGGGCGGATGCAGTGGAGGAGGAGGTGGTGGTTGATATGGTTCTGTGGAATGTCTTGCTTGTCTGGCGGAACGACGAACAGGGACATCGTCACCACCATGGCTGCTGCTACCGCATCTTGTCATCCTGTTTTTGTTTCCCAATACGAAGCATCGAGATGAACAACATCCATAAATAGGGAAGAAAAGCAATCGACAAATCCAAGAACAGCGATGAAATACCAAGGCGAATAAAGTTCCAACATAATTATACATAGACTCATCATACATGAAAGGAAACATCATGGAAAGTACTACTGCACTCATACAACCAAGCATCACGTCAACCACATCTACTCCTGAAGAAAGTGACCGCACTGGTGGCCTGAAGATCCTGCTGGGGTCTCCTTAGTCTCGGACTCTGATACTGAACTGACCACGTTAACGGAAACCTCCAGAGGAAAGGAAACACGACGACGCTACCTCGAGGGCTCTCCCTCAGGGGCAGGTGCTGGGTGAGGCTGAAGCATAGGAGCGGCGGGAGTAACGAGAAGTAAAGCCCTCTCGGCAGGAGACTCGTGCGGAGTCACTGTCTATTTGAGTTGCTCTGAGGGGTAACTGGAGTGGGTGGAGGGATAGTAGCTGGGGCAACGAGTAGGGTAAAACCGAGTGAGGGTGGAGTGAAACTAGATCTAGCGGCAGCCAGAGCTGCACGAGTACGAGTCAGCTCCTGGGCCAGGTTGAAAAACAGAAGGTAACCTGCCGTTATGTAGCGAGAAAGGTGGCTAGATGAATGGAAGGGAAGCGAATACGTCCATCATCGAACATGGACGGTTAGAGATGGAAACCTGGGTGAGTCTGCATTCGGACCTCGTTGTAGCGCAAGTCAACGAGAGCCTAGAACGCAGCAAACTGAACCGCCTGATCGGGTGTAGAAGTGAAACCACTCCTAGAAGAGCGGGTGTAGGTGCCGGTCAGAGAACTGTTATGCATGGTGAACTCCGCTTGGTACTCGTACACCGAGTCTGCCAGTCGCTCCTGGTACACCTGGTACACCGGGTCATCACCGTCAGGGTGGAGTCAACGAGACACGTTACGCAGAAGGTGAGGAGAGGTGAAGGGTGCTGGCTCAGACTGGTACGGGTATGGAACTGGAGCCATCTACACTCACAACCATTAGTCTGTTAGTAATAAAAATAAGCTAAATGCATACAATGCAATAACCAGATGCAAATACACACTAACGACACTCCATACCACTAACTATCACTTAACTAATGCGTCGGCTGTCTAGGGCGTCCTACAGTTAGCGCGCTCTGATACCAAGCGTTGTGGCGCCCCGGCTGAGAGCAACCGGTTTACCTTGCATTGCCATCCCAGAGATCATGTCTTCTGGCAATACACAACAACTTGGTATAAAAATACAACCGCTTTATCAATCTCTTGCAGGAACATAGATTCGATGATACATAAACTACCAAGGCCAAGCGGCACACATGATGCTGCTGCACATATGTACATTATTTAGTGGACATGTTGGGGGCCTCGATGATAATGATACAGCTACTCGGCAGCGGAATGACGAGGTAGTAGGACTCCATCTCACAGGAACACTGCTGGGACACGGCCTAGATTTCGATGAATGATGCAACTTCGACTCCTGCTACAGCTTCTCCTGAAACTGGCATGATACGCCAGCCGAGTACTTTGAATGTACTCACAAGCTAACAACAAACAAAACAACAATGACAAACACTAACATGATATTTAAGCAGGTTATATGCAAGAACATGACATGCTACTCATGAAGTGTATGTGATCGAAACACACGGTCCCTCGGACCAGCTTACCATCTGGGTTACCTCGTAACCACATCCATCAGCTTACCACGGTGATCACCCCTGGATCACAAAGACTACACGCTCGATGATCACACAAGATCACCAACCATAGCATGTGCCATCAATGTAACATTAGTGTGCAAGTTAATTATTTTTGTTGACCCACGGTGTGACCTACTACGATAGATTATACATACTCTGCAGAGGTCAGTACAATGTACCCACACCACAGAACCCATGGCCTTGTACTCCTATTCGGGTGTACCAACGGCATTCCGACAAAACCAATCTATTGCATGACACTCTCCCGGCCACTCTGACCAACTCCCGTTTCGGCTAAGTCATGGGTGGCCCCAGATGCCACTCCGGACATCAAACGGCCACCGTCGTGGCAAAACAAAAACAGTCCCAAACGGGGACAATGGTACCAAACAACTATGGGCACACAAGGCTATGCCTGCCTACCGGGCCAGGGTAGCGCAAGCGCATAACCTTCCCTCATTGGAGGCACCGGCGAGAGGCATGTCAGTAGACCGAATAAGGGCCTTCCCATAAAGGCAAATGTGATTGCATTGGGAAGCTCGATTCGGTGGCACCATGACTCGATCAACAACATATTCAAGTTGGATTATCATCATGTTTAACTTGAAATCAAAATTACTCGAGTCATAGTATGCCATGAAATGCACATGCAAGGAATCAACATATTGATGGTACTAACATAAGAATGAACATGACAATAAAACACTACTGCATAACTTGACCAAGTAACCAACATTCTTCTGTAAAGTATACTGAGCATAGCATAGAAATAATACTAGCGCAAGTTAAATTGTTTTAATTAACTAAATACAATATATGACTTTAAATTCAAGTAAAAATCATAGTCATTGCAATGTCACCCTTGCAAATGTTTGTGGTGGCTTGCCCTAGTTCACAGGAGGGTCACAAAACTCCAGGTCCTCTTCAAGACAAGTTGAGCCTTCTGAAAATAATTCAAATATCCAAAAGAAAATGTCACATAAAGCATTTTAATGCACCAGAAAATATTTACAGCAAGTAAAAATCTCAATTTTTGCATACAGCAAGAGGAGCTAAAGACAAAACTGTAGCAAAAAGAATCATCTCATTTGGACTTGTGGTTTAGGAGATATAGCTGGTCAAAATTTAGTCAAAATATTTGAATTTAAACACAAATTAGAAAAAACCAGAGAGGGCCACGTCGAAGGTGTATTCTCACAATTCGCCTCCACTTATACTGCTTCGGGAGAGAGAGTGAGTGGCTGACAGGTGGGGCCCCCTCGTCAGCTTTATAAGTGTGAGAGAGAGAATAGGGGACGGCGGCTCGATCGACGGTGGTTCTTCGGCGAGGAGGCCACGACGATTGCCGGTGAGGTGAGGGATGGATGCGACTCACGGAGAGGAGCACGTACGTACCCGCAGTGTGGCCTGAGGTAGACAGACGGCGTCGGGGCGTTCTTCCCCAGAGACGGCAGGCGGCGGAGCTCGTCGGAGTTGGTGTCTCCGGCGAGGTCTCGTTGGTCCAATAGCACCATCGTGCTCAGGGGAAGCCCACGAACACGCCTGGAGGGTTGGGCGAAGACGGAGGGCACCGGAGCAAGTGGATGGCCGAAGGGGATCCGCGGCCAACTCCGTCGATGATCTGCGGCTAGAGGCCAGCCCAGCCTTGCCGCGGTGTTGAGCTAGCTAATTTGTGGCCAGAAGAGGTGAGTGGGATGGTTTGAGCTGCTCGTGGAGGGGGGGCTCTATTTATAGGAGAGGGCGAGGCAGAGCTAGCGGCCACCCGCGAGGCTTCTGGAGCGGCGAGAGGCAATGAGAGTGCTCAGTCTCGACGTGAAAGCTCGCTGAGGATCGGCCAAGCACAATGGGCAGGAGGAGCCAATCAACAGGGCGCGAGGGTGGGACGGGACGGTCATGCGTGGCAGTGTGCCCTCTGCTCCACCGTGTCTGCATCCGTGGAGCAAGCTACCGGTGTCAGGGAGTGGCAGAGGGTAGCTGGGAGGAAGAGGCTGAGGTAGTAGGAGGTCAAAGACAAGCTGTGTTGGCACGGGGCGAGCGCACGGGCAGAGAGGTTCCCGACGTGCAGACCACGCCAAACACATGCCAGTCACCATGTACTTACGCGGTCACCATGTGCACTGGTGCAACGCGGTGCGCCAGGGTGAGCAGACCATGTCTGGGCTCTTGTCCCTTCAACACTGTGATGTAGGGTAGAACCCTAGATGCCCGATCTTTTATGATTGGAGCGGATCCCACGATGAACACGAAGAACACGAGGGGAAAACACGAGGGGAAACGCGAGAGAAATCACTCAAACCAACGAGATTCGATTACACATGTGCTAGATGCTCGAAACACAAAGAGATACACGATACACGACAAACAAAGGATGATATAAGTAGCAAGTTCTTCTCCGTGAGGAGGTCTTGAGGGTCTTCCCATTAGGGGTCATGAATCCAAGACGGATCTTCTTCGTAGAGGCCGCGGTCTCTCTCGGTGGAGTAGATCCGAAAGGATGAGCAAAGCTCTATCTCCCAAATGAGCTAAACCTATGCTAACCCTAAAATGGAGGAGGTGGAGTCATATATATAGGCTAGGGGGGCGAAGGGGTACATGGGCTTCGGCCCAAGTCACGCACGCAGGCGGGGTCCGGATGATCCGGATGGTGGCCCGGATGATCCGGGTGTCGGGAGTCCGGATGATCCGGGTGATCGTCTGGATCGTCCGGAGGTGGCGAGGAGGCAGGCGACGGCCCGGATGTCCGGAGGGGGGCCCGGACGTCCGGCTAGGTCCGGATGATCCGGGGCTCCGTCCGAATGATCCAGCTTCGCGGCTCAGATTCTATTGCTCTCGGGTGTTGTAGCCGGATCGTCTAGACCGGGGTACGGATCATCCGGGCTCTGTCCGGATCGTCTGGGTCCTCGTCCAGATCGTCCGGCCAGCCTGAGGCTTGGCTGATTTCTTCTCCGTCTTCGCGCATGTCTTCCTCTTCCGATCCTCCTTGCTCCTTAGCTTCTCCATTGGCTAACTCCTTGGTACCTGAGTGTGCAAAGTGTCTCCGTTTGAGGTAGTAGCCATGTCTCATGTGATTCGAAAGGTAGTTGCTAGAGGAGTGATGTCACCTCTGTTTCGAGAGCTCTTGCACGTGCTCGAGTCATGGGTCCACTTGGCACTTGGTGATACGATGATACGTCCATGGGGATGACCTTGGGATGCTCCGCATCATATCCCCTCCCTTGGGAAAGATCCGACCTCGGATCGAAATCCTCATCACCATGGTACGGGGAGAGATATTTGACGTTGAAGATGTCGCTCACAGAGTACTTGTCGCGTGGTATGTCGATTTTGTATGCATTGTTGTTGTAGCGCTCGAGCACCTTGAACGGTCCATCGGCTCGAGGTAGTAGCTTTCACTTGCGTTCATTGGGGAAGCGGTCCTTGCGAAGGTGTAGCCATCCATGATCTCCGATGTTGAATATCATGGGTTGCTTGTTGATGTTGAGCTTGGTCGCGAGGCATTGTACTTGGCGCTCGATGGAGTTCCTTGTATCTTCATGCACCTTCTTGAGATAGTTCACTCGTGCACTCGCGTCCATGTTGATGCGCTCTTGTAGTGGAAGAGGTAGTATGTCCAATGGGGACAACAGGTTGAAGCCGTAGACAATATCGAAGGGGGACTTGCCGGTAGTCGAATGCCTTGCACGGTTGTAGGCGTACTCGGTGATTGGTAGGCACTCCTCCCACTCCTTGATGTTTTTCTTGATCAACACGCGTAGTAGAGTGGATAGTGTCCGGTTCATGACCTCCGTTTAGTCGTCGGTTTGGGGATGGTATGCCGAAGAGAACAAGAGCTTGATTCTGAGCTTGGCGCATAAGGTCTTCCAAAAGTAGCTTAAGAACTTGATGTCGCGGTCCGAGACAATAGTCTTTGGCACTCCATGTAGGCGCAAGATTTCCCTACAAAAAATATTTGCAACATGTGAAGCATCGTCTGTCTTGTTGCATGGGATGAAATGAGCCATCTTAGAGAATCGGTCCACAACAACAAACACGGAATCTTTGCCATTTCTAGTCCTAGGCAAACCAAGCACAAAATCCATACTAATATCTTCCCATGCGTGATACGGAATAGGAAGTGGCATATATAGACCATGGGATTGAGCTTTAGACTTAGCTTTGCGACATGTAGAGCATCGGTTGGTGAAACGTGAGACGTCACGAAACATCTTGGGCCAAAAGTAGTTCTTGGAGAGCATAGCGAATGTCTTGTCGCGTCCGAAGTGTCCCATAAGTCCTCCTCCAAGAGATTCTTGCAAAAGTAACAAACGAAGAGAAGACTCGCGGATACAAAGTTTGTTAGCTCTCATAAGATAATCATCTTTGATGTAATAGCGTTCCCAAGATGTATGCATCAAACATTTGGCATAAGGAATAGCAAAAGTAGGATCATGCGCATACAAGTCTTTTATGTGCTCAAAACCAATGACATTCAATTCAAGTTTAGTAACAAGCATGCATTTGCGGGAAAGCGCATCTGCCACAACATTTTCTTTGCCTTTGATATACTTGATGACATAGGGAAAAGACTCAATGAATTCACTCCACTTAGCATGACGCTTGTTCAACTTAGTTTGACCCTTAAGGTACTTAAGCGTTTCATGATCGGTATGGATGACAAATTCATGGGGGCGAAGATAATGTTCCCACTCACGCAAAACTCGCACTAAAGTATATAGCTCTTTGTCATAGATGGGATAATTGAGTTGCGCTACGGAAAGTTTTTCACTAAAGTAAGCTATGGGGCGCTTCTCTTGCGTTAACACACCTCCTATGCCATTACAGCTAGCATCGCAATGAACTTCAAAAGTTTCGTCAAAGTTGGGTAATGCAAGCACGGGAGCATGAGTAAGCAAAATTTTGAGTTCATTAAATGCGGTATCTTGGGATGGTCCCCAAACAAAGGGTGCATTTTTCTTACCCAAGGCATGTAAAGGGGATGCAATTGTGCTAAAGTCCTTAACAAATCTACGATAGAAACCGGCTAAGCCAAGGAAACTTCACACTTGTTGCAAGTTGGTTGGTTGTGGCCAAGTTATAATAGCATTGATCTTAGATTCATCTACATGAACACCCTTAGGAGACACGACGAAACCCAAGAAAACGAGCTTATCAACACCAAAAAGGCATTTGTCCATATTAGCATAAAGGCGCTCTTTTCTAAGAGTTTGCAAAATGGTTCTAAGATGAGTGACATGATCTTTGAGAGATTTGCTAAATACAAGAATATCGTCAAAGTAGACCACAACAAATACACCAATGTAGGGACGAAGAACAAAATGCATGACTCGCATGAAAGTACCGAGTGCTTCGGATAAACACATTAGCATAACAAGCCATTCTTATAAGCTAAATTTGGTCTTAAATGCGGTTTTCCATTCGTCATCTTCTTGTATGCGGATTTGGTAATAGCCACTTTTAAGATCAATTTTAGAGAAAATAGTGGCTCCGCTAAGCTCATCTAGCATGTCGTCTAAGCGTGGAATGGGGTAGCGATATCTAACCATGATAGCATTTATAGGACGACAATCAGAACACATGCGATATGTACCATCTTTCTTGGGAACAAGGATTACCAGGACGGCACATGGGCTCAAGCTTTCTCGTACATGGCCGTTGTCGATGAGTTGTTGTACTTGCCGTTGGATCTCCTTGGTTTCTTTGGGATTGACTCGGTATGGTGCCTTGTTAGGAAGAGGTGCTCCAGGGATGAGGTCGATGCGGTGTTTGATGCCTCGAAGAGGAGGTGGACCTGGAGGTAGCTCGTCGGGGAATACATCTTGGAATTCCTGCAATAGAGAAGATAACACTAAAGGTAGATTGTGAGAGGTGTTAGTCTTTGGTGCCTCGTCCTTACACAATAGGACATAGTGCATAACACTTGATGGGTTCTCACACACATCTCTCATCTCACTTTTGGTGGCAAATAGCACTAGATTTTTCTTGTCGCTCATCGTGGAGGCACTCAATTTGGGCTTGTGGCGCTCACTCTCTTTTGGGTGGTTCGCTCTCTCACTATTCTCTCCATGATGGGTGGCTTTCTTGTCGGCGATCACTTGACTTGGAGACATAGGTCGTAGCACGTACTCTTTTCTCTTCATCTTGAAGCTATAGTGATTGGTACGCCCGTTGTGGATGACGCCTCGGTCGAATTGCCATGGTCGTCCAAGAAGGAGGTGGCAAACGCACATTGGAATGACATCACACTCCTAAGTATCTTCATATGCTCCTATCTTGAAGGAAACTTGCACCATGTGCTCTACTTGGATAGTGCTGGAGCCACTAAGCCATTGGACCTTGTAGGGGTGAGGATGCTTCATCTTGACCAGTTGGAGCTTAGAGCATAATTCTTCACTTGCCAAGTTATGACAACTTCCTCCGTCGATGATGACCCGGATCAACTTGCAACACAACGAATTCACGGATCAAAATCAACCAAACTTCATCATACCAACAAATCACAAAAAAATTGGGGGGGGCTATTTTTGTGGGGATTTTCGAAATTAGGATGAAATCAACAAAATTAGGCTAGAAAACAAAGAGGGGAGGCTCCAAAATCGTGATCAACGCGGCTCTGATACCAAGATGATGTAGGGTAGAACCCGAGATGCATGATCTTTCACGATTGGAGCGGATCCCGCGATGAAGACGAAGAACATGAGGGGAAAACATGAGGGGAAACATGAGAGAAATCACTCAAACCAACGAGATTCGATTACACATGTGCTAGATCCTCGAAACACAAAGCGATACACGATACACGATTAGCAAAGGACGATACAAGTAGCAAGTTCTTCTCCATGAGGAGGTCTTGAGGGTCTTCCCATTAGGGGTCTTGAATCCAAGATGGATCTTCTTCGTAGAGGCCGCGGTCTCTCTCTCAGTGGAGTAGATCCGGAAGGATGAGAAAAGCTCTATCTCTCAAATGAGCTAAACCTATGCTAACCCTAAAATGGAGGAGGTGGAGTCATATATATAGGCTAGGGGGGCGAAGGGGTACATGGGCTTCAGCCCAAGTCACGCACGCAGGCGGGGTCCGGATGCTGGCCCGGATGATCCGGGTGTCGGGGGTCCGGATGATCCGAGTGACCGTCCGAATCGTCCGGAGGTGGCGAGGAGGTAGGCGACGGCCCGGATGTCCGGAGGGGGGCCCGGACGTCCGGCTGGGTCTGGATGATCCCGGGCTCCGTCCGGATGATCCGGCTTCGTGGCTCAGATTCTGTTGCTCTCGGGTGTTGTAGCCGGATCGTCCGGGCTCTGTCCGGATCGTCCGGGTCCGTGTGTGGATCGTCCAGCCAGCCTGGGACTTGGCTAATTTCTTCTCCGTCTTCGCGCATGTCTTCCTCTTCCGATCCTCCTTGCTCCTTAGCTTCTCCATGGCTAACTCCTTGGTACCTGAGTATGCAAAGTGTCTCCGTTTGAGGTAGTAGCCATGTCTCATGTGATTCGAAAGGGAGTTACGAGAGGAGTGATGTCACCTCGGTTTCGAGAGCTCTTGTACGTGCTCGAGTCATGGGTCCACTTAGCACTTGGTGAGACGATGATACGTCCATGGGGATGACCTTGGGACGCTCCGCATCACACTGTTTCTGTGCATGGTCTTGGTTCATCACCAGATCAATCAGACAGGACTTGAGAGTTTGCAAGTTTCTAGACTGAAACTGTTGCAGCAGTTTGTGAAAAATCCACAAAGAGATAAGGGCTTAGACATGGTGGCTAAGCTTTGGGTTGGAATGTAGTCGTGCCACAAAAATTTCAGCTCAAATGGAGCACGCAAAAATATACTTCCTTCACAAAGTGCCCTTGGTGTCCAGAAAAGAAAATATTTTCTTGAGCCAAAATTTTCCACATGACCATGGGATATTTTTGCATAGGAAGGTGAGGCATGACCAAAATAATATTAGGGAATTTATTGGGGGTTTTTTGAGCAATAAAAATGAGGGTTGCTTTGGAGCAGAAGTGAAAAATATTCATTTTCAAGAGGAAAATGAATATTATGCCATTGAATAAAATATTTCCATGGCATTATTTTGGGAGGGATGAGGTCTAGAGATGTTTTGAGGGTGCTAGGATGCACTAGGGAGAAAACCAAAAATAATTCCCAAGTGACAAGTCCAAATTAGTTAATCAAAAATTCAAATTCAAACCAAATATTCAATAAAGCTTAGGAAAATAAAGTTTTCAAAATCCAGGGTGTCACACCGTATGCAACATTATTTCGTAGATCCTAAGGAAGCAAAGCTCATGCATTGGCACACGGAGAGGAAAAAGCCCGACGATGGAGATGATCCGAAGCTGAGACACCTCACTGATGCAAGCCAGTGGAGAGCGTTCAACGCCGAATATCAATATTTTGCAGGTGATGCAAGGACCATTGTGCTTGGCGCGAGTACCGATTGCATGAATCCATTTGGCAACTAGAACACCAACCATAACACATGGCCCATGATTGTATGGATGTACAACCTCCCCTGGTTGTGCATGAAGTCAAAGTACATACACATGAGCATGCTGATTCAAGGGCCGAAAAAACCGGGAAATAATATTAATCTATATATGTGGCTACTTCAAAAGGAGTTAGACACGTTATGCAAAACACCAGCCAAGTCATGGTACGCCAGCAAAGGCGAGTATTTCTATAAGAAAGCCGCGCTGATGAAGACGGTGCACGACTATCTCGGCTACGGATATGTCGCTGGCCAGGTGTGCCATGGATATTGCGGATGCACGCGGTGCATGGATGATACAACGTCTCAGCAGCTAACGAAAGATGGCGGGCCTGTGAAAATCGTGTACATGGGTCATCGAAGATGGCTCGTGAAGGACGACCCGTGGAGAAACCGTGGAGATCTATTCAATGGTGAGGCTGACCATCGAGGACCTCACGTAAGCGGAGCGGTGCCGAAATCGACGAGCTATTGAAAAACTGGGAACAGTGTGCCACGCCGGGAAAGACGATGAAAAAGGCACCGGAGCCGCTGCTGAAGGTATGGAAAACGAGGGCTGATTTCTGGGACTTGGAGTACTGGCCCAAACTCAACACGCCTCATTGCCTTGATCAAATGCATATCATGAAGAATGTCCTTTTGAGCAGTTGCATACAACACTGATGAACATGCCGGGCAAGCCCAAGGATGGGCCGAAGGCAAGAAGAGACTTGGAAGATTTAAAAATCAGGGCAGATCTCCACATGCCGCCCCGTAAAAAGTCAGAGGAGACAGAGACGAAGAAGGAGGCACGAGACAAGGGCAAAAAAGTGAACAAGGAGGAAGAGAATTATTGCCCCCTTCTTGCTTTACCTTAAGTCTGAAGGAGATCGATCAATTCTTCAAGTGCCTTACCGGAATGAAAGTTAGTTTCGGTACTCTGGGAAGATAACCAAATTTCTAGACACAAAGAAGAAAAGGTTCAGCGGGAAGAAGTCTCATGACTATCATGTGATGATGATGCAGATACTACCTGTTGCCCTTGGAGGGATAATGGAGAAGCACGTCTGTGACACGCTTATTGGTCTCTCCAACTTTTTTGACATTATCTCTCGAAAGTCAATCAGTGTGAAGCAGCTCCGAAGGCTACAAGAAGAGACCGTTGTGATACTAAATGAGCTTGAGATGTACTTCGCGCCCGCGTTCTTTGACGTCATGGTGCATCTGTGCGTCCACATTGTGGACGACATAATAGACCTGGCTGACATTCCTGCACAGCATGATGCCGTTTGAGAGGATGAATGGGGTCATCAAAGGATTCGTTCGTAACATGTCCCGTCTGGATGGAAGCAATATCCTGGGCTATCTGACCCAAGAGTGCATCTCTTTCTGAGAGAATTATCTATATGGCGGAGACCCTGTTATTGGTTTGCCCGTTAAGAAGCACCTTGGGAGGCTCAAAGGAGAAGGTCACTCCAACGGTCGCAGGGAACTGCATGTGGGTTACTCGGATCGACGCAATGACCTTGACATAGCAAACTTAGTAGTGCTACAACACCTAGACGTGGTAGATCCTTTCTTGACACTGCACAAAGAGACCATCGCAAAGAAGTATCATGATAGGGGGCTATGCAGGACGAACGCCGAAGTTATTAGAGAGCAGAACTCCACTTTCCTGCCTTGGTTCAAAGAGCATGTTCTTGCTAATCCCCCGGAAGAGGGCTCTACGGACGGATTGCTCATATACGCCTTAGCACATGGCCCCGCGGCCAACCTCGCGACCTATCAGGCATACAATATCAAGGGATAAACATTCTACACGGAGGCCAAAGATATAAACAGTGATTTTCAGAACTCAGGGGTGACGATGGAATGCAAGACCGGTGACAACGCCGCAACTCAAAGATTCTACAGAAGGGTCGAGGAGATCTCGGAACTTGACTACTCTAGACTGCATAGTGCGACGATGTTCCATGTTATATGGGCTAAGAATGTCGAAAGAGAAAACTGGTATTTCACTAACATGTCATTACCCGACGCCATAGCGTAACCATGAATGCTATCACAAAAAATGAGCCATGGGTACACGCTAAGCATGTGACACAATGCTTCTTCATAACCAACCTGAGCAATCACAGCCGTGTTGTTGTGAGGAGAGGCAAAAGGAACATCATCGGAATGGATGGAGTCGCCAACGAGGAAGAGTACGACCAGGACGGCAACCAGATGAGGGAAGATGACGATGGCGATGAAGCATATGTCAAAAGAAGAATCAATACTACATTACCTAAGAAAGATCGTACTCCATGGAAAAGGAAAAGTCACAACGAGGGGCTCAATTATTCGACAATGAACAAGAAGGGAAAGAAGCTCACTCAAAAATGAAAACGTCGACGCTGAGAAACCATCATTTATATATATGCATTTATTTTGTGTACGCACTTAATCGTTATAGGTCAAATGATGTGTACTATATATTGTCGCCTGAGTTATATAGATTGTATCTGATCTGATCCCCTTCTTCCCGGCTCTGTCGTCTTTTGGAAAAGAAAGGAAAAAGAAAACTGAGAAAGTAGAGAAGAAAATGAAAAGAAAATTACAAGGAATAGAAAAGAAAATGAAAAAAAAGAAGAAGGAGAAAGGAAAATACAAAATAAAATTAAAATTAAAAGAAAAGAAAAGGCATAAATGAAAAAATATGAATAAAAAAAAGACAAATGATAGGAATAGCAGTAGCGCGGTTCTGGACCCACGCTATAGCTAACTTAGCTCTAGCGTGGGTCCAGAACTGGAGTACTGCTATTTTTTACTTAGCCCACCGCGCAGGCGTTTCTTCCCCAATTTCCCATTCGATCCCCTTTCTCCTCATGCCATCGCTGGAGCCCTCGTCACCCTTGCCTCCTTGCACCATCATCGTGATAGAGGCGAAGGTGTCCCGATGTTTCGATGAGATGTTGGCTATCGTTTTCTGTGGGAGTCGACCTTGACAATCCGACTACGAACGTGCGAGACGTCGCGCCTTAGCAATCGCTAAACCAACTTCCAAGGGGTTATTGACCACGCTGTAGCACGATCAACCTGACCACGAGGGTCTGTTTCCTGCGAGTAAACGAAGAACAAGCAAGAAACTGAGATTGCAATCTGGATATTGCGAATATAAGAGGAAAGCTTTATTAATGAAGGTGGGGTTCTGTGACGCCTTTGTCTGGTCGTTGAACACAAACGAAGTACGCGAAGTTGCAGCTATGGCGAACTTTTAATCTAAACAAAACCCAAAGTCTAAACGGTGCCCTAAGGGCTGTATATATGGAGGAAGAGGGGGGATTTCGTGGCCCTTGAAGGAGGGGTCCGAAACCAACCCTATCTCTTGTTTCCCCACACATACGGACTCTAAAAACAGCCTATACTCAAGTATTTCAAAATTACATGGGCCTGGCCCAATAATAAGGTGACGCAGCACCTATAATAGCCTCTGGACGAAATTTATGAAGTGGCATCTTGTATATTTCATCCAAGGCTTCCTGCACTCATTATGGTGGCTTCAAAGTCCTGAAATAATCACTTGTAACTCCGTTCTTGTTCCCCTTGCGCATGCCATCATCTCCATGCTTGAACTTGCTCCAAGGTTCCTCTTTCTTGTCCAAGCTAGGCCCTTCATTTGTAAGAAAAACAAATGTATCCAATTTAGGCAGCATCATATTCTCATGAACATTAGAATCATTACCAAGAAACGAAAGTACCTGATAATTTAATTGGCGTGCGCGAGCTCTAGTAATTGGTCCAGTATGTATAGCAGCAGGGGCTGTGGGTGTAACAATGGTATTGATGTCCTCATCATCCTCCCCTTCTTGAAATGAAGTCGTCCTCGACGGAAACTCTGATACCACTTGATAGAGGCGAAGGTGTCCCGATGTTTCGATGAGATGTTGGCTATCGTTTTCTGTGGGAGTCGACCTTAACGATCCGACTACGAACGTGCGAGACGTCGCGCCTTAGCAATCGCTAAACCAACTTCCAAGGGGTTATTGACAACGCTGGAGCACGATCAACCTGACCATGAGGGTCTGTTTCCTGTGAGCAAACGAAGAACAAGCAAGAAACTGAGATTGCAATCTGGATATTGCGAATATAAGAGGAAAGCTTTATTAATGAAGGTGGGGTTCTGTGACGCCTTTGTCTGCTCGTTGAACACAAACGAAGTATGCGAAGTTGCAGCTATGGCGAACTTTTAATCTAAACAAAACCCAAAGTCTAAACGGTGCCCTAAGGGCTGTATATATGGAGGAAGAGGGGGGGATTTCATGGCCCTTGAAGGAGGGGTCCGAAACCAACCCTATCTCTTGTTTCCCCACACATACGGACCCTAAAAACAGCCTATACTCAAGTATTTTGAAATTACATGGGCCTGGCCCAATAATAAGGTGACGCAGCACCTATAATATCCTCTAGACGAAATTTATGAAGTGGCATCTTGTATATTTCGTCCAAGGCTTCCTGCACTCATTATGGTGGATTCAAAGTCCTGAAATCATCACTTGTAACTCCGTTCTTGTTCCCCTTGCGCATGCCATCATCTCCATGCTTGAACTTGCTCCAAGGTTCCTCTTTCTTGTCCAAGCTAGGCCCTTCATTTGTAAGCAAAACAAATGTATCCAATTTAGGCAGCATCATATTCTCATGAACATTAGAATCATTACCAAGAAACGAAAGTACCTGATAATTTAATTGGCGTGCGCGAGCTCTAGTAATTGGTCCAGTATGTATAGCAGCAGGGGCTGTGGGTGTAACAATGGTATTGATGTCCTCATCACATCAGAGCCCGTCCTCGCCGTGCTTGCCTTCTCGTCGACGTCGCCGCGCGCCTGCCTCCTCCTCCTCCTCCTCCACCTCGCCGCGCCTGCATGCTCTTTGATGTCGCCACACGCCTGCAGCCTCCTCGACATCATTGTCTCCCCCGACCCGCCTCACCTTCGACCCTCCTCGGTGTCGCCGTCTACCTCGACCCCCCTGTGAAAGCCCCCAACCATCCCCTTTCTCTCTCTGCCTCGGTGGAGTTTCTGGTTCTAGCTAGGTGATACTAGTTGTAGGGTTCTACAGAGATACTAGTTCTAGATGAATTTAGTTAAATTAATTTGCAGTAAATGAATTTTCAAAATTTTGAAAAACCCTAGGTGATGATGATAATGAAACCCTAGCTAGGTGAAATGATTAATGTGTGATGATTGTGTGTTGATGAAATAGCTAGGTTTAAAACAGCAGACAGTAGGAATTGTAGGATGAATTTTTTTCTAGGGTTCATTAGTGATTGTGGGATTTCTTTAGGGTTTCCCCTTATTCCCCCCGCCCCCCCACAAATTCTAGGTTATATGTTCAAGTAGACAGTAGGAATTATTTTTTCTTGTTGAATGTACATTCAACTAGTGATCAAATTCTAGTGCTGCTGCCATTTATTTAAATTTAGTTAATTTTCTGAAATTTGTGTGCTATATATTTTTTTTGAAGATGGTGGCCAGTGAGAGCATGCATGATCATATTTTTTTTAGAAGAATGGCCTATATTAATTGTTTGTAGGGAAATGATCGAGTGGCCTATGTTTTGCCGGAATGTTGATTTATTTTCGTTCCGGTGAATTTCAGGAGCTCGATATGTCCACTTTTTAGCAAAGGGCATGCCGAAATTTCCCGTGAATTTTGGCATGACTTGTGCTAGAAAGTAGGCATATCGAGTGCCCGAGATTTGCTTCGACGGGAATGAAACGACATTTCGGCAAACCATAGACCTTTTTTTATGTCATTACTCATTTTATTATAGTTTAAGAGTTAAACAAGCAGACTTAATCATAGGAAACATGTCAAACAACGAAGAAACCGGGGCTTCTGACCACGGTGCAGACGACATACAATATGACCGTGAACATGACTGACTCGACTTTTTGTCTAGTAAGCACAATCAAGGTTTGCAGGGCGCCCTCAATGATGGTACTGATGCCGACATCGACACCGATGGCACCGGTACTGATGGTGGCGTCGAGACTGGCGCAGAAGGTACCGGCGCGGAAGGTACCACTAACAATAAGAAGAAGCAGAGGACACGAAAACCTAACAAACGTGGCATCGGAAGACTGCTGGTCATAGAGATGCACCCCGACAAATTTGAGCCATTAGAGCCGGCTGAAGATCGCAAGTGCTACGAGAACCAAGAACCAAGTCGGATGCATCCTACGGGTAAGTGCTAGCATCAATGACAATGACTTAAGGAGTAAACCAAATTTGGAGCACTTGCTCTGAGCGAAGCTGCATAAGAGATTCCAGTTCCCCGACCAGAATGACCGCATAGAAGACCCGTGGGATGATCCTGCCATGAAAAAGATTAACAACCACGGCATGGGCATGTTCAGCAATGATTTAGCCTCCTGGAAAGGGAGGGGTGAAACGAGCTATTAAGGCTGATGAACCCCTGTCCAAGATTTTGGCGGATAATCCGACACTTACGGAAGAGGTGTTCTAAAAGTTCAAGCACACTTGCGTTACCGACGCAGCCAAGGTTAAGTCTGAGAAATACAAGGAGCTTCAGCAAAGGAACACGGGGAACCAACACCTCGAAAGCCGTGGCTACCTTGGCAAAAGGCACATAGGGGATAAGGAGGTCGCGAAATGTGAAGCCGCAGGGATCCTAGAACCCTTCACGCAGTTCACCGACCAATTGGAGCGTGACTTCATCAGGGCCCGGTACAAATGGGACAAGGAAAATAAGGTTTTTTACATGGACCCGATCACGGGGAAATTGATTAGAATACTGCTAATAATTCTTTTACCACCTTACATTTAGCTTCTGATCAAGTCGACTACACATACATAAACGGTTCACATTCCTTTTGCAGAAGGAGCATCACAGGCTTGCGGCCGAAAGCGACTCGTCATCGATGAAGCCCAAGTGGGACACCCCTCTCAATTAGGCCTTGAATGAACTGAAGGGACACCCGTTGGACCAGCGGCCGCAATCTGGATGTGTGCACGACGTCGGAGACGGTGCCACATGGAAGTTCTATTACAACGAGGTCCCAGAGGCCAAGAAGCAGAAAAAGAAGTTCAGTCAGGCGGACAACGACAAGAAGGTGAAGCTTGCATTCGAGAAAAAAGTAGCTGAGGACGAGAAAAAGGCAGCTGAGGCCAAAAATGAGTTGGTCCAGCAAATAGTTGATGCAGCTCTACATGGCTGAAGAAATAATTTTGCTACTAACTTGATTCCGGTTGTCATCAACTAGACAAAGGAAAATCCCGACAAGACGGCACATGATTTTCCCTTGCCCAGCTTCGTCGGGAGCAACTCAGTGAACATTGGAACCGCACCATCACCTGTTCTCGCAACCGCACCTGCTCCCGCACCCTGACCCACCCATAGCAGCCCGTCCTCTATCTCTGTCGTGCTAGGCGGGCCTTCGTCTTTGGCTGACCTCGACGCCCTCACGGTAATTATAGGTCGCACCAACATATATCTATAATCTTCCGTCTTTGTTGCCTTTCGGATGTTTTACGCCGCAGACATGTGTTAGCAGGCCGACGAAACCCCGTGCACCATACTCTACGTGATCAAATGCCAGAAGGTGGACGTGGGAAATGCAGTGATAATGAAGCCCTTGGAACTCACGTTCCACGGCCAGCCGATCCCCGTTGGCAACTTCAAGGTTACCTTGTCGAGTGTGAAAGCAGGCCACGAGGATTTTCCTCCTCCAGTACGGCTCGGGGGAGAGGAGGACGAGACCCCGGTGCAGCTTGGAGAATGCAAGGGTTGGATGCTGCTATGGCCGAAGAATCTTCTTTGTCTAGAGGCGGCCGACAGCACACCAATAACCACACATCAGCAAGCAGGTATGAACACCTCCACCCCACCTACGGGATTAGCAGCGCCTCTAGTGTCAAGTGATAGTGGAGGATGACGCGAGGAAGGGGGTCCAATAGTGGATGCTGTAATCGCCCCCGTGGAACAAGGAATGGATGATGAGATGGAGGAGGATGACCATCTTTGGTTCCTCAATACAGGCGCCTATGACGACGGATAAATGATGAGTCAGCCATATGAATCGAGCTATCAGCATGCGGATGAGGAGATGGATGATGTGCCTGGGCAGGAACGTCCTAGTGTTGATTGCAAGAAGTCTCTCTTCATGCAACACTAAGAGGATACGCCTCCAGTTGTCACCTCAACGCAGGATAAACTAGCTAAGGGTCGTACAATGCTTAGCCCGACAACACTGGTAGTGGGGGTAATGAAGGGTATGGAAGACCAACCCAAGAAAAAGGAGAGGAAGCGACTCCCGAAGAAAGGCTCTGCTACCGCCAAAGCTGCCAAAGCTTCTAGCAGCCAGCCGACTAGTTTTTGCAGACCGTGTACCAGTTAAAGGTGTGGCGATGTACCATGTCGTGAGCGAGCTGATCCTACCGCCGAAACTGCTAGAGGGCATATCAGGGGATCTCAGGAGACTGCACGACCATGTGCTGTCGACTGAGAAAATGCTTCTCGCCTCGGAGGATCCAGGATATCCGCTTTACACGGTTCATGTGCCTGAGGGGAAGTGCTACGTCGACACACTGCCCGCGGAGGTATTCTTCCTATGGTTTGATCATATCTTTGAGATGTTTCTCACGAGATCATATTTTAAAATTGTCCGCCTTTTTGCGCTACATACGAACTTCGTCATTAGGATAGAACAAATCTCGCAAATCTGTGTGGCAGATCCATACTACATGCACGAGTCCTTCTTGAGTCTTGGCGACTTTGAGCGTAAAGGTGCTAGGAAGTACATCGAAAACTTCATGCTAATGAATAAGGACAAGGAAACGGTTCTCCTGCAATATCATGCAATATAAGTCATTGCCAGACAACCCTTTCATACATTTTAATCGTTCCTTCTCGCTCATATGGAGAATAATTTGAGGGATTTTTTTCGCAGGAACGGGCCCGCCATCCTTATCGTTCTTTTCCCGCGAGTCTCCCACGCTGTGTATTTGGAATCGTCCAAAAACTACTAGAAGAAGGACTACACCCACATAGTGGATATTCTGGATGATGCTCTCCACGGCTTCAGCATGAGGGGTGGTGTTGTATGGTGGAGACCCTAAGTGGAGATCTTTGACAAATTGTAGGGGAATCCACGAAGAACGCGAAGAACACGAAGAACAAGAGCGAAAATCACAAGAGGAACACACAAGAACAAGCCCAATCACACATCCACTAGACCAACAAACACATGAGATTCACAAGGTACAAGAACAATCAAAGGGAAACAAGATACATGGTAAAGTTCATCCCAAATCCTATGAAGGAGATGAGGTCTTGATGAATCCCTAAGGATCTTCACCAATGGAGGCCTTGAACTCGAATCGAGTCTTCTCTCTCTCAAGACGAATCCCACAAGGGGAGATACATGAGCTAAGCTCTAATGACTAGATCTATTCTTAGCTAAGTCTAAATGGAGGATGAGGAGGAGTATATATAGGTCCAAGACATGAAGCAGTAAGGAGGGACGAAATGGGGATACATGGGCCAAAGCCCGTAGCTAGCATGGGGTCTCCACAGACCTGACACATTAGCCCGTGCACATGGGGTCTATGAGGCCCATGGACACGGGGGTCCCGTGGGCACGGTACACACCCATGCGCATGTGGTCTTCAGGACCGTGCAGCCTGGGAGGCCCGTGCACACGGGGTCGCCTGGGAGCTTATGCCTTCTTCTTTGACTGTTCCTTCTTCGCTTCCAGGCTTCCCCCTTGGATGGTGTAGTTGTTCTCCTGAGCTTGGACTCCTCCTTGATGAATGTGTAGCTCTGCTCACACCTATGTATGCACACGAGAGAGGGGTCAAGTAGTATACCATGAACGAAGGGTACAAGTGGACACGTGTAAAGGAGATGATTCACCTTTATGTATGTGAAGTAGATGTGGCACGTGTCACTTGTAGAATGGATTCTTGACATGGTGATGTCCGTAGGATGCTCCGCATCATCCCATCCCCCTTGGGAAAGATCCGTCCTCGGATCGAAATCCAAATCAGCATGTGAAAGAGATGATATCGTCGTGTAGAAGTGGATGATCACCAAGCGTTCTGCATCTTGAAGCTTGAAATGGGCACTATCCAATGTCGCACCATCTTGTAATTCCTTGAAAAGGAGGAAAGACAACAAACACTTGGAAAAACAAATTCGGTTAGCGTTAGTGAAAAACCAAGAATTCAAGAGGTGATTCACCCAACAAGTGTCATCATCAAGCATAGCATATGGTTTGACAAAGAAGTGTGGCATGGCATTTAAGCATATAAATTGAGCACAATCAAGGACATCATGGAAACAAGCATGTAAATGTGAGATAGCGATGCAAATATGTGTGACAAGAGAATAAACATCAACCTCAAGTTCATAGAAAGTATGCATAAAGCACTCAACAAATGGTCTATGGTATGCATAGGAATCATTCACAACACCAAATATAATGAGATGTCTAAACACTTGCGGCAAGTGCAAGACAATCCAAGAATAACATGCATAGGGTGTAGTGAAGATATTGTGGCAGTCAACACAATGGAAAGAGCAATTGGACATCATGTGTGAGGCAATGAAGTCAATCATGTGACAAGCAATGGGAAATCGCATATGTGAAGAAATGACATTGTTGCAACCAAGCATATGATAGGAGCAAGTAATCCACAAGTTGGATGCAACACACAAGGTATATATATCATGAGGCATGGCAATTTGGCAATCATGAATGAAAGCAATATATCTAACATGTGTGTGAATGGTCCAACCAACACATGAAGTATGATCCACAATATGCATGCTCATGGTTTGGGTGTTCTCAAAAGAGAAGGATATCACCTCAAAAGCATGTCCTTGTGGGTCCTTCACAATGCCGAGGTAGTAGCAAATGCGACATAGAAACACGTCGGTCAAAAGTGGCTCACTCTCAAGAGTTCGAATGGTCAACGCACGGGAAGTGGAAGTTGACACGAAGTCGAACGATCCTACACATGCACACAACAATGCAAAGAACGTATGTGCATGGTAGATAAACACATCATCTTCCATGATAGTTCTCTTCTCTTGCACATAACCATTAGTAGCAAAAGTGCATGAAGAATATGATGCAACAATTTCTATATTCATGGCACTAGACATATGGTGCAAAGAAGGAAGAAAAGCATGCTTCACAAGAATTTTGTTAAAATCTCCAAGTATATGCGAGAATTCTATGGGGGCAATCTCATTAGCAAGATTAATAGCATTGTAGCACTCAATACATGGCAATTCATCTAGCATGAGAGAGGCAACATAGGGAGACAAATGACAACATGTAATAGCAATCATGTGCAAAGCATGGAAATAATTGTCATCAATCGCATGAAATGAGCAAGTATGAATCATTGGTGATGCAACATAAGGAATCATATCAATCATAGCATGTAATCTAGTAGTGCGAAGATGCAACACACTAGAGGAATCCACTAAAGGAACATGGCAATAACAAGCAATATCTCCACCAAGCTTGCAAATACACATACAAGTACTAGTATCAAGTGTAATGTGAGATGCAAAGCACGGGTCACAAATGCATGGCAAAGGCATAGAAATGAGCATATCATGCAAAGTGAACATGGCAACATGGGCATAAAGTGAGAAGTGATATATAACCCATAACCATGTGAGGGCCATGTAGAAGAAATGTGCGAAGTCTTTGCGCGAAGGGAGCGGTGGTAAGGACAATCCACAGGATTCCAAATCATCATTGCTCTCTAGAGCTCGTTTCATCAACTCATGGGATTGCGAGGTTGACGAGGAAGCATGTGTACCTACACAACAAGTAGACAAATGAAACAAAGTGTGTGCGTGGTAAATGTACACATCATCCATCATGATGTGTATGTGCACGTGAGAATTAGCACAATATAAACAATGCTCAAAGAAATTTGAGGCACGGTAGAGAAACATGTCATCCATCATGCAATGATAGTTATTGTGTTCAACATGATTGGGATGCAAATTATAGCAAGTGTGTGGCACAAAAATAGCATTTTTATTCATGGGATGCATATGGTATACACAATCATTGGAATCATGCAATTCATAGGATGTAGCAAAATCTCCTAATAGGTATGAGGAAACTATGGGGGTCTCCTCATGTGCAATAGTGGCAGCATAATATGGAGAATATTGAAAACATGGCAAACAATGCATGTTCGAAGCTAGGTGGTCATGGAATGTCATATGATGCAAAGGAAGCATATCAATATCATCACAAGAAAAACAAATGCCAATAACCATGGGCTTGTCATCTATGCCATATGTGCAAATTGGGTTTATTTTAATGGCATATGCATAGTCACTACGATGAGATTGTATGTATGACATATGGGTGATCTCATGCATAGCATATGGCAAGTCAAGCGGATTGTCGAACATGATGTGGCCAAGAGAATTATCACAAGAAATCCTATGTAACATGGCATCACAACTAATAGAATCCACATGGCAATCATCAAATTCATCATAAATTCGTAAATCATCACATGGGGAAATCATACTAGCCTGAAGGATGGTAATAGGTGGATCAACATCATGCAAGCAATCAATATCAAGAATGTGCACTAGTGGGACTAGAGCATCACCTTCACCTATGTTACCTTTCTCATTCCACTCATGTGGTGTAGGTGAGGTGGCAAGGACCAAATTGTGGTCATCATCATCATGATGGAACCATGTGGGGGGTGCATCATATTCTACCATGGCCATCGTCTTGTCCAAAGGAAGGACGAAGTCATGGAGGATCAGCGCGTCATCATATATGGGACCTAGCACCAAACAAGAAGACACAATAGAGGTAGAGGTTAAGTTGTTAGAAATTAAAATGGCCTCACATGCCGTATCAACTACCACACCCTCTATTTGGTGGTGGATCAATCACTCCCTCAAGGTAGGTGCACTCAATGTCACATATGGTGGAGTCACTCAAATCACTCAAGTGGTGGTGGTGGCTCTCCTCACATGAGAATTCGGGCAGCTCATCATATATGGGGCTAGTGGTGAAGTCACTCTCACTCTCAATATGGTGGCATATGTCAATGGACTCATCACCACACGCCTCCTTGGTCGAAGGGAAAATCCCATGCTCAACCATCTCGTAGTCGTCACCATGGATCAAGGCCGAAGATGGCACATTATCACTCTCGCCTCCAAAGATGGAAGCATCATCCTTGCTCATCACCGTGTCACTTGCCTCCAAATCTTGATCCTTGATGGGCTCTGTAGTGGTAGGCATCTTTAAAAAGAGTCGTGGTAGACTCGGCATTGTCAATGACACAAGGAGGGATGGCGGTGAAGTCGCACTTGGGAACTTCATCTTGGAGCTCGTCGGGCATGGACATCTTGGTGTTACTAGCCTCATGCTCGCCGTCTTGGATGGTGGTCGTCGCGAAGTGTGTTTGGGGTTGACTAAACTTGGCCTTCGTGAGTTCTTGCTCCGCCTTGAAAGCACCAATGTACATGTCGTCGAGGGACTCGTAGTTGTTGGTGAAGATAGTCTTGGCAATGTTGTTGTTCAATCCCATCATGAAGTAGAACTTCATCCAAATGGGGTCGTCCACACCAGCTCGTCGCAAGGCTTTCTTCATGTTCTTGATGTAGTCATCGAGGGACTTGGATCCTTGTATGGTGTTCTCCAATTGGTGTTGAAGATGTTCCATGTAGGTGGAAGGCATGAATTGTCGCCGCATCATTTTCTTCGTCTTGGACCAACTCATGTTGAAGCTCGTCGAAGGTGTGTAAAGCCACCAAATCAACGCATAGTCATGGAAGGTACTTGTAGCACACTTCACTTGATCTTCGGAGGGGACTTGGTGTAGCTTGAGGTAGTCGTCCATCTTGCGCTCCCACTTGAAGTACTCTTTTGGGTCATGAGTCCCAAAGAATGGAATCTCATCATCGTCGGTGAAGTCAAAGTAGCTCGTGAAAGTAGTGGACTTGAGCTCGTGGAGTAGGCGAAGAAGCCGTACATCCGAAGACGAAGATGCCTTTAAGTCACATGGCGAAGATGCCAATGTTGTTGAAGAAGCCAAAGTGTCGGGGTTGATGGTGTTGTTCTGTATGGCCCATGCACACAGGGGTGCAGAAGGCCGTGTGCACGGGGTTGGCAGAGAAGCCAACTCTTGTCCAGAAGGTCGCTCTTCATGGTCTTGTGGATGTCGATGCTTGTGTGTACTTGCCGAAGATGGTAGCTTGGGAGTCTTTGCACTTGAGCGTCCTCTCGAAGATGAAGAAGACCTCTTGCGGTTCTTGATGAGGACCTTAAGCTCCTCCATGTTCTTTTCCATCTTGGCGTCCATGAAGTTCTTCATGGCATCGAACTCGTCGTCGTGGTTGTAGACTGGAGATGATGTGCTTTTCCTATCCATCACAAGACTCGAGCAAAGGTGAGTAGAAAATGAGATAAACAATACCAAGCTACCTTTTCCCAAAGTTGAGGGTGTATCTCGGGTCACTCAATATGAAATGAAAGAATAGTGGAATTGGTACTGGACTTGTTCACTCACACCTACAAAGTAAAGATTATCGAGTGGCTTGGTTAGGACAAGTGGCACAAACTCATGCAAATTTAAGTCCAAGATATTGTAAGTGTTGAAATAAATCCAAATGACTCAAAATGCAAAGCAAGTGATCATAAATATAGAGGAGGGCAATAAAGAAACACACACGGTGGGATAATGGGGCTTGTGCAACTATAGGATGAGCAATACAAAATTGCCTAACGAAGACTAAGCTCGTGTTGCACAAACACTGGGAGAGCATTAACTTGAGTGCACACTTGGTCACGATTCACCACTTGGCACCAACCTATATGTATGCAAGCAAAATGTTTCCTATTCCATGTATCCTCGTGCACAAGTATCTCTTTTCATGCTCAACTCTGTTTTGCTTACAAGCTTTTGATCTTTCTTTTCTTGCGTAAAAGATTTTTTGCTCTTCTCTTCCTTTCCACTAAGCTTATTGAGCCTCAACCAATTATGCAAGACAATTATCACAAGATATGCATGGGAGCAAGCAAGTGCACAATATGATATATCCAATGATACAACAATATGATATCGTATCACTATGGTGCACAAGTTTTCGCGAAGCCCGCCGATACTAGGATAGCTAGTCTCAATAGGTATGAAGGTATATGCAAAGATGGTGGGGCTATCAAGATTTAATGGCAAGGAAGGAAAAGTTTATGATGGAATGGATACCTTCATCACACTTAACCTTTCATGAAGTCGGGGGTAACCGGCCTTGCTTTCGGTTGAAGATGGTGTCAAAGGATGGATGGTCGTCGTTGATGCGGAATGTCGTGGTGGATGTAGTCGATGGAACGATACAAGTGTCCGGTGGTTAATGAATATGTAATCGTCGCTAAGTATCCAAAACACCTTACGAGACTCAAATCACAACTCAAAGAACCACAAATGCAATGGGAACCAGAATGGGTTAAGTTGCGGAGGTTTTATGTGGTGGTACGGAAGTTATGGCGGAGGGTCTATGCAAAAGATGCAAAAATGCACAGAAATTTATGGAGTCAAATGATTCTAAAACCAAGATGAGCAGCTCGGCACGTCGCTAGCTTTTCAACGAGCCAAAGAACACCCAAATCGGAGTTCGAGAGTGGGAGATATGACCGAAAATGTGAAGCGGTGGCTGCTGTCCTGTAGGGGGGCCGTGCGCACGGGGTCTAAGGCCCATGGACACGGGGTCCCATGCGCACGGTACAAGGCCATGGGCACGGGGTGTCCAAGAACTTTTCGAGGGCCCATGGATAAAGGGTCTGGGGCCCGTAGACACGGGGGTGGCGGAAATTTCACGATTTCGAAGTCAAAATTGAAGGGGATGAAGAAAAATTACGCTATGGGGACGCAATAGAAGGTGGATCTACTAGCTAAATACCAGATCCACGAATCAAAATCAACAAAAACTCACAAGGAACATCAAACCACAAAAAAATTGGTATGGCTCTTTTTGTGGGGAATTTTTGAAATTGGACAAGAACAAGCAAAATTAGGCTAGAAAACGGTGGGGAAGACTCCAAATTCGTGATCAACGTGGCTCTAGATAGCAAGATGTTGTAGGGTGGAGACCCTAAGTGGAGATCCTTCATGAATTGGAGGGGAATCCACGAAGAATGCAAAGAACACGAATAACAAGAGGGGAAATTACAAGAGGAACACTCAAGAACAAGCCCAATCACACATCCACAAGACAAACAAACACATGAGATTCACAAGGTACAAGAACAATCAAAGGGAAACAAGATACATGGTAAAGTTCATCCCAAATCCTATGAAGGAGATGAGGTTTGATGAATACCTAAAGATTTTCTCCAATGGAGGACTTGAACTCCAATGGAGTCTTCTCTCTCTCAAGAGGAATCCCACAACGGGAGATACATGAGCTAAGCTCTAATGTCTAGATATGTTCTTAGCTAAGTCCAAATGGAGGATGAGGATGAGTAAATATATGTCCAAGACATGAAGGGGTAAGGAGGGACGAAACGGGAATACATGGGCCAAAGCCCACAGCTACACACACGGGGCCCCGTGCGCATGGGGTAAGTGGAGCCCGTGCGCACGGGGTAAGTGGAGCCCATGCGCACGGGGTCTCTAGAGACCTGATGCATTAGCCCATGCGCACGGGGTCTGTGAGGCCCGTGGACATGGGGGTCCCGTGGGCACGGTACACGCTCGTGCGAATGGGGTCTTATGCCTTCTTCTTTGAAGGTTCCTTCTCCGCTTCCAGGTTTCCCCCTGGATGGTGTAGTTGTTCTCCTAAGCTTGGACTCCTCCTTGATGAATGTGTAGCTCCGCTCACACCTATGTATGCACACGAGAGAGGGGTTAAGTAGTATACCATCCACGAAGGGTACAAGTGGACACGTGTAAAGGAGATGATTCACCTTTATGTATGTGAAGTAGATGTGGCACGTGTCACTTGCCAAATGGACTCTTGACATGGTGATGTCTGTAGCATGCTCCGCATCAGGTGGCCACCTCAAGATCAGGAAACAAAGGAGGAGCAAGCAGGGTTTCTCGCATAAAACTAGCTTCTGCGGCATCCATCAACCAACTGCAAGCAAGAACGATGGATTCTACCTCCTTCATCTCATGATGGAGTTCAGAAGGGATCACCAACAGCTTCGCATGACAACCAGAAATGATGATCATATCCGCAATTGGGCAGAATCCCTAGGAGAAGGACCAGATTATAAACTCAGAAATGACTTCTATCGCATCCAGAGGGACATTGCAACGATCATCATGAAAGAACTCGTCGAAGAGAAGGTGATATTCCACCACTGCCCTATATCGCGAGCTGACTCGCATAGGCCTAGAACATCAGGACCTGACGCCGTTCAAGAAGCTAGGGTGCATCCTCGATGATATGGATGGATGGAACTTCCCATGATTGACGATGTCGATGATTATGTGTTGGTTGAACTTATACTTTCCATAGCGATGAAACTTTGTGATGTCAACGGTCCCTGGCGAACTTGCGTAACACTAGTTTGTTAGTTTGGGTAAGATGACCTACATACCTATAAATAATTAGTTTGGGTACGATGAACTTGCGTAACACAAATGATGTCTTTTGTCATCATTAATTATGTTTACTATATGTCGCATCTATTTGCTAACACCCTTTCTTTTTGTGTTGCTCAAGTATATTATGTTGCATATTTTTGTTGAATCCCTTGATGAAGATGCATCTCTAATAGGTACATAGATCCTTGATGGCAAGGAAGTGCTATGTCATGTACATAGTGAAGGTTCCGGGAGTGTACAACGAGTGGCCCGAGTGTCGTGCTCAAGTGGAGCTGTTCTCGGGCGCCAGCCATAAAGGGTTCGATAGGAGACAAGAAGCAAAAGCTAGTTACTTGAGTTTCACGCTAGCGCGAGAGAGGAATCAGAACCGCCGCCTCAGGTACTGCATAGTTCTGCTCTCACTCATAGTGATAGCTCTTCTCTTCTATATCATTTTTAGATGGATGACGATGTAGTTGTAAGTATTCAAGACATGTCATAACTTGTATCGCTATTTTGGGATGATGACAAGAGACATCATTTGTGTTGGATAATGATTATGACATGATTTGATGAGACTATTTGTATGTGTATGATATGATTAGATATGTATGTGTATGATATGCTAGAAACAATTGTATAAAACCTGTAGCCTACTTTAAACTGCGGTGCGGGGTATGTTTTTAGCAGCAACGAGTACTTAGCAGTAGTGAGCTTTAAACTGCGGTGCTGCAGCTATTAGCAGCGCGGTTTCATAAAATGCGCTACTGGTAACAATGCATAGCAGTAGTGCGGGCCAACACGCACCACTGCTAAAAGTTAGCTCTAGCGCCGTAGCGGTAGCGTGGCTGCCCGCGCTATTGCTAGGCCTTTGACCCGCGCTACTGCTATGCTTTTCCCTAGTAGTGACTTTTGATGCTCACCACCGGGAGTGAGTAATTCCGTCGTAGGCTTGTTGGATGGTGATGGGGTTGGATGAGATTTATCATGTAATCGAGTCAATTTGTTAGGGCTTGATCCCTAGTATCCACTATGTTTTGAGATTATTGTTGCTATGACTTTGCTATGCTTAATGCTTGTCACTAGGGCCCGATTTCCATGATTTCATATCTAAACCCTTTATGTTTTCATGAATATATTTGAGTTCTTGATCCTATCTTGCAAGTTATATGGACCTATTACGTGTTATGATCCGCATACCACAAAGTGACAATAGTTGGGATTCTTTCCACTAATTACTGTAGTATGAGGAGTTCATGTATTCACTACGTGTTAATGCTTTGTTCCGGTTCTCTATTAAATGGAGGCCCTAATATCCTTAGTTTCTGTCGTGCGTACGAGCATCTATGGGGTCATGGCCATCCCTTTGCGGTTTGACTGGAGGGATAAATGAGCACAAAGAGCGGAGCTAGCAGAAAATGCATGGGGTTTACCCAGGTTCGGGCCGCTGTGAAGCGTAATACCCTACTCCTGCTTTGTGTATTGATGTGTGTATGTGCCCAGTTACATGAAGCACACGTCCGACAAGATGCTCGGAGGTGCTACTACGCATGCAAATGGACAGGGTTTTGACCTTTCTTAAGGTAGCCAGGGGCCTCCTTTTATAGACTAAGGGGTCACCACAATGGCAAAATGGTAATTACTCACTGTAATATTGGCTATAGTGACAAATACCTAACTCTGACGGGTTAGGACAAATGTATTTAATGCACCGTGAAGTGTTTTGTGGATGGAGCTCTCCGGCAAGGTTGGTCTCTCCTTCTATGTCATTCTCCCATCTACCTTTTATTCCTTTGACACATCATTTGGACGGGTGCCATTAAAGTTGTATCTTCGGCGGTGAGCTACCATGTGCCCAGACAAGCCTCACCTAACCACCTGCCTACTCGACACCTAATCGACAAGTAACAACCTGGTCAATGCGGTGGAGCGGTGGCAAGGTAGTGGGATTCTTGCCGGGCTCGGAGCTTGTCGGGCCTCAATCTTGAGAACTTCTCCCTGGCAAGGATCTTGTTGGGTCCCTGAATCGTAACTTCAGCATTTCTGATCTCCATCTTTTGAGATCTTCTTTACTTCTTATAATCTGATCTTGAGTTTGGCTTTAGTTATCCTCCAGCAAGCCTTGTCGTCGGGAAGGCTACTACTGCGTGTGCATAAGTCTGGGGTATTAAGGATCCCATGCTTAATACACCGACAGTTTCCTAATGGACCGGATGCCACGGGAGGGTAGGACAAAAGATGTCATGCAAGTTCTTATTATAAGCACGTATGACTATATACGGAATACATGCCTACATTACATTGATGAATTGGAGCTATTGTGTATCGCTCTAGGTTGTGACTGTTACATGATGAATGTCATCCAACACAAATATCAATCACTGATCCAATGCCTAAGCTTTTCATATATTCATCTTTGCTAAGTTACTTTTGCTGTTGCTGCTGTTACAATCACTACCAAAATTGCTACTGTTACTGTTATTGATGCTATTGCTACTATTACTACTTCTATCAAACTATCATACTACTGTGCTACTAATCACCTTGCTGCAGATATTTAGTTCTCCAGGTGTGGTTGAATTGACAACTCAATTTCTAATACTTACAAATATTCTTTGTATCCCCTTGTGTCGAATCAATAAATTTGGGTTAAGTACTCTACACTCGAAAATTGTTGCGATCCCTTATACTTATGGGTTATCAGGACATTTTTCTGGTGCCATTGCTGGGGAGCATAGCTTTATTTGCTGAGTCACTTGGGAATTATATCTGTTGATCACTATGAAGAATCTGAAATACAATAGAACCAAGATCCTACCCTCTAAGACGAGGGGAGGTAAGAAACTGCCATCTAGCTCCGCTCTTGATTCACCTTCTGTTTTGAATAGGCTTGCGACACCACCACCTGTTATTAATTCTGATATGTCACAAGTAATTAATGATGCTACTTCTACTATGAATAATGCTATTAATGATGCTAGTACTTTGGTTAACGAAACTATGCCACTAGCTGAATTTGTTGATGAACAACTTGCTAAAGCTAAAGAAAGTGAAGCTATTGATACTAATGAAATTTATGATTCACCTATTAGACCTAGCTCTCCTAGAATTGAAATGCCTAAGATACCTGAGGGTTATGTTATGGATGGGGAGATAGCTAGAGAATTTCTTGCTTGTAATGATAGAGATGATGTTAAGAAATTATTGAGTGAGCTAAAAGAAAAATCTAAGATGGAGAAAATGAAATATGATCCTAAATTTGCTACTTCTCCTATCTTTGTTGCTGATAAGGATTATGAATTCTTTGTCGATCCTGAGTTAATTACTTTGGTTGAATGTGATCCTTTTCATGGTTATGAATTTGAAACTATTGTGGCACGTCTTACTAAATTGAATGGCATACCCACCCTATTTGCTCACGAGGAAAAAAATTCGCTACTACTATATCCTTAAGTTGTTTCGTTTCTAATTAAAGGCTGATGCTAAGAAATGGTGTAATACTCTTGCTCCTGGTTGTGTGCTAGTCCCCGGGATATGATATATTACTTCCCTGAAAAATATTTTCCTGCTCATAAGAAACAAGCTGCCCAACAGGAAATATTTAACTTTGTGTAAATTGAAGAAGAGAATCTCCCTCAAGCTTGTGGGAGGCTTCTCCAATTACTTAATGCTTGCCTAATCATCCTCTTAAGAAAAATAAAATACTTGATACTTTTTATAATGGACTAACCGATTCCTCTAGGGACTACGTAGATAGTTGTGCTGGTTGTATTTCCAGGTGATAGAGGCAGAGGTGTCCCGTCTTTCGATGAGATGAAGGCTATTGTTTTTAGTGGAGTAGACTTTGACGATCCGACTACAAACGTGCGAGGACGTCGCGCCTTAGCAATCGCTAAACCAACTCCGAGAGGTTATTGACCACGCCGAAGCACGATCAACCTGACCACGAGGGTCTATTTCCTGCAAGCAAACGAAGAACAAGCAAGAAACTAAGATTTGCAATCTGGATATTGCGAATATAAGATGAAAGCTTTATTGATCAAGGTGGGGTTCTCTGACGTCTTGGTCTGGTCGTTGAACACAAACGAAGTACGCGAAGTTGCAGCTATGGCAAACTTTTAATCTAAACAAAACCCAAAGACTAAACGATGCCCTAAGGGCTGTATATATGGAGGAAGAGGAGGGGATTTCGTGGCCCTTGAAGGAGGGGTCCGAAAAAAAACCTATCTCTTGTTTCCCCACACATACGGACTCTAAAAACAGCCTATTCTCAAGTATTTCGAAATTACATGGGCCTGGCCCAATAATAAGGTGACGCAGCACCTATAATAGCCACTGGACGAAATTTATGAAGTGGCATCTTGTATATTTCGTCCAAGGCTTCCTGCACTCATTATGGTGGCTTCAATGTCCTGAAATCATCACTTGTAACTCCGTTCTTGTTCCCCTTGTGCATGCCATCATCTCCATGCTTGAACTTGCTCCAAGGTTCCTCTTTCTTGTCCAAGCTAGGCCCTTCATTTGTAAGCAAAACAAATGTATCCAATTTAGGCAGCATCATATTCTCATGAACTTTAGAATCATTACCAAGAAACGAAAGTACCTGATATTTTAATTGGCGTGCGCGAGCTCTAGTAATTGGTCCAGTATGTATAGCAGCAGGGGCTGTGGGTGTAACAATGGTATTGATGTCCTCATCATCCTCCCCTTCTTGAAATGAAGTCGTCCTCGACGGAAGCTCATCTTCCTCATCCAAATAAGGCTTCAAATCTGCAATGTTAAAAGTGGGACTAACCCCAAAATCTGCAGGCAGCTCAAGTTTATATGCATTATCATTTATTTTCCGTAACACCTTAAAAGGACCATCAGCACGTGGCATTAGCTTTGATTTGCGCAAATCAGGAAATCTATCCTTACGCAAATGTAACCAAACAAGATCTCCAGGTGCAAACACAACATGTTTTCTACCCTTATCTCCAGCAAGTTTATATTTAGCATTCATACGCTCAATGTTCTCCTTAGTTAACTCATGCATTTTTAAGATCAATTCAGCACGTTGTTTAGCATCAAAATTAACCTTCTCCGAAGATGGAAGAGGCAACAAATCAATTGGTGCACGAGGAAGGAAACCATACACAATTTCAAAAGGACACATCTTAGTAGTAGAATGCAATGAACGATTATAAGCAAATTCAATATGAGGCAAGCATTCTTCCCACATTTTCTTGTTATTCTTCAAAACAGCCCTAAGCATAGTAGACAATGTTCTATTGACTACTTCAGTTTGTCCATCAGTTTGGGGGTGACATGTAGTACTAAAAAGTAGTTTAGTCCCCAACTTAGCCCATAAACATCTCCAAAAGTGGCTAAGAAATTTAGTATCACGATCTGAAACAATAGTATTTGGCACACCATGCAAGCGTATAATTTCACGAAAGAAGAAATCAACAACATTAACAGCATCATCACTTTTATGACATGGTATAAAGTGTGCCATTTTCGAGAACCTATCTACGACAACAAATATGCTATCCCTCCCCTTCTTTGTTCGAGATAAACCTAAAACAAAGTCCATAGATATACCCTCCCAAGGAACACTAGGTACAGGCAAAGGCATATATAAACCATGAGGATTGAGTCGTGACTTAGCTTTTTGACATGTAGTGCAGCGAGCAACAAAACGCTCAACATCCCGTCTCATCTTTGGCCAAAAGAAATGTGTAGCAAGTATATCCTCTGTCTTCTTCACGCCAAAGTGTCCCACTAATCCTCCTCCATGCGCCTCCTGCAACAACAAAAGACGAACGAAGCTAGCTGGAATGCATAGCTTGTTAGCATGAAACACAAATCCATCATTAACGACGAACTTGTTCCATGTTCTCCCTTCCTTACAATTCTGCAATACATCTTTAAATTCAGCATCATGCACATATTGATCTTTGATGGTCTCCAAACCAAATATTTTAAAGTCAAGTTGTGAAAGCATCGTATAACGACGAGACAAAGCATCAGCAATAACATTTTCTTTACCCTTCTTGTGTTTAATGACATAAGGGAAAGTCTCAATAAATTCAACCCATTTAGCATGTCTACGGTTCAGTTTTAGTTGACTTTTAATGTGTTTCAAAGATTCATGATCAGAATGTATAACAAATTCTTTGGGCCATAAATAATGTTGCCATGTTTCTAAGGTCCGAACAAGAGCATATAATTCTTTATCATAAGTAGAATAGTTCAGACTAGGCCCACTCAATTTTTCAGAAAAGTATGCAACAGGTTTGCCATCTTGTAATAAAACACCTCCTAATCCAATTCCACTAGCATCACATTCAAGCTCAAAAGTCTTATTAAAATCAGGAAGTTGGAGTAAAGGAGCATGTGTCAACTTATCTTTTAATACCGTGAAAGCTTCTTCCTGTGAGGTACCGCAAACAAAAGGCACATCCTTCTTTGTAAGCTCATTGAGAGGTGCAGCAATGGTGCTGAAATCTCTCACAAAACGCCTATAGAAACCAGCGAGTCCAAGAAAACTCCTCACTTGTGTGACCGTTTTGGGCTGCGGCCAACTCTCAATAGCTTCAATCTTGGCTTTATCAACTTCAATTCCCTGTGGAGTAACAACATAGCCAAGAAAAGATACTCGGTCGGTGCAAAAGGTGCACTTCCCAAGGTTACCAAACAAACATGCATCACGTAAAGCAATAAAAACAGCACGTAAATGTTCCAAATGTTCCTCCAAAGATCTGCTATAAATCAATACATCATCAAAGTAAACTACCACAAATCGTCCAATGAAAGCTCGTAAAACTTCGTTCATTAATCTCATGGAAGTACTAGGTGCATTAGTTAACCCAAAAGGCATGACTAACCATTCATATAAACCAAACTTAGTTTTAAATGCTGTTTTCCATTCATCTCCCAATTTCATACGAATTTGATGGTATCCACTACGCAAATCAACTTTGGAGAATATTGTAGAGCCACTCAATTCATCAAGCATATCATCTAGCCTAGGAATAGGATGACGATAGCGAATAGTAATATTATTAATGCCTCTACAATCAACACACATACGCGATGGACCATCCTTTTTTGGCACTAGTATAATAGGAACAGCACAAGGACTAAGAGACTCGCGTATATAACCTTTGTAGAGCAGCTCCTGTACTTGACACATAATCTCCTTCGTCTCCTCTGGATTGGTACGGTATGGCGCATGGTTTACGGTATGGTGCATGGTTTGGCAGCGAAGCACCGGGAATTAAGTCAATCTGATGCTCAATCCCGCGAATAGGTGGTAATCCCGGTGGCACGTCTTGTGGAAAGACGTCAGCGAACTCCTGCAAAATGTTAGTGACAACAGGAGGCAAAGAGGAAGGCACGTCCTCGAATGAAAATAATGCCTCTTTGCACACAAAAGCATAGCAAACAGATTTGCTTAAATCTAGCTCATCAATATCAGATTTGGTGGCAAGTAAACACGCACTTTTCAATTTAATTTCAGAAGCAACACTAGATGGTTTATTATTAGGCTTCATTTGTTGCTCAAATTCTTTTGCCACAATCTGATTTTCACTCTTAGTTTTCTCCTGTTTTGCTTTACTAGCTCTATTAATATCATATTTCAAAATAGAATCAGGAGTCATAGGAAGCAAAGTAATATGTTTATCCTTATGAACAAGAGTATACTGATTGTTTCTACCATGGTGTACAGAATTTTTATCAAATTGCCATGGTCTACCAAGTAATAATGAACATGCTTGCATGGGTACCACATCACAATCAACATAATCAGCATATGTAGAGATACTAAAATGCACACGAACAGTACGTGTTACCTTAACCTTGCCGCTGTTGTTGAACCATTGGATATAGTAAGGATGTGGATGTGGTCTTGTGGTGAGAGATAGCTTCTCCACCATCTCCATGCTAGCCAAGTTTTTGCAGCTCCCTCCATCTATGATGACGCGAACATAACGTTCCTTCACAACTCCCTTTGTGTGGAACAAATTATGTCTCTGATTTTTCTCAGCTTGTGTGACCTGCACACTCAAAACACGTTGAGCAACTAAACATTCATACCTGTCAGCGTGTTCAGGAGCCATGTATTGCGTCTCATGATCAGAATCATCTTCACCGTGTTCTTCATTTGTAATAAGAGCCAAAGTCTCCTCATCATAGTCACTAGCGGACTCATACCCACCATCCTCAGTAGCAATCATAACACACGGAGATTGGCATTCTCTCGCATAATGACCTCTTCCCTTACAACGACGACAAATAATATCATGTGTGTGCCCTCTTGATGCCATAGATGAAGAAGAGCTCTGGGCAGGCCCAGAAGGTGTACTCTTGGCAGATGGTGGTGGTGGTGCCTGTTTTCTTGTATCTCGGTTGGAATTGGCGGCTGAAGTCAGTGGTGCTACAGTAGGACGTGTGGGAATAGAGGAGGCACGCGGTGTCCATGATGAAGATCGACCTGCAGAAAAATTAGTTCGCGCCAATGCCTGTCGATCCTGCACTTCACGTTCAGCTTTACAAGCAAGATGGAATAAACGAGTGATATTATTATACTCCTTATACTCTAGAATGGTCTGAATCTCTCTATTTAATCCACCCATAAAACGTGCAAGCATAGCTTCATTCTCCTCAACAATACCACATATAATCATGCCAGTTTGTAATTCCTGATAATATTCTTCTACATAATTTTTTCCTTGTCTTAAGCGCTGCAATTTTTGAAGTAATTCACGTTGATAATATGGTGGAACCCAACGAGTACGCATAGCAGTTTTCAAAGCAGCCCACGTAGCTGGAATAGGATATAATCTACAATGTTCAGACCACCATACACATGCAAAACTAGTAAAAGCACAAACAGCAGCAGCAACACGTCGCTCCTCGGGATATTGTAAACATGTAAAACGTTGTTCAGTTTCTAACTCCCAAGTAAGATATATATCAGGAACATATCTACCCTCAAATGGTGGAATATTCAATTTCAGTTTAGGAAGATGGTCATGATCTCGTACCTGAGCTGGTAATGCAGCTCTACCATTGCGATTATTGGCATGTGGACGACCTGGTGCTGGTACGTAGTTCTGATTTTGATCAACCTCATCCTCGTAATCGCCCGCATAATCATCCTCCTCAGCGGCAGCAGGAGCCATAGAAGTATCAACAGTAGGTGCAGTGGCACTAGAAGTTTGACCAGGCTCAAGGGGAACGCGCTGTGCTCGTCCCACTTGGTTTGGAAGGCGACGTTGTTGTTGTTGTAGAGGTGCGACAGGTGCAGCCAGCGGTGGTTGTGGAAGACGCGCGGGCAATTCATTAAACTTGTTATCGAGCTTTGTTTCGAACGTCTTCTCAATTCCATCTATCTTCTCCATGGCCTCTTCAAATCTGTTTAGCACATCTTGCACCTGTCCACTCATCATTTGCTGAAATTTATCATGTAGCTGTTTGTTCGTCATGTTCTCCCAATCAGTCTCATCGGCTTGTGATCCTGCCATGGTTAGCAGCAATAGAAACACACAAGAATATGATCCTACAGACTACTAGGAAGTGGTGGTGGTGGTGTATCACAAATCTGTCAAGCGAATCTCAAATGCTTACCAGTTCTTACCCAGCAGCAGGTGGTGATCGGCCACCGTTGTAGTCAAAACTCTCAAAGATTGGACAGAGCGATTGCCAGGTGGTGTCAAACGCACGACGTAGATGTATGTGGAGCTGGGAAGGCTTATGATATGGTAGTAAAAATGTCAGCAATAATCAATTCAGAGATGCAAAGTTGAATAAACGCTCAACGACGGTACTGTGCTGGTCCTAGGCTAGCCTAGAACACTACCAAAATCACGGTGTGGCACGTAAACAAAGGAAGAGCACACTCTAAAAAAAATCGTTTTTTTTTTCGCTCCTCTTTTTTTTTGCGCTCCTTTTTTTTGCAAAAAATCACTATAATGGCGAGTGTCTCAAAACTTTTCCCAAGTCAAACTAACAGGATTGGCATGAAATTTTTTTTGACAATTTTTTTTCGGAAATCAGGGCAGCGGCGACGAAAAAGTGCGACAAAAAATCACTATGATGGCGAGTGTCTCAAAACGTTCCCTGGGACCTAAAAATAGGATAGGGAAAAAATATTTTTGACTGCCAATATTTTTTTTTTGAATCCTACTCAGGCAAGGAAACACGAATCGGAAAATAGCCGGGTCTCGAAAACAAACCTAATATGAAAAGAACTCGGATTGGTGGTGGATATATGGTGGTAAAATATGGCAGCGGTGATGGTATATGGTAGCGGTGGTGGTATATGGATTCGGATCGGTGGTGGTATATGGATACAGATCGGTGATGGTATATGGATTCAGAGCGCTGGCGGATAAACGGTGGTGGTAGATGGCAGGGGCGATGATGATGGTGCGGCGGTGGCGTGACAACTTATGACCAGAACTCGAAACTCTAAAAGACTAGACGCTAAGACCAGCAACTCGACACGACGATGCAACCGCAGATTCAAGAAAGCAAAAACTCTAAAAAGATTATGCAAAGGCTCAGATTGGTTCGGATATGATGAACTAATCGTAATTTTTTTTTGGCTTTTTCGTGGACTGTAGGTATGAAGAACAGACTCGATCTAAACTACGAAAAACTGTAAAATCTCACCGAGCAACCTGAAAATCTGATACCACTTGATAGAGGCAGAGGTGTCCCATCTTTCGATGAGATGAAGGCTATCATTTTTGGTGGAGTAGACTTTGACTATCCGACTACGAACGTGCGAGGACGTCGCGCCTTAGCAATCGCTAAACCAACTCCGAGAGGTTATTGACCACGCCGGAGCACGATCAACCTGACCACGAGGGTCTATTTCCTGCAAGCAAATGAAGAACAAGCAAGAAACTAAGATTTGCAATCTGGATATTGCGAATATAAGATGAAAGCTTTATTGATCAAGGTGGGGTTCTGTGACGTCTTGGTCTGGTCGTTGAACACAAACGAAGTACGCGAAGTTGCAGCTATGGCAAACTTTTAATCTAAACAAAACCCAAAGTCTAAACGATGCCCTAAGGGCTGTATATATGGAGGAAGAGGAGGGGATTTCGTGGCCCTTGAAGGAGGGGTCCGAAACCAACCCTATCTCTTGTTTCCCCACACATACGGACTCTAAAAACAGCCTATACTCAAGTATTTTGAAATTACATAGGCCTGGCCCAATAATAAGGTGACGCAGCACCTATGATAGCCTCTGGACAAAATTTATGAAGTGGCATCTTGTATATTTTGTCCAAGGCTTCCTGCACTCATTATGGTGGCTTCAAAGTCCTGAAATCATCACTTGTAACTTCGTTCTTGTTCCCCTTGTGCATGCCATCATCTCCATGCTTGAACTTGCTCCAAGGTTCCTCTTTCTTGTCCAAGCTAGGCCCTTCATTTGTAAGCAAAACAAATGTATCCAATTTAGGCAGCATCATATTCTCATGAACTTTAGAATCATTACCATGAAACGAAAGTACCTGATATTTTAATTGGCGTGCGCGAGCTCTAGTAATTGGTCCAGTATGTATAGCAGCTGGGGCTGTGGGTGTAACAATGGTATTGATGTCCTCATCACCAGGGAACGAAAACAGTCTAAAGAACTATTAAGTAATATATTGACGAATGACAATGATTGGACACTTCCTGAACCACCACCTAGGACAACTCGAAAGAAGAGACGTATTCTATTCCTCAGTCCTGAAGATATGCAAGAGGCAAATAAATCTACGAAAGAAAAGGGTATTAAAGCTGAAGATGTTAAGAATTTACCGCCTATTAAAGAAATACATGGACTTGATACCCCGACATGGGTAGTAGAGGTAAATTCTCTTATATGATTTGATGAAGGTGATATTCCTTATAATAAATCTTCTAGTCAATAACTAGATAAATTTGACAGTTACATTGTTTAGCAAAACACTTTAATATGTATGTTAGCAAGCAATTGAAACAAAATGCTTTCATGATTGATCACTTGAGTGACTTGATGTTTAGAATTGCTAATCATGTTAAAGGTCTAGGTAAACATGCATCTTCAGTTCATACTCAGTAAGAACAAATTGCTAAGTCACAAAATGATTTGCTCAATGAGATGAATAATAAATTGAATGATCATGTTGTTAGAGTAATGACTAGAGGAGGTAGAATGACTCAGGGGTCACTTTGTCCTGCAGGTCATCCTACAAGAATTGAGCAATATTCTTAGAGAATTAATAATGATGCACCTAGTTCTTCTAAGAAGAAATATAAAAACAAAAGTGATAGAATTCTGCATGCTTCTAGTGAACCCGAGGTAGAAAAACCCCCTCAGAATAGTAATGATTCTATTTCTGATGCTGAGACACCATCTGGTAATGAACATTCACCTAGTGATAATGATAATGACAATGCTAATGATTCATGTTAGTGCTCAACCAGATAATGATAAAGAACTTGATAATGATGTAGAAATAGAACCTGTTGTTGATCTTGATAACCCACCTCTTAAAAATTAAAGATATGATAAAAGAGCTTTCATTGCTAGAAAACATGGTAAAGAAAGAGCGCCGTGGGTTAAAAAATCCAAGCCATTTCCTACTAAGCCTCCAAGAAATAAGGATGAGGAGGATTTTGAGCACTTTGTTGAAATGCTTAGACCTATCTTTTTGCGCACTTGTTTGACTGATATTTTGAAGATGCCTCCATATGCTAAGTATATGAAAGATATTGTCAATAATAAAAGAAAGATACCCGAAGCTGAAATTTCCACCATGCTTTCAAATTATTCTTTAAGGGTGGAGTACCTAAGAAGTTAGGTGATCCAGGAAGACTCACTATACCATGCTCCATTAAAAGAAATTATGTGAAAACTACTTGACTTTATATAGAAGACTTGATTTGAACAAACTCACACCTACTGAAATACCGGTGTTAGTGTTATGCCTTTCTCTTTATATAGAAGACTTGATTTGAACAAACTCGCACCTACTGAAATATCTTTGCAAATGGTTGATAAATCAACTGCCATACCTATTGGTATTTGTAGCTGCAAATGTTACTATCTTAATAGACTTTGTTATACTTGATATGCTCGAGGACGACAACATGTTGATTATCCTTGGTAGACCCTTTTAAAATACTATAGGGGCTGTTATTGATTGCAACAAAAGCAAGGTCACTATTCATATCAATGGTATTGACCATATGGTACATTTTCCGAAGAAACAACTCCAAGTGAACGGTATCAATTGTATTGAAAAGGTTTCGACAATCACTATTGGAGGTTTTGAATTCCCTCTTCCTTCTATCAAAAATAAATATGAAACTCTTATTGTAGGGGAGATGCATATCCCCATTGAGGTAACCTAGTGTTATACGAAGATTCTTCGGTTTCATGTTACTCGGAAATAGTTTGTTAATAAGGCTTGATCAAGCTTATTAATGGATTATTTTTAAGGGGCTTGTGGTCGATGGATTTAGTAGGGACAACTTTCTATAACCATTGTTTCATCTCTGTTATTTATAGTTTAACTAGTTGACCCGTTGCGCCAAATGGTGCAGAGACCCGCTAAAGCCATATTGTCGATGAAAATAGTTTCATTTTGCAAGGACATGTTTGATATTGGTAGTAGAAAGCCCATGTGTTAAACCATGTTATATTGAAAATATGTTTATTACGCTGCGAAATCCGAGTTTGAAAAAAACTTAGTATAACATGTACAGACCAGCTAAGGAAGCATTGTTTTAGTTGAAAATATGGTTATCATGATGAGAAATCTAAGTTAAAAAACATATTTTTATAAGATGTATAGACCAGTTAAGGATGTATTTTTAGCAGTGTTTGCACCAAACTTTTTTTCCCATGTGCATAAAAAATAACTCTTTGTGTTGTGGTACCTAGCCCAGCCCACCAAAAATGATGTGTGTGTGACCCGTTGCACCAAATAGCGCAGAGGCCCACTGAATCCATGTACACATTAAAAAACATCCATGGTTGCGTTAACCGAACCAGACACCATCGAACGACAAGAAACGTGGCAAAATTGAGGGACTCTCGTGAGGGCGGGTCGACACAGAAATTGCAAGCTTAAAAACAGTGATATATTCAAAAGAAGTAAGTTGGTACGAAATTATGCCTATTGCTAAACCAGAACTTGACAACATTAGTGTAAATATATACGACCAAGTCATACTTCCATAATATAGAATCAAGTAACATAGATTCCACAAAAAGTTTTAGCTTCAGGGCAGAATACCGATGTATCTTTATTCTCATATCCTTTTTCTTCTTGAAACTCGAGTGTGATGATGTCGGTGCAACAAACATGAGTGTTTGCCGCCCTAACTGATGCACAAGCATGCTGCAAATTCTTGTGTCAAGTGCCAAGTCTCATATACAACTAAGACAGAGAAACCGCTCTTCGTGAGATGAAGAAGAGCATTAAGAAGATCAAGCGTTGGAACAAGACACAAATTTCATAACAGGAGCAACCAACTCCAGTAGGAACGAGCCGACAATTTGAGCCTCGGCAAGCATTTCGGCCATGGGTTTCCCGCCAACACCAGCACTCTGCCTCCCTGACCAGCTGGCCGCTGCTTAGTGAGGTGTCAAGCCCAGAGGTGCTTAGGTGGGCATAACCCGTGCGTGTTAGCTTACTCGAGAAGTAAATCATCTTTATTGACACCCGTCTTGATGGCGTGTCATGCTAATAGGAGGTAGATGGATAAGTGGCAAGGCAACCTTGCCAGGCTTCAACCTCCACATGACACCTAGCAACGCAGTTATTGTGTTTTGTCCTACCTGCGAGAGTTAGGTATGATAGCTCTGCATCAGTCTAAATCACCCCTGTAATGACCTTTTTGCCACTGTGGTGACCCCTTAAGCTATAAAAGGAGGGCCAGGGCAACATTAGAAGGGGTTCGAATCTTTGCAACCCTCACGCATAGGCATTCGTGTAGCTGCTCTCTTCTCACCGCTTGCTGGGGGAGAGCGCTCTGTGTACTTGTGCTCAACACCACCAATACACACAAAGGCAGGATAGGGCTTTACGCCTCCGGGCGGTCAGAACCTAGGTAAAATTGTGCGCCCCTCATTGTAGTTGCTCTTTGCGTCGATCGCCACCCCTCGCCAAACCAGCAAAGGGGCACCTTGCCCCATACATCGCCGGCTCCACGCCAACATCTTTGGCGTGCGAGGTAGGGGGATCTACATTGTCGTGAATCAAAGCAGCGAGTAGTGCATTGGCTACGTGAAGTTCTGTGTCTTCTTGACCACCCATGGCACCCAAGAAGAAGGGCTCCATGACGACGAAACCATCCTTTTCCAGACTGCCACCGCATTTGCCTACGGATTCCAGCAGACGATGCGGAAACCACGGGGGGCACGACAGGCACAGGAGGTGTTGTCGCCGCGCCCACCACAGCGGGGGTGGACAATAGGCGCACTAGAGCCGGTCAGCTCCCACGACCCTGTGGCGACTGCCACGACAATGGTGCGGGCAGAGCGGACGTGCAACTCCCGCTTCCCTCGCGCCAGGGCGAGCCAACCGCCAGAGCGACGCCGCCCGGTCCGGCGCAATTCAAGATCCTCCCGCTGAACCAACCCCAGCAGCTGCGGGGGACACGACATCGAGACATGAACCACGCCAGTCGCAAGATGGACGCGACACGATGCCGAGCGGTGCTGTTGTGCCTCCACAACAACGCCCGCATGGCAAGTCGCCAGTTGATCAAGTTCAAGATCTCCAGGTGCCACTCCCACCGCGCCAACACACTGTTTCACTCACGATTCGATAGCGAGACTGCAATGCTACTCCTGCTGGCTCTGCTAGGAGTCGATCAACATCGCGTTCCTGATGCTCCAAGATGCCCCAAACGGCGACGAAGGCGATGGCACGGGTGCAGATGCTGCTGGATTTCCCTCCAGTGGCTGACAAGATGGACGAGTGGAGGGCTACCATTCGGAGTTTGATCGAGTTTATCGATACAAACAGGTCCCAGTTGGTGGAGCCCTCGCAGCGTCCGCCAATTGCGCCTGCTGCACAAGCTGAGGGTCGAGGGGCAGGAGCTGTGCCCACGGTATAGTCCCCTACCCGACGTCAATCTCAAAGGGAACCTTGGCCTTCGCAGTAGAACCAGCAGGACGTGCATCCTGACGATGCGTCCATGGCTTCCTCACATCCGCAAACGCAGCGGGATCAGAGGCAAGTGTTGCTAGAAAGAAGAGTGGAGGACGCTCGTACCACTATCCAGCAGCACAGGGAGGCACATCGTCAATCAGACGAACACAACGGCCCAGTCATCAATGAGCCAGCACCCGTTGTTGGCAGGTACCTACCTTATGAAGTTGGGTGCCCCTGTCCGCGCGTTCAAGCCTGAAGTCCTAGAAAAGTACGACGGCAATCAAAACCCGGCAAAGTTCTTGGGCATCTATATGATTGCCGTGCAAGCTGCCAGGGGAAGAGACAAAAGGATCCTAGCTAACTACTTTCCATTGGTACTCAAAGCCAACGTGAGATCTTGGCTGATGAACTTGCCAGAGAACTCTATTTCCTCGTGGTCAGATCTTTGCAATGAGTTTGTTGGTGCTTTTACCGGAGGACATAAAGGTCCAGGGTTACCCAGCGACCTGCAAGTGATCCCGCAGAAAGATGGAGAAAGCCCACGCAAGTACATCCAGAGATTCAGCCGTGTGCATCGCAGCATACCGGATATCCACCGCGCGGCCATAGTTGCTACATTCCACATGAATGTGCACAACCGCAAGATGCGGGAGAAGATGCATGTTCGCTTGCCGAAGACTGTCAACAAACTTTACACGTTGACGGACAAATGCGCGTGCGCTGAAGAAGGGAGAAGGCTTCCCGGGGAGGAAGACGCTGCTGAGGTTGATTCTGACTTTGACGATGCAACTGCCTCAGGGAAGAAGAATCGGAGACGTAACAGAAAGCGTAGAGGCAAGGCAGTTATGGCTGTGGATGTGTCCGGCAACTCCAGCCCCGCCAAGAAACCCAAAATGGAGAATACCAGCAAGGAAGCTGCTCCATGCGCTAATTGCCAGGTTGCCGCTACGGGTGAGAAGACTGGCAAGTCTGATGGGCCGTACTGCAAGATCTATCATACCAAGGGCCATGACCTCCAAGAGTGCCGCCAAGTCAAGCAATTGGTTGAGAAGCAGAAAGCAGAGTACGAGAAGCGGGATAAGGAGAAAGGTTAGGAGGTACTGTTGGATTCAAAAAGAAGGGCCACGGTGGACGAGGTGGACGCCGCGGCAACGCTGGCTAGAAGAAAGAAAAGCCCGCCAGTGGCAGATAAAAGAAAGAAGAAGACGAAAAAAGTGAGGATGAGAATGATGAGTCTAGCGAGCAAGAATTCCAGAAGGCAACGGAAGCCATGTGCATTGAGGGAGGTGCATCTTTGCACTCCTCCCACCGCCAGCTCATGCAATGGGCAAGGGAAGTCATTGTGGCAGAATAGACAACAGATGCACGAAAGCCCCTCAAGTGGTCCTACACGCCTACCATTTTTTATGCCGAGGACCACCCTGATCGCACGACAACGGTCGGGTGTTTGCCGTTGTTGGTCTCACCAAGAAGTCGCAATCTCAAGGTCACAAAAATGTTAGTTGATGGTGGGTCTGGCTTGAACTTGATCTCCCCTAAGGTGATCGAGAGGCTGCAGATACCTAAGGGAGAGCTCAAGAAAATGGGAACGTTCCAAGGAATTAACCCGGGTAGAAGCCAGCCAAAGGGAAAGATTACACTGCCGGTGACGTCTGGCGGGGACCTAAACTACTGAACTGAGAAGATAGTGTTTGAGGTGGTTAAGATCCCCTTGCCGTTCAATGGAATCCTTGGCCACCATGCCTTGACCAAGTTTATGGCAGCGTCCCACTATGCCTATAATACATTAAAGATGCCAGGGCCCATGGGTGTCATCTCCATTAACTCGGATCAGAAAGATGCAATCATCTGTATAGACAAGCACTACAGAGACGTGGTCGTAGCAGAAAATGGTAAAACAACAGCTCCCGCCAAGGCAAAAAGTTGCAAAAAGCCTGGCAAGACATCCTGTGGCCCTTCCGTGAAGCGCACCTCTTCGGAGTGTTGCGCGCCCGTCAAGGACTTACCGGAAAGCTCTACAGGCAAGATATCCAAGGCCACTCCACCTGGGACCAAGAAAGTGCTAGCAAGAGAGGATGGTACTGATGATACTTTCACCATCAATGCCACCATAGACAGCAAATAAGAAAGCGCACTCATTTCCTTCCTGCGGGCGAATGTAGATATGTTTGCATGGCAACCATCTGACATCCCCGGTGTTCCCAGGGAGGTAATTGAGCACCACCTTGCTATCTTCCCTCATGCTCGGGCCATCAAGCAAAAGGCTAGGAAGCAAGCCTTGGAACGGCAGGAATTTATAGCAGAAGAAATTAAGAAACTCAAGGCAGCTGGCCTGGTTAGAGGAGTGCTACATCCAACCTGGTTGGCAAATCCGCTCGTTGTGCACAAGGAAAATGGGAAATGGAGACTTTGTATTGATTACACTAATCTCAACAAGGCATGCCCAAAGGATCCTTTCCCCTTGCCACACATCGACTAGATTGTGGACTCCACTGCCGGGTGTGATCTGCTCTTGTTTCTTGATGCCTACTCTGGATATCACCAGATATTCATGATGAGGACATCAATACCATTGTTACACCAATAGCCCCTGCTGCTATACATACTGGACCAATTACTAGAGCTCGCGCACGCCAATTAAATTACCAGGTACTTTCATTTTTTGGTAATGATTCTAATGTTCATGAGAATATGATGCTGCCTAAATTGGATACATTTATCTTGCTTACAAATGATGGGCATAGCTTGGACAAGAAGGATGAGCATTGGAGCAAGATCAAGCATGGTGATGATGGCATGTGTAAGGGGAACAAAACGGAGTTACAAGTGATGATTTCAGGACTTTGAATCCACCATAATGGGTGCATGAAGGCTTGGACGAAATATACAAGATGCCACTTCATAAATTTTGTCCAGAGGCTATTATAGGAGCTGCGTCACCTTATTATTGGGCCAGGTCCATGTAATTTCGAAATACTTGAGTATAGGTTGTTTTTAGAGTCCGTATGTGTGGGGAAATAGAGTTAGGGTTGGTTTTAGACCCCTCCTCCAAGGGGGCACGGAATCCCCCCCCTCTTCCTCCATATATACAGCCCTGAGGGTGTCGTTTAAACTTTGGGTTTTGTTTAGGTTAAAAGTTTGCCATAGCTGCAACTTCGCGTACTTCGTTTGTGTTCAACGACCAGACCAAGACGTCACAAAATCCCACCTTGATCAATAAAGCTTTCCTCTAAAATTCGCAATATCTAGATTGTAGTCTCAGTTTCTTGCTTGTTCTTTGTTTGCTTGCAGGGAATAGACCCTTGTGGTCAGGTTGATTGTGCTCCGGCATGGTCAATAACCTCTCGGAGTTGGTTTAGCGGTTGCTAAGGCACGACGTCCTAGCACATTCGTGGTCGGATCGTCAAAGTCTACTCCACCAAAAACGATTGCCACCATCACATCAAAAGACGGGACACCTTCGCCTCTATTAATTCATGTCGAAGGAAGATGAAGATAAAACCACATTCATTACTCCATGTGGCACGTACTGCTTTGTACGGATGCCCTTCGGACTAAAGAGTGCGTGTTCAACATTCATGAGAATAGTTTAGATCGGTTTTGAGCCACAGTTGCACAAAAACATGGAAGCCTACAAGGATGATATCGTAGTCAAGACCAAAGACAAGTCTACTTTGATCCAAGATTTGGAGGAAACATTTGCCAACTTGCGAAAGATCAACACGAAGCTCAACCCCGAGAAGTGTGTGTTTGGTGTCCCCTCTGGCAAGCTCCTTGTTTTCTTTATATCACAGCGCAGGATCGAGCTGAACCCCAAAAAGATTAAGGTCATCGAGCAGATCCAAGCACCCAAGACCGTCAGGGATGTGAGGCGTCCTCCGATTGTATTGTAGCATTGAGCAGGTTCATTTCAAGGTCTGCTGAGTGTGCCCTGCCATTTTTCGAGATGTTGAAAAAGGCAGGTCCGGTAAAATGGACTCTAGAAGCAGAGGTTGCGTTTTAAGACCTGAAAAGATACTTGTCCTCTGCGCCTACTCTAGTCGCGCCTAAACCACAGGAACCGTTGTTGCTATATTTAGCGGCAACAAATCAAGTGGTTAGTGATGCGCTAGTTGCATAGAGAGAAGCTGATGATGAGGAAGCAACCACGACATGGCCCCCCGTCGACGAAGCAGCAGTTTCCCCGGCAAGGCCAGGTGTCAGGGAGGAGAAAATAGTACAAAGGGAAACAACTGAGGAACAAGCTACTTAGAAAATAAAGTGGTGCAACGGCCAGCCTACTTTGTTAGTTCCCTCCTGCAGGGGGCTAGATCAAGGTATTCGGGCAAGCAAAAATTGCTCTTTGACCTACTCATGGCCTCGAGGAAGCTGCGCCACTACTTTCAAGCAAATGAGATTACAGTAGTCACCCGCTTTCTGTTGCAACACATTCTAAGGAATCCAGAGGCAACCGGCGAGATAGTTGAATGGGCTTTGGAGTTGCCAAGCTTTGCACTCAAATTTGAGAGCACATCAATCATCCAGAGAAGAGCACTGGCTAAATTCATTGTGGAATGGACACCAACACTAGATGATTAAGTCCGGGAGTCAGCGCTCCCCGGGAAGGAAACTGAGAAGAACTAGATCATGTACTTTGATGGTGCTTTCTCACTGTAAGGCGTTGGTGCCAGAGTGTTGCTTATCGCACCCATCGGAGAGCATCTCAAGTATGTGGTTCAAATGCATTTCCCCGGGGAGGAGGCTACCAACAATACTGCTGAGTATGAGGGACTGCTTGCCAGCCTCATAATTGCGGTAGAGTTGGGAATCAAGAAGCTGATTGTCCGAGGAGATTCGCAGCCTGTAGTGAAGCAAGTGAACAAGGACTACTAGATCCCGTTGATGGAAGCTTACGTGGACGAAGGAGAAAATTGGATGAACACTTTCACGGCCTGCAAACGGAGCACATCCCTCATGCGGAAAACAACGTTGCTGATCAGCTATCAAAATGTGCTGCCCAAAAGCTACATGTAGAACCAGGTACTTTTGTGCTCAACTTGACTCGACCCAGAGTTACCCCGTCAACGAGAGCCAAGAAGCGACGGAAGATAAGTACCGGCAACTACTTTGCGGCAGAGCTCCCAGAAGGCATCGGCAAGGCAGCTGTTGGGAACATTGATACGGCTTCCGGTGAGCAGCTGTCTCGCGTAGAACTCCAGATTCTTGCTGATGAGACCAACGCTCCCGTAGCCGAAGAGATGCCTTTAGTCCTTGACGTCGAGCCCCAGGCTTCGACATGGGTGCAACAGATAGTCCAATTTCTCCAAACAGGAGAACTTCCTGAAGAGGAAGAGCAAGTTGAGAAAGTAGCCCATCAGTCAAGTACGTAACAGTTTGTGGATAACATCCTGTGCAGAAAGCGACCCAACGGAGTGAAATTGATGTTCATAACCCGGGAAGATGGACATAATTTGTTGGCAGAAATACATGGGGGTGTATGTGAATCCCACATAGGAGCAAGAACCCTTGTCGGGAAGGCTTTCCGGCAAGGCTTTTATTGGCCCACTACCCTCCATGATGCAACTAAGCTAGTAACAAGATGTGAAGCACGACAGTTCCATTCAAAGAGCCTACATCAACCAGTGCAAGCCCTGCAGACAATTCCTCTATCCTGGCCCTTTTCGGTCTGGGGGCTCGACATTTCGGGACCCTTCCCCCGTGCTACAGGGGGCTTTGAGTTCTTGTACGTCACCATCGACAAGTTCACAAACTGGCCTGAAGAGGAGCCAGTGGGAAAGGTAAAAACACAGTCAGCCGTCAAGTTCTTCAAAGGATTGGTTTGCCGGTTCGGGGTCCCAAACAGGGTCATCACTGACAACGGCACACAATTCACGAGCCACGCCTTTATGAAATATAATCAGAGACTTGGGAGCAAGGTATGCTTTACATCCGTAGCCCACCCAAGGAACAACAAGCAATCAGAAAGAACAAATGCTGATGTATTGCGCGGGCTCTAGACAAGAAATTTTGATAAGCTGCACAAGTGTGGGAGGCGTTGGATTGACGAGTTGCCGGTGGTTCTTTGGTCACTCAGGACGACACCAAATCGAGCCACTGGACAGACACCCTTCTCCCTAGTCTATGGTGCAGAAGAGGTGCTCCCCACGGAATTCATATACAGGTCACCTTGAGTACTTGCTTACGATGACGTAGCACAAGAGCAGCTGCGGCATGACGATTCCATGCTCCTCGAGGAAGACCGTCTCTGGGCTGCTGTGCGTGCTGCACGCTATCAGCAGGCTTTGCGCTGCTATCATAGCCGCAAAGTTCATGCCCGGAGCCTTGAGGAAGGCGACCTTGTCCTTCGGCTCGTTCAATCCGCCAAGGGTACAAACAAGTTGACGCTAAAGTGGGAAGGCCCTTATCGGGTAGTACGAGTCACCAGACCCGGCGCAGTCCGTCTGGAGACCGAAGATGGCATTCGTGTGCAAAACACATGGAATATTGAGCATCTTCGCAAGTTCTACCCATAAGGCGCGGTTGCCGGGCCTTGTCCCGACAACCTGTTTTGTACAAGCTTAGCCTCCAAGACTTGTAACCCTTTGTACAAAGCCAGGCATAGACCCTGTTCACAGCTGGATAAAACCAAGTGTTTTCCAAAACTTGCATGCATGTTTTCTTACTTGCTTGAGCATGATTTTGATATGATTACACTGGTTTTAGATAGAATGACTAACATGCTGTTGAAGGCTTCGTGCTACCTTCTCTCTCTTTTTTCTGATAAAAGCAGAAGGATCCCTTGCGAGAAACTTCGCCGGGGGAATATGGAGATGAAGATGGACTCGTTTGGTCCTACGGCAGCTCTTCCTAATCTAAGTGATAAGAAGTACAACAAAGAGAGATAAGTTTGTTTCATTTAAAAATTTCCCATCATTACATGTTACACCTATGTATGAGGAACTTTCACACGAGGAAACCTTGCCACGTCGACCATTCGCGCTGCTATGCTTGCTTCGAGTCCACTTGACAGGATTAATTGCAGCTGCGTTTGGAAAAGACCAGTAAGAAACTGGCCTTTATTCGCGCTCCTAACTCGCTTCGAGACTACTCGCCGAAGATTAGTAGTAGCTGCATTGGAGGCCGGCAAGAGACTTGTCAGAAACCTTGCTTGCAAAAGAGTGCCGAGGGCGGGACCATCAAAACGGCAAAGGCATGCATAAGTTTCCGGCAAGTTTTTCTTTTAATTGCGTGAAACAAACAATTACAAATCATACAAGTGCTAACATGGATGAGGAAATACTTAAATCTGATTCAAACATGACAAATACCTACATTTTTTGACTTAAAAAGAAAAGTGCTCTGTAATGCCTTTCTTGTCCCTCTCCTCTTAGGGTTTATCTCGAAGGCAAAAAGGGCAAAAGGAGCGCCTAGGCTATGCCCTGGTCACCCCTGCCAGGACCAGAGGGACGCTGCCCGACAAGATCGGGATAGCGCCACCCCGGTAGGGAGGATGATGCCAGGATGGAGAGAGCGGCTAGGCGGAGCACCGCCCCCTCGGCAGGGAAGATGAACCTGGAGTTCACGATCCTGCCGAGGTCTAGTTGGAGGTGGCGGTGGCATCTAGAAGAAGCACCCTCGGCAAATCGCTCTGCCGGGGGCCATCTGTAGATGATGGTGCTGCCGGCGCCCATCTGGTGATGACGGTGTTGCCGATGTTCAGCAAGGTCCGAGTTGTCGTCTTCGGATTTGATGACAGGATGCCCACCGCTGCCATCTTCACCATCGGTGTCCTCCTCATCAATGTCGCTCGAGGAGGAGCTTTCGTCATTCCTTGAGGTTTCGACGCAGCACCCGCGGCGAGCGCCCGAATGCCTGAAAACCTTGATGGAGAGCATGTCAGACTCTACCAACTTGAAGTGAAGGACATGCCCCTCCGCAAAGTAGTGGGCGCGGGCAAAGGTTTTCCACCCACGCCTAAGGAGCATGATGCGAGGCTCGGGGAACTCAACGTTCACCCACACTGCACCATTGCAGCAGCCGCTCATGCGTAGCCACAGCCCAAGCGGCTGGTCGACCTCCATCACCTTAGCGAAAGGACAGGGAAGCCACAAGCGGCTACGGGGAGGACCACACAGCTTGACGACGAACTCAAGTGTCGTGTCCCCTATATGACCTTTTGCCGGTGGTGGGGCTGCTGGAGGAGAAACAACGAGTGCGCTGCCCCGACCACGGGCGCCACATCGACCCCGACCTGGCCCCGTGGCTCAGCCTCGTGCACTGGAACCAGGCTCTACGGCTACGGCCAAAGCCAAGGTATGGTGTCGAGCAGAAGCCCTCGCCACCGTGGCCGAAGCACGAGCCCGGCCTCTTCCTCTAGCCATGACAGAAGACAGAAGCAAGAAGGGATAAGGAGGAGAAGGTGGATGAGCATCGTTACCCTTGCACACCTCCCTTTTATAGCGGATGCGAGGGAGGCTGGCTCTCCACTACTTGGAGCAACCGCCCCACTCCACCAATCCGGCTCTCTGCATCCCTAGGTGGCGTCTTAATCCAACAACCGTCCCACTACGCCAATCCGACGCACTGCGTCTTCTACCAAAGCGCAGGTCCCCGAGCGCCGCTCGTCCACCACCAACCCAGTGCAATGCATGCAGCGCGTGTGGCGGAAACGGCACGGGTGGTGGGTGAACTAAAGGTAAAATGGAAATTACCCCAACTCACGCGCGGGCGCCCTAATGGCATCCTATGGACGTGGGTGACCCTGCTTTTTGACACGAGCAGTGCGCGTCATTTGAGCGCTAGAGATATCAGGGTGAGATTGGGGGCTGGCCCAGGTCCAAATTAATGAAGAAGCAAAGAAGATTTCAAAGACGCAGCATCGCTCCCGGCAAGATCGATGGGTGCGCTTGTGCATTTGTTAGGCCTACCCCAACGATGCCCGGCGGCACGTACAGACCAGGCCCGGGCGCTCCTATCGGTGCAACAAACATGAGTGTTTGCCGTCCTGACGTATGCATAGGCGCGCTACAAATTCTTGTGTCAAGTGCCAAGTCTCATATACAACTAAACAAGAGAAACCGCTCTTCGTGAGATCAAGGAGAGCATTAAGAAGACCAAGCGTTGGAACAAGACACAAATTTCATAATAGGAGCAACCAACTCCAGCAAGAAAGAGCCGGCAAGTGAAGCCCCGACAAGCATTTCAGGCATGGATTTCCCGCCAACACCAGTGCTTGCCTCCATGACCAGCTGGCCGCTGATTAGTGAGGTGTCGAGCCTGCAGGTGCTTAGGTGGGCATAACTCGTGCGTGTCAGCTTACTAGAGGAGTAAATCACCTTTATTGACACCCGTCTTGATGGCATGTCACGCTAATAGGAGGTAGCTGGATAAGCGGCGCGACAACCTTGCCGGGCTTCAAGCTCCACATGACACCTAGCAGTGCATTTAATGCGTTTTGTCCTAACTGCCAGAGTTAGGTATGATAGCTCTGCCTCAGTCTAAATCACCCCTTTAATGACCTTTTTGTCACTGTGGTGGCCCCTTAAGCTATAAAAGGAGGGCCAAGGCAACATTAGAAGGGGTTCGAATCTTTGCAACCCTCATGCATAGGCGTTCATGGAGCTGCTCTCTTCTCACCGCTTGCTGAGGGAGAGCGCTCCGTGTACGTGTGCTCAACACCACCAATACACCCAAAGGGATGAGTAGGTTTTTACGCCTCCGGGCTGCCCGGACCTAGGTAAAATCGGGCGCCCCTCGTTGTAGTTGCTCTTTGCGTCGATCGCCACCCCTCGCCGAACCAGCAAAGGGGCACCTTGCCCCATAGATCACCAGCTCCACGCCGACAGATACCTTTCTCCTATTCATGTATCATGTCCTTCTCCAATGACAGTTTGTCTTTCGCAAACTATATTGCCATAGTTTATTACCTCTCTCACCCTCTCTCAATCTTAGCTTTAACTTAAATTATTCGATGACGACATCTGCTGAGAATGTAGTAACACAAACTGACTCATACAGAACTATGGAGGACAATTTTTCAACAACCCAGAGCTGACAATTCTCTGTATCCAAAGAATTTTATGTGAACCTTGTGTCCATGGTCCAATGAGATACAACATGCCAACAGGGAAATATCATGTGTGACTTATGTTGTCTGAAACAAAGGACAAACCGTAAAGATATTATCAGCGATTATACCGCTTCAAGAAATATCGGTGACGCTCCCCTGCATTTGGTAAAACAAATGTTAAGAACAAAGTACGTTAATGGCAGATTCATGTTAATAAAAATGAAAATAGTGTGTATTCCATATCAGGCAGCTTTGTATTGTAACCTTTTAACTCAACTTCAGTGTGACTTGATAGCTATTGATGGCTTTATTTATGAAGGCAGAATTGGTGCCTTATCTCTAAAAAAAGAACGCGCACGCGCGTCGCAACGAGCGATTTCTGACCAGGTTTGTAGGCTCCATTAGGAAACAATATCCAGCTGCATGCAACTGCACTTTCCTTATTAACAGGAAGGAGAGAGAGATAACAGGACAGATTAAACCGTAGGGAGAGGATTAGAGGGAATATCTTACCTGCCCCACGCTAAATCAGGGGGGAGAGATTTAGAGGAGATCTTGAGCATGATCTTATTTGGCCCACCTTAAAATCAGGGGGGAGAGAAAGATTAGGATTGCTCATTGCTACGCTCGCTCGTGAAAGAGCTTTTCCTACTTCACACGCAATCTAACCTTGTTCAGTCTTGCTATATTAAAGAAAAGATCAATCTATGAATGCAGATGCACCAACTCCATACAGATTTTAAATAAAAAAATTACTTTGATGATGCATTATTTATTATCTATCAATAAAACAAGATGATGAAGAAAAGAAATTAAGTATGAACAAATCAGGTAGGATCACAACATGATATATATTGAGTAAGCATGAACTTCTATACAAACAAAAAAGAAAGATCATGAACAATGAAATATATATCTGCTCAAATTTTTGATTTCAATGGCAACCAAATAAATTTTTTTACTTAGGAAATAATGTTTCATGTCACACACACCAAAGGGAGGAACATGATTTCTTTGTCTTTACTTGCAAAGATCAACAAAATATTGCGCTTACCTGATACAATTATGTTCTTTTAGTTGGACCGTTCCCTATCATCGTCAGGGATATCCTGCAGAACAATAAATACGGAAATACATCATCATCAAAAATAACCAGCAGAAATCATGCACACGGAGTAGGGTAATAAATCCAATATAATGAGGAACCTTCATGGAGGAAAAAATCTCACTGAAGAAATGAGGTGATAACTAACTGACGCACACTTTTGAGAATGAGGCTTGAAAAACTCCCAAGGGTCTTGGGTCAAAATCAGAGCAGCCAAAGAGAAACTTTTTATGTCAAGTCCATCCCTACCGCACATAAGCTGGAGGCTCGCATGGAATATTTCTTTCTTGAATGCTAATCAGACCATCAACAAGCCACAGACAGAAGGGAAACCAAATAGCAACGACGAACTGTCGGTGTATTAAACATGGGCGTGTAATACCCTCACTTATGCACAAAAAGTAACACCTCCCCCGACAAGTTAGATTCTCAACAAAAAATTCCAGATCAAGGAGCGCTTCAAGAAGACCAAGGAACAAGAATAATACAAGCACTGGAAGCAATTCTCACCGGCAAGGTCGAGCCGGCAAGACGAAGACCAGCAAGCCCCGCGGCAACAGATCCCTTCCAACCACCAGTGCTCCACCTCACCAGCCAGCTGGTTGCTGATCGGTGAGGTGTCGAGCCCGCAAGTGGCATGGTGGAGCTCGCCCGCATGTGTCGTCACATTGGAGAGAAGATTACCTTTATCGATACCTGTCCAAATGACGTGTCATGCTAATAGGAGTTAGTCGGGCAAGTGGTGCTACATCCTTGCCGGGGCTTCTCCTCCTCATGACACCTAGCAGTGCATTAAATGCGCTTTGTCCTAACTAGCAGAGTTAGGTATGATAAGCACTGTTGGTATCTAATCATCATGTAATGACCCTTTTGCCATTGTGGTAACCCCTTGAGCTATAAAAGGAGGGCCAGGGAAACCGATACAAGGGTTCGAACCCATTCTAACCCCATGCATACTTGCTCGTGTAGCTGCCTTCTCCTGGCACCTTGTCGGGGGAGAGTGCTCCGTGTACTTGTGCTCCACATTCCAATACACCAAAAGCCGGAGTCGGGTTTTACACTTCTCAGCGGCCCAAACCTTGGTAAACGACTCTCGCACCCTATGCTGTCCTGCTCTTTGCTATTCATGCAATCCATTCGCCGAACCACAAAGGGGCTCGTTGGCCCCATAGACCATCATTCCACACCGACATCTTTGGCGCACCTGGCAGGGGGAGCATTGGCGTGAACCTATACAACAGGAGGCGCGTCGACTTCATCGAGCTTCAGCATCTTCTTCACCATCCATGGCGCCCAAGAAGAAGGGCTCCACTACAAAAATCAAGATAGTACATCCATGACGATTTTATGACAGAATCAAGATAGTCATACCTGTGCTGTCGTAGAAGTGTTCCATAACAATACCAAAATTATCATCACGGAAGTGTTCACTTCCATGACGATAAATGACGCGTCAAGGAAGTGCTTTTGTCAAGGGTAACCGACACGTGGCATCCACCGTAACGGGTCACTGTTAAGCTATCGGGTCCGGTTTTGGATCCGATAACCCGTTAACAGCCCGGACCAATGGTGATTTTCCATGTGTAATATTCCCATTGCCCGAAGGAAACACGTGTCAGCTCATCATTGGGTCAGATAGGCGCCTATGATATGTCGACACGTGCGACGGCCCAACACTGACCCATTTATACAAAGACCGGCCCGTTTGACTTGGTCAAAAGCTAGCGGGCCAGCCCATGAAAAGCCTGTTAACGGTCTGTTCGCATATAGCCCATTTTACGACCCGGTAACTCACGGCCCGTTAGGGCCTTCCCAAAATCGGCCAAACAGCATCATGTGGGCTGCCGAATACAACACCAGGCCGTTTCACTTTCGACCCATGTATGGCCGACGATGTCTTTCGGCCCATATGAGGCCTTTCGTATCTTTGGGCCCTTTAGTGGCCCACGGTGACTCTGGCCCATAATGAACAATAAATTTCTTTGTACCCATTAATGGCCCATGATTCACATGGGCCGTTTCCAGCCCGTGTTAGCTTTCAGCCTACTGACGGCCCATATGTTCTTTGGCTCCTTTCTGGCCCTCGATTACTTTTGGCCCGTTACTGGCCTGTTCTCCTAATGGGCCAAATTCAGCCCGTGGTTAGAATCAGCCCGTTTGTGGCCTATTAACCCGTTGCGCCGTTTCCAGCCCGTCCAATATTCTGGCCCATTAACGACCCATCATGCTTGTGACAGAATTAAGACTTTGCTATCTTTCGGCCTGTTAACGGCCCGTTACCGTGCTGGCCCGATACCAATTACACCCGTTTACGGCCTATGTGGGCCCATTTATCCAACGGCCCGAGGCCCACTGATTCTACGGCCCATTGGAGGCCCATTTATCCGACGGCCCGTAGGAGGCCCATGGATCCTACGGCCTGTAGCAGGCTCAAGGTTACCACGGTCCATATATGGCCCATGGTAGTCGCAGCCACTAGCAAACCAAGGAAAAAGAAGACTAAGAAATAAATAAGCCTGAAACTAACGCTACGCTATTAAGGCGATTGCACAGATTACATCCACTGGGCATCAAAGTTCGCCACTAGTGCAAATATAGGGAACACCCTACACTATACAAAAATGGCTTGCTATTTTCTTGAGCCGGTGGCTACATGTTAAGGACAAATTTTGTATCACAACAAAACAAATTACAACCATAAAACAAAAGGAAGGTTAGCATAAAAGTTAACAGTCCGGCAGATAAATGCATCACCAGAAGTTCAGTAGCTCAATTCATTTGACCTGACTGGTACGTTTTCATGCTGTACTGTCCGATGGAGCACCATAACCTTCGCCTTCATTTCTCCTAGGCTCCTTAACAACATAGCAAATGTCTGATAGTCTAGTTTCAAAACCATGCATATCTTGATGACATCGAACAATGGCTGTCCTTGTTTCACAAAGGGTCTTTGTTAGGGAATGGACTTGTGTCTGGAGCACAGATATAACATTGTTTTGAGCTTGCATAACTTGATCATGAGGTAGTTTGGACGAGATTGCCTTAACAACCAACCCAGTATTATGCAGGAACATGCTTTTGGCACTGTTAGTGGACAGGTACCGACCCACTGCAGCAAGAGATGACATTGCAGTTATAGTTGCCTCGTCACCTTCAGAAGGTGGCGGTTCCACCATTTGTTCCATAGCTTGCTGAAAAGTTGAGTTTTTACATTAGTAGTACCAGAACAGAAGATATTAAGGAGGCAGCAAAACCAAACAAAATAGCTTTGGTCTATATACAAAACTTATTCTGGTGAACCCGTGTAAAATATTAGTTGTATTTTACTGCAAAGTACATAATAAAACCAGATTCCAAACATATGACCATGTACCATGGCTAATGTATTGTCTATTTCTTCACATTGTATTGACAGCTAAGGATAAAGAGACAAAGTTTATAATATGGTAAGCATAGTATGACATCATTCATATCACAAAACAACTGAGAACAGACAAACAGGCAATTGTAACGTTGTGTGGGCAAGTCCAGCACGAAACTAGATTACAGATCAAGATCAAAGGAACATCACTCCTCTCTTTTAAACCTTGTAAGCTGCAATGATACGCTAAGACAATTGTGTATAAAATTGAAAAGAGTAATAGACATTGGCTGCAAACCATGCAGTTCAATGCACAAGTCAGAGTAAGTAGTAGTTAAAAGGCATGAGGATTAAGGACTTACAACAACGGCTTTGACTAGTGTAGGCATGCCCTTCATCTTGCTAGTGTGACAGTCGCTGAAGATTTCCACAGCATTTGCTTCAGGTACTTTTTGGTCCTTGCGGGCTTTCCTCTGCATTTGGAACAAGTCAATATAGATCTGATAATATGGCACAGCGAAAAGAGTGAACCAGCAGCTAATTACAAGAGCCTCGCAGTGTGCAATATAGCTACGAGATCCTGTCGTCTGTTGGAATTTTACTTTCGTACGGTTGGCCTTGTTCTTTAAATAGTTCACCTACAAGAAGATAGATTTGTGAGGCACATGCGTAAATAGGAGTTCAACATGTGATCTGATCACATATATATAACGTACTTGATACTTTGGATTAGACCAGTGTTTAACGAGGCCTCTCCAGTTTTCATCCGATATATTTTCCACTGGAGATGTTTGGGCAAGTTCACTGTTAGCCTTGCCTTCAAAGTGAGTTTTCCTCAAGTTATACCGATATTGTCGCAGAGCAAACTTGAAAACATGGGTGCAAGATTGTCTGGTTGCATCATCTTGGCTATCCAACTTGAACCTCATCTGTTGAAAATTATGGGAGTCTCATTATCAGCAACCTAGAAAGTATGGGACAGAGCAAGATGATATTACTAGTTTCCGTACATAACCATACTTACAGATAAATGGTCGAGGAAGGTGTTGAACTAGGTTTCGTCTTTGTCATTCCTGTACTGAATCCATGTTGGGAGGATACGTGCATGACACCTAACGGCAACCGCTGCCTCTGATACTAACTTGGCTGACTCTGTAGCATCACGTGGCCTTTTTAAACCTGCCTCAAAACGGATCTCCATTCTTCCTCCTCTAGATTTAGTTAACCTATCGAGCATTATCCCTGATGTCTGTTTCCTCTTGCGCCTAGGTGCTAGTCCAACAACGAACATAGGAAGTGTTAGTGTACATCAAATTGTGAGACTACACATAAAGAAGCATGCGACTGTAACTTGACTCCAGCAACTACCTTCTTGCTGTTGAAGCTCACAAGGTTCATCTGATCTTGCCAACTCGTCTTGTGTCAAGAGTGCTTCGAAAGTAGTGTCAGGTGGCAAGGGAGCTTGGGAACGTGCTGCTAGCTGAGTTGACAAATGAGTAACTCGTGCAGCTGGTGGTACTTTGGAAGGTGTTACAACAACTAGGGTTGTCGCTGCTTGTTTGGTGGCAGCTATTAGTTTCTGTTTGGCTTGTTTTGCAGCTCGTGTAGCACGGGATACCGCATTTGTACAATTTTCAGGTGGACTTTGACCTTCTATTGCACCATCAGTACCAGCAGAATCTGCATAATTCTTCCGCTTCCGTTTCCGTGTGTCCTGAGTATTAACACCATCCCCTGCCATTTTGTGCTCCTTCCTCTTTCTCTATGCCAAGTCAAGTCAAGCCAACAAGAAAAAGGAATAAAATTTTAGTTCTTCAGAACAAATTGATGCGTGATACAGATGAACTAACTTTGATGTTAGACAACCGCATGATAGGAGGATGTAATATGTACGAAAAATAGGACGGCATGAGATAATCGAAACCATGATGTGTAAACTAAGAAGAAGGCATTTCAATAAATTAGAAGCAATGCAATGGAAGGTAGACACCATATGAAAGATGCTACAAATATCGCTCTGCCAAGTTAACAGTGTCTCATCATAACTGGCATTTAAACAAATGTGAAGCAGTACAAGAAATAAATCATATGCAAGATGCAAACAACATCACACAACCAAGTTAAAGGTCTCTCATCATTAGTGGCATTGCATATTCACAACATTGCATATTCACAACTTATTATGTGTAAACTAAGCAGAAGGCATTTCAACAAATTAGAAGCAATGAAAGCTAGACACCATATGTAAGACGCAACGAATATCACTCTACCAAGTTAAAATTTTCTCATCATTAGTGCCATTTCAACAAATTAGCAGTCCAAGCTAGAAAATAATGCGAGATGTGAACTATATCAGACTCCCAAGTTAAACGTGTCTTGTGAAAAGTGATTGTTGCAGGTTACACAACAGTAGTACTTTGATGTAAGAACATGGTGTGATAGATAGATTTGTATGTTCTAGAAATAGGAACATGTGTCTTATTAACAAGTATAATGTGTAAAGTAAGCATATGGAATTCAACAAAATCATATGCAACATGCAAGAAAATATCACACTGCCAAGCTAGAGAAAGCACCTGGGATGCCGGTTTTGCCGGAAGACTGCCATCAGTCCCTGCCTTATTTTTTTGCTTCCTCTGTCTTAATTGTATTGCCTTGTCAAGTCAAACCCACAAGAAAAATGAATAAAAATTCGCTTTTCAAAACTCAATGATGCAGGATGCTGACGAGCACTACTTTAATGTAAGGCGACCGCATGATAGGACGATTGAATGTGTAAGAAAAAAGGACATCATTGCGTATTCACAGCTATGAGGTGTAAACTAAGCAGAAGGCATTTCAACAAATTAGAAGCAATGAAAGCTAGACACCATATGAAAGATGCAACGAATATCACTCTACCAAGTTAAAACTGTCTCGTCATAAGTGGCATTTCAACAAATTAGAAGTAGTTCAAGCTAGAAAAGAATGCGAGATGTAACCTATATCACACTCCCAAGTTAAACGTGTCTTATGATAAGTGATTGTTGCAGGTTACACAATAGTAGTACTTTGATGTAAGAACATGGTGTGATAGATAGATATTGTATGTTCTAGAAACAGGAACATGTGTCTTATTCACAAGTATAATGTGTAAAGTAAGCAAATGGAATTCAACAAAATTAGAAGCAATACAAGCTAGACATCATATATAACATGCAACCACATATAACAGTGCCAAGTTATAGGGAGCACCTGTGATGATGGACTAGGGGAGACATGCTCATCATCAACACAGCTACGTTGAGTGTCTATGCATGTGTTGTCTTGCAAATCTTCTTGGGGGGGGGGGGGTGGCGGAGTAGAATCTGTAGAGGCCCTCCGTTTGGAAGGAGCACCTTTATCCACTGCCTTGCTAATCTCCTTCCGCCTTATTGATTTTGAATTGTCAAGTAAAACCGACAAGAAAAGGCAATAAAATCCACTCTTCAGAACTCATTCATGCATGATACTGACAATCACTACTTTGATGTAAGGCAAACACATGATACCAGGATGGAATATGTACGAAAAACAGGACGGCATGGCATATTGACAACTATTTGTGTAAACTAAGCAGAAGCCATTTCAACAAATAAGAAGCAATGCAAGCTAGACACCACATGAAAGATGCAACCAATATGACTCTGCCAAGTTAAAAGTGTCCCATCATAAATGGCATTTCAACAAATTAGAAGCAGTGCATGCTATAAATCATATGAAAGATGCAACCAATATCACACTGCATATACTAAAGGTGTCTCGTCATATTGATTGATGCGGGATACAAAAAAATAGTAGTTTTATGTAAGGATATGCTTAATAGATAGATGTACTATGTACCAAAAACTGGAAGGCATGTCACATTAACAGGTATAATGTATAAACTAAGTAGAATAGCACATGCAATTTAACCAGATTGGAAGAATTACAATCTAGACACTATATGCAACATGCAACCACATATCACACTGCCAAGTTAGAGCAAGCACCTGCGATGGTGGTGTAGGGGAAATGCGGTCATCAACTAAAAAGTTATGTTGACTATCTTCATCTAGCATTGTTATTTCTTGAGAATCATGTGGGGAGGCTGACACTGCATTCTTTAAAAGAGGATCTTTTCTTACAGCAGTCCATTGGCCTGACTGTCTCATCATAAGTGATTGATGAGGGATACACAAGAACATTAGTTTGATGTAAGAACATGGTTAATAGACAGATGTACTAGTATGTACCAAGAACAGGAAGGCATGTCATATTCAAACGTATAATGTGTAAGCTAGGCAGATGCAATTTAACCAAATTGGAAGCAATACAAGCTAGACATCCGGCTGGAGTGGTGAGCATGATCATCGAGGACCTGAGAGCCTGGTGGGAGGCGGGCTGCTTCGCCACCATCGTGGCTTTTTAGTTGGCTTCCAGGTGATGCCTGTCTATGCTGGGCTTGTCACTGGCTCGGCCATTGCTCTGACTAGCTATTTGTCTTCTGGTGCTCCCGGGATGGTGGTTAATGTAAAAAATATCTTTCCTTATCTTAATAAAGACCGACTTTGGCCTTTCAAATACAAGCTAGACACCATATGCAACATGCAACTACATATGACACCGCGAAGTTAAAGCAAGCACCTGGGATGGTGGTTCATGCCGAGCGAGATCATCAACTCCAGAGCTACGTTTGGGCCGTCTCCATCTGCTGACACTACACCCTTTATAGCGACGAAACATGTCTTGCCTAAGCCCGAAGAAAGTTGGAGCTGCTTCTCTCTTTTATTTCGTGCTTCTATCAACTGGTTGGCAGAGGCTGAAATACCCATGCATAAAAAAACAATAGTGAGAGTATGGGTGAAGTGTGTGTAGAACTAGTGCACTGTAAAAGTAGCAGATAGCAGGTGGCTGAAAAATAAATGACAGGAGACATATGATAGCTCTACAACATTGCATGGCAAACAAAATTAGATTCTACTCCGTATGATTTTGTAATATATGAGCACAGGGATGCCTGGGAAATGAAGGTACTCCTCGAGCACACCACCACATGTGGTCCTATCAAAATAACAGTCGACTGAAAATAAATAGGTCAGTCGATTTTTTTATGAACCGTCCGATCTACAAGGAACGGGCAGATGGCCTTCGTCTACCTCCCGCCAGTCACTGTTGACGATCTTTCTCGAACCGCCAGCGACCACCGGCCCAGACCCCTGCCTCCGCCGCCCCGCCCTCCCCTCGACCTCACACCACTGCCGTGGTTGGCAACGCCCCCCGGCCATCCCTTTAAGCCCGGCCGACCTCCAGATCGGGCGCCAGCAGCTCCTAGGCCCCACACACCCCTAAGATAAACACCAAGGCGCTGCTTCCCCGGCGTAATAGGCGGACTGGCGCCTGTTACACCAGGGAATGCTTCCTTTAATTGGGAATCAACTGAGTAGGAATTGAAATCCAGGGGGGCGACGGACCTCTAGCTAAGGTGAAATAGTATATGAGGAGAAACCTTGTGCATCGCGAGTTACTAGGAACATCTAGTATCAGGAAGAAGGTGTAGGAAGAAGCAGTCAACTAGTGTCTTCTATGGGATGAATGCTTTGCAAGCAGACACATAAGATTTGCACGAATAAGGGAAGAGGAGTACCATTTCCGGTTGCCAGTGCTGTGTCCTCCTGATATCGCGGTGATGTTCTTCTTTTTACCGGGGGAACCGATGTTTTGGAGGAGGGTGGAGCCTTGGACAAACCCATGACCAAATTGTTGACTGTGTTGCGATGGCCGTCTGTCGGCGGAGGGGAAGCAGATCCAAGGCGGTGAAGGGCGGCGTAGCGGGAATAGCTCCGGTGCGGTGGAAGGTGGTGATGTTTGAGCGGCAGCGGTGAGGCGCAGGATGGCGTGGTTGAACAAGCTCGGGTACGGCGCACGTCGGCGTCATGGAGGCATCTCGGCCTCGGCTTCAACTACTAGCCATGGAGGGCGTTGCGGTTGCGGTGGACGACGACATCGGGGTATCAGCTCCGGCGTGATGGAGGAGGGCGGCGTTTGATGGGTAGGATGGGGTGGCGGACCGAGGACGCCAGGGTTTCACGGCTGGTGGAGAGGTAGTTTTGGCGCCCACGGAGTACGAATGGGGAATCGGACGGGGGGTGGGGGTGGCGGGGGGAGCTAAGGGGGAACCATGTTTCGGCATGTGACGCGCTTGTTTTTGTTTGTTTAATAGATGGGACGCGCTTGTTTGAAATTTGGGGAAAGTACTAATTTTGCCCCCCTCTTAAATTTCGGACCTACTGCGGGTCGGGGGTAGGACGGTAATCCCAGGTGTCCCAAATAGTGGGCAGGAGCGATTTCGGCCAAGCGAATGTGTGTTTAGGCGTCCGAGGTGTATGAATGTTTTTCGGAGGCGGTTGCGTGGCGTCTAGATGAAGTTACAAACCTACCCCGCTTTAGACCTATAGATGTCGGGCCGGTAGGCTTCACGGGTCGGAGTCAGAAAAGTAATTTCCTTCTACCAAACATTGGTCTCATGCGGTTTCGGGCGAGTAGAGGCTGTTTTGGCACTTCGTTCGAAATTTTGAAATAGAAGCATTCACGTTTAGTGTACTCTTGAACTTTGAGGATTGACCTAAATAGACAATGTTAAATTTGACCTTGTATGTTTGAAAACCTCATTAAATTATGCGCTTCTTTTTGAATTTTTGACACTTGAAAATCCTATAACTACGATTATTTTGGAATGGAGGAGGTAAATTTGAATCTATTTTGTACACGACTATATATGCTATTATGTACAAAAGCAGAGCAAAGATTGGTGCCCCCATAATTTAGGTATGATTTACAAATGCCATGATCTTGAATTCAAATAATTGAATGGACTTCATGTTGAATTTGAATTTTTTAAACCACCTTAAGTTGAATTCAAATGTATGCTAGTTCATAGCTAGCTATTTATAATGTTCATTGTGTAACTTTTGTATGTATAATGTGCTTTACACACACAACGTGAACTATACTCACGTTTATATTCGATTGCTAAAGCGATGCATTGTCTGGAGTTCAAAATACTAACTCTGTGGATCAATTATGTCGAATAATAACATAGACATGCTCAAATTCGATAGAATATAGATGTCTGATGGATCAATGACCGTTCCTTACACGAATTGCAAATATCATGATCCCATCCTAATATTTGGATACAATTTATATTTTTAATCAATGTGTACATTAGTATTTTACGTGTAGTTTCACTCTCCATAGGCCCCTCCTCACACACGCGCTGACTTTCTCTCTCACACATACGCGCACACGGTGTATATCCATCGGTGGTCTCTCACACATGATCACACACTCTCTCCCAAGGTATCTTTCTCACAGACATGCTCTCGATATAACCCTCCCTCCCTCTCGCAACCATTTACGTCTGTTTTCACTAACCTTTATCACAAGCACTCTTCCTCTCACAAGCATACACATGCACAATCCCCATCGACCCTTTCTATATACATAGACCTGCCTACGTGTCTCCCGCACGCACATTATCTTTAGGCCTATCTCGCATGCATTGTCATCACCTCTCTTCCTAATTGACGAGTATGATTCTAGCAGAGCATCCTGTAGGATGCCCCTTAAAGTTAGGTTGGATGAATGGTAATATCAGAGATAAGGGGTTACCTTAGTCCGATGACCTAGGGTTACAAATCCTAGCCAGCTTTGTCAGTGGACACAGAGTCCTTCACGACTGTGGTATCTTTGTCTTGTACAACTAGTCCTCCATGGGTCTCCCTAAATGCGTCACGGGCCTACCAATGTGGCGCAGGATGGAACCGAACCAAGGGCCTCACATCGGCCCACCGGACCTCACGCGGTGACACACCCTCTGCCCCCAGGTCTCGTTATCTTCTCACACCCACACATACCAACACAGACACCACACAAAATATTTTCTCCTCGTGCCTCTATCCCCTCCCCCCTTGTATATACACACTCAAGGGCATGTCTCGCCGTGACATCCTATTCATCTCTCTCTCTCTAGACCTCTCTCATTTCTCGTGCTATCTCTCACACGCCCCCCCCCCCCCGCCGGCCCCTCTATCCATGCCTCTCTCGAATACGTAATACATACACATACCTCTCTAGGCCCTGCCAAATACGTCAACTACACATTCACACATGTTACATCACTTACCCCATTGATCTAGAAAGCCTTCTCTTCACGTTTATTTCGCATACAACATTCCATTTTTAATAAAACCACACAAAGTGTGGCCAAAAAATTATTTTAGAATTTCTACATATAAACAACATTACAAAGTTATATGGAGGAGTATGAACATTAATTTGCATTGCATGGTGCACCCAATGATATTTATTCCGCACTGTGAATTTTTATATTTTTATACTATATATAAAGTTAGTCATAATAAAGAGAAATGAAGAGCATCTCTCTCCATCGCATACACCCCCTCTACGCCCCTTTCACGTACGCACACAAACTATCTCCAGGTCCTCTAAAAGTACGCCCCCAGCACATTCACCCATGTTTCATCTTTCTCTCGCAATATATATAGTGACAATCATTGTATTTGAAGCGAAAGCACGATACGTACATTGGACTTCAGAATCCACTCATTACAGTCACCATTTATGTTTTGTGGTTATTATATAGTCACGGGCTCACCGTACAGCTCTGTATTTGCTCAACACACGACTAGTTGACCAGTTAAACGCTCCACGTGGCACCTCTAGTGTTGCATCACATTATCTCACTACCATTGGGCCCACCTGTCGGCGTGTATAAGAATGAAAACAAATGATAAAAAAATATTGGACGGTGGTTCAAAGTCATGACTGTGGGCACAGTGGACAAGGTGGCCTTGTATTGGTATGCTGAGCCGTCTGTTTTAACACACAGGATTTGGTGTGGTGATTATACACACACGCACGCACGCATGCACACGAACTGCATGCACGCAACACTCAGATGAACACACGCAGCCACGCACGCACGCAACACTCACACGTACACACATAGCCACGCATGCACGCAACACTCACACGCACACACGCACACATGCATGCACACACCACACGACCAACACACACTCTCACGCTCAAGTGCTCAACCTACACGTGCATGCGCACACATCAGGCCCTGACAGACACATACACAACCAGGTTGTTCCCGCGCATGGGTTAGAGTCTTGTCGCGCCTGCATAAATTTGTGTTTATCTCACCTTTTTCCTGTGCGAACTGACAGGTGGGACCCACAAGGAACGTGGTCAATTTAACCAGTCAACATAGTGCCATGCAGACTATTTGGTCGGTCAACAGAGTGCAATACGATGCTGAACGGTGAGCAAGTGACCATATAATCACCGCAAAACGTATATAGTGACCATAATGAGCGTATTCTGAAGTCCGGTGACCGTATTATGCTTTTCGCTTGAAATACACTGACCGCTCGTGTATTTATCTCTCTTCTCTCTCTCTCTGTGGAGCCGAGTAGGCCAACGTGCCAGTGCCTAAATTAGCGCATGCCACCCCATTATTGATGTACTGGTTTCATAAGAGCGAACAAGCATTCACGTCTACTGTACAAACTGTAGATATGAGTTACAAATGCTATGAAGACGAATACAAATATTTGAATCCACTTTATGCCCAATTTCTCTCTGTAGGCCCTCCAAAAGTACATCTCTACACGTTCTCGCATGTTACATCTAACAACTATGCAATACAACACTACTACTACACTCTAACACAATAAATCATATGTGTTTTTAGTTTTACTAGATCTCATATTGTTACTTAATTATTCAGTTTGCATACATTAAAATTGCCTTTGAAATGTATGGCTAGTATAATCTACCGTGCGGGAAAAATCCCGCCCTTGCCAGTTTAATCGGGTTTTTATCGATGGATCGTGCGAAACAACAAAACTATAGTAGTACTACAGTACAAGTAACAGTTCACTGGGCCGCCGTGTTGTGTACTCCTCCGTCGCAAGAGTGGAGCGCTCGCTTTCATAAATGTTCTAGTCCCTTCCGCCGACATGTGGGACATCAAGCAACCGGGTCCATGTGCCATACCGAAATAATAGTGCAGATCAGCAGGGGTGAAGCACCCCAGTCATGGCGCCGGCTTAGTAATGAGCAATGAGGCGTCAAATCACAAAGCTGCACCTTTCCTGCAGTTAAGTTGGAGGGACAAAGTAATGCTAAAAAAAGAAGTTGGAGGGACGAAGCAACCATCATTTCACTCGTTGCCGAATCCACTTCTCCCTCATCTTCTTCAAGTTAACCACGTGTTGCTTCTGCCATTGTTCTGCCTCATGTGGGATGCGGATCGGCTTGGTAAAGCACTGACACGTGGGACCACGTGTTAGCAAACGGCCAGGCCAACGTCCTCTAAAAATAAGAAACCCCCTGCCTTCCGTGCGGCAAAATCACCTCCTTTTTACTAATCTGAATACTATAATTTTTTAGATCAATATAATCGAGATTTGTATAGATAGCAGACAGGAGCAAAACCAAGCGGTACGGTTAAGGGCATCCACAATGTGTAGCCAAATGTGAAAATAGCTTTTGGCATCGACGGGAACCATTGTGGACGGTGCTACCAAAGCCAAAAAGATGGAACCGAAGCTCCCTAATTGATTGATTGAAGCAATAGAAAAATGCAACCTCTCTCCTCTTTCTCCCGTGCTTGGACGTATGTACAGTATAGAGCACAGAGTCTACTCCGCTGTCCCTTCTATCACAAATCACAAAGCAGTGAGGCGTCAAATCACAAAGCACGGACGAAGCAACCATCATTTCACTCTTCGCTGACTCCGCTTCTCCATCGTCTTCTTCGAGAAACCACCTTACCGCACTAAGCTGGACGGACGATGCTATTGTGTAGTACTAGTACATTTACGCATCCTTTGGTTCAACAGACTTCTTGGATGCAAAGAAGGCGGTTGTCTTGGCTTGCAGGCGGCACTTGCGAATGACTTACCGTGGTCTGCCTCAATGGTGTGCTCCGTCAACGCACTTTGCCAAACCACAACGTTCTAGATATCGTCGACATCACCGCAATGGGGAAGGAAGTCAAATAGTTATTACCTCCATTTTTTTGTATACAAGGTCAGTATCAAAATTGCAATTTGCAGAAGGCCACTAACACTAATCGAGGCAAAATTGATGGGGTTTGCCTCGTACTACCAATGAAGGACATTAATATACCCTTGCATGCATGCGGAAGTGAGAAGGTTGGTTTACATGGCGCTGCATTAATCAAGCAATGAGGAGTGACATGGTTAGCTCTTTGGGCGTTGGAGAAAAAATACGCATTAATTGACACATCAAACGAGGATTTGTATCAATCAATCCCGCGAAGGAAAACCCCGCCTTTCTTTTTTAACACAAGTAGTACGTACGTACTTGTATCCTGTTTGGGTCTAGGCCATGCATTGCCATACTTCGCCACACATTTTTGCCAAGCTTTCCTAAAGTTTTCAAAATGAAAAGGAGGTACACTTGCGCATGGCTATCGCGGTCGCACCGCACCATCACACAGTCACTCCTGCACGCCGCAAACCCAACTAAGGGAACGCACCCTCACTGACACGTGCTACCGCATGTGATCAAACCAAAATCAGCAATCCTACCGCTGACACATAATTTTCGTTCATACAGTATGTTTATCCAACCACATGTTGGGGAAGATCCGTACAGCCCGTGCGGTGTTCTGTTGGGGAAGAAGAAGAGGTGAGGAAGAAGAAGGGGTAGGAGACGTAGGATATTCATCCAACCGCCTGAAATGGTCGACTGACCCAAATGATGAAAGTCAGGCGACTTGCATAAATATATGTTTTTACACAGCAAAAGATCCCTAAAAACAACAACATAAAGAAGAACTATCACTGCTCGTAGAACGAGACAGCCTCATCGTCTTTGGTTGCCGGTGCGAACCAGCCGTAGCTGCCGATGTCTGTCTCCGCACCGTGGTTGTCCTCGGCCTCCAGCTACTCGTTCATGCGGAGTGTGCGGGCGCTCTGCATGGACGCGAGCACCGCCCGGTTCAAGTCCAGGATGTCCGGTTCCGCCTGCAAGAGGGCCTCGATGGCAGCGGCATCCACGCGCTCTGCGTCGAGTTGAGCCTCCGCCGCCCGGTTCAAGTCCAGCATGTCCGGTTCCGCCTGCGGGAGGGCCTCGATGGCAGCAGCATTCGCGCGCTCCGCGTCAAGTTGAGCCTCCGCCGCCCGGTTCACATCCACAACATCCAGTTCCGCCTGCAGGAGGGCCTCGATGGCAGCGGCATCTGCGCGCTCTGCGTCGAGTTGAGCCTCCGCCTCCCGGTCCTTCTTTAGGATCGCCAGGTTGAACCGCTGGTCCGCCTGCACCATGGGGGACCCGGACGCTGGCACGAAGTCGACGTCCATCGTCTCATATGCATCGGGGACCTTCAGCTTCCTCCTCCTCGGAGCTTGGCTCCAGAGAACTCGGGGATTGGCCCGCCACAAAGCAAGCTTGGGAACGGAGGTATGTGGCGCCCACCGCCGCCGCGATTTCTGCGCGACGCTCTGGCATCAGCATCTTGTAGTACATGATCTTGTGGCGCACCATGGCTTTCCGGCGAACTAGGGGACGGTTGATGTGGGCTAGGGGATCGAAAGGTGGGGGAATGGGCTGGAGAGGAGGTGTGGTTTTTGGGCAGTGGTGATCGGCCGGCAAGTAGCTGGCATAGGCCGAGCAGCAAAGGTTCTGGTGTGAATAGTGGTTTCGGTGATGACCGGTCAATCGGTTCTGACTGTGCGGAGTTTGCAAAGCCGTACGGCTAGAGCCTGGAGAGTTGTGGGGTGTGATGGTACCAAAGTTTCGTAGTTTCACGTGGCAGATGTCCGAACCTCCCCACCGTTCTTGTCGACGACGAGGCGGTGACTTCGTAAATCTCAAGATGACTAGCAAGATGCCCGTGCATTGCACGGAACATTAGGATGCATTTTTTTATGATATCTCGAGAATTTCATCGAAAAATGGTATCTCGAGAATTTCATCAAAAAATGATATCTCGAGAAAGATGAGAGATAAGGTGAGAAGGAGTGGGGCGCGGTGGTGATTGGTGGTCGGACTTAGCGGAGGCATGGGGATGGACGATGCTGGCAGCAGCCACCATGCCAGATTGTTCTAGAGGCTTCCTTTTTTAATTACTCATCAATGAAGTTGTGGGAGATAAGGATGAACGATAGAGGTGCGGGTATCCTTTTGCAAAATTGCCATAGTTTGCTTTCTATCTGTCAGATATAGATCGGACGGTCTATATTGCAAGATGGCAGGCACACCATCATCACCGAGAGTAGGGATAAGAGTAGAGATAGAGGTATGACGGCTCAGTCTCTCGAAGGTGCTCATAGGGGTACGGTGTGCGTGTGTGCGTTCATAGCGGTGAGTGTATGCCCGCATGTATGAGCGCTTGCATCTATACTGTGTTAAAAAAAAGGAGTACTCGAAGTATGCAAGTTCACAAGGAACGGACGGTGTACATCACTCTTGTCGCGTTCGCATTGCACCCCAGCTGCTGGACCCTCCACGTCGCTCATCCAATGGAACGTGCTTCGTCTTGCGTTTTCACTCGCTTGTGGGACCGCAGTTCAGAGCAAACCAACGTCCCTCCCCCTCCCCCGCCCGCGTCATTTATACTACTAGAAGAGAGAGAGGTCGGCCGAGTGATTCCCTCCATTTTATGCGGAGTAAATAAAAACGGAGGGAGTATACTACTAGTACTATGAGCACTGCATACTCTACTGCAGATGTTGTCAGTACTCCACTAGTACTACTATTTCTACTACTATTGGACAGGGAGCTTAAAAAAGTTACTATTGGACTGGCTATATGTGGCGAAATCCTAGTAGGAAGAGCATGCGCGAGAACAAGCACATTCACGTGTTTGAAAACAAATTGGAAAGCATCTCTGTTTGAATACAAATCTAGGAGTACGTACGAATCTAACAATATTGATTGGGCGTTGTTGAATGTTGATACTTTTTTCTGTAAGTTTGATCAAAGTAGAGATACTTTGACTACACATAAAACTTATATGTAAACTAGAAAGGATCAGAGGGAGTATATTGTACGTTCAAAAGCAAAACGAACATTGAATACCCTTTATATATGATTTGCTGATGCTATGATCACCAGTTCAAAATATTGAATCCGCCTTAGGTATCACACATGCACCCACTCGTTCTCTCTCGGTTTCATCTCGGGGTCCGGAGATCGATTGAAAGAGGACTAGGGTGGGTACAGTACGTTCGTTTCACTTTTGAACGTACAATATACTACCTCCGATCCACACAGACCCCCCCGGGTCATTTCTATCATAGAAACACACCAAACCTTTATCTCCTTGCACGACACGCACTTGATCTCTCAACATCAATTGATCTCGTCAAGATGTGTCAGGGCATGAACCGAATGGGATGTCAAAACTAAAATGGGAAGTGACACGTAGTGGAGGCAAAGTGAAACTTTAAACGAACCGTTTGTCTGGATGCATGTCAGACAAATTACAACATTGGAAATACAAGCATGGTCTAGGCCCACATGCGAATGATACTCGGCGGAATGTTCAAATGAGGCATGCGGGAGGATGGACTCGACCGGAGGGCGGCATGATCGATGGAGAAGAGGGTTGGAGAGGAATGAGAAATAAGCAATGCCACATGATTATACTTGAACGGCTCACATAAACATAAAGTTGTCTTGTTTTCCCTTTAGTCTTGGTCACGAAATAAGATACTCCCTCCGTTTTTATTTACTCTGCATATTAGGTTTGACTGAAGTCAAACTTCATAAAATTTGACCAAATTTATAGAAAAAATATGAACATTTACAATAGCAAATCTATATGATGTGAAAGTATATTCAATAATGAATCTAATGGTATTGATTGGTTATTGTATATGTTATTATTTCTGTCTATAAACTTTGTCAAAGTTTACAAAGTTTGACTTTGAGCAAAGCTAAAATGCGGTGTAAATAAAAACAGAGGGAGTACGCAGGGACTAGTATATAGTTACTACTGCCAGAACATGGTAAGTTGGACCCCTAAATGCGGGCACGGACCGGGCACACCTCAATTATTCCTTCAAACAGTCGGACACCTACATTAGCACACCATCCGGCTACTTAATCAAGTGTTATGCTTCACTAGTTGAAAAGGAAAAGGGTGATACCATACCCAGAACAACCACACTTGGGGCTAGGGTAACAACTTGGTACTGTACCACATTTGAACCAGGGCACAAAAACCACCTGTTCTGCGCCTAATGGGTAACGCAGAGCACTGACGCTCGAATTTTGGCCGGGAAAACAGGGAAACTAACATGTGGGGCACACCTGTCGGGATGACGTGGCACATACTAGTCCAATGGAGGAGCTGGCCCACGACCTCCGCGCCACCGGCAACCGTTCATCTCGGTCGTGGGGGCCAGCAACATGGCGCAGCTCCCGCACCGCCTCTGGACACGGCAAACGCGGTGAGCGACACGCTCATCGTCGTTGGACACGCTCGACTTCAGGGTGCCGAGGGTGGCGTTAGCGCGGTGGCACGACCAGCAGATCAGCACCCGGCTCATCGAGGATGCACGGGGCACCAAAGTGCGCGCGCGCCGCGACGCATCCACGGAGTGTTCTAGCGCGGCCAACTGCATCCCCAGGACCTGAGACCATGTCGGGTCGTCTTGCTTTTTCAATGACATGTGGGGATCGCATGTGAGCAAAGGGCATCTCCAACGTTGCCATGACCACAGCTGACTACCCTGGCACACCAAAAACCGTCGTCCCTCACGCCATCGTGCGGTGCGTTCCCAGCCGGCGCCAGCTACCCGTATTCATGCCGTCCGTCCGTATGCCGTCATTAAGAGGCTCGGTGCCCGAGGAACCAACTCCGGTGACTTAGTGATGCACCCGGACACTTGGCCTCACCGAAATGCGCTACTTAAAGCGGCACCGCCCAGCTAAGCTCCACACCATAGCGCATCCTCCTGCTACCTGGCACGGTGGCACCACATCCACCATGACCGCGAGCGCGAACGCTATGCGGGAGAGCTTATCTTTGGGGATGAAGCTCGAGGTCGCCGCCCTCGCTCAAGTCGCCTCTTGCAATGCAATAGCGGCGTAGCCGAACGAGGACGCGACCGCACAAGCGGTGGCCACGCTGGCGGCCGACGACAGGAGCACCATCAGCCACGTGTCCTACTTGCCGCCGTCCAACGTTCGGTGGCGCATGTGGCAGGTGAAGCGACGGACCGTCCACGTCCATCATCATCGACCTCACGTCCACAGGCACCGTCGAGGTCGGGGACTCCTCCGAGGATGAGTAGGGCATGGGAGGCGGTAGAGCATGGTGTGCCAACTGGCCGGTCCGTCTCCCGTGTTCTACTCTTCCTCGCCGGAGACCGCACCTTCACTTCACGGGTCTTGAACCCCGCCCCCATACATGGAGATGGCAGATGGAGGACATCGGTCGCCACCGTAGAAAAGGTTTAGGGTCGGGTTTCTTTTATTTTTCTGTCCTATAAAAGTTTGAAATGTAATGAAAATCTGTCGTGTTTGCATGAATCTCGTCCGGTGTATATGAACTTTCACAATAATAGTAAGATATATTGTACGAGTATGAAAATATATGGAAAGATGATTCGTTTTTGTGTGTATAAACTTAGAAGGTTTGACCCAAGACAAAGCTAACATGTGAAGTAAATAAACACATAGGGTCTACATACACAATTTATCATAGGCACTCCAATTGGACGTCCACTACACATTCACGCATTTCACATCTTTCTACATCTACGGGAACCTACGAAAGGGTTAACATAAATTGCCTCTCTCTCTCTCTCTACCGCTTGATTTTCATGGTGGTGGGCCCCTCCCTCCCCCAATCTCCAATCAACAGCCCACATGTTTCACATTACATTAATTACCTAATAGGGATTACGTAGGTATAGCATTACTCGTCCTAAAAAAACCAACTATGCCAACCTCCCAGCATATCGCGCGGGAAAAGACCCGGCCGCGCCTTTTTAGTCGGGATTACCCGATTACTAGTAGTAGTATCGATGGATCGAGCGAAGCACCAAGTTTAAAAGGAAAAAAGGCGGTACACTCACAGCACGCTTGTCGCGGTCGCATTGCACCCGTCACATGGTCGGTCCTGCACACAGCTCACGCAAACGGAACGCCCATCGACTTGCATCTTCACTGACACGTGGGACCGCACTTGGAGAAACCGACCATGCGCCAAACTCCCCCGCCCACTACTCGAAAGTTCCCCCCAAATCCCAAATTCAACCGCCCTTCGGCCAACTAGCCAATAATATTCCCCAAACCCCCCTCCCCCCGGCTCCCTCCACTCCATTCGCTCCGCCAAAGCCGCCCTCCCTACCACGCCGATATGTCAGCGCTGCGGTTCGTCAAGGGGACGCACGGTGATCCTCTTGCTCCCATAGTACGCTCTCGTAGACTGCCGTCCTCTAGCCGCGCTGCCACCGCTGGCGACGTTCTTGTGGAGACGCACGGTGGTCAGCTTCTCCCATGATACGCGCATTCTAGAATGAGGCCCCATGCATGTCGGAGTAGCGGTGAATGTTAGCTGATAGACGCTGTTAATCTCAATGTTTGCCGAAATAGTTCACAGTCAATATGCTCTGCTTAAGAAGCTTCCTTGCCCTGTTCTGCACTCAATCTGCTTAGCTGAGATGGCATGCCACGCCCGAATATTTGTTAAAATATCCTGCCATATATTTATTGTGACGTAGATTGCCATGGTTTAGTAGCCAATCTGTTAGGTGAAATAGCTCTACACCATTTTATACTCGATCTTTGTTGCTGAGATGGCCTTCGATGGCTGTGTGCTCGGCCTCATTGACTGCTGAAATAGCCTGCCATAATTTAGCACTCAAATATGTTTGCAGAATTAGCTTTACATATATTTCGTTACTTAGATCTGCTTGTCCAAATATCTTTCCATAGCTTTAGACATCGACCTAGGTATTTTTTTCTGGACTTCATAAAAAAGCATATATGTTTTTCCTATAATATCTAGTAGAAGAACTAATTTGTATGTCTAACAGATGGACATGACTTGGATAACTTCTGCTCGAAGATTCTCCGCTGCATATGTCGAGGGGGTTGAAAACTTCATGAACTTTATCAGAGCTGAGTATGGTGGTCCGAAATCAGATGTGCTCTGCCCGTGTAGCAGTTGTATGAATTCAGTTACAAGACCCCTGTCAACTGTGCAAAATCATCTACACTTGTATGGGATGTTGGTCACATATACTAGGTGGGTTTATCATGGTGAAGCTGTGAACGTCAATGTTACTGACTATGTGGAAGCAGCAGATAACCATCTTGATCTGCCTGATGCTCAGGTGGAAGAGGAGGAGGAGGTGGTGGTGGCGGAGCCAGTGAGTTTGACCAACATTGAAACAATGCTACAAAATGCTCGCGCATTTCGTGAACTTTCACCTGCAGAAGAAAAACGGTGGGCCCGCATGTTGGAATAATGCAACGTGGCTGTCACCCTAGGAAATAAGCTGTCAGTATTCTCAGCTATGGTCACCTTTCTTCAGGTGAAGACATCTGAGCAAATGACCAACAAATCATTCGATGCGATGTTGGCTGCTTTCCGCAAATCTTTCCCAGCTGCGTCTGAGCTGCCACACACCTATAGTAAAATGAAGAATTTCCTTCATGCAGTTGGAATTGGATATGATATGATCCATGTTTGTAAGAATAATTGTGTTCTGTTTTGGCAGGATTATGCCAACTTAAGTGAATGCCCAAAATGCAAATCATCAAGATGGAAAGATGGCGATGCTGTGAAGAGGATTCCTCATAATGTTCTGAGACATTTTCCAATTATACCAAGATTGCAGAGGTTGTTTCATGATGCTGAAACAAGAGAGGATGTACTGTGGCATTCTAGGAACCAGGAGTACAGAGATCAGAATGTAATGAGCCATCCATCTCATGGTAGTGACTGGAAAAGCTTCAATCAGAAACACAAAAAGTTTGCTGCTGACCCAAGAAACATTAGACTTGGCTTAGCTACAGATGGATTTAACCCATTTGGCCACCAGAGCGCCACATATAGCATGTGGCTAGTGCTTGTTATCCCTTACAACATGCCTCAAAATGTCTGCACCAAAGAATCAAACTACATGATGGCCTTGCTCATCCCAGGTCCAAAAAGTCCTGGAAAGGATTTTGATTTGTTCATGGAGCCTCTTGTGGAGGAACTTCAACATCTATGGAGGGGTGTTCTCACTCGAGACCTATATAGCAGCCCACCAGCTAATTTCTTTCTGCGTGTTGTTATAATTTGGTGCATCCATGATTATCCGGCTTTGAGCACTATGTCAGGGTGAACGACACATGGTTACAATGCATGTGTTCACTATGACAAGAAACCGCTGTCATACACACTACTTAGCAAGAGCTGTTACATTGGACACCGCCGTTTCCTTGCCAAGGACAAGCCGTATCCTACAAAATACCAAAGACATGTGTTCAATACAAAGCATGAAAACCGTGATGTGCCAAAGAGGCTCACCGGCAATGAGTTGCAAGTGGAATTAGAGAAGGTCGGGCATATTACACCAGGAAACCATCCTGATAATGGTAGCGGGAAAAGGAAGCGTGGCAGGGCAGAAGAGAGATTATTGTTTACCCGCAGGTCCACTTTGTGGGACGGGGAGTATTGGAAAGATTTGGATCTGCCGCATAATCTTGATGTGATGCACATCGAGAAAAATATATGTGACAGCATTATTGACACACTTCTTAATATTGAAGGCAAGACGAAAGATACCTTAAAATCTAGGATTGATTTGACACACCTAGGTATCAGAAAGGATTTGCAGGTGGAAGATGAAGGTAAACCACGGGATATGGCACCAGCTGTGTACGTCTTGGACAAGGTAAAAAGAAAAGAATTCTACAAGGTCCTGTCATGTGTGAGATTCCCACATGGATTTGTTTCCAACCCTGAAAGGAGAATCAGTGCAGATGGAAACAACGTACAAGGGTTGAAAACTCATGACTGCCACGTCCTACTTCAAAGGGTTTTACCTGTTAACCTTCAAGGATTGGGCCGCCCTAACTTATACAGAGCACTTGCAGAGTTGGGACAATTCTTCAGGGAACTCTATAGTAGAAATATCAGGATAGATGCTTTGGAGCGTCTTCGAGACAAGATACCAACTATCCTATGCGACCTTGAGAAGATATATCCTCCAGCCTTCTTCGATGTGATGGTGCATTTGGTTGTTCATCTACCTGATGAGGCAATACTTAGAGGTCCAATACAGTATGGCTGGATGTACCCTATTGAAAGGTAGCTAGGCACTTTCAAGGGCTATGTTAGGAACAGAGCTAGACCTGAGGGTTCCATTGCAGAGTCCTACATTGCTACAGAAGCATTGACATTCTGCTCAAAATACATTGAAATAGCTGATGAGCTTAGCAAAGAGGTGGGTGAAGACAATCCCGAGCTTAATGTTTTTGATTGTTCTGTTCGAGTTACAGGGAAGAGTCAACAAGATGACAAACCTAAAGATTTGGACAAAATGGTTTGGTATGTGTTGAATAACTGTCCTGAGATTCTACCTTATATCGAGTAAGTGCTAAGTACTGCAGCTTATACATCATAATCTACTAAACTTGCAGCACATTCTTATATATTTAGATGTTTGACATGATCACTATGTTGTGCAGCATCTACAAAAAGGAGTTACAACTGCAAAATCCAAGAAACATTAACAAACTGGTTATGGCAGGATTTGCGAAATGGTTCAAGAGCCATGTAAGCTTTTGAATTGCACTGTCAGTTTTTTTAATATATTGAGTACATAAGATGTTCAGCTTGTCTATTTTCTAACCATAGGCTAAGAAGATGCAGGAGGATGGGCACGCAGTTAATGATGCCCTTTAGGCACTAGCAATGGGTCCTGATACTCGGGTAAGACATTATGAATCTTGCGTTGTTGGAGATGTGCGCTACAACACCCTTGAACGCGACGAAGGCAGGAAGACACAAAACAGTGCCATCATGAGCACGGATAAGTACTGTGAAGAGATAACTGAAATGTATGCTAACATAATAGACATTGTTTAGTTGCAATATATCTCCAGTTTTGAGGTTCATCGATGTGTGGTTCTGTTGTGATGTCGTTGGTATAACCTGTTTTCCAGGATCGCAAAACCCAGAGCTGATGACTATTTCAAATCCATCAATGTCAAGGCGGCATACCAGACCTACGAGCCTTTTATTTTGGCAAATCAAGCAACAGAGGTATTTTTCTTTGAAGTCACATTTGCACATAGCGATGACTGGAGAGTATTGCCAAGGTTTGAGCAGAGGAATTCGTTTAATTAAGTTGCACAACAAGATGATGCTTACACTGCTCCTGATGTAGAAGATTCCACAGGTGTTCCTAATATCTTTGAGAACCATCATGTCAATGACGCTGGCGAAAAGATTGCCTGTCGGGTTGTGGACATACGAGAGTTGATCAATAAGACGCCAACGTTCGAGGACATTGAGGATGAATAAGAAGATGACATTGGGGGGAATTACGATTCAGACTAATACACATGGCAAAGATGTTGACGTTGCTGCAGCGGATGATGATTAGATTGCTTTTGTCATATTTGCCTGTCAGAAGATGTTTTTTTGTCTACTATGTGAAATTGTGTTTGCTATGACAACTGAAACCTGATGAAGTTGTTCTTTAGTATTTTGCTGTGAGAACATCACTTATTATGTATGTTGATTTGTGTTTGGTGATTGTATGACGATTAAAACATGATGGCATTTTTGTTTAGTTGTACTCATATCTGGCTGTGAAACTTGTATTTGATGACATAGTTTCCTGTTGGACTGCAATTTGCTCGACGTCTTCGAATGGGAACAAAGCTGACCTGACAGGGCCTCTGCTAATTTATTTATTTATTAGCGAAAGGGCCTCTGCTATTTATTTATTTATGAGCAAAAGGGGATACCCCCCGATTTTCGTTAATAGAAATCATTAGATGTTCACAACATTACGCCCAGCCTGCTAAACAGGTTTCATTCATTACTAGTTTCAGCAAAGTGCTTATGTCATAGCCACTGAATACATCACGAGTGCTACATACACTGCAAATAAAGAGACAATCATCCTACAGAGCACATCGATTTTCCCCATTATCTTCACAAGCTCTTTCGTCTCCTCATTGCTGTCAAGGCTGTTCAGCAGCTGTTGCTTGGCCATGATCAGAGGAACTGCACCTTTAACCTTCTACTCTGCATCTTCCTGTTCTGCCATTCCTTCAGTTACTTGTCCAACACCTCAACCTGCTGGTATTGGGATTCCTCGGCTAACCAAATAATCTGCGTAGTTGCATTCCCCCACATCAGAAACTTCCCAGAAATACAAATCACAAAAATCTTCCCTTTTCTGCACGAATCAAATTGGAAGATCATCAACCAAACTATTAAAAAAATTAGCAACTGAAAGCAGCGGAAGAACACTTAAACATATTATTACCCCATGATTCGGGCATTTGTAGAAGACTCGGCCAGGGTTGAGGATTGTGGTCGAGATGCGACGCACAACTCTGCGTGATTTGCAGCAGTGGCACCACACCAACGGTAGCGGGTTGCGATGAGCAACCGGCTGCGGTGCGTGTGCCGGTGGGGGTGTGATGAGACCCACAGGCGATGGTACGGGTGGTGACTTGGCGCATATCTGGTTGTTCCCTACTGAAGAGCAAGTGGACGAGCCACCAGCGGACATGGTTGCTGCGGCTAGAGCTTCTGATGATAGGCAAAGTAAGTAGAGAAGAGGAGAAGCGAACGTTGGATATGTCAGTTTCATTACTTGCAGAGTAGCATAGCACCATATATAGTCATAGTCTAGGTTTGTATTCAAACCAGGTACAGGAGCACGTCTCTCTTTTTTCTAAAACTTAGCAATGTCTCTTTACTGGTACACTAGCTTGTTCTGTACACCTTCTCAAGTCTTTGATTTTCTTTTTTTTGTGAGGAAGGAAGGAGGAGAAAATTGAGGGTTCCTGGGACTCGAACCCAAGACCTCTTGGTTGAAAACCAAGGGTGCTAGTCACTTATGTGGCGAACGTTCCCTGGGAGGAGGACGGCAAATGAACGCATTTTCCTCGCAGTTTTAGTTGCAACGCAAGATCAAATGGTCACAGTTTCGGGAATGTTATCTGGCGAACGAGCCTAGTTTTTCTTTTCTTCCTATATATAAAAAAGTATGCTACCTGGTGTCGGCTTAGTCATCAAATGATTGTGCCAACCTTGACCGTTGGATTGACATTCAACGTCTGTCGTGTTTCTTCAGTCTCTTCTTCCTCCAGCCACCAAACCCAAACCAGCGCTGGCAGGACCGCCTGCTCCTGCCTCCCACGGCTGGCTGTGCTGCCGCGCATCCATCATGGCCACATCACACCCCTAAAACTTTGTGCATCTTCCCCAGCTCCTGTTCGTTCCTGTCTGAGGCCTCACCATTGTCCTCCCCTTGGTTCGCTCGCCGTGGTGCCACCCTCCGGTGTTGTCAACATGGTCAACAACCGAGAGGAGCAAGGAGCTGACTGTACATGGTGAGGATGATAGTAGGGACCCACCAGGATCATGGCAGTAGGCAAGCAAGTGCCTCCTTTATTACAAGAAAAAAAGGGTTCCTCCTGATGGTTTCCTGACATCTGGGTGGCACGCCACAGTCAACGTAGTCAATAAGTGAGATAACTGCACAAGGAGCGGTAGACACCCGGGACCCAGCAGCACGCGCAGTAAAATTTTTTTTGGGGACGGAGAAGGGTATCAACAGGGTTGTGCGGGAGCTGTGGCCCATCTAGCCCAGGCTTTTATTTCATATGTTTACCACATGACCAGCCCAGTTTTTTTCCCTTTATGAAAATGGCTAGCCCAGCTATTTTGTTTTTTGCAGAATAACAAACGTAGGCCTACTTGCTTTTCTACGCCCTGCTGCGCCGAAAATATTTCAAGACGAGGAGGGATGCATTCGGGCTTGCCCAGAAAATGGGCTATAAGTAATAAGAAATGGGCTGTAAGTAATAAGAAATGGGCTGTAAAATGAAAAAATACATCAAACAGGCAATTAGTTCCAAAATACATTTTTCTTTCGGATTTTGATATTGTAAATTTCATTGATTTTGTGCGGGTAAAATTTCATTGGATTTAAATTAAGGTATGTTTAGTTTTTAAATTAATTTGAATCTGGCTAGAAATTTCGGGCTGTATGCTGTTTGGGACAGATTTGGAGGCTGACTTGTCGGTCTACTAGGTTGACGTGTACGAAAGGCTTTGTCAACTTAGTCCATAAACGATTCTAGCAGCAGTGACCGCTGGATGTTAATCCAACGGCCGTGCTTCTTCTTCAATATCTGATCTTCTTGCTCCAGCCGCCCAAACCAGCATCGGTGGGACTGCCTGCTCCGGCTCCCGTGGCCGGTTGTGCTGCCGCACAGGTCGCACCGCCCCACCATACTCCATCGCTGGCCAGGCCATTCCTCTACTGACCCACACCTCCTATTATTTTCGGGTGATGGCAGACGAACCAGTAAACCCTCGTACTCCCCACCGCGTGGGCAACCACTGTCGAGTCTTCCCCGGCTCCGGGTCGTTCCCTTCCTAGGCCTCGCCGTCGTCCACCGCCTTGGTGCTCTCGGCACAGCGTGGTCAACGTGGTCAATGAACAACATCCATCGGAAGAGGACTGTATGTGGAGAGGCTGACAGCTGGGTCCACGGCCGCACGCAAGGAAGTGCCTCCTTATTACGCGCAAAATAATGATTCCTCCACCTGAGAGCAGGGACCCACCGGAAGGGCCTCTGTATTTCATGAAAAAAATGTTCCTCCCGCTGACAGCTCGGACCCACCAGCTATATCTTCGCACGCAAGGAAGTGCCTCCTTATTACGCACAAAAAAATGAATACTCCCCCTGCTATCTGGGACCCACCATAGTTGGAGGCTGACTTGTGGGCCTACTAAGTTGATGCAGATGGAGGGCTTTGTCAACTTAGTCAATATGCATGATTCTAGCTCCAGTGACCGTACGATGTCCATCCAACGGCCGTAGTGCTTCTTCAACCTCTGGTCTTCTTGCTCCAGCCGCCCAACCCAGCGTCGGTCGTGCTGCCTGCTCCTGCCTCCCGTGGCCGGCCCTGCTGCCGCGCAGGCCTCACCGCCCCACCCTACTCCCATCGCTGGCCTGGCCATCCCTGTACTCTCCCAGACATGCTGTTATTCTCTGGCGACGGCAGCCTCACAGTGCAGCCCAACCAGTAAACCCTCGTATGCCCCTCCGCGTGGGAAACAACTACCGAGTCTTCCCCGGCTCCGGGTCATTCCCTACCTAGGCCTCGCCATCGTCCACCTCCTTGGTGCTCCCGGCGCGGCGTGGTCATCGTGGTCAAGGAATGACTTACATCGGAAGAGGACTGTACGTGGAGAGGCTGACAGCTGGGTCCACGGCCGCAGCATGGAAGTGCCTCCTTATTACGCGCAAAATAATGATTCCTCCACCTGACAGCAGGGACCTACCGGAAGGGCCTCTGTATTTTGGCTTAGTTGTATTTTGCGAAAAAACGTTTTCTCCCCTGACAGCTGGGACCCACCAGCTCTATCTTCAGACGCAAGGAAAGTGCCTCCATATTAGGCGCGAAAAAAATAAATCCTCCCCCTTACAGCTCGGACCCACCATCAATAACTTCGCACGCAAGGAAGTGCGTCCTTATCCTCCTTGACAGTTGGGACCCACCTGGTCGAAGCGTACGTAGCGTTGTCGCGAACGTGTACGTACATACTGGTCGATCGGTCTCTCTGCAATGATGAACCGTGGCGGAGCAAGCAGCGGCACGTGTAGTAGTAGTGCCCCCAACGTAGCAGTTCAGGCAGTCCCTTCTAAACCATGTACGCGCATGCCAAAAATTACGGCCACGTACATACATACGGGCGTGGTCTCGAACGCCTACTCGCGCATACGTATGGCCAGGGCTCATGTACATGGAGAGGCAACGGACAGCAGCAATGGCGTCCTGTTCATCGGGCAGCCAACCGGCTGGGTCAGAACGGAGAAACAACGTCCTGTTTGTCGGGAGGCAACAGATTGGGTCGGAATGCATCATGTTCAACGGGATCCAACCGGCATGGACGGAACAGCCGAAACGGGGTCTGGCGAACCGCAGTACGGAGGAAACAGCCTTCTGTTCGACCGGCTACGGTCGAAACGGGGGTCCTGTTCATCGGGAGGGGTGTGGCGTACCGCAAAACGGAGGAAACGGACTTGTGTTGGAGCGCTACGGTCGAAACGGAGGTCCTGTTCATCGAGAGGGGTCTGGCGTACCGCAAAACGGAGGAAACGGACTTGTGTTGGAGTGCTACGGTCGAAACGGGGGTCCTGTTCATCGGAGGGGTGTGGCGTACCGCAAAACGGGAATCCATGGGCTACTGTTCACCCACCGTCGACCTCCTTCAGCCTCCACCTGCACTGTTTATCCACCGCGTCTTCCTCCTGCCTTCACCAGCTACTGTTCATCCAGCCCTCCACCGGCTACTGTTCAACCAGCCCTCCACGGGGTCCTGTTCATCCACCCCCAACCAGCTCGGCTGTGGCGGCCTCCTCTTGGGCTCCTGTTCATCCAGCGGCAACGACCTACTACTACTACCACGGGGTCCTGTTCATCCAACCCCCACCAGGAACTGTTCATCCAACCCCAACCACGTACGTCTCGACTCGTTCAACCAACCCCCATGTTCACTGTTCATCAAGAGGCAGCAAGTTCGATCGGCTTCAGTTAGCAGCAGTAGTGAAGGAATCCCTCGATCGGGTTCAGTTAACAGCTAGGGCTCGATCGATCGCTTGGGTTCAGTAACGTAGCTAGTGCAATCGCTCGGCTTCAGTAAGCGAATGCCTCGCTCGGGTTCAGTTAGAGCCCAATGCCTCGCACACACGCGCATACATATACAAGAGAAAACGCACAAACCTCCGTTCATCGCTCGGCCCCGACCACCCACCGTAACTGGAAACTCCCCAAAATTTTCCTCGCCCTCGATTCTACCATGATTTTTTCCGTCATGGACGGCCCAAAGAATGTCATGCAGGTGCGTCTCCGGCCCGTCCAGGACGAAAAGCCCATTTTCTGTCATGATTTTTTGTCATAGAAGTAGGAGGCCACCACATCTATGATGATACCGGGTTTTGTCATAATTATCGTCATAGAAGTGTCATAAGCATGACAGAAAAAAAAATTCGTTCGGCCCAAAATGTCACGGATGTGTCTTTTTTTTGTAGTGCTCCATGGTGACGAAACCTTCCACTTCCAAGCCTCCTCCACACACGTTCGCGGGCGGCGCAGGCGGTGCCCTTGCCCCGGACGGTGCGGACGTCACAGTAGGCATGACTGACATAGGCGGCACAGTCGCCGAGCCCACTGCAATGGGGGCGGGTGGTGGAGGCGCTGGAGACTATCATCTTCCACGACCTTTCGACGGAGACAGCAACAACAACGTAGGCGGCACGGGCACGCAGCTCCCGCCTCCTCCGTGCACCGGCGAGCGCGGCCATCGAGGCAACGCTTCCCGGTCGGCTATGAGCCGGGACCCTCCCGTGGTGGCGGCAGCGGCGAGGGAGACGACATCAAGACACATGCCACGTCCATCGCGGGATGGCCGCAACGTGAGCCTGAGCGGTGTCGCTGACCATCCACAACAGCGCCCGCACGGCAAATCACCTATCGAGCAGGCGCAAGATCCTTAGGCACCACCTCCGCCACGCAAACTTGCTGCTTCCCTCGCGGTACGGTGACAAGATTGTAACGACACTCCTGCTGGCTCTACTAGGAGTCGAGCAACGTCATGATCTTGGCTATCCAACATGCCTTCGACGGGAACAGAAGCGATGGCACGGGCCCAGATGCTTTTGGACTTCCCTCAGACATCAGAAAAGATGGATGAGTGGAGAGCCACCATCCAGAGCTTGATCAAGCTTCCTGATGCAAACAGATTCCAGTTGGCGGAACCCTCACGGCGCCCACCAACCGTACGAGTAGCCCAGACTGATGGCCGTGTGGCAGGCGATGCACCTATAGTGCAATAACCTCCACGGCAGCAACCCCAGCAGCAGCGCCGGCACTGGCAGTGAACCTAGCGGAATGTCGAGCATGATGATGTGTCGATGGCCTCCTCAGATCCGCAAATGCGGCTAGATCAGCGGCAAGTGCTTCTGGATAGGCAAGTAGAGGATGCTCGCACCACCATCCAGCGGCGCTGGGAGACGCGCCGCCAATCTGACAAGCGCAACGGCCTAGTCATCGATGTGCCGACACCCGTTGTTGGCAGGTACCTGCCTTACAATGTTGTGTGCCCCATTGTCAGACGTGAGTTGCGGCAAGTCCGTTGGCCGTCGGTCCGGGCGTTCAAACCGGAAGTACCGGAGAAGTATGATGGAAACTCAACCGAGCGGAGTTCTTGGGCATATACACGATTGTCGTGCGAGCTGTTGGGGGGAGAGATGAGAAGATCCTTGCTAACTATTTCCCATTGGTACTCAAACCCAATGTGACATCTTGGATGGTGAATTTGCTGGAGAATTCCATTTCCTCGTGGTCAGATCTTTGCAATGAATTTGTCGGTGCCTTTACCGGGGGCCAGGAAGGACCCGGGCAGCCGAGTGATTTCCAAGTGATCCCACGGAGAGAGGGAGAAGATATGCACAAATACATCCAGAGATTCAGCTGTGTGCATCATAGCATACCAAACATGCACCCTGCTGCCGTGATTGCCGCATTCCACACGAATGTGTGCAATCGCAAGATGCAGGAGAAGATGAACATATGGCTGCCGCAAACCGTCAACGAGCTCTACACGTTGGCAGAAAAGTGTGCATGTGCTGAAGAAGGGAGAAGGCTTCCTGGGGAAGAGGCTGTCGTCCAAGTCAATTCAGAGGATGACGATGCTGCCACCCCAAAGAAGAAAGGTCAGAGGCGCAATAGGAAGTGCAAAGGCAAGTCAGTTATGGCCATTGAAGGGTCAGGAAATTCTAGTCCCGCCAAGAAAACCAAGACATAGACCTCCAGGCAAGGAAGCTGCTGCGTGCGCTGCTTGCTAGGTAGCTTCGGAGGGCGAGAAGGCCGGCAAGTCTGACGGGCTGTATTGCAAGATTCATCATACCCAGGGTCATGAGCACCAAGAGTGTCGTCAAGTTGAACAGCTGGTCGAGAAATATAAGGCTGAGTATGAGAAGCACGATAAGGAGAAGGGCTAGGATGGTCCGGGTGGGTTCGGCAAGCAGGATCACGGTGGCCGAGGAGAGCGCCGCGGTCAAACCAATAAGCAAAAGGAGAAGCCTGCCAGAGGCAGAGAGAAAAAAGAGGATATGAAGAGAGTGAAGACGAGGATGACGACACATCCGGTGAGCATGAGTTCTAGAAAGCGACGGAAGCCATGTGCATTTAAGGGGGTGCATCTTTGCATTCCTCTCACTACCAACTTAAACAGTGGGCGCGCCAGGTCAATGCGGCAAAGCCGACAGCGGATGCCCAAAAGCCCCTCAAGTGGTCCCACATGCCTATCATTTTTGATGCCTAGGACCACCCTGATCTCACAACTGTAGTCGGGTGTTTGCCGTTGTTGGTTTCACCAACAATACAAAACCTCAAGGTCACAAGAATGCTAGTTGATGGTGGGGCTGGCTTGAACTTGATCTCTCCTCAAGTGATCGACAGGCTGCAAATCCCTGAGGAAGCTTAAGAGAACTGGGACATTCCAAGGAATTAACCCGGGAAGGAGCTAGCCCAAGGGGAAAATCATGCTGCCGGTGACGTTTGGCGGGGAACTGAACTACAGAACCGAGAAGATTGTGTTCGATGTTGTCAAGATCCCCTTTATCGTTTAATGGAATCCTTGGCCGCCCAGCACTAGGCAAATTCATGGCAGCATCTCATTATGCCTACAACACACTAAAGATGCCGGGGCCCATGGGGGTCATTTCCATCATCTCAGACAAGAAAGATGCAGTCATATGTGTCGACAAGCCTTACAGAGATGCGGTTGCAGCAAAGATCGTTAAGGATACAGCTCCCGCCAGAGGAAAGAAGAGCAAGAAGCCCGGCAAGACATCTAGCGAGAATTCTGGGAAGCGCGCCTCTTCGAAGTGCTGTGCGCCTGTTGAAGACTTGACGGAGAGCTCTGCCGCCAAGAGGTCCAAAGCTACCCCGCCGGCAACTAAAAGTTGTCTGTGAAGGAGGATGGCACTGGTGGTACCTTCACCATCACTGCCACTCTTGGCAGTAAATAGGAAAGCACGCTCATTACCTTCCTGCGGGCGGATGTAGATGTGTTTGCATGGCAACCATCTGACATCCTCATTGATCCCAGGGAGTTAATTGAGCACCACCTTGCTGTCTGTCCTCATGCTCGACCCATCAAGCAGAAGGTCAGGAAGCAAGCTTTGGGACGACAACAGTTTATTTCAGGGGGCATCAAGTAACTTGAAGCAGTAGGTCTAGATAGGGGAGTTCTACACCCAACTTGGTTGGCGAATCCAGTGGTAGTGCGCAAGGCCAATGGGAAATGGAGACTTTGTCGGATTCAGGGCTCCGCAGACCCAAGAAAGGTCCAAACTATGGGGTGTGTGCGAAGAACTCAACCCCTCCGGCCAACCGAACGCGTTGCCCCGCGGCCTAGCTTGAAGAACCGGGAAGAAGAAGGACACGATACTTTACCCAGGTTCGGGCCACCTTGCAGTGTAATACCCTACTCCTGCTTTGGGGTGGATTTGCCTCACGAGGGGCTGAGGATGAACTAGTACAAAGGATGAACAAGCTCACGAGGCTTGCCCTGGTGAGGATGGTGTGTAGAGGATTCCCCCCTTCTACGGTGGTGGCTAACCTATATATATATAGAGGTCTCGGTCCTCTTCCCCCGAAATGTAGGCAGGAAGGGATCCCACAGTGGCCAATTTGAAAGGGGACAAGTAGTACATCATATCCTGATGAAAGGTGGTCTTCGCCTGCAAAAGCCTATGGTCGTGACGCCGTGGTGGGCTCGGTGATGACATCCGTCCTGCAGTCCTGGCGGTCTTGGTCTTGTTGCATGGAAATGGAAACCTTTGGGTGATTCCCCAGGACCCCGCGCTACGCTTGCCTCCTTAGTACCAAAGAGGAAACCTGCTACTCTGCGCCCGCTGGCGCCCGCTTGGCATTGGTCGTCATGGCTTGCGTCACCTCCGCCTCATGAGATGGGTACCTGCATAGAAATCTCCGCTCCTCACGAGCCAGCCTAGTGAGCCCGCTCTGTCCGGAGGTCTTAGCGCTGCCCGCCTCGCGAGGCTTGGCCCCTCGCAAGGGTCTTGCCTTGAAGGTGTTGTAGATGGGCCATACCAGGCCGTCGATGGAGCCACGCTATGGGCTGCAGGCAGGCAAGTCTGGGTACCCTGGTTCCCAGAATGCCAACAGTAGCCCCCGGGCCCAAGGCGCGCTCGGACTTGGCTTCGAGGCAAAGCCAAAGGGCAAGGGCGAAGCGCCACGGGCCCCAATCGCCTACGGACCACGTCGACGCGTGGCGCTTGATGGGACGTGGGCGTCTCCACTTCCCCACGCTGCCTTGGCAACCGCCCGACTTGACGACTGCCTACTGCATGCAGAAGAACCATCATTACTTAGAATCGTGGGAGGCCAGCGGTTGGCCTCCCTCTGCCTATAAATGGGAGAGGGGGCGGAGCCCCCAGCCCATCTCCATCTTCTTGCCGCTCGCTTCTCCTTCTTCCTCTTCGTTTCGCTATCTTGCCAGAGTGTCCATGGTGCTAGTGAGGAGGCTCTTCGCCGCGGAGAAGGGAAAAGCTCCCAAGGAGGGACCGGACTCGCCGCCGCCCAAAAGAGGCCACGGCCGTCCTAGTAAGTATGCCGCAATGCCAGTGGTGGCCTCCCGCGGGCATGGGCGCGCGCCCTCGAAGGCCGGCGTCGCGTCCGGCAGTCGTGGGGGTGCACCTTCCTGCGGCGCAAGCCGTCGCGGCTGGGGCAGCCACGGCGAAGGGGAGAAGCACGCAGCAGCCATCAGTCCACCGTGCCAGCGACTCCACTCGGCCGACGCATCTTCAGAGTTCTTGGTGTGGGCGGAAAGGCCCGTCGGCGCCTGGCTCCGTCTCCCGCGCTTCTTTGCGGGCGTGCTGCCGGCTGCAGGGCCTGGCGGCCTTTGGCTACAAGCGGATGGCTGCTGCAGCAAGGCCTCCTGGGTGGCCATCGAAGTCACCCTCGCCGGCAACGTGTTCCTGAACCGCGGGTGGCAGCCATTCGCTCGCGCACGCGGCCTTCAGGGGATGTGCACCCTTCACTTCAGGTATGACGGCGCCGCGACTCTCTATGTCAGGGTTTTCGGGGAAGACGGCCAGCGGCTGGGGTGCTGCCCGGAGGACGACAGCGATAATGATGAGCTTGCCCTTGGCGACGGTCGCGCCGTCTCCAGCAGCGGCGGTTCCTCCTTGTCGGGGCCGGATTTCGGGGACACAAAAATCCCAGGAATTACCCCTCGTGTCATCACCAGCCCAAGATTACCGTTACTGGTGGACACGTCCTTGTTATAGATTACCAAGCAATTACAAGAATTGGATACAAGACCATGAAGGTCTAATGATACAACGATGATATCTGGTGACGGGTGACGGAAGCGTCTTGTGGTTCTCCAACGTCGATGGGGCTCCATTCCCACAGGAACGGCTGACCTGGATAATTCCTATCCTGCGTGGCGGCTATCCTAGGCTCTGCACGGACGTCGTTTTGGTACTCCACGTAGAACTCCTAACCTGGCCAAGTAAATAGCCAGGGACAAGCCTGTGAGTACGTTTGAATGTACTCGCAAACATCATGAACAAAAGATATACCGAATGCATCAGATGATCATGATGAACCAAACTATATGCGTATGCTCATGCTGGACTATATGAAAGGCATGCTGATAGGAGTTAAATCATGGCATAATAAAAATATTAGCATGTGAAGAAAAATGGGAAATATTATATGTTAGTGACAAACAATGAAAGTTAAAGGAGAGTCGGGTGAGACAGGACCGCCCGGGAATCCAGAAGAAAATAGAAGAAATGCCAGTCGGGTGTCTCAAAGGAAATTCGGGCGAGACAGGACCGCCCGAGAATCCAAGCGACTCCACGAGAGGTCTTGAAAAGAAATGCCAGTCGGGTGTCGAAAGTGATGCCACGGTCGGTCTTGAAAAGAACTGCCAGTCGGGTGTCGGTGTACTAAGTATTGGGCCATTAGTACCCCGTACTTGTGCACGGGCAATTGTAGCCATACTCGCGGCAAGGCTTGTCGGGGAACAGTTCGAGGTTGACTCAGGCTACCAAAGAAATTCTCAAGTCAAAGATCTGATGATCAGCAGATAAGAAGAGCTAGAATCCGAAAGCCCGGCAAGATTCGGTACCCGGCAAGGTTCGGTGCCCGGCAAGATTCTGTTGCTATGCCACCGCTCTGGCACAGCAACAAGACAGACATTCTGGGTCCTTCTTTGGATGCGTGGCAACGCGCCACTGGAGGAGAGCTTAAGCGGTGCTGATGGGATGGCCCCTTTTTCCATCCCCAAGAAAGTGAGGACACCTAAACGGACACCTCACGGTGCATTAAATGCGTTCGTCCTAATCCATCAGTGGTTAAGTATGATAACCCTGTAGCCACTTTACACCTCAATGTATATACATTTTGCCACTGTGGTGACCCCTGTGAGCATATAAAAGGAGGCCCAAGGCAATTGCTACAGGGGAGAGGATCTTCTGGCCCATTCTGCATGCGTAGCTGCTCTTTGAACGTATTGTTCATTGCAAGCGCTCCTGAAGCCTGGGCTCAAGAACATTCATAATAAAACAAGGCAGGAGTAGGCTTTCACGCTGATTAGCGGCCCGAACCTGGATAAAATTGCCCCGCGTCAATCGTTGGTTCTGTTCTTTGCGCATACCTCTCCCCCTGCCGAATCGTAAAGGGATTCCTTGAGGGTCCCATAGGTGTCGCACGCTGACATCTTTGGCGCGCCAGGTAGGGGGTCGTAGGTTGTGTGAACCTGATCCAGTGATCGGCGCCTTAGTTTCTTCATCATCTTCATCATCATGCCACCCAAGAAGAAGAGCGCCGCAAGAGCGCAACCATCCATGTCATTTTTGCCTGTGCCCTCACATACGGGTGATGGCGTGGGTGCAGAAGGAAGAGGATTAGAGCCTCCATGGCGTTCCGGTGATCCAAGCCAGGCGAGCGGCGTCGTTCGCAGTGGCAGCGGCAACCCACACACCACTGGATCCAGAGATGGAGCTGTGTTGCCTACGGGTGGCACAACGAATTCCAGAGATTGGAGGACACTTTCTGGGGCTCCCGCGCCGGCGCCAGCGTCACGGCCTTCCCAGGCCGTGTACGATGAGCAACGTCATGGCGCTGGTGGTTCAGGGCGTCCCCATGAAAAGATTTCTGCGCATCGAACCCAAGGTGCGCGGGCCCAGCATGCACACTGAGCTGCCGGCGTAGGTGGCACGCGGTCGCGTGACCGTGACGGTGCTCCTTCTAACATGGCTAGGAGTCAGAGCACCTCATGTACCTCGCACCTATCGCCGCCGCCTACGCCAGTGGAAGCCTTGGCACGTGCGCAGCTGCTCCTCGATTTCCCTCCTGCTCCGGAGAAGATGGAGGAGTGGTGAGCTACTATCCAGAGCCTCATTGGCTTCGCCAACAAAGATGGGCCATAGGAGGCAGGGCCCTCACAGCGGCGGCCCATCAATCCGGCGCGAGCCGATGTGGAGAAAACCGGAGGTGGTGCCACCACGGTGCACTCCCCTCCGCGACACCAGCGGCGGTAGACAACCCAGCGGGTTGATCGCCGTGATGATGATTCCACGGCGTCGTCCGATCCACGGATGCGCCGCAACCAACGTCAAGTTCTCCGGGAACGAGGCAAAGAGGACGCTCGAACCACCATCGAGCGGCGACGGGAAGCGCGCTATCAATCTGATAAGCTCACAGGGCCGGCTGTCGACGAGCCTGCACCAGGGGGATGCAGGTGACTTGCCTTACGAGGTAGGGACTCCAGCGTTTACCCGTGAGCTGCGTAAAGTCTAGTGGCCCAATTCCTGAACCTTCAAGCCAGAGGTCCCGGAGAAATATGATGGCAAGACTCATCCCTCGGAGTTCCTGAGCATCTACACCATTGCGGTGCAAGTTGCCGTGGGCCGAGATGACAAGATACTTGCCAACTACTTCCCGTTGGTGCTCAAACCCAACGTCAGGTTGTGGTTGATGCATCTGCCGGAGAATTCTATTTCTTCTTGGTCAGATCTGTGCCATTAGTTTGTTGGCGCCTTTGTTGGATGCCACCAAGCTCCTGGCCAAGAGAGTGATTTGCATATCATCCCTCAGAAGGAGGGCGAACCCCTGCGCAAGTTTATGCAGAGATTTAGCCGGGTGCAGTACAATATTCATGACGTTCACCCTGCCGCTGTTGTTAGCGCGTTTCACCAGAACGTGCGTAACCGCAGAATTCGGGAAGAGCTGGCAATGAACAAAGTCAGGAGTATTGCCGAGCTTTACGCTTTGGCAGACAAGTGCGCCCGAGCTGAAGAGGGGAGGAAACTCCCTGGCGAGGCTGTTGGCGCGGGGAGCGAATCAGAAGACGAAGACGCTACAACCCCGTCAAGGAAAGGCCGGCGGCAAAACAAGAAGCGCAAAGGCAAGGCCGTGCTTGCTGTCGAGGAATCCGGCAACCCCGGCGCCGCCAAGAAGGCCAAGGTTGACGACCCTGGCAAGGAACTTGCCGGGTGCTCCTCATGCCAGGCCTTGGCGGCTGCCGACAAGTCAGAAAACTCCGGCAAGCAGTACTGCAAGATCCATCACACCAAGGGTCACGATCTCCAAAACTGCCGGCAAGTTGAATAGCTTGTCGAGAAGCAGAGGGCTGAGTATGAAAGGCGAGATAAGGAGAAGGCCCCTGACGGTGCTGAGGGGTCCGGCAAGAAGCGCGGTGGCCGAGGGGGTCACCGCGGCAAGGCCAAGCAACAGAGGGAGAGGCCCGCTCTAGGCCGTGACAAAGAAGAAGATGATGAGTCCAGTGAGCAAGAATTCCAGAAAGCTACAGAGGCCATGTGTATCGACGGGGGCGCCTCGTTGCATTCTTCCCACCATCGGCTCAAACAGTGGGTGCGAGAAGTCAATGCAACAGAGCCATCACTGGATGCATGTAAGCCCCTGAAGTGGTCCAACACGCCTATCATTTTCGATGCCGAGGATCACCCTGATTGCACAACCGCGGTCGGGTGCTTGCCATTGTTGGTCTCACCAACAATCCGCAACCTCAAGGTGACGAAAATGCTAGTTGACGGTAGGGCCGGGCTGAACCTAATCTCACCTGATGTGCTCAAGAGGCTCCAAATTCCTGATGAAGATCTTGAAGAAATGGGCACGTTTCAAGGGGTCAATCCAGGAATAACCCAGCCAAAGGGCAAGATTACGCTACCGGTGACATTTGGTAGCGAGCTCAACTGTAGGACCGAGAAGGTAGTGTTTGATGTCGCCAAGATCCCTATGTCATACAATGGGATCCTTGGTCGGCCAGCGCTAGCAAAGTTCATGGCGGCATCACACTACGCGTATAATGTTTTGAAGATGCCCGGGCCGTTGAGTGTCATTACTATCCATTCCGATAAGAAGGATGCGCTCATCTATGCCGACCAACTCTACCGGGAAGCAGTTGCAGCACCTGTCGTCAAGGCATCTGCTCCTGCCGCTGGAACTCCCGGGTGGAAGAAGAAGACCGGCGAGAATCTTGGCGCGAACTCCGGTAAGCGCACCTCCTCGGAGTGCTGCGCTTCCGTTGAGGATGCACCAGAGAGTTCCACCGGCAAGAACAAGAGATCCAAGGCCGCTCCACCAGAGACCAAGAAGGTGCCCATCAAAGAGGATGGAACGGGAGGAACTTTCACCATTAGTTCCACCCTTGATGACAAATAGGAAAGCGCACTAATTGCCTTCCTGTGGGCGAATGTCGATGTGTTTGCATGGCAACCATCTGACATCCCCGGTGTTCCCAGGGAGGTAATTGAGCACCACCTTGCTGTCTGTCCTCACGCGCGGCTGTAACACCCCAAAAATTTAATCATATTTTTATTAAATAAAATTTGGCCAGAATTAAAATTTTGAATTTTTACTAGGTCTTTTATTATTTTCAGAACCATTTTCTCTTTCTGTTTATCAAAATTCTTCCCTCAATATAGAAATTTTTGGAATAACATTGTGGCTTTGGTAGTTTTCTCAAATCATTTCAATTACATTTTAATAACAGTAAGAATTATTTTCATAATAAAAATTGCCCAAAACAATTATTTTAATAGCTATTTCTACACTTTAAATGCCTCTGTTGCACTACAACTAATTCAAATAATTCTTTTTGAATTCCACAAAAATTATGGGAGGTCATGTGAAGCCTATACATCACTTTTATGCAAAAACCCAACTTAGTGTTTTGAAAATTTTGAGTGGAACAATCTCTTTTCATTTCTGACCAGTATTTCAGTTTCTACTGCAACCCCAATTTTCCTTGCCCCAAAAATCCTGAATTTTTTCCCACTCATAGTCCTTCCAACCAAACCCTTAAGTCCATAATATCAGCTCCATTTGCACCTTTTAAGTTCACCAAATATTCCTCTAAAATTTCTGTCCAGAAACTAAATTCACCAAAACTTGCACTAGAAAGTATTTTATTTTGCCAAACTAAGTCCACCATCATCCTTTTCATCCAATGAGGCATCATACTGCAAAAAATTCAAATCCATCAGAGCCACCTAGACCACCAAGGCATTCTGTCAAGCACCTTGTGTGCATGACAGAAATTCTATCTTCTCCTAAACTACTTTAGGAACTTGCTCATATGGACTAAATGGCATGTCCAGTAGCCATAACATCCTTGTCAGCATTAGCACACCAAAACTCAGCTCACCTAGATCAACCTAGGTCGCCCTGGCAATTCATCGAGCACCCTGCGTGCACGCACAGAGCACGAGCAGAGCACCCAGTGTGCAGTGTCTGGCATCGAGTCCTGCCGTCCCTCTGCTGCCTCTACTCACCCCCAAGTCACCCAGATAGCCTCACGGGCAAGCCACCGCCCCCACCGACACTCCCTCTTGTCGTCTGACACCGTCCAGCACCAGAAACCACCGACCCGAGCCGCCGCCGCCGTTTCCCACTCGGGCACGGCACCGCCCGAGCCGCTCGACCCCGCCAGCACGTCCCCTCCTTTATTGCTAACTGTACGGCCTCATCCACAGCCGCCGACCTCCAATGCCCTCCCACTGACCTCGACACCGCCTCTCCTCGCCATCAATGGCCGCCGCCACCTCGGCTTCCTCTGGAAGCCACAGCACTGCCTCTCCCTTCCTATATAAACCCCCCCCCCCGAGCTCGCCTAACGGCATACACCTTTTATATCATCCTTGAGAGCTCCCCTAAGCCCCCAAATGACCGGACATGGTCCTCTTCCTCCCCTCCGGTGAGGTGATCCGCCGCGGTGCTCCGGTCAAATTTGTCACCGCCCCAGCCTCCCAGCACATGATTTCCTTACCAACAATCTCTACTGATCACCGCAAGTCCATCCCCCTCTTTAATTTTTCTCCAAATCGACCATAGCTAGAGTTCCCCTTTCGCCCGACGCCATCGTTCGTCGGGGGAGCTCGCCGCCGGAAGCCCCGTGCTCCCCGCCGACTGTGACGCCCACCGGACGAACCGCCTCATCCTCCTGATCACGACGGTGGTCTCATCTTTTCAGATGGTGCCACCGTTCACCGGCGAGGTCCGCCGGAGCCCCGCCTCTGCTCTGCCGGTGAAGACGTGCGCGCCGGCGCTGACCCCAGTCAAACCTGACAGTGGGACCGCGGGGCCACAGTCAGTGACCCAGCGCGACGCCAGCTGGGCGTAAGTGGAAACGTACTCCCACGAAGTACGTTTTACCCTCTCGAAAGCGTGGCTCCATGATTATGCCATCGACGTCATCAAGCCCTTCGCACCGCCGAGCGACTGGGCTCGGCCCAGTAGCGCTTCGCGACTTTGCAGCGCCCAGGGCACACCTCTATTCCTTTCCATTTGTTTTTTTCTTTTTCCAGTAAACTTCCAATAATTCCACAGAATCCATTTCAAACCCAATTTTAGTGATTCAAATTTCTACATGCTTATAAAATCATGATCTATCAAACTAGCTAGGGTGAACATTTTTATTATGCCTAGTTTCTGCTGGATCAATTAAAAAGTCCTTTTAACCATTTATTTAAACTTAGAAAATTCATAGGTAATTCATATGAACTCCAAATAATTTGTTTCTTTTTTTGCTATTTCTAATTTTTCATCTAGTTTATTTTAGTATTTATTTCAAAAATATTTGAAACAACTTTTAATACTGTTTTTGAATTATGTGGTAATTGCTATAATCTTTAAAATAGGAAAAATGGAGGGAAGAAAATTTCAAACTTTTGGAGTGCACCCAGTATTTCTGCATGCTCAAGGCAAGCAGCTTGAACACTTGATATGGTGAATGCATGGTAGTTTATTTGCTAGAATAATTTAAGCATGACTATGTTAAATTCAAACTAAATTGCATATTGCTAGTAGTGCTTGCATGGTTTGAATTCGAGTAAATTTTGCATGCATGTAGTGTTGGTATGTTTCATCGTACCGTGCATCGTGTGTTGCCATGACTAACTTGCAGGAGCAGGCATAAGTGAAATATCGTTACCCGCAGGAGGATGATCACGTTGGAGCGTGATCATGCCTTGTTTGTTGTGCATGTTGGAGCATGCAAGGGTTGTGGCCCTGTTGGGATTGCTGTTGAAGGAATACCTTGTTGTGCTAACCGTTGCAGAAAACTTAATGCCTCCTGAGTCGACCATAGATCGAGTCTTGTTCCGGTAACCCCCATACTTGTTTCGTGCTGCCACAGGTTCCTGCCACAGGTAGGGTATGGTTCAGTAAGTTGATAACCCCTTTCCATGCACACACCGTACAGAGGGCCACGATGAGGGTTTCCCAGGGATCCGGGACTAAATCCTATCATCGGGTCAGGGGGCATGGGTGTTTCCAGTTGTCACTGAGAGGGGGCACCCCTTGTAATCCGCGCGTATTAATAGTGATCCCATGCAGGACGTTGGTCTCTCCGTCTCAGAGTTTTTCTTGAACGATGCTTTGGGTGATACCTGGCATCCGGAGAGTTATTCTGGTGTGTGCTGGTCAGGTGTGTTTTCAACCCAAAGACCGTAATGGGAATTAGTCAGTGCCACGGTACTGACTAAAGAAATCCTTTACTTGTGGGTAAAGAGTACACCCTCTGCAAAGTTTAAACCTATTCGAATAGCCGTGTCCACGGTTAAGGGCTACGGTCTGGGTTGGTCAAGTGTCGGTCTTCGGAGGAAATACTAAAAATGTGCTTGAATTGTTTTTGCTGAATATTTATTGTCACCCTGATGCTATCATGGATATTTTGCTATGCTTGTTAATAATACTGTGGTTATACATATTATTGTGGACTAACCTGTTTCTCTTATTTTATATTCCTGAGTGTCTCAGGGGCTGGCTAGACTACCCCGGGCACTCAATTTTATTTTTAAGACCTCTCCGTGGCGTCCCTTGAGTTATTAGGCGGTCTGTCACGCCACTACTCTTGTGGACACCCGATTGGCATTTATTTTCAAGACCTCTTCGTGGCGTCCCTCGAGTTATCAGGCGGTTTATCACGCCACTACTCTTGTGGATACCCTATTGGCATTTCTTTTCAAGTCCGACCGAGGCGTCACTTGACACCCGACTGGCATTTCTTTTCAAGACCTCTCATGGCGTCGCCTGAGTTCTCGGATGGTCCTGTCTCGTCCGATTTCTCTTTTAGACACCCGTTTGGCATTTCTCTCCAAGACCTACCATGGTGTCACTTGACATCCGACCGACATTTCTTTTAATTTGTTTTCCTTTGAATTTCCTTGTTTATCACTAACATTTTTTATATATTTTCACATGCTAATATTTTATCATGCCATGATTTGATTCCTGTCAGCATGCATTTTATATAGTCCAGCATGAGCATACGCACAAAGTTTGGTTCATCATGATCTTATATTTTAACTGCTGCATTCGGTATATCTTTTGTTCATGATGTTTGCAAGTACATTCGAACGTACTCACAGGCTTGTCCCTGGCTATTTACTTGGCCAGGTCAGGATTTCTACGAGGAGTACCACAGCGACGACCGTGCGGAGCCTAGGATAGCAGCCATGCGGGATAGGAATTATCCGGGTCAGCTGTTACTGTGGGAATGGAGCCCCATTGACGTTGAAGAACCGCGAGACAATTCCGTCATCCACCACCGGAATCACTGTTGTATCATTAGACCTTTATGGTCTTGTATCCAATTCTTGTAATAGCTTGGTAATCTGTAACAAGGACGTGTCCACCAGTAACAGTAATCCTGGGCTGGTGATGACACGAGGGGTTAATTTCTGGGAATATATTGTGTCCCCGAATTCCGGCCCCGACAGCGGCCCGTCAAGCAGAGGGTCAGGAAGCAAGCCTTGGAGCGGCAAGAATTCATTGCCGAAGAAATCAGGAAGCTGGAGGCGGCAGGATTGGTCAGAGGAGTACTTCACCCAACCTGGTTGGCTAATCCAGTTGTAGTGTGCAAGACAAATGGGAAATGGAGGCTGTGTATCGATTATACAGATATCAATAAAGCCTGTCCAAAAGATCCCTTTCCCTTGCCGCGCATCGACCAGATTGTGGACTCCACCGCTGGTTGTGATCTACTGTCCTTCCTTGATGCCTATTCAGGGTATCATCAGATCTTCATGGCAAAAGAAGATGAAGAAAAAACCGCATTTATCACCCCATGTAGTACGTATTGTTTTATACGAATGCCTTTCGGGTTGAAAAGTGCTGGTTCTACATTTGCGAGAGCGGTCCAAATTGGTTTTGAGCCTCAGCTCCATAGAAATATAGAGGCATATATGGATGATATAGTGGTCAAAACCATGGACAAAGGGACGCTCATACAAGATCTAGAAGAAACATTTGCAAATCTGCGCAAGATCAACTTAAAGCGCAATCCTGAGAAGTGCATGTTTGGTGTTCCTTCCGGTAAGCTTCTCGGATTCTTTGTATCTCAACGGGGAATCGAAGCGAACCCCGACAAGATCAAAGCTATTGAGCAGATTGAAGCACCAAGACGCGTCAAGGATGTCCGTCGTCTTGCCGGCTGTGTTGCTGCTCTAAGCAGGTTTATTTCCAAATCTGCTGAGCGCGCCCTACCCTTTTTCAAAATTTTGAAGAAGGCCGGTCCGATGAAATGGACTCTAGAGGCGGAGGCTGCGCTGCAAGATTTGAAGAAATACCTTTCTTCACCGCCGACGCTAGTCGCGCCTATACCACGAGAGCCGTTGCTGCTATATTTGGCAGCAACAAATCAAGTGGTTAGTGCTGCGTTAGTGGCGCAGAGAGAAGCTAATGAGGAAGCAACACCAGCGGCAGGACCATCAGGCGACGCGGCAGGATCTTCCCCGGCAAGGGTTGATCCCGGCAAGACAGGATCTGTGCAGTCAGAAGAACCAGTGAAGAAGAAAAAGGTGGTGCAGCGCCGAGTTTATTTTGTTAGCTCTCTTTTGCAAGGAGCTAGGTTAAGATATTCTGGCATGCAGATGTTGCTTTTCGGCCTCCTTATGGCCTCGGGGAAGCTGCGCCATTATTTTCAAGCACATGAAATCACCGTCGTCACTCGCTTCCCGTTGCAACGGATTTTGCGAAATCCAGAAGCAACCGGCAGGATTGTGGAGTGGGCGTTGGAGTTGTCGAGCTTTGGCCTCAAGTTTGAAAGCACTTTGACAATTCAGAGTAGGGCCTTGGCAGAGTTCGTTGCGGAATGGACCCCAACGCCAGACGAAGAGGTTCAAGAAACAACTCTCCCCGGCAAGGAAATCGATCAGGAATGGGGTATGTACTTTGACGGGGCTTTTTCGCTGCAAGGCGCCAGTGCCAGCGTGCTGCTTGTCGCACCCACTGGAGAGCACCTCAAGTACGTAATCCAAATGCATTTTCCCCGGGAGAGTTCGATGAACAACACTGCGGAGTATGAGGGCTTGCTTGCCGGTCTCAGGATCGCAGCAGACCTTGGTATCAAGAAGCTCGTCATCAGAGGCGATTCGCAGCTTGTCGTCAGGCAAGTTAACAAGAGTTATCAGAGTCCATTAATGCAAGCCTACATGGATGAAGTGAGAAAAATGGAAGAGCACTTTGACGGTCTGCAAATGAAGCACATCCCTCATGCCGAGAACAGTATTGCCGACGACCTGTCAAAGCGCGCCGCCCTCAAGTTGCCTGTGGAACCAGGAACTTTTGTGCTCCATTTGACTCAACCATCCATGGCACCATCAATGCGGCAAGAAAAGATAAGAAAGTTGAATACTGGACAGTACTTTCTGGCAGAGCTTCCCGGAGCCGCCGGCAAGGAACCTGCTGGGATCAACGACAAAACTGCCGAGGAACGACAGGCTCCGGCGGAACCTCACGCTTTCGCTGTCGAGACAAATGTTCCCCCGGCAGAGGAGATGCCTTTAGTCCTAGCTGTCGAGCCCCAGGCTCCTGCATGGGCGCAGCACATTGTCCATTTCCTTCAGACAGGAGAACTCTCGGAGGAATAGGAAGAAGCGGAAAAAGTAGCCCGTCGGTCTATTATGTACAAGTTCGTCGATGACGTCCTGCATAGAAAGAGACCGAACGGTGTGAAATTGAAGTGCATTCCTCGGGAGGATGGACTAGAGTTGTTGGCGGAAGTATATGGAGGCATATGTGGCTCTCACATAGGATCAAGAGCACTTGTCAGGAAAGCGTTTCGGCAAGGTTTCTTTTGGCCCACTGCTCTCCAGGATGCAACTGCACTAGTAACCAAGTGTGAAGCATGCCAGTTTCATTCGAAGAAATCGCATCAGCCAGCTCAAGCTCTTCAGACGATCCCTCTCTCCTGCCATTTTCGGTCTGGGGGCTCGGCATACTGGGCCCTTTCCCCCGTGCTACCAGGGGCTTTGAGTACTTGTACGTTGCTATCGACAAGTTCACAAAGTGGCCGGAGGTGGAAGCAGTGAGGAAGGTGACAACACAATCAGCCGTCAAGTTCTTTAAAGGGATAGTTTTGCCATTTTGGTGTGCCCAACAGGATCATCACTGACAACGGCACGCAATTCACAAGTCGCACCTTCATGCAGTACGTCCAAGACCTTGGCGGCAAAATTTGTTTTGCCTCTGTTGCTCACCCGAGAAGCAACGGTCAAGCGGAGAGGGCCAATGCTGAAGTGCTGCGTGGTCTCAGGACCAGAACCTTTGACATGCTGAGAAAGTGCGGAAGACGCTGGATTGATGAATTGCCGGCGGTTCTTTGGTCAATCAGAACGACACCAAATCGAGCAACCGGCCAGACACCCTTCGCTCTGGTCTACGGAGTGGAAGCAGTTCTCCCCATGGAACTCACATACGGATCACCTCGAGTGCTCGCTTATGATGAGCTTGAGCAAGAGCAACTGCGGCAAGATGACACTGTGCTCCTTGAGGAGAATCGTCTTCAGGCTGCTGTGCGAGCTGCACGCTATCAGCAAGCTTTGCGCCACTACCATAGCCGTAAAGTTCATGCCCGAAGCCTTGAGGAAGGCGACCTTGTTCTTCGGCGGATTCAGTCCGCCAAGAATTCAAACAAGTTGACGCCGAAGTGGGAAGGCCCTTATCGGGTAGTACGAGTCACCAGGCCCGGCGTTGTCCGCTTGGAGACCGAAGATGGCGTTCCAGTGAGCAATTCCTGGAATATCGAACATCTTCGCAAGTTCTACCCATAAGGCGCGGTTGCCGGGGGCAGACCATGAGCCCAGATGACTAAGTTTAAGTGTTGTGTAGTTCCTTATTGATTTTCATGTTTATATATATATATATGTGCATGTTTGTCTAAGAAGTTGTATGACACTTGCTCTCGGTAAGTTCTAACGAACCGCCAAGGTTTCATATCTTTATTTTCTCTTCTTTCTTTTTCTCAAAAGACAGAAGGGTTCCTCGCATGCATGTTTGCCGGGGGGGAAGGAGGATATGGGTACCAGCTGGCGACGTTCAGAGTTGACACTTACCGGAGGAAGGACGGCGACAGAAAGCTAAGTTCTAAAACTTAGGGCAAGTTTCCTTTATTGTAAAGTTATTTTCCTTGGACGATTTCGACTTTTGTATGGAAAACCTGCACGCGAAGGAACCCTTGTTGTAATCGGTTGCGCCCTTATTTTGTTTCGAGTCCGCTCAATGATTTAAGTGGCTGCGCTAAGAACGCCAAGGAGTCTTGCCGGCCGCTGCACCTCCAGCAAGCCGCTGAAGTCCCGCACCCAGCGCTCGCGGCAGGTTGCACGCCGGCAAGTTTTTCAGTAAGCGTAGGGTGAACTCCATACATAAAGGAATCAGACAAGGGAGATAGCATACATGTACCCAAACATAAGCAAGTTACATTACACTAATACGTTGCCACAGTTCTAACTTAAGACTTAATTGTCTTTGGCATGGAATGGCAACGGCAAGAGGAGGTGGAGCAGTTAATCTCTGCGCTGGCCTTCGACCGTTTTGATTGAATCCACCTTCTCAAGGATAGGCGCGACAAGCTCCTCAAGTGCCTCGAGATTTGCATCCTTTGGCAGGCGGCCAAGCACGTTGGAGAGGTCGATGCCAGGATTATTATGCACCACCTTGATAAGTACCTTGCGGAGGACGGCCCGGCAAAGCTGGCGGGACTTGTTGGCCAATTGGGTCGCCCGGTTAGACTGAAGCAGCTTCAGAGCATCAATGATGCTTTTGAAGAACATAGTCAACCTGGCGCTCGAGGATATTCTTTCTTCGGAGGAATACCTGAAGTTTGACAGGCCCATGGATGATAATTGTGCCGTGAGTTTCTCCGCAGCATCGATGAGGCGTCCAGTCCAGATTTTCACCACCTTTTCGTAATCAACTTGGGCGGCGGCGGCGCTCTTGAGCAGGTTCTTCTCGTCCTGGAGATCCTTGCTCAAGGCCTTTTCGTGGCCCCTGCTGTCCTCAAGTGATTTCTCCAGCGTGGTCAGTTTCAGCCTCAGATCGGCAATAGCATCATTTGCTGAGGAGAGCTGCTTGGTCTTGTTAGACATGGCGACTTGCATCTCCGCCAGGGTGTGGAGGGTTTTTTCCCTGTCACCTTTGAGCGTCGAGAGCTCCTTGCCGTGTTCTTCAAGATCCACTTCCAGTTTCTTAACTTTGTCGCTCAGTTCATTCTTGGCGGCCTTTGCAGCCTCGGCAGCATCGACGGCCTTCTTAAGCTTGCCGGCATGATCTACAGTCAGAGCTTCGAGCGCCTCCTTATGCTTCTGCTCCAGCTCCTGTGTCTGCCGCACAGCAAGCTTCTCGATTTCTTCATCTTTGTTGCGAAGCTTGACGGCGAGTGTCTGCTCACGTGCGACAAGATCTTCCTCATGGGCGTCAAGTGCAATGCGACGCTCCGTCAGGAGAGCATCCTCAGCGGCAGTTCTTTGTGCAGCTTCTTCCTACGCTTTCTCCAGGTCAGATTGTTTCAAGAGGATCTCTGTCCAGTTTTGGCTCACTTGTTCCTGGCTGGCAGTCAACTCTTGGAGGGCCTCGGTGTACCAGACTTGCATTTGTTCGACGCGCCTCTGAAAATCTGCTTCGGCCGCCTCGACAACCGCCATTCTGGAATCTGCTTTCTCTTTCTGAGCACGGTGAAGTGCCTGGAGCTTGCGGAAATTTCTGTCCATGGCCTGAAGGAGCTGATCCTCTTCAGATTTGCCACTGCTGGCGCTTGGATCATCAACAATCTCGAGCCCAGCAGCTGCGATGATTTCTTCATCAAAGACTTCCCCTTCGGCCAGTGCCCCAATGCTTGCCATCCCCGGCAAGTTGACAAACAGGTTCTAGACAACTTTGAGATATTTGCTGGATGAGGGGACTTCGGATGTTGACGGTTAATCCTCAGCAACCGCCTCACCAGTAGCAGGGGGCTCCGTGGCCGGCGCAGCGCCTGGCGCTCCTGCGGCAGGAATGCCGTCAGTACGGTCACCAGCCTCCTTGCCGCCCTCTTCAGTAGACTCCTTGGCGGGTTCCTCCTGTGCAGTCTTGGCGGCCTCATCGGCAAAAGCACCGCCGGCTTTTACAGTGGCATCCATGGCGGCCTCACTGGCAGCGATTTTGTCGGCTTCGGCGACAACATCCCTGTCGGTCTCCTCGATGACAGCGTCGATGTCCATGTGTTCCATCTCAGGGAATTCTAAAGGACAACGGAGAGAAACGGAATGAGATCAAGATTGAAGTTCAAGAAGACAAAAGAAAGAGAGATAAAGGAAAGAATAGCAAGCGCACTGAGGCAATTGGTTACCTGCATCGGGCTGTCAAGAGGTGGCCTCGCCCCTCCCGACAACCTCGGTTGCCGGAGGTAGGATGCCAGTATCCATGGTTGTTGGCTCCTCCTCAACCAAGACAAGCTCGTCGGTGTGATCTCTTGCCGGGGATATGCTTGTGGGCGATGTGGTTGATAGAGGTGGCGTAACGAGGGTATCTCCTGATAACTCCCTTTGTTGTCGTCCTTCTCCTGCAAGCCCAAAGATATCAGCGGCAAGGATAGGAACCTCAGCATTCCCCAACGGAAAAAGAGTAATGAACTTACGCTGGGGGCTGCGCTGGGGGCTGCGTCGAGGACTAAGATCCGGGCTGATGGTAGTAGTTTCCGGCGCACTCATGAAGCCTGCCGGGGGCTCGTCGCCCATGGAAGTCTTTGCCCTCTTCGCCATCCTCTCCGTCAAGGTTTCTGCATCACTGCAGAGACAATACAAGCAAGTCAATAAGATTGATCCAGAATTTGGAAGATAAAGGCTGTGGCAAGATACTCACTCTTCCTCTTCTCGCTCCGGACTGAAGCCGGAGATGTCGAAATCGACCTCTGTTGCAGTGTCTTGTGGGGAGGCAGAGGAGGGGTCCTAGGTCGCTTGGCTATAGCAGGCGCGGGGGGTTGGAGTGTTTCTGCCACCTCAGCCTCCGGTGCGGTAGTGCGAGACACCCCTCCCGCCTCAGCAGTTGCCGCTGGTGTGGGTCTCGCACGCCGTGCAGGTTGCTGTCGAACTCCTTGCCGCGGCGCAGTCTTGCCGGCCGCTTCCTTGCCGGGAGCCTCAATGCTCGAGGAAGGATGCCTTGCCGGGATGCCAGATGCAGCCTTTCGAAGAACAGCTTTGTCTTCTTCGGGGTTGGAAGCTCTTCTTGCGGTTCTTCTTCAGCCGTGTCTTCGTCGGATGAGCTCTCAGCGGCTGTGCTGCTCTGTCCCCCGGTAGCCATGTCCTTCCCGACGGGATTTTCTTCCACCACTACCTCTACGTCACTGGTTTCCCATTCTGTGAAGCCGGCGCTGCCAGCCTCCGCGGCAAGATTCGCCTCCTCCACCCTAGTGGCGATGTATGCCACCTCTTCATCGGTGGTGGCTCGGATGAGGTCTGCTTCTTCCCGGACGGCCCTCGCCGTTAAGTTATCAAAGAACTTTTGTGCCTCTTCCTCGGATGGCTCAACCCATGTCACGTCAAGACTGTGGGCGTTGAACAGTGGCATGGTGGCGATAACCGACCCCAGGGCAGAGTTGTTGCACAGAGGGACAATTCTTGCCTGCAACCGATGCTTGTGGTCGCGCTGGAATAGCCTTTGACGGAGAGCGCCAAGTTGCATAGCAGTCAAATTGTTGTTCAATCCGGGGCGCAGTCTCATGACGTCTGCTGCGTTTCGGTATTCCCAAGCTGGTCTCCCTTTATTCTGCAAGGGGGCAATGCGGCGGTGGAGGAAATCGAAGCCAATCATCTCCATTGTTAGCCCGGCAGCTTTCAGGCGAAGGATCCTGGTGGTGGTGATTGTGAGTTTTTCATCTTCAGCAGCGAGATCACTCCAGCCACTGCCGCGGACCGCTTTCTGCTATCGAGGCAGACAGAACGGATGGGGATCTGCTTCCTTGATCCAGCACCACTCAGCCCGCCATTCGTCCCACTTCTCGCGGTAAACCCCTTCTGGGTATATTTACTTATTCCAAGCCCTTGGAATCCAGGCGATAGAACCAGAGAGGGCCTCCCCTTTTTGGATACGAGGGAAAAAGTAGTGGCGGAAAAGGGCAGTATTGGGAACCACTCCGGCAAATTTTTCAGAAAGATGAGCAAAGATGGACATGCACAGTACCGCATTCGGCGTGAAATCAAGAAGATGGAAGCCGTATGTGTACATAATGTCGTTGAAGAAGTCAGAAAATGGGGGACAGAGCCCGCAATAGAAATAAGCAGCAAAGAAGGGATATCTCTCCGACCCGCTCCTGGAGCAAGAACCTGGAATCACGCGAGTGGCGGGGTGAGCCTGCGTCTCCCTCGCCCACATACACTGGTACCGCCCCTTCAGAGCTTTCGCATCAAGCGACGGGGCGAAGACGACGTGCTTCTTCCGCATCTTCGCCAGCTCGCTCTCCGGGACATCGGCTTTCGTCTCCTTGCCCTTGCCTTTGCTGGCCTTGGGCGGCATGACGGATGCAGGGGCGGAAGCCGGGGATGGAGCGGGCGTGGAGGCGACGGGCGGATGAGGGAAGGCTTTGCTCTGAGCTCGAGAGAAGGAAGACAATGGTGGCGGCCAGATTGAGAAGAAGAGGGAGGTAAATAGGCTGTGCCTTTGCAGTTCCCCTTTTTATGGGGAAGGTGCGAGGCCGCCTCTTTTACTCCCCAATGTGAATGCGCCTCTGCAGGCGCGTTGCAGTTGCAGCCTTTGACACACGCTTCCCACGTCGCGCGTTCAGCGCGCGTAGTGGGGCGCACAGTAAACGGGATATTTGCGAGCAGTTAATTCCCTACCTCGTGTGCCCGTGCACTGTTTCGGCCTAGCCCAACAACGCCTCGCACTCGTGTGTGGCTTAGGCCCGGGGGCTCCTGTCGGTGTACTAAGTATTGGGCCATTAGTACCCCGTACTTGTGCACGGGCAGTTGTAGCCATACTCGCGGCAAGGCTTGTCGGGGAACAGTTCGAGGTTGACTCAGGCTACCAAAGAAATTCTCAAGTCAAAGATATTTGGATCAGCAGATAAGAAGAGCTAGAATCCGAAAGCCAGCTTCCCTGGCAAGATCTTGCCGGGGTGGTCTGCGAAGCACGGCAAGATTCGGCACCCGGCAAGATTCGGCACCCGGCAAGGTTCGGCGCCCGGCAAGATTCTGTTGCTGTGCCACCGCTCTGGCACAGCAACAAGCCCGACATTCTGGGTCCTTCTTTGGATGCGTGGCAACGCGCCAGTGGAGGAGAGCTTAAGCGATGCTGATGGGATGGCCCCTTTTTCCATCCCCAAGAAAGTGAGGACACCTAAACGGACACCTCACGGTGCATTAAATGCGTTCATCCTAATCCGTCAGTGGTTAGGTATGATAACCCTGTTGCCACTTTACACCTCAATGTATATACATTTTGCCACTGTGGTGACCCCTTTGAGCATATAAAAGGAGGCTCAAGGCAACTGCTATAGGGGAGAGGATCTTCTGGCCCATTCTGCATGCGTAGCTGCTCTTTGAACGTATTGTTCATTGCAAGCGCTCCTGAAGCCTGGGCTTAAGAACATTCATAATAAAACAAGGCCGGAGTAGGGTTTTACGCTGATTAGCGGCCCGAACCTGGGTAAAATCGCCCCGCGTCGATCGTTGGTTCTGCTCTTTGCGCATACCACTCCCCCTGCCAAATCGTAAAGGGATTCCTTGAGGGTCCCATAGGTGTCGCACGCCGACACCGGGTGTCGAAAGTGACACCACGGTCGGTCTTGAAAAGAAATGCCAATCGGGTGTCCACAAGAGTAGTGGCGTGATAGACCGCCTGAGAATTCGAGGGACGCCATGGAGAGGTCTTGAAAATAAAACCGAATACCCGGGGTAGTCTAGCTAGCCCGTGAGACACCCAGGAAAATAAAATAAGAGAAACGGGTTAGTCCACAATAATATTTATAAAGGCAGTAATATTAATATGCAAACAATATAATTCATGATAACAAAAATATTCATGACAGCATTAGTGGTGACAATAATTATCCTTCCAAGTAACTCATGCTCAGCTTAATTATTTCCTCCGAAGACCGACACTAAGAGCGACACTTGACCAACCCAGACTGTAGTCCTTAACCGCAGACACGGCTATTTGAATAGGTTTAAACTCTGCAGAGGGTGTACTCTTTACCCACGAGTAAAGGATTTCTTTAGTCAGTGCCGTGACACTGCCTAATTCCCATTACGGTCTTTGGGTTGAAAACACACCTGACCAGCACACACAAGATTAACCGTCCGGATGTAGGAATCACCCAAAGCATCGTTTCAGAAAAACTCTAAGTCGGGCAGACAACAATCTCGAGTAGCATGGGATCACTATTAATACGCACGGATTCCAAGGGGTGCCCCCCTCTCAGTCAGAACCAGATACACCCATGCCCCCTGACTGGATAACAGGATTTAGTCCATGATCGTGGAAACCCTCATCGTAGCCCTCTATGTGGTGTGTGCACGGAAAGGGGTTAACAACTTACTAAACCATCCCCCACCTATGGCAGGGACAAGTGGCAGCACGAACCAAGTATGGGGGTTACCGGAAAAAGACTCGATCTACGTTCGACTCAGGAGGCTCAAATATTTCCTGCAATGGTTAGCACAACAAAGTAGTCTTTCAACAGCAATACCAAACAGGGCCACAACCCCTGCATGTTCCAACATGCATAACAAACAAGGCATGGTCACGCTCCAACGTGATCACCCTTCTGCCGGTAACGGTATTTCTCTTATGCCTGCTCCTGCAAGTTAGTTATGACAAGCACATGATTCATGGTACAGAGAAACATGCCAATCCTACATGCATGCAAATTTTATTTGAATTCAACCTTATGCATGACTCACAAATTCTCTCAAGATTTTAACCAAGCAATCACCATATCAAGTGTTCAAGATGCTTGCCTTGAGCATGCAGAAATATTGGGTGCACTCCAAAAGTTGAGAATTTTATCTCCCCTCCATTTCCTAGTTTCAAAATATTGCAATTATCACATAAAGCAAAAACAGTACTAAAAAGTGTTTCAAACATTTTTGAAATAAATACTAAAATAAACTAGATGATAAATGAAAAATAACAGAAAAAGATTCAACTTATTTGGTGTTCATATGAATTACTTATGAAACTTCTAAGCTGGAATAAATGACTAAACGGACTGTTTAATAGACCCAACAAAAAACTAAGCTTATAAAAAATGTTCACCCTAGCTAGTTTTATAGAGCATGATTTTATAAATCTACAGAAATTTGAAAAGGCCACTACAGAATTATTTGAATTATACTGGAAAAGGAAAAAGAGAAGAGCAGAGCTGCGCCCTGAGCGCGATTTAATCGTGCGGTGCTACTGGGCCGGCCCGGTCATTCGGCCGTGTGAAAAACCGGCCGACGTCGATGGCGTACTTATAGGAATACGCCTTTCTTGCGTGAAGACAATTTCTGAAGAAACCGCCTCCACTTATCCACTGAGTTGGCGGGGCTGGGCGACTGACAGTGGGCCTGCCTGGCCCACTGGTCAGGTTTGACCAGTGCCACGCGCGTCGTCCCCCTGCGGCAGAACAGCGGCGGCGCTCCGGCCTGGCTTGCCGGTGAACAGCGGCACCGTTCGGGAAGCGGAGGCCACCGTCATGTTCAGGAGTTCAAGACGGTTCGTCCAGTGCTCGCCATGCTTGTGGGGGTCATCATAGTCTCCGGCGGCAAGTTCTACCGCGGAGCTCCGGCGAGACCCGAAGAGGGCTTTTGCCCATGGTGGCTCCCGAGCAAAACTGAGTGGTGGATCGAGTTCGTGGGGTCAATAGCAAGCTAGTGGTGAAGAGGATGGGGTGGGGAAGGCTGTGGTTTCGTCGGAATTATCAGAGAGGTGGCGGCGGCCGTAGCTGCCGGAGACACGGATGACGGCCGTTTGCGATCGTTTGGCTGCCTCGATAAGCTTATGGGAGATGGAGGAGTGGTGGAGATGAGAGGAGCGAGCTTGGAGGGGCCTTTTATAGGCGGGCGACGTCGGTGCCATGGCGTCCAGAGGAAGGCACGTCGGCGGCACCATTGATGGCAGTAGGAGGAGGCCGTTGAGGGTGGTGGTTGTCGGTGAGCTCGGTGCCGGCCCGTGTTAATACTAGGTCATGCTGGCCGGCTCAGGGTGAGCTTTATAGCCGCAGCCGAGGTCGGTTCTGAGGTAGCCATCCAACCAGAGTTCGCCACGGCGGCGGAAGCCATTATTGCGCCGGCAAGGTGGTTGTGGCGGTGGCTGTGGTCGGTGGGGAGGCCGGTGCAATGGATGGGCTTGGGTAGGTGGTGGTTATGGCTGGGGATGGCTGGCACCTTCGGATAGCTTGGGCGGTGCCGTGCCCGAGCAAATGACGGTGGCAGCGGCTTGGGACGGCGGTGGGTGGCGGTACGGGACGGGGAGGGTGTCGGCGAGGGTGTTGACTTCCCATGAAGCTAGCAGAGAAGGGACACGAGCGAGGAAGGTGGCAGAGGCATGGTGCCAGGGCGATGCTGATGCCTACAATACCAGTGCTTTGGCCGCTCTGAGCATGCACTTGAAGTGCTCGAACAAATGCCAATGGCATCTACAGTGACTCAAACAAGCTGAAAAATAGCAGGATGATGCTTCTGATCATGAGAGAGGTTATGGACATGCTTGTTTGGGAAGAGGGTTTAGTGCCCAGTGTAAGTTAGAAAAGTGGAAAGTTTCTGACATGCTCATGAGGTGTTTGATGAAATTCTAAGGCTATCTAGGCATTTTTGTTACCTATGAAAATTCCCAGAATGATGTCTCAATAGATGGTAAAGGGAATGGCAGGGTTGGTTTGACCAAAAGAAAAACTTGCTAGTGCAAGTTTTACAGGAATTCATTTCTGGACAGAAACTATAGGAGGATATTTGTTGGACTTAAGAGATGCCAATGGAGCTGATCTCCTGGACTTAAGGGTTTGGTTGGAAGGACTATAAGTGGGAAAAATTTCAGAATTTTTGGAGCAAGGAAAATTAGGGTTGTAGTTATAACTAAGGAATGTGACAGAATTGAAAAGAGGTTGTTTCACTCAAAATTTTCAAAAGACGAAGTTGGGTTTTTGCATAAAAGTGATTTATAGGCATCACATGACCTCCCACAATTTTTGTGGAATTTTAAAAGAATTATTTTAGATGGTTGTCGTGCAACAAAGTCATTTAAAGAATTGAAAATGCTGTTAAAATAATTATATTGGGCAAAATTTTATTTTGAAAATAATCCCTACTGTTATTTAAAATATAATTGAAATGATTTATGGGAACTACCCAAAACCCACATTATTCTGCAAAAATTTCTATATGGAGGGAAGATTTTTGAAAAACTGAGGGCAGAAAATACTCTAAAATTAATAAAACACCCAATATAATTTAAAAATTTTATTTCTAGCCAATTTTTCCTTAATAAAATCATGGTTGAATTTTTGGGGTATTACAAACTCTACCCCCCTTAAGAAAATCTCGTCCTCGAGATTTGTTAAGGGCGGAAGAACCAAATGCATATCACAACAAACAATCATATGCAGAATGCAAACATAGCAATGCACTTATGACATACGTCCTACAATACAAAGATTGCACCGTGTAAATTAGTGTTAGACACAGCAACAACCCTAGTACGCCATACAACTGCTACTGCGAAAATACAGGGGAACCGGCCACTAAGGCTCTACAACAATCCGATGGACTCAGTCCACCTCGTCGACATCCAGTCGGGCATCTCTCACAGATGTCGAGGCTTCTCCGGGGGCTTCAACGTCGGAGTTGGTTGGAGTAGAATGAGGAGCTACAGGGTTGGGGTAGCGATGATGACCCACGCGGGGTGTAGTGGGTATAGTCCCGTTGGAGAAAATCCCCAAGAGACGACGGAGTTCATCCGGGGAAATGAATGCATTGCTCGAGTGGGCAACAGGGGCAGACCTTGAAGGCTCGATTGATCTCCCAGACAGCACTATCGGTGGCCGGTGCAGCTTCACTTCTCATCGGGTTAGGAGAGCAAGCGTCCTGCGGGTCGCAATCAGATCATTGATGACCTGATCGAATAGTGCCTCTTGCGCTCTCAGGTAGCGCACCAGATGCACTAAGGTAGGATCTGCCTCATGGTCTCCATTGGCGACTTGGGTCGGACTACCATAGTCTTGACGGCTGGGGTAGTAGTAGAAAGGACGGCTGTTAACTCTCGGCGACAGATGCCGGAGTTGAATTATAGCCTCTCAGGCTGCAAGTTGAATGGCTTGGGGCTCGTCAGAGGTTGCTGAGGACATCAATACCATTGTTACACCCACAGCCCCTGCTGCTATACATACTGGACCAATTACTAGAGCTCGCGCACGCCAATTAAATTATCAGGTACTTTCGTTTCTTGGTAATGATTCTAATGTTCATGAGAATATGATGCTGCCTAAAGTGGATACATTTGTTTTGCTTACGAATGAAGGGCCTAGCTTGGACAAGAAAGAGGAACATTGGAGCAAGTTCAAGCATGGAGATGATGGCATGCGCACGGGAAACAAGAACGGAGTTACAAGTGATGATTTTAGGACTTTGAAGCCACCATAATGAGTGCATGAAGCCTTGGATGAAATATACAAGATGCCACTTCATAAATTTCGTCCAAAGGCTATTATAGGTGCTGCGTCACCTTATTATTGGGCCAGGCCCATGTAATTTCGAAATACTTGAGTATAGGCTGTTTTTAGAGTCCGTATGTGTGGGGAAACGAGAGATAGGGTTGGTTTCGGACCCCTCCTTCAAGGGCCACGAAATTCCCCCCCTTTTCCTCCATATATACAGCCCTTAGGGGACCGTTTAGACTTTGGGTTTTGTTTAGATTAAAAGTTCGCCATAGCTGCAACTTCGCGTACTTCGTTTGTGTTCAACGACCAGATCAAGACGTCACAGAACCCCACCTTGATCGATAAAGCTTTCATCTTATATTCACAATATCCAGATTGTAAATCTTAATTTCTTGCTTGTTCTTCGTTTGCTTGCAGGAGATAGACCCTCATGGTCAGGTTGATTGTGCTCCGGCGTGGTCAATAACCTCTCGGAGTTGGTTTAGCGATTGCTAAGGCACGACGTCCTCGCACGTTCGTAGTCGGATCGTCAAAGTCTACTCCACCAAAAACGATAGCTATCATCTCATCGAAAGATCGGGACACCCTCGCCTCTATCAAGTGGTATCAGATTTTCAGGTTGCTCGGTGAGATTTTACAGTTTTTCGTAGTTTAGATCGAGTCTGTTCTTCATACCTACAGTCCACGAAAAAGCCAAAAAAAAATTAGTGTTAGTTCATCATATCCGAACAAATCTGAGCCTTTGCATAATCTTTTTAGGGTTTTTGCTTTGTTGTATTTGCGGTTGCATCGTCGTGTCTAGTTGCTGGTCTTAGCGTCTAGTCCTTTAGAGTTTCGAGTTCTGGTCATAAGTTGTCACGCCGCCGCCGCACCATCATCATCGCCCCTGCCATCTACCACCACCGCTTATCCGCCACCGCTCTGAATCCATATACCATCACCGATCTGTATCCATATACCACCACCGATCCGTATCCATATACCACCACCGCTACCATATAGCACCACCATATATCCACCACCAATCCGAGTTCTTTTCATATTAGGTTTGTTTTCGAGATCCATCTAGTTTCCGATTCGTGTTTCCTTGCCTGAGTAGGTTTCGGAAAAAAAAAGTCTGGAGACCCCGGGCAGTTTTTAGGCCAAAATTTTGGCAGTTAAAAATATTTTTTCCCTATCCTATTTTTAGGTCCCAAGGAGCGTTTTGAGACACTTGCCATCATAGTGATTTTTTGTCGCACTTTTTCGTCGTCGCTGCCCTAATTTCCCAAAAAAAAAATTGTCAAAAAAAATTTCGTGCCAATCCTGTTAGTTTGACTTGGGAAGAGTTTTGAGACACTCGCCATTATAGTGATTTTTTGCAAAAAAAAAAGAGGAGCGCACAAAAAAAAAATAGCGCAAAAAAATGAATTTTTTTTAGAGTGTGCTCTTCCCTTGTTTACGTGCCGCGCCGTGATTTTGTTAGTGTTCTAGGCTCGCGTCTCTAGTACGGTCTAGCCTAGGACCAGTACAGTACTGTCGTTGAGCGTTTATTCAACTTTGCATCTCTGAATTGATTATTGCTGACATTTTTGCTACCATATCATAAGCCTTCCCAGCACCACATACATCTACGTCGTGCGTTTGACACCACCTGGCAATCGCTCAGTCCAATCTTTAAGAGTTTTGACTACAACGGTTGCCGATCACCACCTGCTTCTGGGTAAGAACTGGTAAGCATTTGAGATTCGCTTGACGGTTTTGTGATACACCACCACCACCACTTCCCAGTAGTCTGTAGGATCACATTCTTGTGTGTTTCTATTGCTGCTAACCATGGCAGGATCACAAGCCAGTGAGACTGATTGGGAGAACATGATGAACAAACAGCTACATGATAAATTTCAGCAAATGATGAGTGGACAGGTGCAAGATGTGCTAAACAGATTTGAAGAGGCCATGGAGAAGATAGATGGAATTGAGAAGACGTTCGAAACAAAGCTCGATAACAAGTTTAATGAATTGCTCGCGCGTCTTCCACAACCACCGCCGGCTGCACCTGTCGCACCCCTACAACAACAACAACGTCGCCTTCCAAATCAAGTGGGACGAGCACAGCGCGTCCCCCTTGAGCCCTGTCAAACTTCTGGTGTCGCTGCACCTACTGTTGATGCTTCTATGGCTCCTGCTGCCGCTGAGGAGGACGATTATGCGGGCGATTACGAGGATGAGGTTGATCAAAATCAGAACTACGTACCAGCACCAGGTCGTCCACATGCCAATAATCGCAATGGTAGGGCTGCATTACCAGCTCAGGTACAAGATCATGACCATCTTCCTAAACTGAAATTTAATATTCCACCATTTGAGGGTAGATATGTTCCTGATATATATCTTACTTGGGAGTTAGAAACTGAACAACGTTTTACATGTTTACAATATCCCGAGGAGAGACGTGTTGCTGCTGCTGTTTGTGCTTTTACTAGTTTTGCATGTGTATGGTGGTCTGAACATTGTAGATTATATCCTATTCCAGCTACTTGGGCTGCTTTGAAAACTGCTATGCGTACTTGTTGGGTTCCACCATATTATCAACGTGAATTACTTCAAAAATTGCAGCGCTTAAGACAAGGAAAAAATTCTGTAGAAGAATATTATTAGGAATTACAAACTGGCATGATTAGATGTGGTATTGTTGAGGAGAATGAAGCTATGATTGCACGTTTCATGGGTGGATTAAATAGAGAGATTCAGACTATTCTAGAGTATAAGGAGTATAATAATATCACTCGTTTATTCCATCTTGCTTGTAAAGCTGAACATGAAGTGCAGGATCGACAGCCATTGGCGCGAACTAATTTTTCTGCAGGTCGATCTTCATCATGGACACCGCGTGCCTCCTCTACTCCCACACGTCCTACTACAGCACCACTGACTTCAGCCGCCAATTCCAACCGAGATACAAGAAAACAGGCACCACCACCACCATCTGCCAAGAGTACACCTTCTGGGCCTGCCCAGAGCTCTTCTTCATCTATGGCATCAACAGGGCACACACATGATATTATTTGTCGTCGTTGTAAGGGAAGAGGTCATTATGCGAGAGAATGCCAATCTCCGCGTGTTATGATTGCTACTGAGGATGGTGGGTATGAGTCCGCTAGTGACTATGATGAGGAGACTTTGGCTCTTATTACAAGTGAAGAACACGGTGGAGATGATTCTGATCATGAGACGCAATACATGGCTCCTGAAGAAGCTGATAGGTATGAATGTTTAGTTGCTCAACGTGTTTTGAGTGTGCAGGTCACACAAGCTGAGCAAAATCAGAGGCATAATTTGTTCCATACAAAGGGAGTTGTGAAGGAACGTTCTGTTCGCGTCATCATAGATGGATGGAGCTGCAACAACTTGTCTAGCATGGAGATGGTGGAGAAGCTATCTCTCACCACAAGACCACATCCACATCCTTACTATATCCAATGGTTCAACAACAGCGGCAAGGTTAAGGTAACACGTACTGTTCGTGTGCATTTTAGTATCTCTACATATGCTGATTATGTTGATTGTGATGTGGTACCCATGCAAGCATGTTCATTATTACTTGGTAGACCATGGCAATTTGATAAAAATTCTGTACACCATGGTAGAAACAATCAGTATACTCTTGTTCATAAGGATAAACATATTACTTTGCTTCCTATGACTCCTGATTCTATTTTGAAAGATGATATTAATAGAGCTAGTAAAGCAAAACAGGAGAAAAATAAGAGTGAAAATCAGATTGTGGCAAAAGAATTTGAGCAACAAATGAAGCCTAATAATAAACCATCTAGTGTTGCTTCTGAAATTAAATTGAAAAGTGCATGTTTACTTGCCACCAAATCTGATATTGATGAGCTAGATTTCAGCAAATCTGTTTGCTATGCTTTTGTGTGCAAAGAGGCGTTAATTTCATTCGAGGACGTGCCTTCCTCTTTACCTCCTGCTGTCACTAACATTTTGCAGGAGTTCGCTGACGTCTTTCCACAAGACGTGCCACCGGGATTACCACCTATTCGCGGGATTGAGCATCAGATTGACTTAATTCCCGGTGCTTCGTTGCCAAACCGTGCGCCATACCGTACCAATCCAGAGGAGACGAAGGAGATTATGCGTCAAGTACAGGAGCTGCTCGACAAAGGTTATATACGCAAATCTCTTAGTCCTTGTGTTGTTCCTATTATACTAGTGCCAAAAAAGGATGGTACGTCGCGTATGTGTGTTGATTGTAGAGGCATTAATAATATTACTATTCGTTATCGTCATCCTATTCCTAGGCTAGATGATATGCTTGATGAATTGAGTGGCTCTACAATATTCTCCAAAGTTGATTTGCGTAGTGGATACCATCAAATTCGTATGAAATTGGGAGATGAATGGAAAACAGCATTTAAAACTAAGTTCGGTTTATATGAGTGGTTAGTCATGCCTTTTGGGTTAACTAATGCACCTAGTACTTTCATGAGATTAATGAACGAAGTTTTACGTGCTTTCATTGGACGATTTGTGGTAGTTTACTTTGATGATATATTGATTTATAGCAGATCTTTAGAGGAACATTTGGAACATTTACGTGCTGTTTTTATTGCTCTATGTGATGCACGTTTGTTTGGTAACCTTGGGAAGTGCACCTTTTGCACCGACCGAGTATCTTTTCTTGGCTATGTTGTTACTCCATAGGGAATTGAAGTTGATAAAGCCAAGATTGAAGCTATTGAGAGTTGGCCGCAGCCCAAAACGGTCACACAAGTGAGGAGTTTCCTTGGCCTCGCTGGTTTCTATAGGCGTTTTGTGAGAGATTTCAGTACCATTGCTGCACCTCTCAACGAGCTTACAAAGAAGGATGTGCCTTTTGTTTGGGGTACCGCACAGGAAGAAGCCTTCACGGTGTTGAAAGATAAGTTAACACATGCTCCTTTACTCCAACTTCCTGATTTTAATAAGCCTTTTGAGCTTGAATGTGATGCTAGTGGAATTGGATTAGGAGGTGTGTTATTACAAGATGGCAAACCTGTTGCATACTTTTCTGAAAAATTGAGTGGGCCTAGTCTGAATTACTCTACTTATGATAAGGAATTATGTGCTCTTGTTCGGACTTTGGAAACATGGCAACATTATTTATGGCCCAAAGAATTTGTTATTCATTCTGATCATGAATCTTTGAAACATATTAAAAGTCAAGCCAAACTGAACCGTAGACATGCTAAATGGGTTGAATTCATTGAGACTTTCCCTTATGTCATTAAACACAAGAAGGGTAAAGAAAATGTTATTGCTGATGCATTGTCTCGTCGTTATACTATGCTTTCACAACTTGACTTTAAAATATTTGGTTTGGAGACCATCAAAGATCAATATGTGCATGATGCTGAATTGAAAGATGTATTGCAGAATTGTAAAGAAGGGAGAACATGGAACAAGTTCGTCGTTAACGATGGATTTGTGTTTCGTGCTAACAAGCTATGCATTCCAGCTAGCTCTGTTCGTCTTTTGTTGTTGCAGGAGGCGCATGGAGGAGGATTAATGGGACACTTTGGCGTAAAGAAGACGGAGGATGTACTTGCTACACATTTCTTTTGGCCAAAGATGAGACGGGATGTTGAGCGCTTTGTTGCTCGCTGCACTACATGTCAAAAAGCTAAGTCACGACTCAATCCTCATGGTTTATATATGCCTTTGCCTGTACCTAGTGTTCCATGGGAGGATATATCTATGGACTTTGTTTTGGGTTTACCTCAAACAAAGAAGGGGAGGGATAGCATATTTGTTGTCGTGGATAGGTTCTCGAAAATGGCACACTTTATACCATGTCATAAAACCGATGATGCTGCTAATGTTGCTGATTTGGTCTTTCGTGAAATTATTCGCTTGCATGGTGTGCCAAATACTATTGTTTCAGATCGTGATACTAAATTGCTTAGCCACTTTTGGAGATGTTTATGGGCTAAGTTGGGGACTAAACTGCTTTTTAGTACTACTTGTCACCCCCAAACTGATGGAAAAACTGAAGTAGTCAATAGAACTTTGTCTACTATGTTTAGGGCTGTTTTGAAGAATAATAAGAAAATGTGGGAAGAATGCCTGCCTCATATTGAATTTGCTTATAATCATTCATTGCATTCTACTACTAAGATGTGCCCTTTTGAAATTGTGTATGGTTTCCTACCTCGTGCACCCATTGATTTGTTGCCTCTTCCATCTTCGGAGAAGGTTAATTTTGATGCTAAACAACATGCTGAATTGATCTTAAAAATGCATGAGTTAACTAAGGAGAACATTGAGCGTAAGAATGCTAAATATAAAGTTGCTGGAGATAAGGGTAGAAAACATGTTGTGTTTGCACCTGGAGATCTTGTTTGGTTACATTTGCGTAAGGATAGATTTCCTGATTTGCGCAAATCAAAGCTAATGCCACGTGCTGATGGTCCTTTTAAGGTGTTAGAGAAAATAAATGATAATGCATATAAACTTGAGCTGCCTGCAGATTTTGGGGTTAGTCCCACTTTTAACATTGCAGATTTGAAGCCTTATTTGGGTGAGGAAGATGAGCTTCCGTCGAGGACGACTTCATTTCAAGAAGGGGAGGAGGATGAGGACATCAATACCATTGTTACACCCACAGCCCCTGCTGCTATACATACTGGACCAATTACTAGAGCTCGCGCACGCCAATTAAATTATCAGGTACTTTCGTTTCTTGGTAATGATTCTAATGTTCATGAGAATATGATGCTGCCTAAAGTGGATACATTTGTTTTGCTTACGAATGAAGGGCCTAGCTTGGACAAGAAAGACGAACATTGGAGCAAGTTCAAGCATGGAGATGATGGCATGCGCACAGGAAACAAGAACGGAGTTACAAGTGATGATTTCAGGACTTTGAAGCCACCATAATGAGTGCATGAAGCCTTGGACGAAATATACAAGGTGCCACTTCATAAATTTCATCCAGAGGCTATTATAGGTGCTGCGTCACCTTATTATTGGGCCAGGCCCATGTAATTTCAAAATACTTGAGTATAGGCTGTTTTTAGAGTCCGTATGTGTGGGGGAAACAAGAGATAGGGTTGGTTTCGGACCCCTCCTTCAAGGGCCACGAAATCCCCCCCCCCTCTTCCTCCATATATACAGCCCTTAGGGCACCGTTTAGACTTTGGGTTTTGTTTAGATTAAAAGTTCGCCATAGTTGCAACTTCGCGTACTTCGTTTGTGTTCAACGACCAGACCAAGACGTCACAGAACCCCACCTTGATCAATAAAGCTTTCATCTTATATTCGCAATATCCAGATTGCAAATCTTAGTTTCTTGCTTGTTCTTCGTTTGCTTGCAGGAGATAGACCCTCGTGGTCAGGTTGATTGTGCTCCGGCGTGGTCAATAACCTCTCGGAGTTGGTTTAGCGATTGCTAAGGCGCGACGTCCCCGCACGTTCGTAGTCGGATCGTCAAAGTCTACTCCACCAAAAATGATAGCTATCATCTCATCGAAAGATCGGGACACCCTCGCCTCTATCAGAGGTCGTCCTCCCGGTGAACTGGTAAGGGCGCTCCGATGTGATGCTCCTCCTGTAGATGTGCATCATGGCCCAGAAGTGATGGATGGCATCACTCGTGTGCTCTTGGTACATGACATACTCCGGCGTCTCTTCCATGCCAAAAGCTCGCCGAGTGAGATTGGCGAGGATGGCTACAAAGCCTTCAAGTTCGCCTGCAGTGGTCTCATTGTGCACGATGGGACCAGGCATCTTGGAGTGTTGGATATCATGTTTCGAGTGAAGCTGTGATGTGCTGGGTTGGGGCAGGGCTTCCTTTATAAGTCAGCAGAGTCTTCCATCGCACGCTTGCGGATGGGACAACGCAGGTGTCGGCCACAGACACATGGCCTATGGATAGACTGATAGGTTTGGCACCGACTGTCAAAAAGATGTCAGCTGGCCACTGTGCGGTTATCGGATAGGATGGGCTTGACTGTGGACAGGAAAGGATGTGGACGGTGTAGAAACCTAGGGATAGTGACCAGGCTAAGATAGGATTAGCCAATGGTCAACCTGGCTCTGATACCAAGGCTGTCGGGGCCGGATTTCGGGGACACAAAAATCCCAGAAATTAACCCCTCGTGTCATCACCAGCCCAGGATTACCGTTACTGGTGGACACGTCCTTGGTACAGATTACCAAGCAATTACAAGAATTGGATACAAGACCATGAAGGTCTAATGATACAACGATGATATCTGGTGATGGGTGACGGAAGCGTCTTGTGGTTCTCCATCGTCGATGGGGCTCCATTCCCACAGGAACAGCTAACCTGGATAATTCCTATCCTGCGTGGCGGCTATCCTAGGCTCCGCACAGACGTCGCTATGGTACTGCACGTAGTACTCCTGACCTGGCCAAGTAAATAGCCAGGGACAAGCCTATGAGTATGTTTGAATGTACTCGCAAACATCATGAACAAAAGATATACCGAATGCAGCAGATGATCATGATGAACCAAACTATATGCGTATGCTCATGCTGGACTATATGAAAGGCATGCTGATAGGAGTTAAATCATGGCATAATAAAAATATTAGCATGTGCAGAAAAATGAGAAATATTATATGTTAGTGACAAACAATGAAAGTTAAAGGAGAGCCGGGTGAGACAGGACCCCCCGGGAATCCAGAAGAAAATAGAAGAAATGCCAATCAGGTGTCTAAAAGGAAATTCGGGCGAGACAGGACCGCCAGAGAATCCAAGTGACGCCACGAGAGGTCTTGAAAAGAAATACCAGTCGGGTGTCAAAAGTGATGCCATGGTCGGTCCTGAAAAGAAATGCCAGCCGGGTGTCAAAAGTGACGCCACGGTCGGTCTTGAAAAGAAATGCCAATCGGGTGTCCACAAGAGTAGTGGCATGATAGACCGCCTGAGAACTCGAGGGATGCCACCGAGAGGTCTTGAAAATAAAACCGAATGCCCGAGGTAGTCTAGCCAGCCCCTGAGACACTCAGGAAAATAAAATAAGAGAAATGGGTTAGTCCACAATAATATTCATAAAGGCAGTAATATTAATATGCAAACAATATCATTCATGATAACAAAAATATTCATAAGAGCATTAGTGGTGACAAAAATTATCCTGCCAAGTAACTCATGCTCAGTTGAATTATTTCCTCCGAAGACCGACACTAAGACCAACACTTGACCAACCCAGACTGTAGTCCTTAACCGCGGACACGGCTATTCGAATAGGTTTAAACTCTGCAGAGGGTGTACTCTTTAGCCACAAGTAAAGGATTTCTTTAGTCAGTGCCGTGACACTGACTAATTCCCATTACTGTCTTTGGGTTGAAAACACACCTGACCAGCACACACCAGATTAACCGTCCGTATGCCAGGAATCACCCAAAGCATCATTTCAGAAAAACTCTAAGTCGGGGAGACAACAATCTCGAGTAGCATGGGATCACTATTAATACGCGATGATTCCAAGGGGTGCCCCCCTCTCAGTCACAACCGGATACACCCATGCCCACTGACTCGATGACAAGATTTAGTCCATGATCATGGAAACCCTCATCGTAGCCCTCTATGTGGTGTGTGCACGGAAAGGGGTTAACAACTTACTAAACCATACCCCACCTGTGGCAGGGAGAAGTGGCAGCACGAATCAAGTATGGGGGTTACCGGAACAAGACTCGATCTACGGTCGACTCAGGAGGCTCAAATATTTCTGCAGTTGTTAGCACAACAAAGTAGTCTTTCAACAGCAATACCAAACAGGGCCACAACACTTGCATGTTCCAACATGCATAACAAACAAGGCATGGTCACGCTCCAACGTGATCACCCTTCTACTGGTAACGGTATTTCTCTTATGCCTGCTCCTGCAAGTTAGTTATGACAAGCACATGATTCATGGTACAGAGAAACATGCCAATCCTACATGCATTCAAATTTTATTTGAATTCAACCCTATGCATGACTCACAAATTCTCTCAAGATTTTAACCAAGCAATCACCATATCAAGTGTTCAAGATGCTTGCCTTGAGCATGCAGAAATATTGGGTGCACTCCAAAAGTTGAGAATTTTATCTTCCCTCCATTTCCTATTTTCAAAATATTGCAATTATCACATAAAGCAAAAACAGTACTAAAAAGTGTTTCAAATTTTTTTGAAATAAATACTAAAATAAACTAGATGATAAATGAAAAAAAATAGAAAAAAGATTCAATTTATTTGGGGTCCATATGAATGACTTATGAAACTTCTAAGCTGGAATAAATGACTAAACAGACTGTTTAATAGACCCAACAAAAAACTAAGCTTATCAAAAATGTTCACCCTAGCTAGTTTAATAGAGCATGATTTTATAAATCTACAAAAATTTGTATCATTAAATTTAAATTTGAAAAGGCCACTTCAGAATTATTTGAATTATACTAGAAAAGCAAAAAGAGAAGAGCAGAGCTGCGCCCTGAGCGCGATTTAATCGTGCGGTGCTACTGGGCCGGCCCGGTGATTCAACCGCGTGAAAAACCGGTCGACGTCGATGGCGTACTTATAGGAATACGCCTTTCTTGCGTGAAGACGATTTCTGGAGAAGCCGCCTCCACTTATCCACTGAGTCGGCGGGGCTGGGCGACTGACAGTGGGCCCACCTGTCCCACTGGTCAGGTTTGACCAGTGCCGCGCACTCCGGCGTGGCTTGCCGGCGAACGGCGGCACCGTTCGGGAAGCGGAGGCCACCGTCCTGTTCAGGAGTTCAAGACGGTTCGTCTGGTGCTCGCCATGATCGTGGGGGTCATCTTATTCGCCGGCGGCGAGTTCTACCGCGGAGCTCCGGCGAGACCTGAAGAGGGCTTTTGCCCATGGTGGCTCCTAAGCCAAATTGAGTGGTGGATCGAGTTCGTGGGGTCAATAGCAAGCTAGTGGTGAAGAGGATGGGGTGGGGAAGGCTATGGTTTCATCGGAATTATCGGAGAGGTGGCGGCAGCCGTAGCTGCCGGAGACAGGGATGACGGTCGTTTCTGGTCGTTTGGCTGCCTCGGTAGGCTTATGGGAGATGGAGGAGTGGTGGAGATGAGAGGTGCGAGCTCGGAGGGGCCTTTTATAGGCGGGCGACGTCGGTGCCATGGTGTCCAGTGGAAGGCACGTCGGTGGCGCCATTGATGGCAGTAGGACGAGGCCGTTGAGGCTGGTGGTGGTCGGTTAGGTCGGTGTCGGCCCGTGATAATGCTAGGGCGTGCTGGCCGGCTCAGGGTGAGCTTTATAGCCGCAGCCAAGGTCGGTTTCGAGGCGGCCCTCCAAACGGAGTTCACCACGGCGGCGGAAGCCATTATTGCATCGGCAAGGTGGTTGTGGCGGTGGCCGTGGTCGGTGGGGAGGCCGGTGCAATGGATGGGCTTGGGTAGGTGGTGGTTATGGCTGGGGCCGGCTGGCGGCTTCGGATAGCTTGGGCGGTGCGATGCCAGAGCAAATGACGGCGACGGCGGCTTGGAACGGCGGTGGGTGGCGCTACGGGACGGGGAGGGTGTCGGCGAGGGCGGTGACTTGCCCATGAAGCTAGCAGAGAAGGTTCACGAGCGAGGGAGGCGGCAGAGGCACGGTGCCAGGGCGATGCCGATGCCTGCAATACTAGTGCTCTGGCCGCGCTCTGAGCATGCACTTGAAGTGCTCGAACAAATGCCAATGGCATCTACAGTGACTCAAACAAGCTGAAAAATAGCAGGATGATGCTTCTGATCATGAGAGAGGTTATGGACATGCTAGTTTGGGAAGAGGGTCCAGTGCCCAGTGTAAGTTAGAAAAGTGCAAAGTTTCTGACATGCTCATGAGGTGTTTGATGAAATGCTAAAGCTATCTAGGCATTTTTGTTGCCTATGAAAATTCCCAGAATGATGTCTCATTAGATGGTAAAGGGAATGGCAGGGTTGGTTTGACCAAAAGAAAAACTTGCTGGTGCACGTTTTACTAGAATTCATTTCTGGACAGAAACTATAGGAGGTTATTTGTTGGACTTAAGAGATGCCAATGGAGCTGATCTCCTGGACTTAAGGGTTTGGTTGGAAGGACTATAAGTGGGAATTTTTTTAGAATTTTTGGAGCATGGAAAATTACGGTTGTAGTTATAACTAAAGAATGGGACATAATTGAAAAGAGGTTGTTTCACTCAAACTTTTCAAAAGACCAAGTTGGGTTTTTGCATAAAAGTGATTTATAGGCATCACATGACCTCCCACAATTTTTGTGGAATTTTAAAAGAATTATTTTAAATGATTGTAGTGCAACAAAGGCATTTGAAGAATTGAAAATGCTGTTAAAATAATTATATTGGGCAAAATTTTATTATGAAAATAATTCCTACGGTTATTTAAAATATAATTGAAATGATTTATGGGAACTACCCAAAATCCACATTATTCTGCAAAAATTTCTATATAGAGGGAAGAATTTTGAAAAACAAAGGGCAGAAAATACTCTAAAATTAATAAAACACCCAATATAATTTAATTTTTTTATTTCTGGCCAATTTTTACTTAATAAAATCATGGTTGAATTTTTGGGGTGTTACACTCCTCTAGGGGGAGCACCAGCGATGGCGACTACGACGAGCCGCCCCGCCGCCGGGCTCAGACCGGGGAGGTTGACGAGCCGCCTCACAGCCGCACCCTAGTGAAGCAGAAGGGATACTCCGACTGAGCACGGTGTTGTTGGAGCCGGACCTCGGGAGCTACTGTAGCCGTGCGGCTGCTTCCGTTTCTTTCTTTTTCCTGCATCAGAAGAGTAGAAGGCCCCGTCGGGGCGTGTAATGAACCAGGCATTTGCGCCATTATGCTATTACATTGTATCGTGTCGTAACATCCGTGCTGTTGTTGATTACGACTAGGATGACTTAGCTTGGCGTGTTTGCGGTAGACTCTCGTGCTGCAAGGGCACGCCTTTTGAGTTTCCTTCTTGAAGATTTGGAAGTCGCCGAGCCTCAGGAGGCACCCTCCGATTGCAGGGTTTAGGGGACCTCCGGAGGTGCCACACCTTGCGCGAGCCCCCGAGGGTGAGCTGGTCGCCCATTAGTACATCGTGTCGTGATGCCCGAAGGCACGGACTAAAAAAAAGGGGGGGGCACATGCCCGCGAGCTTGTTTGATAGTGTCGCGCGAGGATTAAGACGCCAAGGGCCGAGGCACCGAGGCTGCTTTGGCGAGGTGTGCTTACACACCGTGGCCAGCCCCCGCGCGCGTGACCCGTGAGGAAGAGCAACGGGCAACTGTCACTCTCCCTAAGGCAAAAGCTGAAGAAGCGAATGCTGAAAGAAAAATTCCCAACCCTTCAAATAAGACGCGAAAACTCCAAATTTCATTTCAAGATGTCGCAAGTCGGCTACAGAAAGCAAGCAAAAGAAAAGCCACATCTGGCACCTACACTAGTCTTCTGGTCTTCCCACCAACGCGGAGCATGGGGCCTCCACTCGGACGTGGGTGGGAGCCCCTGTGAGTCCCAGGGGCGGCACTCAGGAGACTCTGGGGCGTGTACAGCCCCAACTCATTATTACGTGAGAGTGTCACGAGCGGAGATCTTGAGAGGCGCATGGCCCCGTTCATGGGTAGAACTTCCAGAGGTGCTGGATGTTCCACGCGTTTTGCATGGGGACCCCGTCCTGCGTCTCCAGGAGCTCGGCGCCAGGCCTGGAGACACGGGCGATCCTGAACGGGCCCTCCCACATAGGCGAGAGCTTGTGAAGCCCCTCCCTATAGAGCACCCGCCTCAGGACGAGGTCACCCACCTCCAGGGTCCTGGAGCGGACGCTACGGTAGTGGTACCTCCGCAGCGCCTGCTGGTACCTCGCGGCACGGAGCGCCGCTTGGCAGCGGCCCTCCTCCCCCAGCACAAGGTCCATCCCCCACGAGGCATCCTGGTGTGCCTCGTCAAACACCAAGACACGCGGGGAGCGATGTTGGACCTCATGAGGGAGGACCGCCTCAGCCCCGTAGATGAGGAAGAAGGGGGTTTCACCCGTCAGCTTGATCGCGGTGGTGCGGATGGACCATAGCACGGACTGGAGCTCATCGAGCCAGCCCCTGCTGCAAGCCTCGAGTTTCTTCTTGAAGCTCCTTGTCTTGAGGCCCCTCAGGACTTCCGCATTGGCGCGCTCGGCCTGGCTGTTGCTTCTTGGGTGTGCCACCAAAGCGTAGCATATCTGTGTTCCAAGGTTAGCAAAATATGTTTTGAAAAGGCGTCCAGGAAGCACAGCAAGTCACAATCGGCGATGGAGTCGACGATCTGGTCGATGCACGGAAGAGGGAAAGGGTCTTGAGGGTAGGCCTTGTTGAGGCTCATGAAGTTGATGCACATGCGCTCCTTTCTGCCCTTCTTAGGGACGATGACCGGGTTGGCCAGCCAATCGGGGTGCCGCACTTCCCGAATGATGCCAGCCTCTTGCAGCTTGTGGAACTCCTGGACGATTAACAACTGCATCTCTAGGGCTTGCCGCTGCGCCTTATACTTCACAGGGCGCGCACCTGGGCATACCATCAGGTGGTGCTCAATCACTCCTCGTGGAACACCGACCAGGTTAGTTACTTCCCATGCAAACACGTCCTTGTTCGCACGGAGAAAGCTAACTAGCGCCTCTTCCTAGTCCAGGGGTAGGCCGGCGCCTATGGTGAAGGTGGGGCCTGAGCCCCCGGCATCAACTGGCACCTACTTCGTCTCTGCCCGGTCTTGGGAGAACAACTGCTTCTTCTTCGCCGGCGCGGCCCCCGGGACCTCCGGGGCTACCTCCGCGCTTGGCCGTGCGGGCGCCGCAGCCTTGAATGCAAGCTTGAGGGCCACGAGCGCGTCCTTGGTGTCCCCCCCCCCCCATGGTAAGGACACCACTGCTCCCCGACATCTTCATGACGTTGTAGCCGGGGTGAGTCGCTGCCATGAACTTGGCGAGGGCCGGGTACTCAAGAATGGCATTGTACGGGAGGCTGATGCGGGCGACGTCGAAGTCGATGATCGCGGTGCGGTAGTTGCTGCGTGTTCCGAAGGTGACGGGGAGGCGGATCTGCCCCAGATGGGAGGTGGTTCCATCGGTGACCCCTGAGAAAGGCTTGGTGGGGAGGAGCTGGCCGTGAGGCACGTGAAGTAGGCCAAAGGCCTCCACGGAGAGGACATTGAGATCAGCACCACCATCAATGAGGGTCCTCATGACTGCAACGTTGCAGATGGTGGGGGTGCAGAGCATGGGAAGTGCGCCGGCGCCGACCGTGGTCCTGGGGTGGTCCCTGGAGTCGAAGATATGGTCGGCCTTGGGCGTCGCCTAGCCTGGGGGAGCCCCATGCTGCGGCCGGATGGCCCCCAATAGTCGGAGCAACTGCTTGGCGTGGCAGCTCAAGGCCGGCGCCTGCGACCCGCCGAGGATGGCGGCAACGATGTGGGGCGCCGGTGCCGCGAAGTGCATGACGAAGAGGTCACACAGCTCCTCCCAGGAGGCCACCGATGATTCTGGCAGGCTGAGCAGCCAAGCGCGCGGCTCGCCCGTGAGCGCCATGGGGAGCCAATTCGCCATGACCTCGTCATCGCCGCCTGCCGCCCAGATGGCCTCCGCGTATACCCGAAGGAACTCCGCGGGGTCCGCCGCGCCGTCATACCACGGCGGCAACTCCGGCCTGAACTCTAACGGCCACTGAACTTGCCGTAGGGCGGGGGATAAGTCTTGAAGGCCCGAGATGCCCTCGAATGCGCCTGGCGGCCCGGCGGGTGGAGCAACGCCCGCCATGGGAGACGCGTGGCGCGGGCGGAGCACGGTTGATGGAGAAGCGGATCTTCGACACGCCCCTACCTGGCGCGCCAAATGTCAGATTCAGGGCTCCGCAGACCCAAGAAAGGTTCAAACTCTTGGGCGTGTGCGAAGAACTCAACCCCTCTGGCCAACCAAACGCGTTGCCCCGTGGCCTAGCTTGAAGAACGGGGAAGAAGAAGGACACGACAATTTACCCAGGTTCGGGCCACCTTGCGGTGTAATACCCTACTCCTCCTTTGGGGTGGATTTACCTCACGAGGGGCTGAGGATGAACTAGTACAAAGGATGAACAAGCTCACGAGGCTTGCCCTGGTGAGGATGGTGTGTAGAGGATTCCCCCCTTCTACGGTGGTGGCTAACCTATATATATAGAGGCCTCGGTCCTCTTCCCCCGAAATGTAGGCTGGAAGGGATCCCACAGTGGCCAATTTGAAAGGGGACAAGTAGTACATCTTATCTTGACGAAAGGTGGTCTTCGCTTGCAAAAGCCTCTTGTCGTGACGCCGTGGTGGGCTCGGTGATGACATCCGTCCTACAGTCCTTGCGGTCTTGGTCTTGTTGCACGAAAATGGAAACCTTTGGGTGATTCCCCTGGACCCCGCGCCTACGCTTGCCTCCTTAGCACCAAAGATGAAACCTGCTACTCTGCGCTCGCTGGAACCCGCCTGGCCTTGGTCGTCATGGCTTGCGTCACCTCCGCCTCATGAGATGGGTACCTGCATAGAAATCTCTGCTCCTCAGGAGCCAGCCTAGTGAGGCTGCTCCCTCCGGAGGTCTTGGCGCTGCCCGCCTCGCGAGGGTCTTGCCTTGAAGGTGTTGTAGATGGGCCGTACCAGGCCGTCGATGGAGCCACGCCGTGGGCCGCAGGCAGGCAAGTCTGGGTACCCTGGTTCCCAGAACGCCGACAGACTTTGTATTGACTACACTGATCTCTACAAAGCATGTCCAAAGGATCCTTTCCCCTTGCCGCACATTGATCAGATTGTAGACTCTACTGCCAGCTGTGATTTGCTTTCATTTCTTGATGCATACTCTGGATATCATCAGATATTCATGGATAAGGAGGATGAGGAAATAACCGCCTTCATTACTCCATGTGGCACATACTGCTTCATGCGTATGCCTTTTGAACTAAAGAGTGCTAGTTCAATGTTTATAAGAGCAGTTCAGATCGGCTTTGAGCCATAGTTGCACAAAAACATAGAGGCTTATATCGATAATATAATGGTTAAAACAAAGGACAAATCAACCCTCATCCATGATCTAGAAGAATCATTTGAAAATTTGCGGAAGATCAACATGAGGCTCAACCCTGAGAAGTGTGTGTTCGGTGTCCCATCCGACAAGATTCTTGGGTTCTTTGTGTCTCAAATTGGAATAGAGGCAAATCCTGACAAGATCAAGGCTACTGAGCAAATTCAAGCACCCAAAACCATCAAGGATGTGAGACGCTTTGCCAGCTGTGTTGCAGCTTTGAGTAGGTTCATTTCAAGATCTGCTGAGCGCGCCTTGCCGTTTTTCAAAATATTGAAAAAGGGAGTGTCGGTGTCAAAACCGGTGGATCTCGGGTAGGGGGTCCCGAGCTGTGGATCTAGGATCAATGGGGAACAAGGGACGATGAACACAGTGTTTACCCAGGTTCGGGACCTCTCGAAGAGGTAAAACCCTACGTCCTGCTTGATTGTATTTGTTGTATGATATGGTTACAGAATAGATCTACCTCGAGATCAGATGAGCTAAACCCTAAGTCAATGAGGTGATGAATGTAGCTCTAGCACTAAAGACTAAACCCTCCGGTTTATATAGGCACCGGTAGGGTTAGGGTTACATGCGATTGGTTACAAAAAAGGAAGATCCTGCCTAATCTTGGCTTGGAGGGCACACCAAGACTTTGAAGATTCCTTATCCGACCACGGGCCCGCACTCTAGCTTGGCCCCATAGTGGCCGATCAGTCCGGCCCATATGTAATGGGTCGACGGCCCGGGGACCCCTTACTCCAAGACTCCCTCAGTAGCCCCCGAACTAGCCTCCAACGCCGGGGATTGTCATCTGGCGTGCTCCAAATCTTTGGCTTGCGGGGTGAGTTCTTCATCTTCTATCTGAATTGTTCGGAGAAGGTTTTCATGGCCGAATACTATCCGAATCAATATCGGAGGCTTACTACTCAGTATAGTCTAGATCAAAACTGTATCCGCGCCCGACCAGTTTGACAATCCGGATGTTTAGGACCACACCATAATACAGTGGGCCCATCGGAGTTCAATGCTTTCCTCGGGGCGGGGGTTACCTTTGACCGTCACGCACCTTTCTAGAAGGCACGCAGCCCAATGCCGCTTTTTGCAGGCCCGTCCCTTCAGCTTTGAGGCGAAGCGCCTATTTATAGATCCAAAGGTGCGGGGGATGGTCTACCCATCCCCCTCGCCAAAAAACAGCGTCGAAGAAATCCTTAGGCCCCATGGCCGATATTCCTAGGTCATCCTCACGCCCACATGCCTCTCCCCGGTGATTGGGTGAGGTGTTCAGTCTCGCGCCTCCAGCTGAGCAATCTGCAGACACAGGGCTATCTTCCCGCGGTGGATCTCGTTCCCGTCCATGCTGGATTAATCTCAGTGGACGGCCAGGCATTTGCCGAGCACTCCCCTGCTCCAAGCAAGCAAGAGAGGGTTTGCTTCATGCCCTTCCTTCTAAGAGGCCTAGGTTTTCCCATTCATCCCTTACTACAGGGCTTATTAGAGTTCCATGGGATCCAGCTCCACAACTTCACTCCAGGGTCCATACTGCATATTTCTGGCTTTGTGGCCCTCTGCGAAATATTCCTGAGCTGCGAACACCACTTTGATTTGTGGAGGAAATACTTTTGCCTCATCCCTCGTACCCGCGAGGGGTCAATCTTTGAAGTGGGAGGAGCACAGGTGTGGCGGATAGCCGGGACGGGCTACCCCATTGGGACCCCAAGGAAGAATCGCAAGGAATGGTCCTCGGAATGGTTCTATATTGAGGACGTTCCGCTCTTCGACCCAATCCGAAAGGGTCAGCCCAAATACTCAAGCGCCCCGCTAAGGAAGCGGCTCAACTGGAGACCCAAGAACCCTTCCCAGCTAGACAGTGAAGAGGTGCACCTTTTGGCCACCAAGATTCGACTGCTGACCCATAGTAAACTGACTATGATCGAAGTAATGCCCGTCGCCATAACCCAGTGTGTGCAGCCCCTTCAACAAAGGGGCACCCTTTATGGTGCTATAACGGGACCAGTGATCCAACCCGCTATAAGCGACAAGGGCTGGACGATAAAGCGGCCATGGCCAAGATATTAGCCGACCTCTTTAAAGGAGAGGAGGAAGACTTTGTTCAATTGAGTATCCGGGAGGTTGCTCCGGCTATAATCCGGCAGACTGGGTAAGCTTCGATTCTTTATTTGTAATTCGGCCGCGATGTCTGAACACCTGTTGACAGTACTTTGTTCGTATAGAGCTGGAGGCACCAGGTCGAGTCCATCTGCTGCCCTTCCCCTCAACCGGAGAATCATTCCCGCGCCAACGACCCGGGTTATCATGACGATCCGGAAACGTCGGTCAATTTCAAAGATGGGGTCTTTTACCAAGAAAGCTTGATGGCACCAAAGTTGCCGTGACGGCTGATCACCCTAGGGATCTTCCTTCCTCCACTGTAAGTGAAAAGAGGAGCTCCTCTCGAACGGGGCGATCGCCTCACACCATTCCGCATACTCTAACTTCTACTCCTAAGGGTCACCGTACAACACGTCGAACAACTATGGGAGGAGCACGACCTATGCCGGCCTCGGATCCTACTGGGGCATCCAAGAGGAAGGCCTCTGCTAGAGCTGAAGCAACGCCCCCTCGGCTCAAAGGTAACATGCTTTGGGACCACGAAAAGGGGCGTTTTCAATATCTTGCGTCAGACGTTTGCTTAACTTCACAGAAGAAGAGTTTTGGCTCACCAGTTCGAGGACTCCTCGGGCTCGCCGAGGCGTAATTCCAACCTCAGGCCCTCAGCACAGGCTAGGGACCCTGCCGAACACACAGTGGCTGGCGCACCTCCAGAGGATCCTGACGATGTTTCGTTGACCAACTCCGTGGTCGAAAGCGTAATGAATGATTGCCGCCGGAGAGAATCCTTGTGCCATGTTGCTTTTACCGATTAGGAGTTTAACGCTTTTAATTCGGTGGACACATACCTTGGAGTGGCTCGAACCGGGCTTGAACGGATCGCTGGTTTCTTTTCTTCGAAAACGCAGGTGCAAGATAGCTTAAAAGCATTTTCTAGTTCTTAAACTAGCAGCCCCCAATCCTTAATTTGGGCGGGACGGCCGAGTTAAGGATCCTTGTATTGTCCTGATTTTGCTGGCCGTGAAGGAGCAGAACAACAAGTTGTCCGAAGACCTCAAGCTAACCTGTGCACAATTAGCCAAAGGTAAAGCCAATCTAGAAGCGGCCAAAAAGGCTACCAGTGAAAATTCGGGTAAGTGAAAAAGTTGTAGAATGCTACAAACTGTATGATGTTTCCTGCATACCGATGCCAAGCTTTCCCAGCAGCCACCAAAGCAATGAATCAACTGCGGAGGGAACTGGAGGCTAGTAAACGAGTGTTGACACAAAGTCAGGAAGAGAAGAATGAGCTCAATGTGGAAAATCGGCGAAAAATCGAGGAAATCGTGCAGTTGAAGTCTCAGTTGGCTCAAGCCTTGGAGGAGAACCAGAAGCTAAAAGGTGGTATATTCGGTAAGTCAGAATGCGATATTACGCGTGTGTGGGTGATCCCAATATTTTTAAATGCGTACTACCCCTGTTTGCTAGGTCTCCTGACAGGGCGGTCCGAAGAGGAGGTGGGTTCCTTTAGTGGGAACCTTTTGAAAGAATTGACCAAGGCGCATGAAAGAGCCCAGAAGGCAATGAAAAGCATGGTTAAGGCACTATGGCCACAAGAAATGCCATTAGAGAGCATGGCTGAGCTGGCTAGCCGCTTTAAAGGGGCGAGGCGATGCTTCGAATTGTGGAAGATGTCAGCCCACTGGGAAGGGGCGCACGAGGCCTGGGCCAAGGTGAAGACCCAGTTTACCAAACTCGAACCCGAACATATACCTCGGGTGGGACCCGTGGGACCGGATGGGCAGGAAATACCTCTTAGCTTAGTATATGACCAAGTGATGCCCGCTGCTCGGTATTCCCAGAAGGATTGTGCTTTGAATAGTTTGATAGATGATATTGATAAAGATTAGGGTGTGCGATTCTATGTATCCATGTAATTTACATCGTGCAATTCTCAAGCCGCAGCAAAAACGTTGTCTTAACCGGCCATCGGCTTCCGCCTCCCTGACCAGTGATTGGGGAGTGTTCCGTACTATATGCCTTGACGAAGAGGGGATAATTCTGGTAACCAGGCAATCCGGCCATTTGGTGCGAACAGACAAAACGCGCGTAGGGAGCAAATGTTATATTAGTTTGTAATGTAAGAAACATCTTCCGAAGAAAATAGTTCCTCCAAGGGTTCCTTTCTTCGGGTGAAGTATGTTGACCATTAGCAGTGAATTCGGAAGGCGGTGACACATGGATGCTTCGTGGTTTTTAGGAACCAAGAATAGTTGGATGGCAGCTAGCGCCTGTCTATTTTCACTTCCCTAGAGGCCGACCCATTATTTTCTGTAAGAACGCTAGCTTTCGGCTTCACCCGTCTGAGGTCGTATCCGGATTACCCGGGCATAGCAATCGCAGAGGTGCTCCGTTTACTTCCTAGCCAAACAATCGGAAACATAGGTGTAAACACAGGAGCCAGGCAACCCATCTTGGCAAAGGACTTAAGTCAAATAGGTGCATACAATGGCTTGAAAGATATGGGAAGGAGATTAATTCAAAACAACAGAAACAAGGTTGTAAGAAATATATCGTAATTGGCTGCTTTTAAAAGAAGCCCCCAGGTAAGCTGGGTTAAGGTGTGTACAATGGTGACCTGCCGTGCTACAGTTTATCCGAACTCTAGGTCGGGGAGGTTAAAGCTCCAAAGATTAAAACAAAGAGAAAAAAACAAGGACAGAGCAAGGAGTGTTGATGACGATGCCGGATTAGGCGTAGAAACGCCGAAGCCTAGTGGCGTTCTATGAGTTTGGCTCGGGTCAACTATTTGATGGGCTGCGGTGGCGATATGCCCACCAGTGAGCACTTCGTCTATGATGAAGGGGCCTTCCCTTTTGGGTGACAGCTTATCTTTCTGCTTCTCTGGAAGCCGGAGGACGAGTTCTCCCACGTTGTATGTTTTTGCCTGAACCTCCCAATTTTGGTAGCGCCGTGCTTGCTGTTGATAAAATGCGGAGCGTGCCCATGCAATGTCGTGTTATCCTTCCAGGGCATCCAAGTCATCCTGCCGATCTAGCTCGGCCTCCTGCTCTTCGTACATACGTACTCTGGGTGCATCATGGATTAAATCACATGGGAGGACCGCTTCGGCACCGTAAACCATGAAGAATGGGGTGTATCCTGTTGATCGATTAGGGGTAGTGCGCAACCCCCATAGCATAGAGTCCGGCTCCTCTACCCAGTGACGATCTGATTCCTTGAGTGAGCAGATTAAACGAGGTTTTATGCCGCTCATAATCAATCCGTTTGCCCGCTCTACCTGCCCATTAGTTTGTGGGTGGTATACTGAGGCGTAATCGAGCTTTATTCCCATCTTAGCACACCAAACTTTAACCTCTTGGGCAGTAAAATTAGACCCATTATCGGTGATTATGCTGTGGGGAACACCATAATGGTGTGCGACGCTGGATATGAAGTCCACTACTAGTCCGAATTCTGCAGATGTTACCGGTTTTGCTTCAATCCATTTAGTGAATTTATCCACCATAACTAGGAGGTATTTCTTGTTCTTGGTACCCCCTTTAAGAGGTCCGACCATGTCAAGCCCCCAGACAGAGAATGGCCAGGTTATGGGTATAGTCCGGAGAGCTGTGGGAGGCATATGGCTTTGATTTGCAAAGAGCTGGCACCCAACGCAATGTTTGACCAGGGTACGTGCATCCGCACGGGCTGTGGGCCAGATGAACCCTGCTCTGAGGGCCTTGCTGACCAGGGCCTGAGCTCCTGTGTGGTGGCCACCCATGCCGGCATGTATTTCGGCGATAAGTTGATGCCCTTCCTCTTCGGAGATGCATCTCTGAAGGACCCCCGTAGTGCTCTTTTTGTAGAGCTCGCCCTCATGAACCTTGTATGCTTTAGAGCGCCGGATAATGCGCCGTGCCTCCATCTGGTCATCAGGGAGTTCCTGCCGCAGGAGGTAGGCAAGTAACGGTTCGGTCCAAGGCGCGATTATGACCATAATCTCGTGGGCCGAGGATGTTTCTTCAAGTGTAGAGCCTCCGATGATACTATCATGTAGTTCGATTTCTAGTGGGGCGTTCTGGGCGGACTCATTGATTTAGTTGTTATTATCCCGACCCTGCCATACCACGGATGGCTTGAAGAGCCTTTCAAGAAAGGTATTTTTAGGTATTGGATCGCGCTTGGCGCCCATGCGGGCAAGAATGTCCGCTGCCTGGTTGCTATCTCTAGAGACATGATGAAATTCTAGGCCCTCGAATCGGGCTGACATCTTGAGGACGGTGTTTCTATATGCCGTCATTTTTGGATCTTTGGCATCGAATTCGCCGTTGACTTGGGAGATAGCGAGGTTCGAATCTCCTCGTACCTCCAGCCATTGAACACCCATTAATGTAGCCATCCGAAGACCATGCAATAGTGCCTCGTATTCGGCTGCATTATTTGAGTCCGTGTACATGATTTGCAAAATGTACCAGATAGTATCTCCTGTGGGGGATATTAGGATTACCCTAGCCCGTAGTTCGGCTAGCATTTTAGAGTCGTTAAAGTACATTGTCCAATGTGCATATGTATTGTATTCACTAGGGAGTTCGGCTTCGGTCCATTCGGATAGAAAGTCAGCCAACACCTAAGATTTAATGACTCGGCATGGTTTATATACGATCTCGAAGGGAAGGAGCTCTATGGCCCATTTGGCAATGCGGCCCATGGCATCCCTGTTGTTGATTATATCATTGAGGGGTACCTCGGATACCACTGTCACTGAACACTCTTGAAAGTAGTGTGGTAGCTTTCGAGATGCCATAAAGACTGTATATGCTATCTTTTGGTAGTGAGGTTAACGGGACTTGCATGGTGTGAGGACCTCTGACATGTAGTATACTGGTTTTTGGACCTAGAATTTGTGTCTCTCTGATTCCCGTTCTACGTCGAGTACCGCACTCACCACCTGGTTGGTGGCTGAGATGTATAGCAACATAGGTTCACCCGTACCTGGTGCGGCCAGGATGGGGTTGCTTGCCAGGAGTGCTTTGATTTAATCTAGAGCAGCTGTCGCCTCGTTGGTCCACTCGAAGTTTTTTGTTTTCTTAAGTAGCCTGTTTAGAGGTAGTGCTTTTTCGCCGAGGTGGGAGATGAAACGACTTAGAGCTGCCACACAACCTGCCAGTTTCTGGACATGTTGAAGCTCCGTTGGTATTGCAAGCTGGGATAGGGCCTTGATTTTGGCCGGATTGGCCTTAATTCCTCTATGGGAGACAATAAATCCGAGCAGTTTGCCGGCGTGGGCTCCGAAGACACATTTGTCTGGGTTGAGTCGTATGTCGTAGGCCCGTAGGTTTTCGAAGGTCAAGCGGAGATCGTCCACGAGTTGATCGACTTTTTTGGTTTTAATGACCATGTCGTCTACGTATGCCTCGACCGTTTTGGCGATCTGGTTTTCCAGGCACGTTTGAATCATGCGTTGGTATGTCGCTTCTGTGTTCTTTAACCCAAAAGGCATCGTGTTGAAGCAGAATGGCCCATAGGGGGTGATGAACGCGGTTGCAGCTTGGTCGGACTCCTTCATCTTTATTTGATGATATCAGAAGTATGCGTCGAGAAAGCATAGTGAGTCATGTCCGGCAGTGGCATCAATGATCTGGTCTATGCGGGGTAGAGGGAAGGGATCCTTTGGGCAGGCTTTGTTTAGGTCCTTGAAGTCGGCGCAAAGCTGCCATGACTTGTCCTTCTTGGGTACCATGACCAGATTTGCCAGCCAATCCGGATGTTTTATTTCACGGATGAATCCGGCCTCCAGTAGTTTTGCCAATTCTTCACCCATGGCTTGTTGTTTGGGTTTGAAGAATCGACGTAGTGTTTGTTTGACTGGCTTGAAACCTTTGATGATGTTCAGGCTGTGCTCCGCTAGCCACCATAGTATGCCTAGCATATCAGAAGGGTGCCAGGCGAATATGTTCCAGTTTTCGCGTAAAAACGCACGCAATGCTTCATCAACTGCGAGATCTAGTTGTGCTTCGATGGACGCCATTTTATTCGGGTCTGTCAGGTGTACATAGAATTTTACTATCTCGTCAGCTAGTTTAAATGACGTGGATTTTGGCCTTTTACTGAGGACCACGTCGTCTCTGTTGACTGTAGTGTGGAGCGTTGTTAATTCTTCGGCTGCTAGGGCCTCGGATAGTGCTGCGAGGGCAAGCGATGTGGTTTTGTTTTTGTCTCGGAGGGCTGTGCTCGGATTGCTGGCGAGCAAAATCACACCATTGGGCCTTGGCATTTTGAGCTTCATGTATCCATAATGCGGTACAACTTGAAATCGTGCGAATGACTCACATCCCAAGAGGGCGTGGTATCCGCTGCGGAAGGGCACGGCGTGGAGTAATAAGGGTTCAGATTTGTAGTTATCGGGAGTACCGAATACCACGTCCAAGGTTATGCGTCCGGAGCAACGCGCCTCCCTACCGGGTATAATTCCTCGGAATGTGGTATGACTGTGCAATTTGTCGAGCGTGTCTTCATAGATGAGGTTTAGGCTGCTGCCCACGTTGATTAGTACTTTAGTTAGCCTGAAGCCATCGATTATGGGGTCGAGGACTAGTGCGGCGGGCGCGTGGGTGGGGCGGGACCGTGGCTCGTCCTTCTGATCGAAGGTGATAGGTGCGTCCGCCCATGGCTGTGTGGCTATCACCTGATAGACGTGGTCGAGCTCTCTAAGAGCCCTTTTCCTTTGCTTATTTGAGGAGAAAATCTCGTAAACTGTCAGGCTGTTGTTGTGAGGTGGCCTTGTTGATTGTCTATCAGGGGGTGTGAGACCAAGTATGTTTTCACCGCTTTTGGCCACCTGCCTTACCACCCAACAAGCTCGAAGCATGTGAGTCAGATTTGCATTAAGTAGGGCCAAGTGTATAGGGCATGGTTTATCCAGCAATTCGTCCAGAACTGTTCTGGGTTTATTTCTTCTTTCGACGGGCTCGTGTTCGGGCGAACCTCTCGCGTATGCCCGCTTTGCTTGGGTTTTCCTGGGCTTCAAGGCAGGGACTGGCTCCCTGTGCATCTGCTATAACCTCCAGGTGCTTTCCATGGCGCAATATTTGCGTACCATGTCCAATAATTTGGCAATGTTTTGGACGCGGCAGCGGGCGAGGGCATTTAATATCCCTGCATCCCGGAAATTGAGTCAGAAGGGTTCGATTATTTCCTTGTCACGGCAGTCGATTATCTTGTTTTTTACCAAGAGAAATCTGGCCCAGCAATGATGGACTATTTCTTCGGGCTGCTGCTTGACGTACAATAGGTCCCATACATCCGGTCTTCCCGCATGCGGACAATATTCGGCGTGGGAGGTGGGTGGGAAATTTTTGGGCGGTCCCATCTTCTGTGAGTCCGGGGCGTCGGTAGCGGCGAGCCATGCCTAGGCTATATCCAGATCTAATAGCATAGTGTTCGGGTGAATGACTGTATGTGGTTGGGTCGACTCAAGATCAGATCCCGTATCACAGGCCGAGTCTGAACTTTCATCTTGAAGGGTGTCCGCATCCAGGCTAGAGACCCGGGTGTATAGTGTCATGAGCTTCGGAGATCGCGACGTTCAGTCCTTTCTTCAATGGTAGCGACGAGGTGAGTGATGGGCTAGGTGTGGATCTCTCTATTGTCGGGTTTAAGCCCGATCTGGTCGTAAGCCGTAGGCCTGCTGACGGAGATTCCCATAGCCAGGAATCAATCCAAAAGGTCTTTTACAGAAGAGGTCCCCGGCGGGGGCATGCCTCGTTGGTGTTCGGCGGGACGTTCTTCGGACACTTTGATGGGATCCGGCTTTACGGCCAGCTCCAGAGTTGCGTTGATTCCCTTTACACTCACTGATTCTGAGGTCAAGGTGTCGGGCTCGACTGGTTCTTCGAAAGCGGTGCTTCACCGAGGGTAGACGGCGGACTATAAGTTCCAGTGACTAGCTTCGCTATCGGCGGTGAGGTTTTCAACCAGGTCTAAATGTCCGATGAGGTCGGCGCGAAAAGTGAGGCTGCCGAACAAGAAGGTCTGGCCAGGGACGAAGGTGTCCTTGGCGTCGGTGGGGTTTCTCACGGATGGTTGAGCCATCGATCCTTTGGCGATCCAACAGCGGAACTCTCAATGAACGCACCAATGTCGGTGTCAAAACTGGCGGATCTCAGGTAGGGGGTCCCGAGCTGTGGATCTAGGATCAATGGGGAACAAGGGACGATGAATACAATGTTTACCCATGTTTAGGCCCTCTCGAAGAGGTAAAACCCTACGTCCTGCATGATTGTATTTGATGTATGATATGGTTACAGAGTAGCTCTACCTCAAGATCAGATGAGCTAAACCCTTAGACGATGAGGTGATGAATGTAGCTCTAGCCCTAAAGACTAAAACCCTCCGGTTTATATAGGCACCGATAGGGTTAGGGTTACATGTGATTGGTTACAAAGAAAGGAAGATCCTGCCTAATCTTGGCTTGGAGGGCACACCACGACTTCGAAGATTCCTTATCCGGCCACGGGCACGCACCCTAGCTTGGCCCCATAGTGGCCCATCAGTCCGGCCCATATGTAATGGGTCGACGTCCTGGGGACCCCTTAGTCTAGGACTCCATCAGGGAGGTCTAGTAAAATGGACTCCGGAAGCGGAGGCTGCGCTGCAAGACTTGAAAAGATACCTGTCCTCTGCGCCAACTTTTGTCGCGCCTAGACCACAGGAGCCGTTGCTGCTATACCTAGCGGCAACAAACCAGGTGGTCAGTGTTGCACTAGTTGCGTAAGAGAAGTTGGCGATGAAGAAACTGCAAAGGCAAGCCCTTCCCGCGATAAGGCAGAATCATTCCGGTAGAGCCCAGCACCAGCAAATCAGTGGTGGAACAAGCTAGAGAAATTGACCAGCGGATCGTGCCCAAGAAGAAGTTGGTGAAGCGGTCGATGTACTTTGTTAGTTCTCTCTTGCAGGGGCTAGGTCAAGGTACCCTGGTGTGCAGAAGCTGCTTTTCGGTATCCTTATGGCCTTGAGAAAACTGTGCCACTATTTCAAAGCACATGAGATCACTATCGTCACTCGCTTCCCATTGCAGTGTATTCTGAGGAATCCAAAGGCAACCGACATGATAGTGGAGTGGGCATTAGAGTTTTCAAGTTTTGCACTCAAGTTTGAGATCACTTCAACCATTCAGAGCAGAGCCTTGGTGGAATTTATCATAGAATGGACGCCAACTCAAGATGAGGAAACCCCAGAATCAACTCTCCCGAGAAGGAAACTGAGAAGGAGTGGATCATGTAGTCAGCGGGTGCTTTCTCGCTGCAAGGCGCCGGTGCCGGAGTGCTGCTTGTCCCATCCACCGGAGAGCATCTCAAGTACGTGGTTCAAATGCACTTTCATAGGAAGGAAGCTACCAACAGTACCCTAGAGTATGAAGGGCCTCTTGCCGGACTCAGAATTGCAGTGGAAATGGGAATCAGGAAATTGATCATCCGTGGTGATTCGCAGCTTGTGGTGAAGCAACTTTATAAGGATTACTAGAACCCGTTGATGGAAGCCTATGTGGATGAAGTGAGGAAATTGGAGTACTTTGATGGGTTGCAAACAGAGCATATCCCCCGTGTAGAGAACAACATTGCTGATCACCTATCGAAGTGCGTTGCGCAGAAGCTACCTATGGAACCAGGGACTTTTGTACTCCATTTGAATCAACCATCAGTTACTCCGTCAACAGAGGCCAAAAAGAGAAGAAAGCTAAATACCGGCAAATATCTTCAGGCAGGACTCCCTGAAGCCGCCGGCCAGAACACTGCCGGGGATAGTGATACACTTGCCGGTGAGCAGTGGCCTCAAGCAGAGTCTTCGATTCTTGCCCTTGAGGTTAGCGCTCCTGCAGTCGAAGAGAAGCCTGTTGTCCTTGTCGTCGAGCCACACACTCTGGAATGGGCGCAACAGATAGTTCAGTTTATCCAAATAGGAGAACCTCCCGATGAGCAAGAGCAAGTTGAGAAAGTAGCCCGTCAGTCGAGTTTGTATCAGTTTGTGGCTAACATCCTATGGAGAAGAGACCGAACAGAGTGAAATTGAAGTGCTTTTGCTAGGAAGATGGACTGAAGTTGTTGGCAGAGATACATGGAGGCATATGTGGTTCTCACATAGGTTCAAGAGCACTTGTCGAGAAAGTTTTTCAGCAAGGTTTTTATTGGCCCACTGCCCTCTAGGATGCAACTGAGCTAGTAACAAGATGTGAAGCATGCCAGTTCCATTCAAAGAATATACATCAGTCAGTGCAAGCTCTTCAAACAATCCCTCTCTCCTGGGCCTTTTCGGTCTGGTGGTTCAACATCTTGGGCCCCTTCCCTCATGCTACCGGGGGCTTTGAGTTCTCATACGTTGCCATCGACAAGTTCACAAAGTGGCCTGAAGTAGAGCCAGTGAGGAAGGTGACTGCACAGTCAGCTATCAAGTTCTTCAAAGGACTAGTTTGCTATTTTGTGGTTCCAAATAGAATCATCACTGACAACGGCACACAGTTCATGAGCCGCGCATTCATGCAATACATCCAAAGCCTTGGAAGCAAGGTTTGCTTTGCTTCCATTTCTCATCCCAGGAGAAACGGGCAAGCAGGAAGGACAAATGCAGAAGTGTTGCATGGTTTCAAGACAAGAACGTTTGACAAGCTGCACAAGTGCAGGAGGCACTGGATTGAAGAGTTGCTGGTGGTTTTTTGGTCACTCAGAACGACACCAAATCGAGCTACTAGTCAAACACCCTTCTCCCTAGTCTATGGTGCAGCTCCCGCAACCTCGAGTACTTGCCTACGATGAAGTAGAGCAAGAGCAGCTCTGGCATGATGATGTCGTGCACCTCGAGGAAGATTGTCTTCGGGCAGCTATGCGAGCCACACACTACCAGCAAGCCTTGCGCCTCTATCATAGCCACAAGGTTCATGCTCGAAGCTTTGAGGAAGGTGACCTTGTCCATTGGCGTGTTCAATCCGCCAAGGGATCAAACAAGTTGACACCAAAGTAGGCCTGGCGCAGTCCGTCTGGAGACGAAGATGGTATCCGAGTACAGAACTCCTGGAACATCAAACATCTTCGCATATTTTACCAGTAAGGCGTAGTTGCCGGGCCTTGACCCGGCAACCCCTTTTGTACAAGCCTGGTCTAGAAGACTTGTAACCCTTTGTACAAAGCCAGGTGCAGACCCTGTGCATACGTGAATAAAGCTAAGTGTTCCACAAACCTTTATGCGTATTTACTTATGTACTTATGCATGATATGATGTGATTACACTTTGTCCAAATAGAATGGCTAACATACCACCGAGATCTCCATTCCGTCTTTTTCTCTTCTTTCTTTTTCTACAAATATAGAGGGATTCCTCGCGTACATGTTTCACGGGAGAGGCGATGGAGTACCATTGGCGGTGTTTGGCGTTCATTTCATTTCATACGACAAGAAGTACAGCAAAGAAAGATAAGTTGAAAGACAACTAAGAATTTCTTTGTTACATTTGGAATTTTTCCTTGTTTTGGATTTATCTATGTATCAAAAACCTACATGCGAAGGAATCTTGCCATGTTTTGCCCGCGCTCCTGTCCTTGCCTCGAGCCCACTCGATGGGATAGTTTGCAGCAGCGTTGAAACCGGCAAGTCACTTTGCCGGATACCTTACTTCCAGCAGGCTGCTGAGGGCCAGTCCTTCAAAGCGCCGTGTCGAGTACGTATCCCGGCAAATTCCCAAACCGCGGAGGGTGTCTGAACTAATTTAACAAAGGATAAATGCTGATAAGGGAAATAGTACATGGTTTTTTGAGCACGACAAAAATTACATATTTGTTAAAAAAGAAAGAAAAGTGCTCGATAACATTTCCTCTAGCCATTTCCCTACAGGGTTTACATCAAGTACAACCCAGGGCAAAAGGGGCACATAGGCGAAGCACCCCCGGTAGATCAGCCTGTCAGGGCCCAGTTGTAGATGATGGTGTTGCCGGTGCTCAATTGGCGATGATGGTGCTACCGACGTTCAGCTGGAGTCCTAGTCGTCATCTTCGAACTTGACAACCGGGGACTCGCCATCATCGTCTTCGCCATCTGCTTCCTCCTCGTCGCTATCCCTCGAGGAGAAGTTTTCACTGCTGTTCGAGCTTTCTGCCCAGCACCCTAGACGAGCGCCTGAAGGCCTGAAGAACTTCATGGAGAGCGCATCGGACTCCACCAACTTGAAGTGGAGGAAGTGCCCCTCTGCCAAGTAGCGGGCGCGAGCGAAGGATTTCCACCCTCAGGTGAGGTACATGACGCCGTTGGTGGGGACTCTACGTTCACCCGAACGGCGCCATTGAGGCAACCATTCATGCGCAGCCGCAACCAGAGTGCCTGGTCTACCTCCATTACCCTGGCGAAGGGACGAGGGAGCCGCAGCCTGCTTCTCGGCGTGTCCCGCGGCTCCATGATGAAATCGAGCGTGGTGTCCCACGTATGGCCTTCTGCCGGGGGCGGAGCAGCTAGGGGAGGAACCACCAGCGCCCATATCCAGCCTCCTCGACCACGAGCGCCTCGCCGCCCTCATCCTCGACCTATGGCCCCGCCCCGCGCACTAGAGCCATTCTCCATGGCCGCAGCCGAAGCAAGAACATGGTGCCGAGGAGAAGCTCTCACTGCCGCGGCTGATGCACGAGCCCGGCCTCTTCCTCTCGCCATGGTGATAGAAGACACAAGAAGAATGGAGATGGGAGAGATGGATGAGCATCGCCTCCCGCACCCCCTTCTCTTTTTATAGGGGAAGTCATGGGGGCTGGCTCTCCACGACACTAGGGCAACCGCCCCACTCCTCTATCACACGCCCTACGCCCCTGGCGAGCGCATTACTCCATCAGCCGCCCCGGCTCGCCAATTTGGCATCCTGGCTCCTCTGATCAGGGCATTATTTCCATGACCGCCCTTCTACACCAATCCCACGTCTCATGCCCAATCAGCGTCGTGGGGGCACAGTAAAAGGAAGGAGTGATGACAAAGATGGCAGTTACCCCAAGCCACGTGTGACCGTGGGCCTGCTCGGGCTAGGTCTGGTAGCAACCCGCGTGCATGTGCGCCCCTGGTTTCTGATGCGAACAATGAAATGCTGCCAAGGCGATAAGAATATAGGAAAAAGGCTGGGGGCTGGCCCAAGTTCAGATTAATGAAGCAAAGAAGATTTCAAAAGCACAGGTATCACTTGAAGATGGATTTAACACTACTTGTCTGTGCATTGTTTGGGCCTCGCACAACAATGCCCGACAACACGTGTGACCGAGGCCCAGGGGCTCCTGTCGGTGTATTAAACATGGGAGTGTAATACGCTAACTTACGCTGAGACAAGTAGCAGCTCCCCCGGCAAGGTAGATTCTCAACAAAAATTTCTAGATCAAGGAGCGCTTCAAGAAGACCAAGGAACAAGAATAATACAAGGACTGGAAGCAATTCTAACCGGCAAGGTCGAGCGGGCAAGATGAAGAACCTGCAAGCCCCGCGGCAAGCAGATCCCTGCCAACCGCCAGCGCTCCACCTCACCAACCAACTGGTTGCTAATCGGGGAGGTGTCGAGCCCGCATGCGGCATGGTCGAGCTCGCCCGCACGTGTTGGCACGCTGGAGAGAAGATTACCTTTAACGACACCCGTCCAAATAGTGTGTCACGCTAATAGGAGTTAGTTGGGCAAGCGGTGCTATATCCTTGCCGGGGCTTCTCCAACTCATGACACCTAGCGGTGCATTAAATGCGCTTTCTCTTAACTAGCAGAGTTAGGTATGATAAGCACTACTGCTATCTAATCATCATGTAATGACCCTTTTGCCACTGTGGCAACCCCTTGAGCTATAAAAGGAGGGCTAGGGCAACCGATACAAGGGTTCGAACCCATTCTAACCCCATGCATACTTGCTCGTGTAGCTGCCTTCTCCTGGCACCTTGTCGGGGGAGAGCGCTCCGTGTACTTGTGCTCCACATTCCAATACACCAAAAGCAGGAGTAGGGTTTTACGCTTCTCAGTGGCCCGAACCTGGGTAAACGACTCTCGCGCCCTCTGTTGTCCTGCTCTTTACGCTTCACTCAATCCCTTCGCGAAACCACAAAGGGGCTCATTGGCCCCATAGATCATCATTCCACACCGACACGAACAATTCAGTTTGCGATTAAGGAAAAGAATTGCTGAATTACAAACACGAAAGACAGAAGCACTATGTTAGTTTCTGCAAAATAGGAAAAATTGTATTGTTCTATCACTAATAGATTACAGAACAAAATATGTCCAATAGAAAATTAGGCTTGATGCACTCAATACGCTTTAACCAGCAATAGTGTGAATGGCCTTCGGACTTCACAATCTCTAGGAAGCTACCTATATGAATGGTGCTAGTATAAAACAGAGACATGGTCCATGATTTAATCTGTTGATACTAATTATAGCAACATGCACCTGGAGCAAGACGGGGCACAATCTCGTGTTGTTGCTCTCTAAAACAGAGAACACTTTTATTTCGCTCAACATGGTGGCTGAAGTAGTATGTTCGACTGGTGGTGAGAAGGATGACTCCGGCTCCCAGCTCACTACACACAGAAATTTGGTAACTTATTTCCAGGATCAAACCATTTGGAAGCTCTGTATTATACAATAAAAGAACCCAAAACAGGTTTCACAAGGGCAACCTAATTAAGAACATGCTCTCCTCAGTTAGATAATCATTTAACAAAAAAAGAGAAAGGATCTAGAGCACATCACACAAGTCTACTGAGATCAGGAGTAGACAAGAACAAGGGAAATTCATATGTCATCATCAATACCTCCTATACTATACACAGCCTATAAAAAATCTAAAACTTAAAATGTTGTGAAACCAAAAGAAAACACACTGCACATGCTCATTAAACTTTACAATCTGTTCCAAGGATTTTTTTTATGAAAAGAAAATGCAATGGGTCTCATTGTTAGGAAACTCATGATTCCCAATAACAGACCACAATATTAATTTCTACAGTAACATAATACATGATGTACCATCAAATGTTGCTTTTAGTGGCTTTCTTTTAGAATTTCCTTCATTGACTAGCTTATCCCTGAAAAGTTGGCAAGAAAATCAATTTCATAAGTGAATCTTCTACAAACCAGGAAGAAAGAATCAAGATACCAAAAGAGAAAATTGGGACAAAGTGATCCTGATCTGTGCAACCCCCACCTTGTACATGACCTTGCGCTTCGCCGGTCCTGCAGAATAAGAGTGTGCAATGGATGAATAGGAAAATCGATCTTAGCTACACACACAAAAATATTTGCCGGAAGAACTTTTTGTAGGGTAGTGGATTTTCTTGCTTAAAATTAAATGAGGGTGAAAAAAATCTAGAAAAAAAAGTACATCACTAAGTTGCGCGTTTCCATAGAGCAGCCGCTGCTTCCCTTTGAGCCACCATTGCCAGTGTTTACACATGTGCAGGTTGACTCTGCCAACAAATCTTATTATCCGCACCTTCCTAGTTCTGAAATTAAAGGAATGGAGCACCTAGTTTAAAGATTTAAGAGAATGTAAACAACTCCAGGTTTCAAAGGTGTCGTAAATTCAACTTGCAAATTTGCATATGTAGACACCCTATAATGTAAAGGATGGGAGTGCCAAAATAACTAAGATACATGCTCTTATCTTATACGCTTTAAAACTTGAGAGCATGATTGTCGCGGCTTGCTGTGGCGTATGTATTTTTGTGGGAAAACATGCTAATATGTGCAGAAGTAAAGAACAAATCGTGTGGATGCTTGTTGGCATGTATAAAATCATAGGAGCATGACAGAAGAACCATGATTATGAAATCAAAATAGATGGATTGTTAGTGCAAGTGTACAATGGTATCTTACCAGCCGTATTTAACATAACTCACCATAGATGAATCATAGAAATATGGTAATTTACCAGCTAAGTATTCAGGACCTAATGAGTCCTTCAAACGAATATTGTCATCCCTGATAAGGCACAATAATCTGCACACTTTAGAATGAAATTAAGTAGAAATATAGATGAGGGAACAAAAAAATCAGATGTGTGCATTAATAGAAAGAGAAGAAATCACACGCGTAGGTTCAAGGAGGAGCTCACCTGGACCTGGTGCCTCACCATAGTTGAGGGCACAACAACCGCCGATACACTCAAGAGAGGGCTTACTTGATTCGAAGAGGAGACACTGGTACAACGAGCTGCTATACAAACGGTTTTTAACCCCTTTCCGCGATGGCACTTTCAACCGTCGCCTAGTGAGTGTGGGCGATAGGGGGGGTCCTTCCCACACGATCCAGAAATCGTTGGGGATAGGCCCTCCAGTCACACACGCTGCGCAAAATGAGCTCGTGTGCAATCGGGCTAGCCATCGCATACAATTATACATGCCCAATCGTTTCTGATCATAGGTACATCTCACACAGTGATTCCCAGAGAAACGTTTCCCTTCGTCTGCACATCTCACACAGTCAATCCACGAGAAACGTTTCCTTTCGTCTGCATATCCCACACAGTGAATCCCAGAGAAATGTTTCCGTTTGTCTGTACATCCCACAAAGTTTTATGTATAGCCTCGTGTGTGATAGGTGTAACTGTCGGCGTTCTGGGATCGGGGGTACCCAGACTTGCCTGCCTACGGCACAGCGCATGGCCCCGTCGACGACCCGGTGCGGCCCAGCTACAAGACCCACTAGCAGGACCCTCGCGAGGGCCCCTCTCCTTGCAAGGCGAGCGACGCCAAGACCTCCCGAGGAGCAGCTTCCCGAGCCTGCCTCTTGAGGAGCGGAGATCTCTATGCGGGTACCCCGCATCACGAGGCACGCGATCACGTGAGCCATGACGAGCAAGGCCAGGAGGGCGCTAGCAGGCGTAGTGGAGGACAGTTTCCTCTTTGGTGCTAAGGATGCAAGGACGTACGCGGGTTCCTAAGGAATATCCCAAAGGTTTCCATTCTGGTGCAACGAGACCAAGACCACGAGCTCGGTAGGACGGGTGTCATCACCGAGACCACTACTGTGTCATGACAAGAAGCTTTGTAGGCGAAGACCACCTTTCATCAGGATAAGATGTACCTCTTGTCCCCTTTCAAATTGGCCATTGTGGAATCCCTTCCTGCTTAAGCTATGAGGGAAGAGGACCAAGGCCGCTATAAATATAGGCTAGTCTCCACCGTAGAGGGAGGTCGATCCATTCTCTCCTTCTGAGCCCTCACGAGGCAGCTCGCCTACTATACTAGTTCATCCTCATCCTCCTCATGAGGCAATCCACCACAAAGCAGGAGTAGGGTTTTACACCGCAAGGTGGCCCGAACCTGGGTAAACTGCTACATCCCCTCTTTTCCCCGCTCGCACGAACTCGACGAGGCCAAGCCATGAGGTGATAAGCTTGAGGCTGTAGCTAGGCTAGATCTTCGCACACGCCCGAGAGTTCGAACCTTGTTTGGGTCCGCGGAGCCCCGATTCCGACATTTGGCATGCCAGGTAGGGGCATGTCGAAGTTCTCCTTCCGATTCGCTCCTTCTTGCCTCATCGCTTCCATGGATGACGATGTTCGCCTTGCTGCTCGAACTGCCATCCCTAGGAACCCCACAGGTTGCATGGCCTTCACTCCCGACCTGCGCCGAGTGCGATGCCCGGTTAGGTTCAGGCTGGTGTTGCCCCCGTACTACGACGATGCAGCAGACCCCGAAGAATTCCTCTAGGTGTATGCCCAGAGTATTCTAGCAGCGGGAGGCGACAACATGGCCATGGCAAACTGGCTCCCTCTGGCCCTGACAGAGGTTCCACGCTCCTAGCTCCGCGGCCTCCTGGAGTCCTCGGGGTCCTCTTGGGGAGAGCTCCGCGGCCAGTTCATCGCACGCTTCGCAGCTCCGGGGCCCCACGCGGTCACTTGCATCCTCGGCGGGTCGCAGGCACCTGCATCTTGTCGCCATGCCAAGCAAATCTTCTGCCAGGTGAGCACCGATTGGCTTTAGCCCGGGACCCCGCGAAGCCGTGCGTGACGCGAGGTCGCCATCACCTTCGACTCCAGGGACCACCCCGAATCTACGGCCGCTGCTGGTGCGCTCCCCATGCTATACACGCCCACCATCAGCAACGTTGCGGTCACCAAGACTCTCATCAACGGTGGCGCTGGCCTCAACGTACTCTCCGTGGAAACTTTTGAGATGCTTCAAGTGCCGTATGACCAGCTCCTGCCAACCAAGCCATTCTCAGGAGTGACAAAGGGCTCCACCACCCCCTGGGACAGGTCCACCTCCTCGTCACCTTCGGCAAGCGTGACAACTACCGCACGGAGCTCATCGACTTCGACGTGGCCTGCATCGGCCTCCCGTACAACGCCATCCTGGGATACCCTACCCTCGCCAAGTTCATGGGGTTGACCCATCCTGGCTTCAATATCGTCAAGATGCCAGGCAGCAATGGTGTCATCACCGTGGTTGGCGACAGAAAGGATGCGGTACGGGCCCTCAAACTCGCCTATGGGGCGGCAGCAGCCTCACGCCTGGACGCTGAGGGCGCCCCAGAGGCTCCCGAGGCCGCGCCCACAAAGAAGAAACAGTTATTCTCCCAAGACCGTGCCGAAACGAAGAAGGTGCCTGTCGACAACAGCGGTTCTGGCCCCGCCTTCACCATTGGTGCGGGCCTTCCCCCAGAGTAGGAGGAGGCACTGGTCAGTTTCCTCCGAAGAAACAAGGAAGTGTTTGCTTGGGAGGCGTCCGATCTAGTAGGCGTCCCAAGGGAGGTGATCGAACAACACCTAGCGGTATGCCCCAATGCGCGCCCGGTGAAGCAGAAAGCGCGACGTCAAGCACAGGAGAAGCAGGCATTCATCGTCCAGGAAATGTGCAAGCTGCAAGAAGCTGGGGTCACTTCGGAGGTGCGGCACCCGGAATGGCTGGCCAACCCAATTGTTGTTCCCAAGAAGGGCGGAAAGGAGCACATGTGCGTCGACTTCACAAGCCTCAACAAGGCTTGCCCTCAGGACCCCTTCCCGCTCCCATGCATCGACTAGATCATGGACTCCACCGCGGAGTTTGATCTGTTGTGCTTTCTGGACGACTTCTCGGGCTGTCACGAGATCAAGATGGCGGCGGAGGACGTCAAGAAGACGGCCTTCATTTCCCCATGTGGCGTGTACTGCTACACCTGCATGTCGTTCGGGCTGAGGAGCTCTGGTGCCACCTTCCAGCGGCTAATGCACATCGCGTTGGGGCCGCAGCTGGGAAGGAATGTAGAGGCATACGCATACGTTGAAGACATCGTGGTCAAGTCCCACAAGCGAAGACCCTGATCAAAGATTTGGAGGAAACGTTCGCCAACCTGCGCAAGGTGAATCTGAGGCTTAACCCGGAGAAGTGTGTTTTAGGGGTACCATCCGGCAAGCTTCTTGGCTTCCTTGTCTCACATCGAGGGATCAAGCACGCCCTCCCCTTCTTCAAGCTGATGAAGAGAACGGGCCCCTTCGAGTGGACCCCGGGAGCAGAGGTGGCCTTTGAGGACCTCAAGAGGTACCTCACGAGCCCCCTCACCATGGTGGCGCCCCATCCTCGCGAGCCCGTGGTGCTCTATTTGGCCGCCAGCGCGGCACTCGTGGCGGTCTGGGAAGAGCCCGCCAGCACCAGCGCGGGGCCTCGTGGCCCGCATAAGGCCACGTAGCGTCCAGCACCATAGGATAGTGCCCCAGGGGCCCCCGCCCCTCCATCGCCTGATGAGGCGCCCGAGTCCCTCGTGTCCTGCGTGAGGCAGGATGCCGTCCATGCACCGCGCCTCGTTTAGCATCTGGTGTACTTCATTAGCACCGTACTATGGGATGCGCATGCAATATCCTATGCAGCAGAAGCTCCTCCTTGCTCTCCTTATTGCTTCCAGGAAGCTGCGCCATTATTTCCAGGGCCACCCAATCAAAGTTGTCTCCACGTACCCCCTGGAGAAAGTGCTGCACAGCCCCAACGCTGCCGGCAGAGTTGGTGAATGGAACATCGAGCTCCAAGCTTTCTAGCTAGAGTTCAATACGACTCGGGTTATCAAGGGACAGCCCTCACTGATGTCTTGGCGGAGTGGACGGATGCTCATGTCCAGGGGCTGAGCGAGGACCAGTCACTCGCGCCTGGCGATGAGGCGCCCGATGGCTGTGTCATGCACTTCGATGGCACCTTCGCGCGGTAGGGCACGGGGGCTGGAGTCGTGCTCGTTTCCCCAACCAAGGACAAGCTCTTCTACGCCGTACAACTTTGCTTCCGGCATGGTGAGAAGGTCTCCAATAACATCACGGAATATGAGGTCTTGATCGCTGGACTCAAGGCAGCGGCCGCTCTATGGGTCAGGCGCCTCACCATCAAGGGCGATTCCCAGCTCTTTTGTGCACATGCCAGAAACTTCCTCCTGCTGTCCACGGATTCAAATGCAACTAACTTCACGCATGGATATTGATGGTGACAACGAGCAGGCAGATCTTCAGCCACCCCGCTCCATTCGTTGCAACTGATGGTCCTAGGGAGCTACAAGAGGAAGAAATGACTCAAACCGACAGCAGGGTTAAAATCCTTCATTCCAAATCATAACCCGAGAGAGAGAAGAGAGGCATACCCGGGTGGTGAAAGAGTCATCGTCGGACGAGGAACCGCTGGAGAGGTCAGTGAAGAAGACCATGGCGACCGCGTCGGTCGGATGCGAGACGGCAAGAGCAAGGAACCTGCTATAACTGGGAAGGAAGGAAGGAGGAAAGAGGGAAATGTGACTTGTGGTTGGGGAGAAAACGGGGTGGGGAAGGGGTGGGGGAGTTGGATATTTCAGCAGTAGGCCAAAAAATTAGAAAGGTGGAGGGAAACTTTGCGCGTGGTGCCGTCGGACAACATTCACTTTGAACGAATGTGTGAATCGCAAACAATTCTTCTGCTTTATGCGCAATGAGTTTGATCATTCAAATTTTGGGGGAAATTTTCCTGGGCACTGTCCTCATCCACGTAATTGCATAATTTAACATCGCTTGCTAATTTGGGCACACAAAAGAGCCTACAGCACACAAACCATACTTACTGAATTGAGCAATTTTAGTAATTAAACAGAGCCAGTTGATCTAAACATTGCTCTAACAAAAGACCAGTGTTATAAAAAAAGGCTAAGTATGCTTAATTTTAACAAAGTCGCCGTCGCGCCGCACTATGCCTCGCCGGTGTAAGATGAGAAGTCGATGACTTGTCCTGGCGACATGCCGCCGTGAGTGGACTCCGTGCCCCCCCGGCTAAAGTCGACCATGTCGTCGTCTTCGTCCTCGTCCTCGGTGCTGCCCTCAAGGTTATAGTACTCGTAGTAGTGGCTGCGCCTGAGCTTGCGTTGGTACTCCACCACCGATTCCTCGACGGACAGGCTCTTCTCTACCTCGTCATTAGCCACGTGCAACTCCTCCTCTCGGCGCTCCTCGTTCTCCACCGCCTCCAGCATCTCCAGCTCCCACTCGGCGATCTCCTGAGGAAGCAGGAGCTCCATGGCCTCCGCCGCCTTTTCGGACATGGGTTGCATGCTAGATTCCGAAGTGGCCTGGAATATCTTGGCGTGTGCGTCCTTGATCTTTGCATGGATGTCCTTGACCAGGGCCAAGGCAACATCGGTGGCATGGACGACAGCTCGAGCGCTCTCAGCGTTTGCAGCCGCCATCGCAGCAGCTGCTGCAGCCGTCTCAGCGGATGCGGCCGCGCTCTCAGCGCAGGCGGCCGCTCTCAGGGAGGACGCGGCCACCGTACGGGCCCTCACGAAGCGTTTCCACGGTGTCATTCTCTGCAAGAAGGGGTTGTGGGAATGGGGATCGGGGATTCGGGGATTCGGGGGTGACCGGCAATAGAGCAGACGAAGCCGGTGAAGCTTATGGAGGAAGACCTAAGTAGACCCACAAATTTTCATTGCAAACGATTCCTACAACAAACTTTGTGTGTTGTTGTTGACATTTGGTATTAGCTGTGAAAGATGAATTTGGAGTACAGTGGCAACAGATGGTGTTTTTAATGTACGAGAAAATTTGGAGTACTAATACAATTGTCATGTCAAAATTAGGAAAAATTTCAATGGTCATTTGACCTTTTTAATACATTTAAGTGATTTTCTAGCCATTTAGTTACCGTAATGCAAATTTGAACTACATGTACATGCAACAGCTAACCATAACGGTTTGAAAAGTCATATTTGTATACTTGTGTGCAGGTTAATTCCATGTGTAGTAAATTGGATGGAATTTTCAAACATATTGGTGTCTTAGCTTGGACACAAATCATGGAGTGCCATGGCATTTAAATTCCAAAAAATTCAAAAATGATTAGAAATACATTAAACCTTCCTTGACGTAATGGCATGGCACCAAGATGGTGTGGCAAAAAATTGGCCTGTTTGACGAAAGTTTGGACACACACCCCTCACAAACCGGAGCAACTCACTAGAAGGCTCGTGGTTCCGAGAGGGCACAATGCATGTTTGATGACTAACCGGAGTTAGCTTCCTCTTATGGCCTTCAAAAAAATTCTATAGTTAACGTGCACTAATACAACTGTCATGTCAAAATTTGGAAAATTCCAGGGGTCATCTGACCTTTTTAAGACATTTAAGTGATTTTCAAGCCATTTAATGACCGTTATTCAAATTTGAACTACATGTACATGCAGCAGCTAACCATAACGGTTTGAAAAATCATATTTGTATACTTGTGTGTGAGTTAATTCTATGTGCAATAAATTGGAATGATTTTCAAACATATTCGTGTCAAGGTTGGACACAAATTAAGCATCAAGTGCCCTGGCATTTAAATTCCAAAAAATTCAAAAGTGATCAGAAACACATGAAACCTTGCTTGACGTAATGGCAAGCCACCAAGATGGTGTGGTAAAATAATTGGCCTGTTTGACGAAAGTTTGGACACACACCCCTCACAAACCAGAGCAACTTACTCGAAGGCTCGTGGTTCCGATAGGGCACAATGCATGTTTGATGATGAACCGGCGATAGCTTCCTCTTAAGGCCTTCAAACATTTTCTACAGTTAACATGCACTAATACAACTGTCATGTCAAAATTTGGAAAATTATAGGTGTTATTTGACCTTTTTAAGACATTTAAGTGATTTTCTAGCCATTTAATCACCGTAATTCAAATTTGAACTACAAGTACATTCAACAGCTAACCATAACGGTTTGAAAAATCATATTTGTGTACTTGTGTGCGAGTTAATTCCGTGTGCAGTAAATTGGAAGGAACTTTCAAACAGATTGGTGTCACGGCTTGGACAAAAAGCATGGAGTGCCATGGCATTTAAATTCCAAAAAATTAAAAAATGATCATATACAAGAAACCTTGCTTTACATAATGGCATGGCACCAAGATGGTGTGGTAAAAAAATTGGCATGCTTGATGAAAGTTTTGATACACGCCCCTCACAAACCGGAGCAACTCACTAGAAAGCTCATGGTTCCGAGATGGAACAATGCATGTTTGATGACGAACCGATGATAGCTTCCTCTCATGGCCTTCAAAAAATTTCTACAGTTAACATGCACTAATACATCTGTCATGTCAAAATTTGGAAAATTTCAGGGGTCATTTGACCTTTTAAGACATTTAAGTGATTTTCTAGCCATTTAATGACTGTAATTCAAATTTGAACTACATGTACATGCAACAGCTAACCATAAAGTTTTGAAAAATCATATGTGTACTTGTTGTGTGCGAGTTAATTCCATGTCAGTAAATTGGAAGGAATTTTCAAACATATGGGTGTCACGGCTTGGACACATGCATGGAGTGCCATGGTAACTCAAAATAAGCATTCGTGCCTTATATGAGGAAAGAAAATTTAAATATCTGGCAAGACAACCGGGCCCCACACGATTGGCACTCTATTTCGCGCCTCGAGGTTTGGAAGGTGAGTGGCGCGGGTTATTAATCAGATGCGGTTCTGTATTGGAAACCGTCATCTATTAAGTTCACACACGACTTTTGCTGCGGGAATCATGTGCAATTCAAACTACAGTACTCGTAAATTCCGGCGACCAGGGTGTGTACTGTTCCCGTCAATCTAGATTTCGGCCGCCAATAAATACTACCTTGCTCACGTCATCCCACCTACATTCTCATCTACATCCTCCCCTCGCTCGCCCTCTCTATCTCTCTCACAAATCTCTGCCATGGCACCGCCAATCTGTCCATGTGCCGACGAGGAGGCGCCGCCCTCCGAGGACGTTCAGTCGAAGAGCAGCAACGAGGAGGTCCCCTACGGGCCGCCGGACAAGGTTGCGCCGGACCCCCCAACTTTGGAGTGGTTTTGGGGCCAGTACAATCTTTGTCTATGGAAGTCGCTGCCGCCGGTTGAGAAAGCCAGGCAAATGGCATTTAAGAAGGATATGGTTGAGGAGGAAGCCAGGTACCAGGCGGCCTGTGAAGCCCGCTAGGCCTCCTGAAAAAAGGAGGCGGTGGAGCTTTGGTGGCGGGTGCGTCATCGTGCGGAGGAGGTGTACCAAGATGGGTACTTCGTGAGGAAGGTCAAAGGCGCTAGCCGCCTCATCGCTGCGTGGAGGTGGGCTAATAAGCTTTAGCGTGCCACTGACAAGGAGCTCCGATGGGCGCCAAACTAAATGGCAAGATCGTTCGTGCGTGTCCGCCAGCAAGAGGCAGATCGGTACGTCAAGCACTGCAAGGCGGAGTACTACCTCCGCGTTGGGAAGATGCCGCGCACCAAGGAGCTGCTGGTGAGGGGCTGCCGGAATACTGCCCCCAGGAGTGTCAGTGCACAGGCCTCAAGATCGTGCACAGGCCTAAAAGAGCAAGGTTGCAACATCCAAAGCGAGATCGAGTTGAAGAGATAGCTCTTTGATGAATCAAAGGGCAGATCAAGAAGACCAAGACAAGCTAAATGAGCAAGACACCACTAAGGGAAAGCCTCCCTTGCCGGGCAGGCGAGCCTGGCGAGGTCGAGGTGGCCCAGGAGACAAGCCTCAAGACCGTCCAGGCAGGCCTGCCGGGCGCGACGAAGGCAAACTACCCCGCCAAGGCTCCACCGCTCCACCTCACAGCGACGTAAGTCATCGATCGGTGCGGTGTCAAGCCCCCAAGTGACTAAGTGGCTGTTATTTGGCACATGGCATCCACTTCCTATGGAAATCACCTCCGAATGACACCCGTCCAGAGATGTGTGAAGCAGACAGATGAGAAGGTGGCCGAGCAGCCCGGCAAGGCTTGCCGGGCATGCCACAATGTGACACTAAGCGGCGCATTTAATGCGCTCTGCTCTTTCTATAGACTTAGGTATGATAGCACTGTTTGCTATCTAATCAGTACACAATGACTGATTTACCACTGTGGTGACCCCTTGATCTATAAAAGAAGGGCCATGGCAACCATAGAAAGGATTCGGACCCTTGTACACTCGTACGCACGTAGCTGCCCTTGCCCCGAGGCAACCCTGCCGGGCAAGAGCGCTGCGTTTCCACTACAACCCACCATAAATCCACCAAAGCAGGAGTAGGGTTTTATTCCTCGCGGCGGCCCGAACCTGGGTAAAACTGCCCGTGTGATCTCTATCGTGCTGCTGCGCTCTCCGCTCTTTGCGCAATGTGCCCTTCCCCCCACCGAAACACAAAGGGGCCGTTGGCCCCATAGGTGGCCGTGGTTTCCCACGACAAGGAGGGATTATTAGTTTTAGTATTGTTCATTTTCAATTTTATGCATTGTACATAGTAGTTAAGTATCATCATGTATAAGTGATGATATTATATATATTCTGTGATGAACTAATGAACAATTAATATATATTGTGAATTCCATTTTTCTATCTGTTTTCGTATACTAATTTGTATCTAGCTGTTATCCTCCACATATACAGAATGAAAAGCATATACACACACACTAAAACAGAACATATAAGAGCGGAAAATACAGTACACGCATTGGAACAAAGCAATGAAAAGAGCAATATTATGATTGTTGTGAATACATAGCGATCCACGTCGAAAATACTCAACAAAATAAAATGCGTCCATGACTAACAGCTCTGCCTACGATAGCTCTTGGCTCTGCCTGAACTCGTGCGGGCATTCCTCCAAGTGGTCGACATGCTCGCGGTACATCTGGAGCGCAATCTTGAGCTCCAAGTTGGCTATTTCATCTGAGATCACCAGCTCGAGAATGCGACGACCATGTTCCTCTAGTGCGCCCAGGTGGACAACTGGGCCAAGGAGGCGGTCGAGCCTAGCGACCAGCGCGTTGGCATCAAGCAGGCCGCGGACAAGGCGAACAACGCGATCCATGCGAATGGTGCGGCTGGCGTCCGGTGCAAGGACGACGCGGCCGGCCTTTGGTGCAAGTATGGCGTAAACGGCCTCTGCCCACTCCTGACGAGCAATAGGGGTACTGACGGGACGTGTACCCAGCTGTGACGCCCTGTCGACAGCAGGCAAGCACCGATGGATCCTCTCTTGCTGTGCGGCGCGCCGCGCCTCTCGCTCTGCGGTGCTCCAACGGTCTTGCTGTGCGACGAGCCACAGCCTATTGACGCGGACATTCCTAGCTTGCTCTGCGGCGCACCATCGATAATGTTGTGCAGTGAACTGCAACCTCTCGGCACTAACATGCCTATCTTGATCCACGGTGCTGAAGCATCGTGTGCCAAGGGTTTGCTCAACCCTGGCGATGACGCACAGCACGGTATCGTCCATCATGTTGCCGGGGAGTGCCTCGGCCTCGACGGGCAATGCCGCCTTCTCGTTTTCCTCGTCGAGGAGGTTCATGGCAGAGGCGGTGCTTTGGTGGGTTGGCATGCTTGAAAATGGTGGATGTGCTACAGGCTGTGCTTGTTGCCTCGATGCGTCACGCGCCGCCTAGGTTTTATGCGCAATATCGCTGGGTGGCGGCGGGAAACCGGTGAGGAAATGGCGGGAAACGGTGGCGTGTTCATAAAACGCCATCAATTAATGGAAACTTAGCATAGAAGGAACATCGAGCTAGCACGACACGTGCGGGCACATTGCTCGTGCAAGGCTATGATCCATATACTTGTGTGACCAAGGGAGCACACTATTCATAGCAAAGAATACTATTCCGTTTATCCTAGTAGAGCAGTGGTGGCAAGCGTCACAAGGAGAAGTAGATGTTGGTCAGATGATCATTTATCCTAGTTAATTATGAATGTAATAGTTTTCTTTTGTGTGTGGAAATTTCATGTGTGTACTAGCCACCTATATATGGATTTTTAATTTGGTTGTGCAATCATGTCCTTATTAGTATATATGTTGTTGTTCTGTATGCAATCACATTACACACGGAACATACTAGGGAAACCGTTTCTGTTGTCTTGCCTCAACGCAAACAGTTCATCCGAGTGAACTGTATGCCATATATCGCACACAACTTGATCTTGCTAACCATTTGTGTTGTGTTGCCTAATCACAAACAGTTCATCCGAGTGAACTGTATGCCGTATATCGCACACACCTTCATCTGGCTGCCCATTTCTGTTGTTCTGCATCATCACAAATAGTTCATTGGAGTGAACCGTATGCCACGAATCGCACACATAACTATAATGTGAATCGTGTTTGATCTCTCCGCCATCGCAAATGTTTCGTATCATTTTGTAGGTTTCTTTGCATCATCGTTTGCGATTAATGCATCACACACAGTTTCGTCGAAGGGTCTCTAATTGTAGTGTCATCTTAGCAGCATCCTACAGTAGTGAGAGGAGGCGGTGGTAGCGGAACTCGCCGCCAGCAACAGCGCAGGTACCCCCCTTGAGCGTGCAGGCCATGGCAGAGGAGAGTGCGTCGGGTCAACTAGCAGCGACTGTAGTTGCTCCTGCCGCTGCGGGCCAACCAGCAGCGGCTACAGTTGCTCCTGCCGCTCCGACCAGCGAGCCTGCTTCCACGGTCGACCACACCTCCTTGCTGTTGCTGCTCCGGCCGGTCAGCCTCCCTCCACGGCCAACCCTGCTCGCATTTGCGGCTGCACCAATCCCGTTGCTGCCCTATCCGGGCGCCGCCAGCCTAAGCGATTTGCCAACGACGACGTCCTTCCCTGCCTCATACCCACCCAATAGGCATGGATCCATGGTAGCCCGTAGAGAAATCACGGCAATGGTGGTTAAGTGGGAGGAAAGCGGTGAGTCGGAGGGGGCTAGGGTTCGTGGCCTCTGCTGTGAGGGCTGACGAGGGAGAGAGATCCAGGGAGGGAGGGGTGCGGCGTGCGGGCGAGGGGATTGGGCTGGAGGACAGGCGTGGCCCATGCTCCCGCAAATGACGCACGCGGCACACAGAGAGAGGGGATGAATCCCTTCTCACGTCTCGACACCTCACCCAAACTATCGCCATGAGCGACAAGCCCACCAGCCATTGGGTAAGAAAAAGAACCACCAGGTGAATACAGATCTACCTCGAGGTGAATATCGGACAAAGGAGATGAAGCATTGACCAAGATCCAACGACCAGGAATGCATTTCACGAGGGATCGTCGCTGGGGAGCCAAGTTGGCTAGCATCCTTATAGGTTTGAATAAAGTAAAATGCCATGATTATCTGGTTTTTTGAATTATCTGTACAATAAAAATGGCCCTAAAATGGAAGTGCTCAGAATGTCATAAATTTTAACATGGTTTTTTCTGGAATGTATAAGAATTTTTGGCACTGAATACAACCTGGGGTGCCCCTGTTGCTCACAAGGCAACATGGCGCGACCACCCCCAGGCACGCCAAGATGCCTTGTATCGGTATATTAAGAATGGGGTCCTTAATACCCCAAACTTATGCTCAGGCAATGGCAGCCTCCGCGACGGCAAGGCTTGCCGGAGGATAACCAAAGACAAACACAGGATCATATTATAAGAAGCAGAGAAGATCTTAGGAGTTAGAGATCTGAAATGCTGAAGATGCAGCTCCAGAGCCTGGTAAGGCCCTTGTCAGGGAAAGCCATCAAGATCCAAGCCCGGGAAGCTCCGAACTCAACAAGAATCCCATTGTGTTGCCACCGCTCCACCTCATCAGTCAGGTTGTCACTTGTCGATGTGGTGTCACGCGGGCAAGCAGTTAGGTGAGGCTTGTCTGGGCACGTGGCTGCACCACCGAAGATATAGCTTTAATGACACCCGTCCAAATGATGTGTCAAAGGAATAGAAGGTAGATGGGTGAACAACACAGAAGGAGAGACCAGCCTTGCCGGAGAGCTCCATCAACAAGACACCTCATAGTGCATTAAATGCATTTGTCCTAACCCGTCGGAGTTAGGTATTTGGCACTATAGCCACTATTTATAGTGTAGATTTACCTCGTCGAGCTGGCTCGGCGTATGCAACCCACCCGGATCCAAGCCGGCCGGAAACACGTTTTCGTGGACTTCACGCAAGGTTTGGAACTTGCGGAAAATTCCGCATCTGGAGGAGAGACTCTCATCTACTCAGGTGATGAGTCCTCTACCGGTGAGACGGAGTCAATCTATCTGCTTCAAGACGGCGGGCTTGGGGCTGTTTCCGATGGTGACATGATTCCGGACCCCTACGAGCCGCCGTGCCGAGCCGCCATCTTTATGGCTGGGACGTCGTCTATCCTGAATTCTTCAACGACTGCAGCTGTCACATCTGACTCGGCTGCTGCAGCGGCCCGCCCAGGTACTATCTGACCACATGGTACCTTGATGACTCCGCTAGTGACAGAAGTTACTGCTGCAAATCAAGCAAAACGCAATGCAGAGATTGCAAAAAATCGTGAGCAGATGACCAAGGCTCGGGAGAACATCAATGCTGAGAACATCTAGACGGCCGCGTTGAAAGCTCAGGTTGATGCAGAGACAGAACGCCTAAAGGTAGAGGCTTGGCGTCTAAATCTGGACGAGAATGCATCTAATGCCGTGTTCCGGAGAAGGTACCAGAGTCGTTTACCATTGCTGTATGACCCGACACGCTTGTTTAACATGCCTGGAGTGGGGCCAACCACACCGGAAACACGGGTTATCCCCCAGTCAAACTTGGATGTACCAGGAAGCCGAGAAGTGACTCAACCACGTCAGCCTGAGCCGACACGAAAAGATGAGCCCAGGACCAACCTGCCCCCTGTTCAGGCGCCACCACGGTGTTTGCTGACACCACCTGGGCATTTTTCCAACCCGGTGGATAACATTGTAGTGGTGGCGACCCGGGTTGCAGCGATTCCTATCCCTAGCGAGTCACCAGCCGCAGTCGAGACCCGGAATGCGGTTGAGTCCTGCAAACAGCCATCACGCAACAGGCTGCCTACTCATACATTCGTGATCATGTGCACTCAACTACTCTCCCGAGCCGTAGTTACAGCCGGCATGTTGAGACGCCCGTGGTCTCCAGCAGTGAGCAATGCCGTAACCCTCCCCACGTTAATCTACCCCTTAATCTGAGGACTGAGGCTCAAGCACTTGTGGATGAGGCCAGAGCCCACCGTGAGGCGGCGGTGGCTAACAAGGGGGCTTATCAGTAGCCTTCGGTGACCCCTTCAGCCTCTCTAGGAGTCGGGTCAAATTCTAGGACCATTGGGGTGCTGTGTTTAGTGTCTGCTTTGCGAAACGAACGCTTGCCCAAGGATTTTAAAGGCCCTCATAAGGTGCCCAATTACACGATGGATCTTCCTCCGAAGGCTTGGATTGAGAGTTATGAGCTAGCCATGGAGATGTTAAACGTCATTGACGTAGTTTGTGCCAAATATTTCACTATGATGTTGGTAGGACCGGCTCGTACATTGTTAAAGAACCTGCCCCCTAACTCTATCAATACCTGGGCGGAGCTGAAGGATAATTTTATTAAGAACTTCCAGGGTACTTGTAAGGTGCCAATGACAATTGTTGATTTAGAGCATTGTGTGCAGCGAGAGGATGAGTCGGCTCATCATTGGGCTCGCCGTGTTGCGACCATCATTCATTCTTCGGCCAGTATTGGGGCGGCTCCGGCTGTGCTGCTTTTGGAGAAAAACTGTCATTTTGACCCGCTGAAGCATAAGCTAGGGCGGGTTAAGCGCAAGTGCACAGACATGGGCAAGCTTATGGATGTACTTAACAGGTATGGCGACTCTGATACTACCAAGGATCCAAGCTCTGACGATGATAAATCTGGTAAAGGCAAGAAAAATGGCGGTAGCAAGGGCCCGCAATAACATGCCTCGGCTCAGCACGGCAGTCAGAATAACCAAGGCAATGGAGGAAAGCGTAAGTACTCCGACAGCGGGTCAGATTTCGTGGCCAATACCAATGCCGGGTCAAAGAATCAAGTCGTAATGGTAATGGCAGGCAATCACAGAGTTTGGAGGAAATGCTTAATGGTCCTTGTCCAAAGCATAGTTATCCTAATAAGCCATCTCGTCACACTTGGAAGGATTGTAATTTCATGGGGGAGTTTAAAAATCAGATGTTTCAACAGCATCACGGTGGGCCGCCCGGCGGGTCAGGCCCCGGGTCTCACAGTTCCGGCTTTGGTGGTGGCGGCTCAAGTTCTGGATATCTGGGTCAAGCTAACCATGGTAGTCATAATCAGCAATCTGGTCAAAGTCATCAGCAGCACAATAATTAGTCAGGGTATCAGAGTAACCCGAAAAAGCTTAATAGTGGCCACTATCATGTGTTTACTACGAACACGTGCAAGCATGACCAGAAGGTCCATAGGCAGGCAATCAATATGGTTGAGCCGGTCGTGCCTCAATATTTAAGGTGGTCAGAGCAAGTAATCACTTGGAGCCAGGCAGATTACCCACCCCGAGTTGATGATCTGGGTCATCTAGCCCTGTTGGTTGACCCTCGGGTGGGGGGTTATAAATTTACAAAGGTACTTATGGATGGTGGCAGCAGCATCAATATATTGTACTATGATTCTTTCCGAAGGATGGGTCTGACCGACAAGGACCTTAAGTTGTCCTCCACAGTATTTCATGGTGTGGTGCCTGGCGAGTCGGCTTACCCTATTGGGAAGATATCACTGGAGGTGGCCTTTGGTGATGAGTACAATTATAGAGCAGAGACACTGTGGTTTGAGGTGGTCAAGATCAAGAGTCCTTATCATGCTCTGTTCAGATGGCCGTCTTATGCTAAGTTCATGGCTCGCCCTTGTTATGTATTGATGGGACCATGTGTTCTGTCACTACCGGCGTTACTGTTATTTCACCTTATACTAAGGATGTATATGCACCATATATACCAAGGTACTTGCCTATCATCTACGAAAATGCAGAACAATACTTTGCCTCAATTACTATGAGCCAAATTGCTAATTTGCGTTGTACTGATGAGAGCAAGATTATGCATGTCAAGGAACGAGTTAGCCACATGTTACCAAGTTATGTATGCATGCAACCAATAACGTGTAGAACTAGGATTGAGCAAACAAAAGATTCTGCATGCAACATTGATGCGCTAGAGATAAGCAAGGTCATGTACATGCACGGGAAATTAGTCCATTACGTAGCCGCAATCAAGGAAAGAGTCCTGACCAAATACAGGTTCCATCAGGTGAGGCCACCCGATTAGGAATTGTACTCGTGGACATACATGAAGATTAAATATTTGCTTTCTGTGAAAGGAACCAGGTGGGGTCCACCTGCAGACTACACGAGAAGCCTCACCACTAACCAAACAAGTCATTGCTATTTTTGTTTCCTTAGATTAAATCAAGTTGGTTGTTATCTTTTGGTAGGACAAGTTCGTTTTTCCTTTGAATTAGAGGTGTGCCTAGCGTGTTGGTCAAACCATGGTAGGGTCGGCTATACTAGTATAAATAGCCAGAGTATGGTCATTGTAAAGACATGTTATATTTTATGAATAGACACAATGTGTTTTTAGGGTAAATACCCGTATCGAGTTTTGGGGGAAGCTATCTAAAAATCCCTAAGTTTTGGAGGAGGCTTTAGAAAACCTCTGTGTTGCGATTTCTCTTCGTGGAAATTGTTTTGTGAGTGAGTACCATCATCGATATTGGTTTTCTCGTGCTCAGGCGTAAGGTTCAAACCCTCTACTTCGTGTACATCGCGTGCGTGGGCGAGATGTTGCTGCTATTGGAGGTGGAGTGTCGTGAAAGATCGGGCCGTAACAACAGATTAGATCTCCCCTTTGAGGTTTCGGTCTACATCAGGTGGTATTCAGAGCATTAGGTTGTTCACGACACTATGGAGAAAGATGGTGAGAGCATCATCATTAAGTAAGTTAAGCTATGGATTTCAGTTGGAGGAGGAAGGCTACTGGACCGGGATTTTTCACACACGTGTGGTGGTGAGAGAGAGATCATGTGCCATGATGATCGATCGCATGAATTTCATCAATGCAGCAAGTATCGAGATGGTGGTGAAGCTGAATCTACCAATGACACCACATCCACAACCATACTTGTTTCGTTGGGGTCAAGAAGAGCTCACTGTCACGCAACAAACCAAGGTACCGTTTTTGTTGGGAAATTATTTTTACGAGGTTTTGTGCGATGTGATTCTGACACCGATGATTTCATGTCACTTGTTATTGGCGAGCCATGGTACAAAGAGCATGATGTCGCATATGATTGCAAAACACACAGATATATCGTCAAGAGGGGTAAGATGCACTGCCCCATGCCAATGGATGATGAGCATTTTATTTCTTGGAGGAAAGAACATCTTGAGAAGATCAAAGAGGAAAAAGAAGAAGAAAATAAGAAGGTCGAAGCTACTAGAATTTGTACGGCCATTGTTCAGTCTGTAGATAAAAATATTGCTGAAAAAGATTAATTCGAAACCGGGGACGGTTTCGTTTCAAGGAGGAGAGGATGATGCGACCGTGTGTTCTATCACTACCGGCGTTACTATTATTTCATCTTATCCTAAGGATGTATATGCACCATATATACCAAGGTACTTGCCTATCATCTACGGAGATGCAGAACAATACTTTGCCTCAATTACTATGAGCCAGATTGCTAATTTGCATTGTACTGATGAGAGCAAGATTATGCATGTCAAGGAACGAGTTAGCCACATGTTACCAAGTTATGTATGCATTCAACCAATAACATGTAGAACTAGGATTGAGCAAACAAAAGATTCTGCATGCAACATTGATGCGCTAGAGATAAGCAAGGTCACATGCATGCACGGGAAATTAGTCCATTACGTAGCTCCAATCCAGGAAAGAATCCTGACCAAATACAGGTTCCATCAGGTGAGGCCACCCCGATCAGGAATTGTACTCGTGGTCGTACATGAAGATTAAAGATTTGCTTTCTATGAAAGGAACCAGGTGGGGTCCACCTGCAGACTACACGAGAAGCCTCACCACTAACCAAACAAGTCATCGCTATTTTTGTTTCCTTAGATTAAATCAAGTTGGTTGTTATCTTTTGGTAGGACAAGTTCGTTTTTCCTATGAATTAGAGGTGTGCCTAGCGTGTTGGTCAAACCTTGGTAAGGTCGGCTATACTAGTATAAATAGCCAGAGTATGGTCATTGTAAAGACATGTTATATTTTATGAATAGACACAATGTGTTTTTAGGGTAAATACCAGTATCGAGTTTTGGGGGAAGCTGTCTAAAAATCCCTAAGTTTTGGAGGAGGCTTTAGAAAACCTCTGTGTTGCGATTTCTCTTCGTGGAAATTGTTTTGTGAGTGAGTACCATCATCGATATTGGTTTTCTCGTGCTGAGGCGTAAGGTTCAAACCCTCTACTTCGTGTACATCGCGTGCGTGGGCGAGAGGTTGCTGCTATTGGAGGTGGAGTGTCGTGAAAGATCTGGCCGTAACGACATATTAGATCTCGCCTTTGAGGTTTCGGTCTACATCAGGTGGTATTCAAAGCATCAGGTTGTTCACGACACTATGGAGAAAGATGGTGAGAGCATCATCATTAAGTAAGTTAAGCTATGTATTTCAGTTGGAGGAGGAAGGCTACTGGACCGGGATTTTTCACACACGTGTGGTGGTGAGAGAGAGATCATGTGCCATGACGATCGATCGCATGAATTTGATAAATGCTGCAAGCATCGAGATGGTGGTGAAGCTGAATCTACCAATGACACCACGTCCACAACCATACTTGTTTCGTTGGGGTCAAGAAGAGCTCACTGTCACGCAACAAACCAAGGTACCGTTTTTGTTGGGAAATTATTTTTACGAGATTTTGTGCGATGTGATTCTGACACCGATGATTTCATGTCACTTGTTATTGGGCGAGCCATGGTACAAAGAGCATGATGTCGCATATGATTGCAAAACACACAGATATATCGTCAAGAGGGGTAAGATGCGCAGCCCCATGCCAATGGATGATGAGCATTTTATTTCTTGGAGGAAAGAACATCTTGAGAAGATCAAAGAGGAAAAAGAAGAAGAAAAGAAGAAGGTCGAAGCTACTAGAATTTGTACGGCCATTGTTCAGTCTGTAGATAAAAATATTGCTGAAAAAGATTAATTCGAAACCGGGGACAGTTTCGTTTCAAGGAGGAGAGCATGATGCGACCGTGTGTTCTATCACTACCGGCGTTACTGTTATTTCATCTTATCCTAAGGATGTATATGCACCATATATACCAAGGTACTTGCCTATCATCTACGGAGATGCAGAACAATACTTTGCCTCAATTACTATGAGCCAGATTGCTAATTTGCATTGTACTGATGAGAGCAAGATTATGCATGTCAAGGAACGAGTTAGCCACATGTTACCAAGTTATGTATGCATTCAATCAATAACATGTAGAACTAGGATTGAGCAAACAAAAGATTCTGCATGCAACATTGATGCGCTAGAGATAAGCAAGTTCACGTGCATGCACGGGAAATTAGTCCATTACTTAGCTCCAATCCAGGAAAGAGTCCTGACCAAATACAGGTTCTATCAGGTGAGGCCACCCGATCAGGAATTGTACTCGTGGTCGTACATGAAGATTAAAAATTTGCTTTCTGTGAAAGGAACCAGGTGGGGTCCACCTGTAGACTACACGAGAAGCCTCACCACTAACCAAACAAGTCATCGCTATTTTTGTTTCCTTAGATTAAATCAAGTTGGTTGTTATCTTTTGGTAGGACAAGTTCGTTTTTCCTTTGAATTAGAGGTGTGCCTAGCGTGTTGGTCAAACCATGGTAGGGTCGGCTATACTAGTATAAATAGTCAGAGTATGGTCATTGTAAAGACATGTTATATTTTATGAGTAGACACAATGTGTTTTTAGGGTAAATACCCGTATTGAGTTTTGGGGGAAGCTGTCTAAAAATCCCTAAGTTTTGGAGGAGGCTTTAGAAAACCTCTGTGTTGCGATTTCTCTTCGTGGAAATTGTTTTGTGAGTGAGTACCATCGTCGATATTGGTTTTCTCGTGCTGAGCCGTAAGGTTCAAGCCCTCTACTTTGTGTACATCGCGTACGTGGGCGAGAGGTTGCTGCTATTGGGGGTGGAGTGTCGTGAAAGATCGGGCCGTAACAACAGATTAGATCTCGCCTTTGAGGTTTCGGTCTACATCAGGTGGTGTTCAGAGCATCAGGTTGTTCACGACACTTTGGAGAAAGATGGTGAGAGCATCATCATTAAGTAAGTTAAGCTATGGATTTCAGTTGAAGGAGGAAGGCTACTGGACCGGGCTTTTTCACACACGTGTGGTGGTGAGAGAGAGATCATGTGCCATGACGATCAATCGCATGAATTTCATCAATGCTGCAAGCATCGAGATGGTGGTGAAGCTGAATCTACCAATGACACCACATCCACAACCATACTTGTTTCGTTGGGGTCAAGAAGAGCTCACTGTCACGCAACAAACAAAGGTACCATTTTTGTTGGGAAATTATTTTTACGAGGTTTTGTGCGATGTGATTCTGACACCGATGATTTAATGTCACTTGTTATTGGGCGAGCCATGGTACAAAGAGCATGATGTCTCATATGATTGCAAAACACACAGATATGTCGTCAAGAGGGGTAAGATGCGCAGCCCCATGCCAATGGATGATGAGCATTTTATTTCTTGGAGGAAAGAACATCTTGAGAAGATCATAGAGGAAAAAGAAGAAGAAAATAAGAAGGTCGAAGCTACTAGAATTTGTATGACCATTATTCAATCTGTAGATAAAACTATTGCTGAAAAAGATTAATTCGAAACCGGGGACGGTTTTGTTTCAAGGAGGAGAGGATGATGCAACCGTGTGTTCTATCACTACCGGCGTTACTGTTATTTCATCTTATCCTAAGTATGTATATGCACCATATATACCAAGGTACTTGCCTATCATCTACGGAGATGCAGAACAATACTTTGCCTCAATTACTATCAACCAGATTGCTAATTTGCATTGTACTGATGAGAGCAAGATTATGCATGTCAAGGAACGAGTTAGCCACATGTTACCAAGTTATGTATGCATTCAACCAATAACATGTAGAACTAGGATTGAGCAAACAAAAGATTCTGCATGCAACATTGATGCGCTAGAGATAAGCAAGGTCACGTGCATGCACAGGAAATTAGTCCATTATGTAGCTCCAATCCAGGAAAGAGTCCTGACCAAATACAGGTTCCATCAGGTGCTGCCACCCGATAAGGAATTGTACTCGTGGTCGTACATGAAGATTAAAGATTTACTTTCTTTGAAAGGAACCGGGTGGGGTCCACCTGCAGACTACATGAGAAGCCTCACTACCAACCAAATAAGTCATCATTATTTTTGTTTTCTTAGATTAAATCAAGTTCGTTATTATCTTTTGGTAGGGCAAGTTTGTTTTTCCTTTGAATTAGAGGTGTGTCTAGCGTGTTGGTCAAACCATGGTTGGGTTGGCTATACTAGTATAAATAGCTAGAGTAAGGTCATTGTAAAGACAGGTTATATTTTATGAATAGACGCGATGTGTTTTTACGGTAAATACCCGTATCGAGTTTTGGGGGAAGCTATCTAAAAATCCCTAAGTTTTGGAGGAAGCTTTAGAAAACCTCTGTGTTGCGATTTCTCTTCGTGGAAATTGTTTTGTGCGTGAGTACCGTCATCGAGATTGGTTTTCTCATGCTGAGCCGTAAGGTTCAAACCCTCTACTTTGTGTACATCGCGTGCGCGGGTGAGAGGTTGCTGCTATTGAAGGTGGAGTGTCGTGAAAGATTGGGCCTCAACAACAGATCGGATCTTGCCATCGAGGTTTCGGTCTACATCATGTATATCTGCAGCTTACGATGCTAGGGCTAGAGGGGACAATCACATTTCATGGAAATCGTAAACTCACCCTAGAGTGCAAGGAAGGAGATGCAGCTTATGCAGAGTCGGTCCTGTGCCACAGAGGAGCTCAAGTACTATAAGGATAAAGTTGACCCGGCTGATATGACCCCTCTGAAGAAGACCACTACGGAGAAAGACTCGTTGCTCGAAATTAAGTCAGCAAAGGACACACATCAAGTTGACTTTGTCCCTGGTGATTCTTCTCAGCAGTTCACCATTGGGATAGGGATGGATCCTAAATAGGAAAGCGCGCTCATCGAATTCATCCGTGAGAATCGGGACATCTTTGCATGGAAACCTTCTGACATGCCGGGTGTACCGAGAGAATTCACTGAGTACCGCCTTAATGTGGATCCTAAGATGAAACATGTTCGACAGTTCCTCTGTTGTTTTAACGAGGAGAGACGTAAGGTTATTGGAGAAGAAGTGGCCCGGCTCTTAGCTACCGGGTTCATCATTGAAGTTTTTCACCCTCAGTGGTTGGCTAATCCTGTGCTAGTGCTTAATAAAAATGGCACTTTGTGTATGTGTGTGGATTACACAGATCTCAACAAGGCTTGTCCAGTTGATCCTTTTGCTCTCCCCCGTATTGACCAGATTGTGGATCCCACGGCAGGTTGTGAGAGTTTGTGCTTTTTGGAAGCTTATTCTGGTTATCATCAGATTAAAATGGCAGTGGAGGATTAGGAAAAGACATCATTCATCACCCCCTTTGGAGCTTTCTGTTATGTGTCTATGCCTTTTGGGCTCAAGAGTGCCCAGGCGACTTATCAACGTTGTGCCCAGAATTGTTTTCATAAGCAGATTGGTCGAAACATTCATGCTTATGTGGATGACATTGTGGTCAAATCCAGGAAGAAAGAAACCTTGCTTGATGACCTCAAGGAGACCTTTGATAATCTCACGGTGTACAAGATGATGCTTAACTCAGCCAAGTTTGTTTTTGTTGTGCCAGCTGGCAAATTGCTAGGTTTCCTAGACTTAGAGAGGGGCATTGAGGCTAACCCGAAGAAGATTGAGCCAATTACCTCTCTTTCTAAGCCGACATGTATCAATGACGTTCAGCGCCTGGCGGGTCGTATCGCAGCCTTGAGCCGGTTCATAAGCCGCCTTGGAGAGAAGGCAATGCCCCTATATCAGATGATGAAAAAGACTGATCACTTCGTATGGAGTGATGCAACTAATGAGGCGTTTGAGGCGCTCAAGAAGCAGTTGGCTGAGCCGCCCATCTTGGCTGCTCCCATTGACAAAGAGCCTTTGCTCCTGTACGTGGCGGCTAATAAAAAAGCCATCAGTATAGCAGTTGTCGTAGAGCGCAAGGAGGCGGGTAAAGAGTATCCAGTCCAGCGGCCGGCTTATTATGTCAGTGAGGTTCTGACAGAATCCAAGCAGCGATACCCGCACTGGCAGAAGCTGGTATTTGGGGTGTTCATGGCCAGCCGTAAACTCAAGCATTATTTCCTTGAACATCCAATCACGGTGGTCAGTTCTGCTCCACTTGGTGACATAATTCATAACAAAGAGGCTACAGGTCAGGTTGCTAAGTGGGCAATTGAGCTTGGGCCACATCATCTAAAGTATGTGCCCAGAACAGCCATCAAGTCTCAAGCTTTGGTGGATTTCATAAATGATTGGACAGAGCTACAAACACCAGAGGAGAAGCCTGACAATACATATTGGACCATACACTTTGATGGGTCCAGGTAGTTGGAAGGCTCGGGGGCTGGAGTTATCTTGGAATCTCCATGAGGTGATAAATTTTGTTATGTCTTAAAGCTCATGTTCCCTTGTACTAACAATGCAGCTGAGTATGAAGCTTTCCTGCATGGACTCCGAATGGCTAAGGAGATGAACTTGAGCCGGGTTAGGTGTTTGGGTGACTCAGATTTAGTGGCACAGCAGGTTTCAGGAAAGTGGGATTCTAAAGACCTGCTTATGGTGGCTTACCGTCAGGCAATTGATAACATTACTGGTCACTTTAAGGGTTATCAGGTGGATCACATATACCGGCGGAAAAATGAGGCGGCTGATGCACTATCTCGGCTCGGATCACAGCGTAAGCCGGTTCCCCCTAATGTGTTCCTTGATGTACTGCATAATCCTTCTGTTAAAGTACCTTCAGAGGAGGATCTTGCCATTCTTGACCCGGAGGGGCAATTGGTGGTGGCTCTCTGAGCTATTTATTTGGCTTATTTGACTCAAGGCGACTTACCAGAGGATGAAAATCTGGCACAACAGATCACAAGGCGGTCTAAGTCGATGACTATTATCAACAACGAGTTACACAGATGTAGTGTGACCGGTGTGTTCCAACGTTGTGTTTCTCCTGAAGAAGGCCATGAAATCTTACAAGAAATCCATGCGGGTGATTGTTGTCATCATGCCAGGTCACGGTCTTTAGTGGCTAAGGTTTTTTTGTCATGGGTTTTCTGGTTGAGGGCTCACGCTGATGAAGAGGGCATTGTTAGCAAGTGCGATGGGTGTCAGAAATTTGCAAGGCAAGCTCATGTGCCGGCTCAGGAAATGCGGATGATACCAATCACTTGGCCATTCGCGGTCTGGGGGCTTGATATGGTCGGGCCATTTAAGCGGTCTGAAGACAAGAAGACCCACCTTTTGGTGGCAGTTGACAAGTTTACCAAGTGGATTGAGGCAGAGCCAGTTAGTAACTGTGAAGCAGCGACTGCAGTTCAATTTGTTAAAAAACTGATCTTCCGCTTTGGTTATCCTCATAGTATCATCACTGATAATGGTAAAATCTATCTAAGGGTGCTATGAAGGAGTTCTGTCAAAGAGAGCACATCTTCCTTAATGTATCATCAGTGGCTCATCCATAGTCCACTGGCCAATCAGAACGTGCTAACCAAGAGATATTACGAGGGATCAAACCCCGGCTTATGGTTCCTCTGGCACGAATGCCGGGTTGTTGGGTTGAGGAGCTTCCTACGGTTCTTTGGAGTATCAGGACCACCCCCAACAGATCAACACGCTACACGCCCTTCTTCATGGTTTATGGTGCAGAGGCGGTTCTCCCAAGTGATATTCGTCATGACTCGCCCAGGGTGGCGGCTTACGTTGAAACAGAGAATGAGACGGCATGTCAAAACTCTCTTGATGCCTTGGATGAAGAACGTGACCACGCAATAGCTCGCTTCATGATTTACCAACCAGACATGCGTCGCTATCACAGCCGCAGAGTTCGAAGCGGGACGTTCCAAGAGGGCAACTTAGTGCTCCATTTGATTCAAGATCAGACATGCATGCATAGGCTATCATCCCCTTGGGAGGGGCTCTTTGTGGTTAGCAAAAACTTCAACAATGGGTCTTATTATCTAATCGACATACGTGAGCACGATAAGTCACATAGCTCTGAGGAGGAGACCAACATGCCTTGGAATATTGCTCATCTTCAGCCTTACTATACTTGAGCCACTGGCTCCAACCATCGTACATACATATCATGTGTATATTTTTATGATCAACATAATAAAGCCGGCATCCCCAGAATTCGGGGCCTCTGTCATTTCATCTCATATTTACTATGCATGAGCCTTTATTAATTGATCGTAAGGGCACTAGGGGGCTTCCAACTCACTGAGTTCAGCTTACAAAACTCTTTTGACCTGGCAAAACGCCACATTATTGGTTAAACCTGCCCGTATGCTTGATGCTACTCCGAACAAGATGACCCGCCGTACGTTTGACAAGTCAATCTTTAAAAGACCTTGAACTTGTCAAGTTAAAACGGTGGCTTAAGTCATGTGAGAACCCAGCTTACTGAAGCAAGGATAAACCAAGGCTATTAAGCCAAGCTTCATTAAAGCAAGATTGGAGCCTTAAGAGACCAGTCTTTTTTCGTCGCGCCTTAAAAGCCGACTTATCAACATTAAGATATACATGTTTATATTCTCGATTTCTGTCTGTACAGGAATTTTATGTTTTTACATATATTTATATGTAGGCTATAAGTCCCTACATCAAAGAAGGTCTGGGATAACATTGAGGCCATGAGTCGCCAGATGATTCCTTCAAATTCTTCATGACCATAAGGCATTGGGTTATTAACCCGCCTCGGTTTTCGATTATAAGTCGTCAGTACGGAAATTGACGGACCCCTTACATATTATATGCCAAAATAACAAGAAAGCACCTGAATTCAAAGCTGGTGCAAAGCAAAGCTGCATATATAATTTGATTAGGCATACAAAGAAGCTTGATCATACAGCTGTTTGATCATCAGTTAAAAAACATGCACGAAGGCATGATATGGCAACCAACTGTTTTATGCTAAGGCTATTACAAGGCTACAGTTGAGCCTAAATTTTTTTCAAACAAGTCTTTAAGGAGTTAGATTACTCCTTTGAGCCAGCCTCTGAGCCATCCGGGTTATGCCTTGCCATGTTAACGTAATCCTGGCGTCTTGCAGTGGAAGCTTCCGGGTTATCCTGTGCCGGCTCTTTGTCGCTTGCAATCTAAAGATTATCCGGCGTCCAGTCGATACCAGTTAAGGCTTCAAAGATTGCTTCATCGTTCATGACAGGAGAAGGGTCAATATTAGGGGCAAAGATATGGTTACGCCTTTGAGGAGTCAAATCAACAACGTCGAAAGAAGGCGCCTTGATTCGAGTGTTGCCGCTGTCATAAGCCGGCTGATACTTCTTCAGATCCAGCTCTTGTGCAAGATGACACGCCAGAGGCCACATTTCTTTGACACATCTGGCGAAATCTACTTCACTGAAAACAAACCCATCATCGATATACTCCGGACACCCGCCATCCATTTCTATTGGGTCCAGCTTTGATTGATAAGCCTTAGCCCGGCTCAGTGCAGTGATTGCCCCTGCACGGGCGGCTGACAATGTCAACTCTTTAATTTGCTTAGGCATTGTGGACAATTGGTCCAACACATCTTTCATGAGTTGTGGTGACTTTTTGCCATTGGATACAGCCACAAGAGTATGAAGGCTTCTGGCATATAATTTCTCCGTTAAGGAGTAGACGCCTTTCAGCTTCATCAATACACTTTGCCCCAGGCTGGCACTTCTGGCACCTGTAATGTGTTCACAGCAAGAGTCGCCAGGAATGTTAGCATTATATTTTTCAAGTCGCCGGGCGAGTTATTTCAATTATTTGAAAATCTTACTTACCAAAGATAGCAGCTGTCATTTGAGAGACGTGATGTTTTAAGCTGGCCAATTCTGCAGCCACCGGCTTAAGTTGGTTCTCAGCGTCTTCTGCGCGCTTCAATAAGATGGCCTTTTCAGTTTCCAAGGCAGATCTTTCAGCATCAATGTTGGCCTTCACATTTTCTAAGTCCTTCAAAGAAGACTTCAAGCTTGATTTAGCTTTGGCGCGTTCTATTTGTTAAGACTCTAAGTTCTTTTTTAAGCCGGCCAGATCTGACTCGCCAAGGCTTAATGCTTCCTGCAAAAGTTAAACAGAGGGTTATCATTCAAACAAAACACTTTGAGTTGTTGGTTTGGTTAAGATGGCCTTTGATATAGATGTTAGGGCAAGACTATTTAAGTCCCAAGCACATTGCAAGCAATATCCTTGACACTTGGGGGCTAATGTACGTCGCTCTTTTCAATTGATACTGAAGAAGACCTGGCCTCTCATGATGATAAGTCGGCCCTTGGGGGCTACATGATGTTTTTCTTTTCTAGCAAGTTCAAAGAACCGGCTTGTCATTGACATGATAACCCGGCCCTTGGGGGCTACATGTGATTCTTCAAAGAAGTTATACTTGAAAGAACCAGCTTATGATTTGCATGATAACCCAGCCCTTGGGGGCTACACTTTGGAATATATAGATTTTCCTTCAAGTCTTCACCACACTCAAAGATTTTCCTATGGTCAAGACATGGGGGCTACGTACAGGGACATAATAGGAGAAAAATTAAGCATACCTCATACTTCTTAATTATATGTACCAAGATGGCCTCCATGTCCCAGCTTGTAGTTAAGCGGCTCAAATAGCCTGGATACGCCTCTTCTCCACTAAGTGCTTCATAGTTCAGCATTTCAAGTTTTGTTTTCCCCTTTTCCAGCAAGGGCGACTCTTGTTTGGCTGAGTGCTTACCTAGCATGATGGAGGTCTTGGGTGTTTTATGACTCGCCCTGTCGGTGCAACAAACCTTCGCGTATGTTGCCCAGATCGTACACAGGCGTAACAACAAAGATACAACAACACCAAGTTTTCAAGACAAGACCAACTCAGAGAGATAGCTCTTTGAGGAATCAAAGGGTGGATCAAGAAGACCAAGACAAGCCAAGAGATCAAGATATCACTAAGGAAAAGCCTCCCTTGCTGGGCAGGCGAGCCTGGTCGGGTCGAGGCCGCCCCGAAGACAAGTCCCAAGACTTCCCCAGCAGGCTTGGCGGGGCCACTGGCGGCCTACATCCCCGCCAAGACTCCACCGCTCCACCGCATCGCAACACAAGTCATCCATCGGTGCAGTGTCGAGCCGCCAAATAGCTAAGTGGCTATCATTTGGCATGTGGTAGCCATTTGGAAGGAAGATTACCTCAATATGACACCCGTCCAGAGGCGTGTCAAGAAGACAGATGGAGGATGATTAAGCGGCACGGCAGGCTTGCCGGGCTGCATCCACAGCGTGACACCTAGCAGTGCATTTAATGCACTTTGTCCTAACTATCAGAGTTAGGTATGATAGCACTGTTGGCAATCTAATCACTAGATAATGACTGTTTTGCCATTGTGGTAACCCCTTAGCCTATTAAAAGAGGGTCGTGGCAACCTTAGAAAGGATTCGACCCTCGTGTACTCATACGCGCGTAGTTGCTCCCCCGAGGCGACCCTGCCGGGCTTGAGCACTGCATCTCTACCATGGTCCTTCCATCAATCCACCAAAGCAGGAGTAGGGTTTTACGCCTCAAGGCGGCCCGAACCAGGGTAAAAACCATCAGCGTCACCTCTGTCGTGCTGACTCATGGACTCTGCTCTTTGTGCAACGTGACCTCCCCCCCCCCCCGCCCGCCAAACCACAAAGGGACAGGATCGCCCATAGGTGATCGCGTTCCACCGTGACATCTTTGGCGCGCCAGGTACGGGGGCGTGCATGCGCAAACCTGAGGTTGTGATCAGCACATCAATCTTCATCATCGTCTTCTTCATCATCCATGGCGTCCAAGAAGAAGCCCGGCGCAACAGCTCACCCTTCCACCTCGAAGGCCCCCTCGCATGCAGCCACTGATACTGTGGGGGCTGCAGCAGCGTCGGGGGACATGGACGCCGCGGGGAACGTGACCGGTGCAGGCGGCGCTGTCATCGTTCCCCCTGCGGCCGAAGTGGGAGCAGAAAACGCTGGAGGAGGGCGGCATCCATAGTATCCCGATGGCCATGTTCCACAAGGAGCGGGCGAGGAGAACGCTCCGTATCCACCTCCCTGCCACGCTGGAGGGCGCAGCCACAGCGACAACGCCGCTCTGGTGCAGATGCGGGGCATGCGCCTTCCCCAGGACAGGGCAACCGGGACGAAGCACCAAACGGGGTCATCAACCCCCAGGTGCACCCTTCTCGCCATCGTACCTCCGTGGCAGTTGGCTCGCGGCGACGAGAGCATGGCGCCGCCACCACCGGTACCGTCAGGAGTCGAGCAACGTCGCGGTCCGCGTCGTCATCTATGCCAAGCACTGCTTCGGAAGCTATGGCGCGAGCCCGACTCCTGCTGAGGTTCCCGCCAGCGGCCGGTCAAATGGATGAGTGGAGAGCCACCATTCAGAGTTTGATCAGTTTTGCTGAAGCGGAAGGATCACAGCGGGCAGGACTGCCATGGCGCCCGCCAGCAACGACTATGACCTGAGCTGCTGAGTGTGTTGAGGGGGCCACTCCAACAGTGCAATCCCCCCCCCCCCCGCGACAGCCAGCGCAGAGGCTGCAACCAGAACCACGCGACCAGGAGCCCGATGAGGTATCGATGGCTTCATCTGACCCTCGGGCCCGTCAAGATCAACGGCAGGTCCTGGAAGATCGGCGAGGGAGTATGCGCGCGTCACTGTAGAGCAACGCCACGAAACCCTCCGCCAATCTGACAGGTGCAATGGCCCAAACGTCGACGAACTCGTGCCCAATGAAGGGGATACTTGCCTTTTGAGGTTGGGTGCCCTGCCTTCACTCGTGAGCTGTGGCAAGTCCGTTAGCCATCTGCCCGCGTTTTCAAGCCAGAAATACCAGAGAAGTATGGCAGAAGACTAAACCCGTTAGAGTTCTTGAGCATCTACACCATCACTGTTCAAGCTGCCGGAGGAAGATATGAGAAGGTATTCGCCAACTACTTCCCTTTGGCTCTCAAGACAAACATGATGTCATGGCTGATGCAACTGCCTGAGAATTCCATTTCAACCTGGGCTGACCTGTGCCAAGAGTTTGTTGGTGCCTTCACGGGCGGCCACCAAGAACCAGGACGGCCCAGCGACTTGCAACTTCTTCCACAGAAAGAAGGAGAAAGTTTGCGGAAGTACATGCAGAGGTTTAGCTGGGTACACAGGAACATTCCGGATATCCACCCGGCAGCTGTGATTGCCGCGTTCCAGTCAAAAGTGCGCAATAGGAGGATACGTTCAAAGATGAATGTCCGGCTACCCAAGACTGTGAACGAGCTATATACCTTGGCGGACAAGTGTGCCCCTACGGAGGAAGGGAGGAGACTCCCCAGAGAAGAGGAGGCATCGAAGTCGACTCAGATGACGACGATGATGCCACCAACTCGAAGCAGAAGAATAAAAAGCGCAATAAGAAGCGCAAGGAGAAAGTAGTGCTCGTTGTTGAGGGTTCTAGCACCCCTAGTACCGGCAAGAAGGCCAAGACCGAAGGCCCCGGCAAGGAAGTTGCCACGTGCACTGACTGCCGGGAGGCTGTGGCGGCCGAAAAGGCTGGGAAGGCTGATGGACCGTACTGCAAGATCCACCGGACCAAGGGCCATGATCTCCAAGAGTGTCACCAAGTTGAACAACTTGTCAAAAAGCAGAGAGCCGAGTATGAGAAGTGTGACAAGGAAAGAGATCAAGAAGGTGCTGGCGGGAAGGGCCGAGGCGGCCGAGAAGGTCGCCACGGCAAGGCTCCCCAGCAACAAGAGAGGCCTGCCAGAGGCCGTGAGAAGAAAGAAGATGACGATGAAACTAATGAAGGGGATGATGAGGAAACCAGTGAGCAAGAGTTCCAGAAGGCAACTGAGGCCCTGTGCGTTGACGGAGGCGCATCTTTGCACTCCTCTCACTGCCAACTCAAACAATGGGCATGTGAGGTCAATGCCGTGGAGCCTGCCACAGATTCCTGGAAACCACTCAAATGGTCCCGCACACCCACCATCTTTGACGAAGAGGATCACCCCGACCGCACCACCGCGGTAGGGTGCTTGCTGTTGTTGGTTTCACCAACAATCCGCAACCTCAAGGTAACAAAGATGTTTGTTGATGGTGGAGCAGGGCTGAATCTGACTTACCCCAAGGTACTCATCAACTTACAAATATCAGATGAAGAGCTCAAGTTTACTGGCACGTTTCAAGGAATCAACCCCGACAGGAGTCGTCCTAAGGGGAAGATCACATTGCCGGTGATGTTTGGAGGAGAGTTGAACTACCGGACCGAGAAGATTGTGTTCGATGTGGTCGAGCTTCCTCTACTAGACAATGGGATTCTTGGCTGTCCAGCTCTGGCCAAATTCATGGCGGCATCCCACTATGCCTACAATACCCTGAAGATGCTAGGGCCGATGGGCGTCATCTCCATTCCATCGGACAAGAAGGACGCAATCATATGCGTGGATAAGATGTACAGGGAGGCGGTCGCTGCCGAGGCCGCAGAGACCGCAGTTCCCGCCAAGGAACACAAGAAAGGAAAGAAAGCTAGCCGAGATGCCGGCAAGGAATCCGGGAAGCGCACCTCTCCGGAGTGTGCTGCACCCGTCGATGATTTGCCAGAGAGCACCACTAGCAAGAAGCCCAAGGTTGCCTCACCTGCTGTGAAGAAGGTCCCGGCAGGGCTGGATGGTGCTGATGGTACGTTCACCATCAGCTCCACCCTTGATGACAAATAGGAAAGCACGCTCGTTGCCTTCCTGCTGGCGAATGTAGATCTGTTTGCCTGGCAACCACCTGACATCCTTGGTGTTCCCAGGGAGGTAATCGAGCACCACCTAGCTGTCTGCCCTCATGCCTGGCCTGTCAAGCAAAAAGTCAGGAAGCAAGCTTTAGAACAGCAATAGTTCATTGCCGAGGAGATCAAGAAACTTGAAGCAGCTGGTTCAGTCAGAGGAGTGTTGCACCCAACATGGTTGGCGAACCCAGTGGTGGTGCGCAAGGCGAATGTGAAATGGAGGCTTTGCATAGACTTCACATATCTGAATAAATCATGCCCAAAGGACCCATCATTCCCCTTGCCGCCATCGACCAGATCATAGATTCCACTTTCGGGTGTGATCTGCTTTCCTTCTTGGATGCATACTCTGGGTACCATCAGATATTCATGTCCAAGGAGGACGAGGAGAAGACCATGTTCATAACCCCGTGTGGCACGTACTGCTTTGTGCGGATGCCCTTTGGGTTAAAGAGTGCTGGATCCACCTTTGCAAGAGCAGTGCAAATTGGGTTTGAGCCACAGCTGCACAGGAATATTGAAGCTTACATGGATGATATAGTGGTCAAAACCAAGGATAAAACCACACTCATTCAGGACTTGGAAGAGACCTTTGCAAATCTACGCAAGATCAACTTGAAGTTGAACCCTGAGAAGTGTGTGTTTGGCGTTCCCTCCGGCAAGCTACTTGGCTTCTTTGTGTCTCATCGGGGGATAGAGGCCAACCCCGACAAGATCAAGGCGATCGAGCAGATTCAAGCACCCAAAACAGTCAAGGACATGAGGCATTTAACTGGATGTGTTGCTACATTAAGCAGGTTCATTTCCAAGTCTGCCAAGCGCGCCTTGACTTTTTTCAAAATTTTGAAGAAGGCAGGGCCAATGAAGTGGACCCCGGAAGCAGAAGCAGCGCTGCTAGACTTAAAAGCCTATCTTTCCTCTGCTCCCACCTTGGTCGCTCCTAAACCACAAGAGTCATTGCTGCTATACTTAGCGGCAACCAATCAAGTGGTTAGTGTAGCGCTGGTGGTGCAGCGGGAAGTAGATGAAGGAGCAGCCGCAGCTACTGTCATCTTCAAAGAAGGAAGTGAACCTATCCCGGCAAGGTCCGGTGCAAATCAGGAGAAAGAAGAGCAGGACAATAGAGACAATCCCAAGACCACGACAAAGAAGAAGGTGATGCAGCGGCCGGTGTACTTTGTCAGCTCCCTGTTGCAGGGGGCTAGATCAAGGTACTCTGGAGTGCAAAAGTTGATCTTTGGTCTCATCATGGCCTCAAGGAAACTGCGCCACTAAATCCAAGCCCATGAGATCATGGTTGTCACCCGTTTCCCTTTGCAACACATACTGAGGAACCCTGAGGCTACCGGCAGAATAGTTGAATGGGCATTGGAGTTGTCAAGCTTTGGTCTGAAGTATGAGAGTACCTCAACCATTCAGAGTAGAGCACTGGCAGAGTTCATTGCAGAATGGACGCCTACTACAGATGAAGAGACACCAGAAATAATTATCCACGGCAAGGAGCCGCCCCAAGAATGGATAATGTATTTTGACGGTTCCTTCTCACTACAAGGCGTGGGGGCTAGCGTGCTCCTCGTGGCGCCCACCGGAGAACACCTCAAATATGTGATCCAAATGCATTTCACCCGGGAGAAGGCCACCAACAACACTGTAGAATATGAAGGGCTCCTTGTTGGGCTCAGGATTGCGACCGAATTGGGAATTAAGAAGTTGATCATTCATGGAGATTCGCAACTTGTGGTGAGACAAGTGAACAAGCATTACCAGATTCCATTGATGGAGGCATACATCAAAGTAGTGAGGAAGTTAGAGGGGCGTTTTGATGGATTGCAAATAGAGCACGTGCCACGTGCGGAAAACAGCATTGTTGATCATCTGTCAAAATGTGCTGCACAAAAGCTTCCTGTGGAACCAAGGACTTTTGTTCTCCACATGACTCAACCTTCCGTATCCCCGACAACGATGATCAGAAAGAGGAGGAAGCTGGACTCCGTCAAGCCTTTTCTGGCAGGACCTCCAGAGGTCCCCGGTAGAGAAACTGCCGGGAACAACTCCACTTCGCTTGGTGAGCTGCACTCTTTCGTGGGACCACAGGTCCTTGTGGTCGAGGTAGGTGCTTCCATGAGTGAGAAGGTGTTATTTGTCCTTGTTATCGATCCTCAAGCTCCAACTTGGGCACGACACATAGTCCACTACCTCCAAACTGGAGGACTCCCCGAAGAGCAAGAAGAAGCTGAAAGAGTAGCCCGGAGGGCCAGTATCTATCAGTTTGTCGATGACACGTTATACAGAAGGAGGCCCAACGGTGTGAAATTGAAGTGCATTTGCCGGGAAGAGGGGAAGGAACTGCTGGCAGAGATACACAAAGGCGCGTGCGGCTCTCATATTGGATCAAGAGCCTTGGTTGGAAAAGCTTTCTGACAAGGTTTCTACTGGCCCACGGCCCTCCAAGATGCAATTGAGCTAGTCACCAGATGTGAAGCCTGCCAGTTCCACTCCAAGAATATCCATCAACCTTCTCAAGCTCTCAAGACGATCCCTTTGTCATGGCCATTTTCGGTCTGGGGGCTCGACATCTTAGGCCCTTCGCCCATGCTACCGGGGGATTTGAATTCTTGTATGTTGCAATCGACAAGTTTACAAAGTGGCCGGAAGTGGAGCCTGTGAGGAAGGTGACCGCACAACCAGCTATCAAGTTCTTGAAAGGATTTGTGTGCCGTTTAGGAGTACCCGCCATAGTCATCACTGACAATGGCACCCAATTCACAAGCCGCGCCTTCATGCAATACGTTCAAACCCTCGGAAGTAAGGTTTCATTCACCTCTGTTACTTATCCCAGGAGCAATGGACAAGCTGAGAGGATGAACACTGAAGTGCTGCGTGGGCTCAAGACAAGAACTTTTGATAAGCTACAGAAATGCAGCAGACGTTGGATTGATGAGCTGCCGGTGGTTCTTTGGTCCCTCCGTATGACACCAAATCGAGCTACTGGCCAGACTCCTTTCTCCCTAGTATATGGGGCAGAAGCAGTGATCCCCACGTAACTCATACATGGGTCACCTCGAGTATTTGCCTATGATGAAGTAGAGCAAGAGCAGCACCGGCATGACGATGCCGTGCTCCTTGAGGAGAACCGTCTCCGGGCTGCTGTGCGTGCTACACGCTACCAGCAAGCCATGCACCGCTATCACAGCCATAGGGTCCATGCCCGGAGCCTTCAGGAAGGGGACCTTGTCCTTAGGCGTGTTTAGTCCGCCAAGGGTTCCAACAAGTTGATGCCAAAGTGGGAAGGCCCTTACCAGGTAGTACGAGTCACCAGACCTGGCGCAGTCCGTCTGGAGACTGAAGATGGCATCAAAATGCAAAACTCAAGGAATACTGAGCATCTTCGCAAGTTCTACCCGTAAGGCGCGGCTGTCGGGCCCTGCCCCGGCAGCCACCCTTTTGTACAAGCCTTGCCGATGCGCATGTATCCCTTTGTACAAAGCTAGGTGCAGACCCTGAGCACAGATAATAAAATGAAGCATTGGTGCCCTAAAAACATGCATGCATGAATAGCTTAGCATTAACTTGCCATGATCATTTAGATGAGGTCATATGGTGCTATATTTTCCCCTTGCAACTAATTACAGGGCTCTTACCGTGGACTTGATCCTTGGAAGAAGAGACGGAAAACAAGCTCGCATATCGATCCCTATCAAGCCGAACAGATAAGTTTCCTTTTATCCATACGTGTCTCTGTAAAAAGAAAGCTTGTGCATAGAGAAACCTTGTCACCTTCAAAGCCTTTGTGCTCCCATCCTTTGACCCGAATGTTGCTTTGGTCAAGATGGTTGTAGTGGCATTTGACAGAGAAGGATCGACAAGGAGCCGGTTCCCTTCTGTGGTTTCGAGCCCCGGCAGGAGGCAACAACGGAGGGCACCGGCAAGTTAGCTTGCCGGGAAAAACTTGTTAACCTAAAAGTATAGAGGCGTACCCCCTCTGCATGGATAAAACACATGCACAAGTACCCGGCAAAGCTTGTCTTTTTCATTAATATGCGAATAAAGTACAGCTCTTACAGGACACAAACATGGATAAAAGAGATTACATATGTAAGACTAAAATTTGGCAAACGCCTACATATTTTAGAATAAAAAAAAGATAGTGCCCCGCCGGGGGGGAGGGTAAAGAGGGCAAAAGGAGTGCCCCGCATCGCCTAGCCGCTCTCCCCACCCATCACCTTCGTCCGCGCCCTCTCGATCTTGTCAGGCTGTGCCCTGCGGGCCTTGACGGGGTCAGGCTGGGCTTTTACCCAGGCACTCCTTTTTCCCTCTTCACCCCCACCCACCACGGTTTCTAAGCTACTCTGTCCTGATGATGGGTGGGGAGAGCAGCTGGAGGAGGCGGAGACGCCATCCACACCCAACACCCCGACGAATCGCCTTGCCAGGGAGAAGATGCAGGTGCAGATGGTGGTGCCGCTGGCCTCTCGCTGACGGTGACGGTGCAGCTGGTGTTCAGTCGGGGTCAGAGCAGTCGTCCTCCCCATCGGTACCATTGTCATCGCCGTCACTTTCCTCCTTGTCGCTGCCGCTTGAGGAGGAGCTTTCGTCGTCGGTCGAGCTCTCTACGCAGCACCCTAGCCGAGCACCCGAACGCTCGACGACCTTGACTAAGAGCAAGCTGGCGTCCATTAACTTGAAATGGAGGACGTACCCTGCCGCTAAGCTATGGGCACGAGCGAAGTTTTTCCAGCCATGCCGGAGGTGCATGACATGAGGTGCGGGGAACTCTACGTTCGCTCGCATACTGCCGTTACAGCAGCCCCTCATATGCAGCCTCAACCCCGGTGGTTGTTCAACCTCCATAACCCTTGCAAATGGAGTTGGAAGCCGAAGACGGCTGCGTGGAGGCCCGCGCAGTTTTACGATGAATTCCAGTGGCTGGTCGCCAACGTGGCCTTCGTCCAGGCCCGGAGCAACTGGAGGAGGAGCGATCAAGGCACCGCCCCGTCCCCCTTCCCCCCGGGCGCCACGACAGCCGCGTCCACGCCCTCTGCCACCCCCTCTCACGACGGGCTCTGCCCCGGCATCCCCAACGGGAGGAGGGAGGCGTTGTCAGGCGAAAACCCTCGTAGCCACCGCTGGAGTACCACCACGCCCTCTCCCCCTTACCATGGCAGAGAGGTTGAAGACAGCGATCCAGCCAAGCAAGCCCCACCCCCACGCGACCCCACCAGTCAGCCACCAGGAGTTGACCTGGGCCACTGACCTGGCGTAAGTGGAGGCGTAATCCCAGGAATGCGTTTTCATCTTCCAAAAATGTACTTCATCTCTTCTTCGGGCAAGATTACGTTTTCCTCTCAAGAAAGCGTATTCCCATTGTGCTACGGCTAAAAGTGTGTTTTCTTTTGCAGAAGGCGTATTACGCCCGAAGGTGTTTACTGTTTTTCCAGGCAAGGGCTTGTTTGTGGATATTTATTTTATAGATTAGTCCCTGGCATTCATCTGGCCGTATCTTTTCAACCGTAACTCCGATTCAGGTGAAACCAACGCCCACATCTTCGTCTCGTCGAGCCCGTTCTTGTGTTCTCATTTTCACAAGGTTGTCACATAGTGAAAAAGACCATTTTGCCCTTGCCCTCTATCAGCCCCTCTGAGGGAGACTCTTTTCCGGCGAATTCTTCCGCGGCTTCACCGCACTTCTCCCGGAGTATTTCATCGACCCCCAGGCAAGCCGACCATCTGATATATGCCCTAAAGCATTGCTCTATGATATTTCTTGCATTTTTAAATTAATATGCTTGTGCTTGTCTGTGTAGTAGTGAGCTGTGTGTGACTCCGACGAACCCTTACTTGCACTTTCTTCAGTGACGGCACCACGCCTGTGTTCTGAGCTGTTTCCGGCCGTCCGGGGTGGATGCTGACTTTTATTTCTCTTGTCAACAACTGTCCGTGTTCCGAGCTGCTTTTCAGTCGTCTCGGGCAGCTGTTGAATTTCTTTCCGTAGCAGTGACCCTATGCTCTGAGCTATTTTTCGGCCGTCTTAGGGAACTGCTACATTCTTCTTATCAACACCGTCTCATGTTCTGAGCTCCTTTCCAGCCGTCTTGAGCTGGGGTTGAGTTATTCCGGTAATGTCCCAAATCTGAGTTGTAAAGACCATTCTGGTGGCTACTCGTTTCTTTGCCGATTTTATGCAAGGGTTCCGATGGTCGTAACTTACAGCTAGAACTTGAAAGGTGATGACTTGCCATTTAAATCTTGTTTCACTAATGACTCATTGTGATGTTATATGAAGATAGGTAGTTATGTTTCCATAGTTTTTACCTAATGCATAGTCCCCGCCATGTTAAGTTATTCATGATAAACAACCATGCTTGCTAAGTACCTGCTAAAGCCAAACCTAGTCGGTTGATCCAGTGTCACCTGTCCGGATTTATCCGTGCAACCCCATTTGCCAGTATGGGACGACCTTGACTTGGTTAGATCGCGTGCTCTTTAATCGGTACAGCCAACTAGGGAAGGTTATGCATGCGCGCTACCCTGGCCCGGTAGGCGGCGATAACCTTGTGAGCCCAGTTGATTGTTTAACCCGGGAGTCCTCCTTTGGGACAGTTTAGTTTGGCCACGACGGTGGCAGGTGTCACGAGGTGACACAGGGGCCACCCAGGGCAGGACTTCGGGGGAGGATGATTGCCGGTGGTACGGTGGAGGAGTCACGGGTTAGGCAGGTTTCGTTGGAGCAACCCTGTTCCACCCGAATGGGATCACGAGGTCAGGTGCTCCATGGTGTGGGTAAAGTGCGCAACCTCTGCAGAGTGTAAAATCTATTCGAATAGCCGCGTCCATGGTATTGGACAGTCCGTCCAGACCTCTCTAGGTGGTCAACCGGAACAATAATAATAATGATGGAAGAACTCATCTTATGCCCTGAAGTACTCACTGGATCATGAGTATTCTGAGGGTTGTAAGGCAACCTGGAAGAGAGTAAGTTTATCAGACTTGTAGTGCAGATGCATAGACATCAGATGGTGTCAGGAATATGATATGATAGCCATGGAATGGCTATGAAAGAGATGGTCAGATTACCAAAAGAGTTGGATTGGATCCTGAGATGATTCGGGGTATGGATCACTTACTTGATATACTTTACTTTACTGTATTTTACTTTAGTAGTCATCTTGCTGGATAAACCTGTTATGACTTGATGTTTAATCTAGCTATATAGGTATATTATGCCATGATAATTAATATTACTCTAATCACAAATGCATGCTTGAATGCCATGGATTGCTTTGCTTGGTGTATATGTTAGTTTGGTTTGCTTGCGAGTACATTCGAAAGTACTCAGCGGCCTTCAATGTGGCCAGGTTCACAGAAGGATCCGCCGTCCGTCGACGATGAGCCGGAGCGTTCGCGGGCTAGGAGAGTAACTCAGCCAGATCCCTATGGATTGGAGCCGCACCAAGACCCTGATGCCTTAGAGCTTTTCCGCTGCCATCACCTCTTGTAAGATATCATGTAAGACTTATATATCCATTAATTGAAATGCCTGTGTTCATGATACTTGTTGTAAGCGCGCATGCCAGAGTGATTTCCTGGGCTGGTATGTGCGGCGACCATCTGGCTAAAGTGGTAATTAGGTGGGGCACCACAACGGATGGTATCAGAGCAGCCAGGCTGACTATAGGCTACCCTAGCCAGACTTAATTGTCTTGTGCTCAGTAGAAAGCCCAGATGGATTTCAGCCATCTTTGCCAACTGGCATGGCTACTATTGATCATAAGGCAACCCCCTAGGTTTTGGCTCCATCAGACCCCAACTCTCGTGGCCTTTGCCTTCGGTGTGAAATGTTCACACCAGGCAACGACCCGTGAGCCTTGAACCCCTAGGTAAACCAGATGTCCTTACCCTGCTTGCTAACCATGGCATTTCTCTTCTTAACTCTAGTTTCCTTTGGGAATGCTTATAAATTTTATCTTTTCCCCAACAACCTTAGGATCGTTGACTAAGCCATTTTGGGCTATGGTCGTACGTCGAGAGGTTGATGTTCCCTAAGGAAGTAGTAGGAGCTCGACACCAGTTCTACCAGGAGCATTGTGTGGTTTCGCTTCTAAATTCTTAGAGATGCATCGAGTGCGCTATATTAGTTATACTAGTGAATCTTCGGCCACGTGTGTAAGGTCCGCAAAATTTGAGCTTTATTTGCTTTTTGGTTTTCGCGGTTCTTGTTTCTTTTGTCGGTTCCGTTTCTTCGCTCCGACTGGATCCATCCGCAAGTACCGTCAAGAAGATCAGCATACAACTTGGATAATACCCAATAATCCAAATTCAGCAAGAGTCAAACCAAGCCAACTGCCTAGTATTCAGAATAGCAGCACCGGGTCTGTCAAGAATAAAGAATGGGTCAGAAGCAGAATCTATGTGCAACAGACAAGGCCAGAATATACCTGAGAGAGTTTGCCTCAGAACGGATCACGCCTAAGGAGCAGTCAGATGAGTTACCAAGAATGGATACCAGCAAGGACAAATTATTCCATCTGCAACACAAGGACTATTTCAGTCAGTAAGGTGAACCGAGTCTTTCCTCATGAACCCAAGAATCATCTATTACCCACCGAAGACATGTTTCAAGAATGTGAAGGTGCCAAGAGCAGCAACAAAACTCCGGTACGTTGGTACAAAGGTCAAAGCATATTCTAGAATTCACCGGTGCAAATGCAAAATTTTCTGGGCACTGTGACAAGATTTGCAAGGAATATGGATGAGCTCACGGTTGCCCAGAAACACTGAGCTTCCAAGCATCCAGAATCGAGGAGCACCTAACATGATTGGAAACTCAGCTGAACCAAATGGAATTATCCGTCAATTGCTTATTATCGGCAACACTTAGTTCGAATGCAAGGGGTATTTCGAACTAATTAACAACATGAGGTATGCATCACTTCTGCAACCTTTACAACAGCAACAAGGATCAGACCAGCAGAACGACAAGCGATGGGCATGACCATCGGAATATCTTCGGTCAAGGTATGGCCTATACCAAGTTTGGCTCCGCTATGAGTATATTCCAGATACTTTGGAAGGAAGCCGGAATCGGCCATAGATCCGACTACGTACACAGTGAAAGGCTTCTGGTCTAAGGAACCTAGCTTTCCTCTGCAAGATACCAGACTGCCAATCTTACTCGGTACGCCACTTGGTGAGAAAATCTTCTGGGGTACAGCACTCCCATCTCCCACAGCGTGCTACCACGGAAAGTTTCTGGCATAAGGCACCTGACCTTCCACAGCAAGCCACATGAAGGAAAGCTTCTGCGGTACGATACCCAGCCTTCCTCAGCATGCTACTTTGGCAGAAGCTTCGAGCATAAGGAATTCAGCCTTCTTCAACACGCTATTGTGCCTACAACAAGCTTATCAGGAGCACGAACTAGTCTGGACGCACATCCGCCTCAGAACTCAATGGATATGAAAGGATTTATCCTACCTCTGCATATGTTGTGAGCATGCAATCCAGTGGATCAGTTCATGCGAGCCACTCGTACACAGGAAAGACTGTGTTCAGAGAAACATCGGCCCCATAGTTCAAAAAGGAATATGAGCACAGCAACCCCTACAAGACATGCAAGAGTAAGTTGTTAGAACAAGCCCGACAAACTGGGAAAACAATCAAGGAGCCATGCTCACAGGTCATGACAGGTCCATGAAAGAAATCCTCAAGAACAAAGAAGTGGTGAACAAACAACCTCCATGCCGGTCAACAAGATACAGCTTCACAGACAAGGTAATGTTACAAATCCTTGTCAGACTCTTGCATATGCGGCCACAACAATGCACTACCTGCGGTTACAAGTGAGCTTGCCGCACTCATTATGAATATGGGCCATCAACTAAGATAGGAGGCTATGCTCCGAAAGATACACCGGATGATAGCGATACTATGTTCAGCTCAGTGGTCATAGCAAGGGCTACAAAGGCTATATACTACAGAGCCATCTTCACGAGCGACAGAGTTTGAAACAAGACATTCGGATAGAATGGCTCAAAGCACATTAGTATCGACAGCTCATAAACATCATGACATCATTGGAGTAAGAGATTGCTGTCTATGATTACTTTGTGATCATGTCTGACATTTCAGTTGAGGATATAGCAGCAATAGCTCGGTCATGTTGTTCCTTGAATTATGGATCACCTAGGGACAAAGTCAGAATGCCTAAGACAGAAGGAAACATCAGTATGGAACCCACAGCCAGACTGAGCATTCTGACATGACAAAAAGAAAGTCACCCAAGGCCATACGAGCAATTGAGCCTGGTACAATGAAAGGATATTTTGCCCGTGACAGTCAGGGTACGAAGCATCGCAACAAAATCCGAAGCAGTCGCTTCCAGGCCAAGGAAACCAAGCTGTCTAATGGTATTACCCGCTACCTCACCCAGCAACACCACTACCAAGGAAAAAGGTACACCTGACAGGAAAGAGAAGGATTCAAGGAAAGTTGTGTGCAGAGACAACACATGAAAGGCACATAAAAGGCCAGTGAACCAACGAAGTCAAGACAGTTGATGGATCCAAGTCGCACACAGGTAAGTCCCCCTTCACCGGGAGGTAAGCCCGAAAATCTCGAGGACGAGATTTTCTTAAGGGGGGTAGGTTTGTAACACCCTGGTTTTCGCTCCCTGTTTTTTTCCTTCACAGGATTTGACTCCCGTCTTTTTCCCCGGTGTTATCGGATTTCTCTAGCTCTTGGGTATATGAAGATGGTCATCCAGCATTGCCTTCCCTATCCAACTAGAGATTCTCTCCAGTCCAACCTTGCCACCCAAGATATATTCTCAGGGTTTTGCCACCGAAACCCTACCTTCCGAGTTGTCAGAAGGGAAACCCTAATCTCTTCCGTTACAAAGGAACCCCAATTTCCTTTGATCTGTTGCCTCCAAAACTTTTCCCAGTGATCATCCCACATCTATAAACCCAGGATATGCAAAAATATTGCCAAGTCATTTGCAATATTTTTCATTTATAATTAATTTCTTTTTCTACCAGTTAAAGGAATTAAATCCAGGAAAATATCTATCCATCTCCAAAGTTCATGAAAACTTGTTGAGATATTGTTTGTGATCATATTGAGCTCCCACAAAAATATTGGCCATAATTAAATTGGGGAAATTGCATTTTCCTATTTAATGCCAATATTGCATTTTGGTCCCTTTCTAAAGGAACTACCATTTTGGTAGCCAGGAAAAATCCCAAATAATTTGTGGAGCTTCTCCTATCCATATATTCACCATTTCCATCAGAACCCAAGTTCCATAGTTCAAAGTTTGAGCACATCATCCATTTGCAAATTCTGTCCAGATTTCCTGTTTGCAAAGGAAGTGCTTGAACCCTTGATCCAATTGAGCTGAAATTTTTCATGGTGGTTAACATTGACAAATCACTCATGGAAACCAAAAACCAGCTCAATCCATCCATCCATTATTCCCCAGCAATTTTCTCAAGTTTCTGTCCATTTGAAACGTCTGTGAAGCAAGTTCCATTTTGGTGTATCCAAACGGTATGAAACTTTTACAGTGGCTCCATACTTCCAAATCATCCTCCCATGTCAAGTTTCACTCTTATCCAGTTAGCCATTTGGTCCCAGCAAATTCAAATGCATTTCTGTCAAGATGGCTGATGTGTGAAGGAAGTGCTAGCTAGCCCTGCCCATTTGTGCTGAAATTTTGGCATGATGGTCACCTTAGTGAGTGATCATACTCAGCCAAAGATCAGACCAAATGGAGTAGTGAGCTAAGTACACCTCAGATCGAACACATTGCTGCCAGTCACTATTTTACCATTGATCAGTCTCATTCGAGCTCCCTGTTCCTGTCTGATGGTGCAAGTCAACTATTTGAGGTTGAAACTGCATGTCAGACATGTTTTTGTCTCGGTTCAGTGCCCATTCCACATGGTGCCGGTGGTGACCACGCAAGGGCCAGGCCAAAACCGAGCTCCATCGTGCGCCGTCGCATCTCTCCTCTGTTTCCCTTGCCGTCGCCTTGTGCTGACATCTGCAGCGGTGCCCTGGCGCCCCTATCCTCTCTAAGCCATCCTTGGAGCCAAGCCCATTGGCCGAGGCTGCCGACATCGATGCTCCACCGGAGCGCCGCCACCTCGCCGTGCATCCAGGAGCTTCGGTTGGAGCTAACGCCGTTGTTTTCCCCTCCCCATGGCTCCTACCTCCCCATGCCGTCCCCTCCCTCTGAGCGCATCAGGTCGGCGCCGTGCACGTCCAAGGACAGCACACTGCGAGCTCCAGTGTGTGGCTAAGGCCACCACGGCGGCCGAACCCATCCTTCTCCATCGTCCGGCTATAAATAGCCGCCTCCCGGGCCTCTCGAGCTCACACCACACCCGCAGCAGCTCCCCTCTCTCTCCCTAGAACCACACAAGCCCGAGCCTTGGGCTCTCCCTCTCTCCTCGCCGCCCTATGCCACCATGGCCGCCGCCTCGGTCCTCCTAAATTGGAGCAAACCGAGCCCCCTCCCTCCTTTCTTCTTCCACCAGAGGACCGCCCCGATCCCGGCAAGACTTCCCATACCCCCAGCTCCTCACCTACGCCACCACTGACGCTTTGCCCGAAACCGCCCGAGCCACCATTCACCATTGTCGAGGGAGCACGAGCTCCTGCCCTCCCCGAGCTATGTCTCCTCATGGTTGGATGCGTCGCGGCGCGTTGAGCTTGCCGGTAGGCTGGACGTCGCCGGAGACGGCCCAGGTCGCCGGGTCGGCCGCCGGCGTTGAGCGCCCTCCTCTGCATCGCGGGCCAGCGGGAGGTTGAAGACAGCGATCCAGCTAGGAAGTCCCCACCCCCACACGACCCTACCAGTCATCCACCAGGAGTTGACCTGGGCCGCTGACCTGGCGTAAGTGGAGGCGTAATCCCAGGAATGCGTTTTCATCTTCTGAAAACGTACTTCATCTCTTCTTGGGCAAGATTACGTTTTCCTCTCAGGAAAGCGTATTTCCATTGTGCTACGGCTAAAAGTGTGTTTTGTTTTGCAGAAGGTGTATTACGCCCGAAGGTGTTTTCTGTTTTTCCAGCCAAGGGCTTGTTTGTGGATATTTATTTTATAGATTAGTCCCTGGCATTCATCTGGCCGTATCTTTTCAACCGTAACTCCGATTCAGGTGAAACCAATGCCCACATCTTCATCTCGTCGAGCCCGTTCTTTGGGTATCATTTTCACAAGGTGGTCACATAGTGAAAATGACCATTTTGCCCTTGCCCTCTATCAGCCCCTCCGAGGGAGACTCTTTTCCGGCGAATTCTTCCGCGGCTTCACCGCACTTCTCCCGGAGTATTTCATCGACCCACAGCAAGCCGACCATCTGATATATGCCCTAAAGTATTGCTCTGTGATATTTCTTGCATGTTTAAATTAATATGCTTGTGCTTGTCTATGTAGTAGTGAGCTGTATGTGACTCCGACGAACCCTTGCTTGCACTTTCTTTGGTGACAGCACCACACCTATGTTCTGAGCTGTTTCTGGCCGTCTGGGGTGGATGCCGACTTTTATTTCTCTTGTCAGCAACTGTCTGTGTTCCGAGCTGCTTTTCAGCCGTCTCGGGCAGCTGTTGAATTTCTTTCCGTAGTAGTGACCCTATGCTCTGAGCTGTTTTTCGGCCATCTTAGGGAACTGCTACATTCTTCTTATCAACACCGTCTCATGTTCTGAGCTGCTTTCCATCCGTCTTGAGCCGGGGTTGAGTTATTCCGGTAATGTCCCAGATCTGAGTTGTAAAGACCGTTCTGGTGGCTACTGGTTTCTTTGCCGGTTTTGTGCAAGGGTTCCGATGGTCGTAACTTACAGCTAGAACTTGTAAGGTGATGACTTGCCATTTAAATCTTGTTTCATTAATGACTCATTGTGATGTTATATGAAGATAGGTAGTTATGTTTCAATAGTTGTTACCTCATGCATAGTGCCCGCCATGTTAAGTTATTCATGATAAACAACCATGCTTGCTAAGTACCTGCTAAAGCTAAACCTAGTCGGTTGATCCAGAGTCACCTGTCCGGACTTATCCGTGCAACCCCATTTGCCGGTATGGGACGGCCTTGACTTGGTCTGATCGCATGCTCTTTTATTGGTACCGCCAACTAGGGAAGGTTATGCGTGCGCGCTACCCTGGCCCGGTAGGAGGCGATAACCTTGTGAGCCCAGTTGATTGTTTAACCCGGGAGTCCCCATTTGGGACAGTTTAGTTTGGCCACGACGGTGGCAGGTGTCACGAGGTAACACAGGGGCCACCTAGGGCAGGACTCCGGGGGAGGATGATTGCCGGTGGTATGGTGGAGGAGTCACGGGTTAGGCAGGTTTCGTTGGAGTAACCCTGGTCCACCCGAATGGGATCACGAGGTCAGGTGCTCCATGGTGTGGGTAAAGTGCGCAACCTCTGCAGAGTGTAAAATCTATTCGAATAGCCGCGTCCACGGTATTGGACAGTCCATCCAGACCTCTCTAGGTGGTCAACCAGAACAATAATAATAATGATGGAAGAACTCATCTTATGCCCTGAAGTACTCAGTGGATCATGAGTATTCTGAGGGTTGTAAGGCAACCCGGAAGAGAGTAAGTTTATCAGACTTGTAGTGCAGATGCATAGACATTGGATGGTGTAAGGAATATGATATGATTGCCATGGAATGGCTATGAAAGAGATGGTCAGATGACCAAAAGAGTTGGATTGGATCCTGAGATTATTCGGAGTATGAATCACTTACTTGATATACTTTACTTTACTGTATTTTACTTTAGTAGTCATCTTGCTAGATAAACCTGTTATGACTTGATGTTTAGTCTTGCTAGATAGGTATATTATGCCATGATAATTAATATTACTCTAATCACAAATGCATGCTTGAATACCATGGATTGCTTTGCTTGGTGTATATGTTAGTTTGGTTTGCTTGCGAGTACATTCAAAAGTACTCAGCGGCCTTCAATGTGGCCAGGTTCACATAATGATCCATCGTCCGTCGACGAGGAGCCGGAGCATTCGCAGGCTACTAGAGTAACCCAGTCAGATCCCTGTGGATTGGAGCCGCACCAAGACCCTGCTGCCTTGGATAGAGCTTTTCCGCTGCCATCACCTCTTGTAAGATATCATGTAAGACTTATATATCCATTAATAGAAATGCCTGTGTTCATGATACTTGTTGTAAGCGTGCATGCCAGAGTGATTTCCTGGGCTGGTGTGTGCGGCGACTGGCTGGCTAAAGTGGTAATCAGGCGGGGCGCCACAATTTCTTTCTCAATTGTTGTTAGTGCTTAAGTTGTACTAGTAGCAGCGGCACAAGTACAAGAAGGGTTTCAGATTTCTCACTTGTGCAAAGAATAAATTCAGTCAATCTAATATTGATACTTACACTATAAATCCCTATGTAATTCCACTGAATTCCCTTTGTAATCTTAGTGTTTGCAATGTAAAATTGCAGTGTAAGATAGACTAATAAAAGACTGAAACTACCACTTCAGGAATTATAGTGTAATTTAATGTGCATTTTTGCCCAGTAATGTGTATTCCTTCTCTTTTTGGTGGCCTAAATTTAAAGTAGTTTTGGACTATAAATTTTAGTAATGTGTCACTTCTAGTTTACCTGAATATTTTTTCATTCTTGTTAGTTTTGTGGCCCATTCTAAAGAAGTTTAGTAAGGGGTGCATCCTCTTCATCTTGTAGGTATGACTCATGTCCTCGCGTTCTTACTTCACCTTTGTTTCCTTCAGCTTCTCGATCCTGAAATTTTAAGATAAATTGTAAGTACTCAGTATCATGTTCTTAAACAAAGCTACTGTGTTTTGCTTGAATTTCAGTGTTTTCTCTAACCTATGTACGGTGTCAACAAAGATCTAAATTACAAGATGGAGATGCATTTTTTGGCGGCATCTTACATCACAGTAATTTACAACCAAGATAGGTTAAAGTGTCTTTTTGAAGGCAACTATAATACATAGCTGCCGATTTTATCGAATACACATCTGTATTTTCTATGCATGACAGATACTGGGTTCAAATAGAATATAAAGTAAATCATTTATTTCGTCTTCATCTTTACTTGAAGGACTGCATGTTCTTCATCTTTGTATGCCCCATGTATTTGCTTGTAAGCTTTGGTAGTGTTATCGATCTAGTCTAATTTATACACTGCATTCCTAAGCTAAAATATTTTTTGTAACTGAAATATATAGTCTGAGTTTCATTCAGTTATTTGTCACTTTTTAACTTAATATCTTTTTGTAACTGAAATATCTGTGTACTTACAGTGCCTATCTCATAGGGCCCTTCCCAACGAGACCTAAGTTTAACTGAATATCTTTTCTGTCAATCGTCGTAGGTTTTTATGCCCCATGTATTGAACTGAATATCTTTTCTGTCCTGATCCCTCATGTATTTACAGTAGTAATGTTCTAAATTTAGTGTTTCTTAAACATGGTCAGGGACTCAGGGCAATGAATAAAATCTAGGTGCTAAGTTGACTTTTTCCTGTGGATTTGCTTATCGTGAAGATGCGCAAAGGGTTAATTGCTACAGATACTGAAAAGTTTGAAACTAGTGACGATGATGACCATGATCGTAATCACAAGCACCGAAGACCACTGCCATGTTCCTGCACTTTAGTGTTATCTCAATTGCTGCATTGAAATAGTATGATCTATTACTTCACATTTTCTGTATCATGAGGACAACTGTCACATTGTGCCAATATATGTGTAGCCTTGAAAGGTGTCCTCTAAGTGCTGTTACCATTGATGATTTGAGTTGCAATTAACGTTCTTCACAATACACTCCAAAATCCTATCTGAGTGTTGGATTTGAGTTGCTTGCCTAGACTATTTTCTGTACTGCAGCATTTTATGTTTTTATTTTTTTAATCCCTAATTAGTTACTAGTAGCGTGGGAAAAAAACTGTACGCTACTAGTACTCAGGATACTAGTAGCGCCTGGTATTCTAGACACGCTACTACTATTTTGTTAGTAGTAGCGTGGGTTCAAATAGTAGAACCCGCGCTACTACTAACTTATTAGCTGTAGCGCGGGTCCATCCACGCTACTACTAACTTATTAGCTGTAGCACAATAGTAGTAGCGCGGTGACCCGTGCTACTACTAACCAAAAAAACCACGCTACTAGTAGCCTTTTTCCTGGTAGTGTTCGCCTGCTACTGCGAGGCCTTCATGGGCGTGAGGACCTCAGTGGCGCTCTTCCGCCACTTCTTCAGCTTGCGGTTCACCACTCGGGACCAGTGCTCTGCGTGCGTCTCCTTTGTTGATGTCCAGGGCGGGAGCTCCCACCTGAAGGCTAGGAAGAAGGTGGAAGGTTACCGGCAGCGCTAGATCTTCCTAGACGCGTGCCACACCGACCCGCTCTTGATGATTCCGGTGGCGCAGCCAGAGCAGACCCCTAGGTGGGGTAACGAAAAGCTCACCGACCCGAGGGCGGAGCCTGTCCTAGAGCGGATAGCCGCGCATGGGACGGCGGAGCTAACGAGAGCGATGATCGTCAAAGAGTTCCTGGGGTAGTGCATTGTGCCGCTCCAAGTGCACTCACAGCCCATGTGGGAGTACACCAGTTTGGGGGACGCGATGAGGCTGCATGTCGCCGGCCTGACGATCGAGGAGCTGGACGGGGCCCTGGCGGCCTTTCTTGGCCACCTCCCTAGGGACTCTCCTGAGGCCATGGCCCCGCTGTACAGCTGCGAAGACAAGGAGAAGTTGGTCGTGGCCACGCCTACCTTCGACAAGTGTGGGCTCGTGCCACGCGACCGCGCCAGCTCGCCCGTGGTGCTGTCCTCTAGCAAAAGTGACAGCGACGAGGACTCGGAGGGGACGAAGGACGACACCAATTGAGCGCAGCTGCCCCACCCCCATCGAGCTCTCCGTGACTTCCCGGACTACTACGATGACAGAGGCGAGCAGCCCCAGGCGCTGACTCTTCGGCCCGCCGACATGGTGAGGGAAGCGGGGCCCAGTCCTGCGGCCACCCAGCCACCCGTGGTGGAGGCTTACTTAGGCGGGGCGGCAGACGCATCCACGGCGGCCGTGCCTCCCCGGGGGACTTCCCTGGCCCTTGGGATGGGTGGAGACCCAGCTGGCCTCGGCGGGGGCCACGTCGAGTGCTCTGTGAGCAGCCCTGGGGGGTGCATAAGGATGGCAGCGACGCGTTGTCCGCCGCCGAGAGGAAGAGGAAATGGACCGCGCCGGACGAGTAAGTCACCTGGTCCATTTTTGTGTTGCGTGCCAATGACCTGTCCGCCCGAGCTAACCCCTCACTCGTGCAGGAGCCAGGGCGGCGGTGAGAAGGCGAAGAAGAAGAGGATAGTCGCCGGGGTGAAGGTGACCTCTGTCCTGAAGGCGACGTCGGTGCTTGGCCGTGGCTTCATCGGGCACGGGGGTGCCTTGCATTGCCCCGGAGCTACGCTCGGGCGCACGGGCGCACCAGTAGCCCCCAGCGCCTCTCCAGTGCTGCGGAACTGTCCAGTCATCAAGGCCGCGATGGCTCAACCCCCGGCGCTACATGCTAAGGCCACGACGGCCCAGCCCTCGGGGAAGGATGGGCCGCCTCAGCCCTCGGTGGCCGTCCTCACCCCTGCCACCGAGAGAGATGCAGGGTGCGCCGTGGCACAGCCTCAAGCTGCGCTCACTGTCGGGATCCAGCGGGCCAGCGTGACAGTCTCTCCAGGAGCGCCACGGGAGCCAAGAGCGGGGGAGGATCTGGAGCCCCCGGCACCCCAGGCGAAGGACGCTGGGCCCTCTTCGGCAGCGGTGTCAACCAGCGTAGAGGCACTGCCCCCTCGCTAGGCTCTAGTGCTTGTGAACTGTGATGCTTTGATCAGGTGCGAGGCCTTGGCTGATGCCGGGGTCGCATTCGACCGGCTCGGGGCAGACCTCCAGGATGCCGAAGGGCACCTCACCAAGGTGCGTCTGAAGCTCCTCTTAGGGTGGTGCCAGCTTGAGACGGCTACCAAGGAGATCCAGGGCCAGGCTGAGGCCACCGTCGTGGAGAGTAGGAAGGAAATCGCCGAGGCAAAGGCAGCTCATGATAGCGCGCTTACCGAGGTGAGGGCGTCCGCCAAGCGCTGCGGCGAAGTGGAATACAGCCTGAAGCCGCTCTAGGACGAACGAGCCGCGCATGCACGGCAACTCCAGCTGCGGGTGGACGCCCTCAAGACCCGTGAAGGGAAGCTATGGAGCGCGACTCCGAGCTGGCGAGGGCGGCGACCGAACAGGTCATGGAGCGGAAGCGCTTGGAGGAGTTGCAACACCAGGTGACCGACGCCCAAGAGGCCCATGCCAAGCACATCTCGGAGACCAACGCCAAGCTCGAGGCCCGGGAGCAGAAGGTCCAGGAGGACGCCGATGCGAAGGCGGCGACGGACCGCACCGCTTTCTATTCGCTCGAGCTCAGGGCCCGCAAGGCGCTGAGTTCCATATGCTGGGAGAGGTTCGAGGCCCCGCTCGCAGCCCCCGGTGCTGGTTATGCCGAGCTTTCCTCCAAGCTCATGGAAGAGCTTGAGGGCACGGCTCTGAAGGTGGATGCCATCCTGGAGGAGGAATGCCGCGACCTCTTCTCTGTGGCGGTGACGCGCGTCTGCAGCCATCTCTTCATAACCGCCATCCCCGCGGAGTCTCACGACGACCTGGCGAAAGCTGTCAAGAGCCATGTGAGTGCGCTGCTCAGGAAGTTCTCCTACAGCAGAGATGCTAAGCCCGGCAAGGTTGTCGATGGCGACGGTGACCCCTCTTCCCAAATCTTCCTTTTATCATCCTGCAGCAGACTGCCCCCACCTCGCAGAGGCATAAGACAATGGTTTAATTTGTGAGATACTCAATGTTTGTGATAATTGTTTGTGATCCGTGGGTTTCCTTTCCGTGCTTGCTTTCCTTTTGCTTGCCTTTTTGCTCTGCGTCGGCAGGGCCCAACCCCGTGCGGACCTCAGCCGTCGCTGGAATGTCTGGTCATGATTCCTAGACAAGACCAGGAGGTGAGGGGCTCCGGGAGTTAGTGAAGGCTCCTGAGACATGATGCTCGGGACCCCCTTTGACACGCAAGTGGCCCGCGAGCATAAAACGCTACCTGAGGAGAACCTGTACGTGAGAGGCTCCATCCCGGACAACGCGCACACGCAAGCTCGCACCTGGGTGTTACGCGAGGAGAGCAGACACCAAGGGACTTGGTGGGGTGACATCACACGAGAGCAGGGCCATGAGCCAGAGCCTGGTCCCCTGGGTTTCTCAACGCTGCTGGGACTGACCCAAGCATAGGCACCGTGTCTAGCCCCCGCTCGCGTAAAGCTCAGGGGTGAGCTGCGGGTGTATCCTGCAAAAAGGTTGAGCAACAGCTGCGACAAGCTGGGCCATCCTGAGGTTAATGCGGCCCATAGGGCGCCCTCAGTTGGTTATCCACCAGCGCGGAGCATGGGGCTTCCACTGGGACGTGGGCATGATCGTGGTTCGATCGTTCCGCCAGCGCGTAGCATGGGGCTTCCACTAGGGCGTGGGCATGATCATGGTTCGATCGTTCCACCAGCGCGGAGCATGGGGCTTCCACTAGGGCGTGAGTGGGAGCTCTGTTTTAGAGTCTCCGGGGCGTGTACATCCCTATCTTGTTCATCGCGTGGGAGCCACGGCAGAACTGGAGGTATTGGGCGTCCCAGGCGATACGCTTTGGGACCCCGTTCTCCACTTGCAGGTGCGCTGTGTTAGGCTCTAGGCCATGGTGAATCTGTTGCGACCTCGGGAGGCAGCCTCGCGAGGGAGCCTTCGCAGTACCGGCATGTTTGTGGATCTAGTGACATGGGGGTAACGCGCGCCGGGCGGTCGTCCCGAGGCCATCGCATGTGGAGGTTGGATACCAAGGACCCAAAGGAGGTGACGTGCAAGGGTCCGGCCCGTCAGACAAAGCTCGGTCACTTGGATTTATTGACGCTGCAGGGACGGACGCGAGCACGGACGCAGTGTCAGATTTCCTCACGGGATGATCACGGGAGGAGTCGCCGGATGCGTGGCACCCGAGGTGGCGAAGCACCAAGCTCACAGTTGTACATCCTGGTGCGCGCCCTCACTTGCCTGCTTGCGATGGTCCCATGAGAGGATGAGACACCAAGGACCTCTGGAGGTGACGTGCATGGGAGCTGGCCCACGAGACAGAGCTCGGTAGCTTGGGTTTATCAGTGCTGTAGGGACGGACCCGAGCACAGACGCTGTGTCCAGCACGCAGTTATGAGACGGTTGAGAGCAAGGTCGCGGGAGCGCGACGCTTTCCATGGTGTCGAGGCACCAACCACGCAATATAAGCCAGCGAGAAAACTTCATCAAATCATAACTAAATCCGGTACATGACCAAAAATGACGTGGCTCAAGGATGGACCCTCACCAGCCTGGGGATGAGGCAGCCTGAGGAGCGCCCTCAATTGAACAAACCAAAAACTAACCTGGCAATCATGCTGCTGCGGAAGCATCGGGGTGTTTAGTGAAGAACGCCGTGAAGGGTCACCCCTCAGGGGCCGAGCAGCTCCTGAGGTCTTCGAGGCTCAGGAGGGGCCGAAGCCTTGCGAGACGCCAACGCGAGCCGCGCGAAGCGCTAGTAGGTGGCGCCCACGTTCAGCAGATCGAAGGGCATGCAGACATAGTTGGTGGCGACGCCCCTGCTCCACCGATGCGTGACCGCCAGAAGATGTCCTGGGAGCTAGCCATGTTGAGGCCACCGATGTCGACACACACGCGCAACTCGCTGCCCGCGGCGGCAGCGGCAGCTGAGTCGATAGGCAGCATGGGGCGGCGCTCGCCGCGCATGGCCCGCGCTTCCTGCAGCTTGTGGATTTCTTAGTTGATGAACTCCTGTGTCCCTGACGCCTGGCGCCATGTTCCTCCCTTCCGGGGGCGCGCGCCGAAGCATGCCTCTAAGTGGTGCCTGAGCACCTCCCTTGCCATGCTGGTCAGGTCAGACGATCTCCAGATGGAAGCCCCCGAGCCTGCCCTAAGGGAGGCACCAGGCGTGCCTTCCTATGCAGGAGGGAGGCAAGTCCCGATAGCAGGGGCGGCGCTCTGGGTGCCGCGTGCTGCCGACTGCTTCTTTGCTTCGGGATGGCTCTTGCCGAGGAGCTGCTTCTTCTTTGCAGGGGCAGCCTCGGGAGACATAGCATCGCCTTCGGCGTCAGAGTTTTCAGCCGCAGCGGCCCGGTAGGCATGCTCGAGGGAAAAGACCGCGTCCTTCTCGTTGCAGGAGACTGTGATGACGCTGCTGCAGCCGGGCATCTTGAGGATGTTGTAGCCCTGGTGGGTTTCTGCCATGAACTTGGCGAGAGCAAGGTACCCCAGGATGGCGTTGTACGGGAGGCCGATGTGGGCCATGTCGAAGTTGATCAACTCAGTGTGGTAGTTGTCGCGGGTGCCAAAGGCGACCGGAAGGCGCACCTGCCCCAGGGGAGTGGTCGATCCATCAGTCACCCCAGAGAAGGGCTTGGTGGGCATCAGCTGGTTGTAGGGCACCTGGAGCGTCTCGAAGGTCGCGATGGAGATCACGTTGAGGCCGGCACCCCCGTCGATGAAGGTCTTGGTGACCGAGACATTGCGGATGGTGGAAGTGCACAGCATGGGGAGTGCACCAGCGGTGGCCGAGCACCTGAGGTGGTCCTTGGAGCCGAGGGTGATTGCGTACTGTGACCACTAGAGGGGCCGCACTGCCTCGAGTCTCTGGAGTGCAGCATTCACCTCGCGAGAGAACTGCTTGAAGAGGCGGTTTGACATGGGAGCCAGAGCTGCGCCGAGGATGCAGGCTATCGCACAAGGCTCCTTGTAGCCTCCAGCCCCCTCGTCTTGCTGGTTGTTGTCGTTCCTCCTAGGGGGCGGCGGCAGCGGCGTAAGGCCAACGTTGTCCTGATGGCGTGCCTCACGAGGCTGATCGCGCCAGGCGCCATGGCGAGGCTAGTCGTGCCAGCTTTAGCGGGGGTTGCCATTGCGGTTGTCCCACTGGCCGCCACCGCGGCCGCCTCCATGGCCCAAGCCTCGGTCGGGGCGATGGCCCAAGCGCTCGTCTCGGAGCACCTTGAGCTCCTGATAGTCGTCGGTGTTGTGGATGCGCACGTTGTGGTAGACGTAGAACAGGCGGCTGCTCCCTTCAGGCTCTGCACAGTCACGGCCGCGCTTCTGTCCAAGCTCTGCTGCCAGCACGGCAAGGCCCTTGCGCTTGACCTCCTTGCCCTTGGCCTTGCCGTCGTCGACCGCAGCATCGGGGTCATTGTGGAGGAAGAGGCGGCCTTCTTCATTCTTGGGGCACTTATCGGCGAAGTTGAACATTTCCAGTGCCGTGCTCAAGTTGTCGTTGATGGAGAGCTTTTCGCACATGCGGACGTCCTTGACACCGTTGGCGAACGCCATGATGATGGCTTCATCAGAGGCGCGTGGAATCTTGTGGCGCACCGGGCTGAAGCACTTAATGTACTTGCAGAGGGTCTCGTCAGGGCATTTCTTCATGCGCCGCAGGTCATTCATGGTTAGGGCGTGGTCATAGGTGCCCTTGAAGTTGGCGATGAACACCTCGCACAACTCGCTCCACGAAGAGATGGACTCCTGGGGCAAGTTCACGAGCCAGGAGCGTGCACAGTCTGATAGAGGCGAGGGTGTCCCGATCTTTCGATGAGATGGTAGCTATCGTTTTTGGTGGAGTAGACTTTGACGATCCGACTACGAACGTGCGAGGACGTCGCGCCTTAGCAATCGCTAAACCAACTCCGAGAGGTTATTGACCACGCCGGAGCACAATCAACCTGACCACGAGGGTCTATCTCCTGCAAGCAAACGAAGAACAAGCAAGAAACTAAGATTTGCAATCTGGATATCGCAAATATAAGATGAAAGCTTTATTGATCAAGGTGGGGTTCTGTGACGTCTTGGTCTGTTCGTTGAACACAAACGAAATATGCGAAGTTGCAGCTATGGCGAACTTTTAATCTAAACAAAACCCAAAGTCTAAACGGTGCCCTAAGGGCTGTATATATGGAGGAAGAGGGGGGGAATTTTGTGGCCCTTGAAGGAGGGGTCCGAAACCAACCCTATCTCTTGTTTCCCCACACATACGGACTCTAAAAACAGCCTATACTCAAGTATTTCGAAATTACATGGGCCTGGCCCAATAATAAGGTGACGCAGCACCTATAATAGCCTCTGGACGAAATTTATGAAGTGGCATCTTGTATATTTCGTCCAAGGCTTCATGCACTCATTATGGTGGCTTCAAAGTCCTGAAATCATCATTTGTAACTCCGTTCTTGTTTCCCGTGCGCATGCCATCATCTCCATGCTTGAACTTGCTCCAATGTTCCTCTTTCTTGTCCAAGCTAGGCCCTTCATTTGTAAGCAAAACAAATGTATCCACTTTAGGCAGCATCATATTCTCATGAACATTAGAATCATTACCAAGAAACGAAAGTACCTGATAATTTAATTGGCGTGCGCGAGCTCTAGTAATTGGTCCAGTATGTATAGCAGCAGGGGCTGTGGGTGTAACAATGGTATTGATGTCCTCATCATCCTCCCCTTCTTGAAATGAAGTCATCCTCGACGGAAGCTCATCTTCCTCACCCAAATAAGGCTTCAAATCTGCAATGTTAAAAGTGGGACTAACACCAAAATCTGCAAGAAGCTCAAGTTTATATGCATTATCATTTATTTTCTCTAACACCTTAAAAGGACCATCAGCACGTGGCATTAGCTTTGATTTGCGCAAATCAGGAAATCTATCCTTACGCAAATGTAACCAAACAAGATCTCCAGGTGCAAACACAACATGTTTTCTACCCTTATCTCCAGAAAGTTTATATTTAGCATTCATACGCTCAATGTTCTCCTTAGTTAACTCATGCATTTTTAAGATCAATTCAGCATCAAAATTAACCTTCTCCGAAGATGGAAGAGGCAACAAATCAATGGGTGCACGAGGTAGGAAACCATACACAATTTCAAAAGGGCACATCTTAGTAGTAGAATGCAATGAACGATTATAAGCAAATTCAATATGAGGCAGGCATTCTTCGCACATTTTCTTATTATTCTTCAAAACAGCCCTAAGCATAGTAGACAAAGTTCTATTGACTACTTCAGTTTGTCCATCAGTTTGGGGGTGACAAGTAGTACTAAAAAGCAGTTTAGTCCCCAACTTAGCCCATAAACATCTCCAAAAGTGGCTAAGAAATTTAGTATCACGATCTGAAACAATAGTATTTGGCACACCATGCAAGCGAATAATTTCACGAAAGAACAAATCAGCAACATTAGCAGCATCATCGGTTTTATGACATGGTATAAAGTGTGCCATTTTCGAAAATCTATCCACGACAACAAATATGCTATCCCTCCCCTTCTTTGTTCGAGGTAAACCTAAAACAAAGTCCATAGATATATCCTCCCAAGGAACACTAGGTACAGGCAAAGGCATATATAAACCATGAGGATTGAGTCGTGACTTAGCTTTTTGACATGTAGTGCAGCGAGCAACAAAACGCTCAACATCCCGTCTCATCTTTGGCCAAAAGAAATGTGTAGCAAGTACATCCTCCGTCTTCTTTACGCCAAAGTGTCCCATTAATCCTCCTCCATGCGCCTCCTGCAACAACAAAAGACGAACAGAGCTAGCTGGAATGCATAGCTTGTTAGCACGAAAAACAAATCCATCGTTAACGACGAACTTGTTCCATGTTCTCCCTTCTTTACAATTCTGCAATACATCTTTAAATTCGGCATCATGCACATATTGATCTTTGATGGTCTCCAAACCAAATATTTTAAAGTCAAGTTGTGAAAGCATAGTATAACGACGAGACAAAGCATCAGCAATAACATTTTCTTTACCCTTCTTGTGTTTAATGACATAAGGGAAAGTCTCAATGAATTCAACCCATTTAGCATGTCTACGGTTCAGTTTGGCTTGACTTTTAATATGTTTCAAAGATTCATGATCAGAATGAATAACAAATTCTTTGGGCCATAAATAATGTTGCCATGTTTCCAAAGTCCGAACAAGAGCATATAATTCCTTATCATAAGTAGAGTAATTCAGACTAGGCCCACTCAATTTTTCAGAAAAGTATGCAACAGGTTTGCCATCTTGTAATAACACACCTCCTAATCCAATTCCACTAGCATCACATTCAAGCTCAAAAGTCTTATTAAAATCAGGAAGTTGGAGTAAAGGAGCATGTGTTAACTTATCTTTCAACACCATGAAGGCTTCTTCTTGTGCGGTACCCCAAACAAAAGGCACATCCTTCTTTGTAAGCTCGTTGAGAGGTGCAGCAATGGTACTGAAATCTCTCACAAAACGCCTATAGAAACCAGCGAGGCCAAGGAAACTCCTCACTTGTGTGACCGTTTTGGGCTGCGGCCAACTCTCAATAGCTTCAATCTTGGCTTTATCAACTTCAATTCCCTATGGAGTAACAACATAGCCAAGAAAAGATACTCGGTCGGTGCAAAAGGTGCACTTCCCAAGGTTACCAAACAAACGTGCATCACGTAGAGCAATAAAAACAGCACGTAAATGTTCCAAATGTTCCTCCAAAGATCTGCTATAAATCAATATATCATCAAAGTAAACTACCACAAATCATCCAATGAAAGCACGTAAAACTTCGTTCATTAATCTCATGAAAGTACTAGATGCATTAGTTAACCCAAAAGGCATGACTAACCACTCATATAAACCGAACTTAGTTTTAAATGTTGTTTTCCATTCATCTCCCAATTTCATACGAATTTGATGGTATCCACTACGCAAATCAACTTTGGAGAATATTGTAGAGCCACTCAATTCATCAAGCATATCATCTAGCCTAGGAATAGGATGACGATAACGAATAGTAATATTATTAATGCCTCTACAATCAACACACATACGCGACGTACCATCCTTTTTTGGCACTAGTATAATAGGAACAGCACAAGGACTAAGAGATTCGCGTATATAACCTTTGTCGAGCAGCTCCTGTACTTGACGCATAATCTCCTTCGTCTCCTCTGGATTGGTACGGTATGGCGCACTGTTTGGCAAGGAAGCACCGGGAATTAAGTCAATCTGATGCTCAATCCCGCGAATAGGTGGTAATCCCGGTGGCATGTCTTTTGGAAAGACGTCAGCGAACTCCTGCAAAATGTTAGTGACAGCAGGAGGCAAAGAGGAAGGCACATCCTCGAATGAAAATAATGCCTCTTTGCACACAAAAGCATAGCAAACAGATTTGCTTAAATCTAGCTCATCAATATCAGATTTGGTGGCAAGTAAACACGCATTTTTCAATTTAATTTCAGAAGCAACACTAGATGTTTTATTATTAGGCTTCATTTGTTGCTCAAATTCTTTAGCCACAATCTGATTTTCACTCTTATTTTTCTGCTGTTTTGCTTTACTAGCTCTATTGATATCATCTTTCAAAATAGAATCAGGAGTCATAGGAAGCAAAGTAATATGTTTATCCTTATGAACAAGAGTATACTGATTGTTTCTACCATGGTGTACAGAATTTTTATCAAATTGCCATGGTCTACTAAGTAATAAGGAACATGCTTGCATGGGTACCACATCACAATCAACATAATCAGCATATGTAGAGATACTAAAATGCACACGAACAGTACGTGTTACCTTAACCTTGCCGCTGTTGTTGAACCATTGGATATAGTAAGGATGTGGATGTGGTCTTGTGGTGAGAGATAGCTTCTCCACCATCTCCATGCTAGCCAAGTTGTTGCAGCTCCCTCCATCTATGATGACGCGAACAGAACGTTCCTTCACAACTCCCTTTGTATGGAACAAATTATGCCTCTGATTTTGCTCAGCTTGTGTGACCTGCACACTCAAAACACGCTGAGCAACTAAACATTCATACCTGTCAGCGTCTTCAGGAGCCATGTATTGCGTCTCATGATCAGAATCATCTCCACCGTGTTCTTCACTTGTAATAAGAGCCAAAGTTTCCTCATCATAGTCACTAGCGGACTCATACCCACCATCCTCAGTAGCAATCATAACACGCGGAGATTGGCATTCTCTGGCATAATGACCTCTTCCCTTACAACGACGACAAATAATATCATGTGTGTGCCCTGTTGATGCCATAGATGAAGAAGAGCTCTGGGCAGGCCCAGATGGTGCCTGTTTTCTTGTATCTCGGTTGGAGTTGGCCACTGAAGTCAGTGGTGCTGCAGTAGGACGTATGGGAGTAGAGGAGGCACGCGGTGTCCATGATGAAGATCGACCTGCAGAAAAATTAGTTCGCGCCAATGCCTGTCGATCCTGCACTTCACGTTCAGCTTTACAAGCAAGATGGAATAAACGAGTGATATTATTATACTCCTTATACTCTAGAATGGTCTGAATCTCTCTATTTAATCCACCCATGAAACGTGCAAGCATAGCTTCATTCTCCTCAACAATACCACATCTAATCATGCCTGTTTGTAATTCCTGATAATATTCTTCTACGGAATTTTTTCCTTGTCTTAAGCGCTGCAATTTTTGAAGTAATTCACATTGATAATATGGTGGAACCCAACGAGTACGCATAGCAGTTTTCAAAGCAGCCCACGTAGCTGGAATAGGATATAATCTACAATGTTCAGACCACCATACACATGCAAAACTAGTAAAAGCACAAACAGCAGCAGCAACACGTCTCTCCTCGGGATATTGTAAACATGTAAAACGTTGTTCAGTTTCTAACTCCCAAGTAAGATATATATCAGGAACATATCTACCCTCAAATGGTGGAATATTCAATTTCAGTTTAGGAATATGGTCATGATCTCGTACCTGAGGTGGTAATGCAGCCCTACCATTGCGATTATTGGCATGTGGACGACCTGGTGCTGGTACGTAGTTCTAATTTTGATCAACCTCATCCTCGTAATCGCCCGCATAATCGTCCTCCTCAGCGGCAACAGGAGCCATAGAAGCATCAACAGTAGGTGCAGCGGCACCAGAAGTTTGACCAGGCTCAAGGGGAACGCGCTGTGCTCGTCCCACTTGATTTGGAAGGCGACGTTGTTGTTGTTGTAGAGGTGCGACAGGCGCAGCGGGCGGTGGTTGTGGAAGACGCGCGAGCAATTCATTAAACTTGTTATCGAGCTTAGTTTCGAACGTCTTCTCAATTCCATCTATCTTCTCCATGGCCTCTTCAAATCTGTTTAGCACATCTTGCACCTGTCCACTCATCATTTTGCTGAAATTTATCATGTAGCTGTTTGTTCGTCATGTTCTCCCAGTCAGTCTCATCGGCTTGTGATCCTGCCATGGTTAGCAGCAATAGAAACACACAAGAATATGATCCTACAGACTACTGGGAAGTGGTGGTGGTGGTGTATCACAAAACCGTCAAGCGAATCTCAAATGCTTACCAGTTCTTACCCAGCAGCAGGTGGTGATCGGCAACCGTTGTAGTCAAAACTCTTAAAGATTGGACAGAGCAATTGCCAGGTGGTGTCAAACGCATGACGTAGATGTATGTGGTGCTGGGAAGGCTTATGATATGGTAGCAAAAATGTCAGCAATAATCAATTCAGAGATGCAAAGTTGAATAAACGCTCAACGACGATACTGTGCTGGTCCTAGGCTAGACCGTACTAGAGACGCGGGCCTAGAACACTAACAAAATCACGGCGCGACACATAAACAAGGGAAGAGCACACTCTAAAAAAAATTCGTTTTTTTTTGCGCTCCTTTTTTTTTTGCAAAAAATCACTATAATGGCGAGTGTCTCAAAACTCTTCCCAAGTCAAACTAACAGGATTGGCACGAATTTTTTTTTTGAATTTTTTTTTCGGAAATCAGGGCAGCGACGACGAAAAAGTGCGACAAAAAATCACTATGATGGCAAGTGTCTCAAAACGCTCCCTGGGACCTAAAAATAGGATAGGGAAAAATATTTTTGACTGCCAAAATTTTGGCCTAAAAACTGCCCGGGGGTCTCCAGACTTTTTTTTCCCGAAACCTACTCCGGCAAGGAAACACGAATCGGAAACTAGATGGATCTCGAAAACAAACCTAATATGAAAAGAACTCGGATTGGTGGTGGATATATGGTGGTGGTATATGGCAGCGGTGGTGGTATATGGATACGGATCGGTGGTGGTATATGGATACATATCGGTGACGGATAAGCGGTGGTGGTAGATGGCAGGGGCGATGATGATGGTGCGGCGGCGGCGTGACAACTTATGACCAGAACTCGAAACTCTAAAGGACTAGACGCTAAGACCAGCAACTAGACACGACGATGCAACCGCAAATTCAACAAAGCAAAAACCCTAAAAAGATTATGCAAAGGCTCAGATTGGTTCGGATATGATGAAATAACCCTAAATTTTTTTTTTGGCTTTTTCGTGGACTGTAGGTATGAAGAACAGACTCGATCTAAACTACGAAAAACTGTAAAATCTCACCGAGCAACCTGAAAATCTGATACCACTTGATAGAGGCGAGGGTGTCCCGATCTTTCGATGAGATGGTAGCTATCGTTTTTGGTGGAGTAGACTTTGACGATCCGACTACGAACGTGCGAGGACGTCGCGCCTTAGCAATCGCTAAACCAACTCCGAGGGGTTATTGACCACGCCGGAGCACAATCAACCGGACCACGAGGGTCTATCTCCTGCAAGCAAACGAAGAACAAGCAAGAAACTAAGATTTGCAATCTGGATATCGCGAATATAAGATGAAAGCTTTATTGATCAAGGTGGGGTTCTGTGACGTCTTGGTCTGGTCGTTGAACACAAACGAAGTACGCGAAGTTGCAACTATGGCCAACTTTTAATCTAAACAAAACCCAAAGTCTAAACGGTGCCCTAAGGGCTGTATATATGGAGGAAGAGGGGGGGAATTTCGTGGCCCTTGAAGGAGGGGTCCGAAACCAACCCTATCTCTTGTTTCCCCACACATACGGACTCTAAAAACAGCCTATACTCAAGTATTTCGAAATTACATGTGCCTGGCCCAATAATAAGGTGACGCAGCACCTATAATAGCCTCTGGACGAAATTTATGAAGTGGCATCTTGTATATTTTGTCCAAGGCTTCATGCACTCATTATGGTGGCTTCAAAGTCCTGAAATCATCACTTGTAACTCCGTTCTTGTTTCCCGTGCGCATGCCATCATCTCCATGCTTGAATTTGCTCCAATGTTCCTCTTTCTTGTCCAAGCTAGGCCCTTCATTTGTAAGCAAAACAAATGTATCCACTCTAGGCAGCATCATATTCTCATGAACATTAGAATCATTACCAAGAAACGAAAGTACCTGATAATTTAATTGGCGTGCGCGAGCTCTAGTAATTGGTCCAGTATGTATAGCAGCAGGGGCTGTGGGTGTAACAATGGTATTGATGTCCTCATCACCGTCCTTGAGGGCCATGGGGAACCAGTTCGCCATGTCCTTGTCGTCTCCATTCGCCACCTCGATACATAGCGCGTAGAGCTGGAGAAACTCCATGGGGTCGGGGATGCCGTCGTAGCGCGGCGGCAGATCTGTCTTGAACTTGGCAGGCCAAACCACCCGACGCAACTCGCGAGTGAAGGCCTAGCAGCCAGTGGTGCTCATGGGTGCGCTTTGCGCCTGGGCGGCGCGGTTTTGGCACCCTGCCACCGCGACCTCCTGGACGGCTCGGTCCTGGCGCTGCTACCACTGCTCGAGGAGCACGCGCGCGTCTAGCGGCACGCGGTCGATAATCTGGCAGTTGGCCTTGTTTCGGACAGGTGCAGGCGCTCCGTGCGGCGGGTCGCGCGGCCGTTGGTCGTGCCGGGGTTCAGCGTTGTCACCGCACAGAGGAGGCGGCGTAGGCGCGTCGTGCGCCACATCCCTAGCGTGAGACAGCAGAGGACGGAGCGAGTGGGAGGGCACCGGGGCCTCACCCACGGCGTTGACGAGCTCGGTGATACGGCCAAGCTAGGCGTCATATCCTTCGTCGGCCGGGCGGTAGCGCAAAAGCTCGTGCGCCATGAGCAGCGTGGCCTATGCATTCACCGACCTATGGCGGGCGTGGGAGGATGAGGCCGTAGCCGGGGTGAGCGAAGGCGTAGCGGTGCGGCCGTCTGCCTGCATGGAAGGGTGCACGAGGAATCTGTCGGCGTGCGACACCTATGGGATCCCAAGGGACCCCTTACGATTCGGCAGGGAGAGAGGTATGCACAAAGAACAGAACCAACGATCGACGCGGGGCTATTTTACCCAGGTTCGGGCCGCTGATCAGCGTAAAACCCTACTCCTGCCTTGTTTTATTATGAGTGTTCTTGAGCCCAAGCTCCAGGAGCGCTCGCAATGAACAGTATGTTCAAAGAGCAGCTACGCATGCAGAATGGGCCAGAAGATCCTCCCCCTGTAGCAGTTGCCTTGGGCCTCCTTTTATACGCTCCAAGGGGTCACCACAGTGGCAAAATGTACATACATTGAGGTGTAAAGTAGCTACAGGGTTATCATACCTATCCACTGACGGATTAGGATGAACGCATTTAATGCACCATGAGGTGTCCGTTTAGGTGTCCTCACTTTCTTGGGGATGGGAAAAGGGGCCGTCCCATCAGCACCGCTTAAGCTCCCATCCACTAGTGCCCTGCCACGCATGCCAGGAGAAGGGGCCAGAATGGCAGGCCGGCTGCTGCGCTGGAGCGGTGGCACAGTGGCAGAACCTTGTCGGGTGTGATCCTTGCCGGGCTTCGCAGGCCACCCCGGCAAGATCTTGCCGGGGGGGGGGGGGGCAAACCTTCGATCTTCAGTCTTCTTGTCTTCTGATCCTGACGTCTTCGCCTTATTCTGAATCTTCTCCAGCTAACCCCCGGCAAGTCTTGCCGTGGTAAGCCTTGCCGTGGATGTGGAGGGTACCTTGCCGGGAAGGCTTGCTTCCGAGAATGTCTATCTCAATCTTGCCGGCCCTGAGCTTGCCGGCGATGCGCAGACCTATTCTCGGCAAGTAAACCTTGCCGGAAACTAGTGCTTGAATATGTCCTTGAGTGAATTCCTTCTCCGCCATGGCCTTCCCGCCCAGAGGCTGCAACTTGCCGGTGCGAGTCGAGGGGTAGTGAACACCCCTTGTTTACTGCACCGACAGGAGCCCCCGGGCCTGGGCCGGGCAAGCATGCACGGTGTTTTTCTGGGCTAGTCCCAAGAACACGCACCGGTTCATGCGCGGCGAGAATTACCCGCCGCTCATGACTTTTAACTGCGCACCAATGAATGGCGCATGTGAACTTGTGATTTTGCCGGGCCTCGAGCTTGCCGGCAGCGTGGGCAAACAGAACAGGACAGTTGGAATTGTGGGCCCGAAATGGAGCTCCACACCGTGTGATGAAGAGCCAGCCCCCGAGCCTTCCCCAAAAAGGGTACTATGGGTGAGCCGCTCGATTCATGCACTCATCTCTGCTGCTGCCGCCGTCTACTGCGAGTGCCCTACTGCCGTCTTGCCGTCCTCCAGCATGGCGTCCCTGGCCTCCTCGCCTACCGCGTGATGCCAAGAATAAGGCTGCCGCCGGGACTGTAGTGCTTTTTTTTTACCTGTTGCTGCAATGGCACATATAAAGAAGCAATTTATCTTAGTTAAATCAATCTTTATGCATGCAATGCATGTTACTTTATGCTGAATGAATGTATGCTTCCCCCTTGATTAATTCAGTCCTTGCACTTATTTTAGTCCCTACGCTGTCTGGAAACCTTGCCGGTGCGCATGTTTGCCGCGAGCGCTAGATGCGGGTCTTTAGCAGCATGCTGGAAACGCCGCCGACAGCAAGGCGACTTGCCGGGCCAGAACGCAGCTGCTAAGCTTGCCGAGCAGACTCGAGGCGAAGCTAGAGCGCGGGCTAACCACGACAAGGTTCCTCTGCGTGTAGGTTGATGTACACGGACAAAGATTTAATCAAGGTGACCCACGCTCGCCAGAAAGCTTTCCAGTGCGCACGCTCCAGTCGACAGTGCTTGAGGAACGGGTGCTAAGCAACTTGCCGGGAACGCCGCTGCCCGGAAAGGTTTACCTCCTCGGTGCTTATGCAGCCACCTAAATTGTCGAGCGGACTCGAGACAACTAGGGGCGCAATTAGCCCCGAGAAGGCTCCTTCGCGTGTAGGTATAAGAAGCAAGTGAGGATAGCAAAATGAATGTAATAAATCTTGGCAACTTAGCTTTTCTTGCGAGGGCGCTGCCAGCCCCCGAGCTTATTTTTTGCTCAAAGGGTGGTTGTCGGGAAACTTTTGACTTTAGTGGAGAACTTTGATATTCTCGACGCTAGCTTCCGGCAAGGAGTTGCCGGGAAAGCTCATGACGGAGGACTTCGTCGTTCTCGACGCTGGCTTCCGGCAAGCTTGTTGCCAGGAAGGCTTATGGCGGAGAACTTCGTCATTCTCGACGTCGAGAAGATTGGTCCAGAGGACGCTGCCAGCCCCCGGGCCACAACTGCGTTTAAATACAGCAAGTTAATTAGCATCTTAAAAGCATTTTAACTTGTGCGTAACTTTATTTAGAGCTCTTCTCCACATGATTTTGTTTTTGCACAGTTGTCCCCTACGCTTGCCGGAATGCATCTCGATCGCGCACGTCCTAGTCAATGGCGCTTAGGAATGGATCCTAGTTAGCAGTCTATCGAGGACGCCGCCTCCTCGAGAGCTTCACAATCCAAGAACAAACGCGGCTGCACAGGTCTTGCTAGGTAGACCCGAACAACCCAGAGCGCAGAATGTCTCAAGAGTGCTCCTTTGCACATAGGTTATGTGCAAAGAACATCATCAAGGTTAAAATCAAATCAGCAAAAAGCATTAAAGTTTTAGAACTTAGCTTTCTGTATGTGGAGCGAAGTGGCCATGGACGATGAAGCTGACGCGCCGACCGCTGGATCAGGTTCGCGCAACCTCGATCCCCCTACCTGGCGCGCCAAAGATGTCGGCGTGCGACACCTATGGGATCCCAAGGGACCCCTTATGATTCGGCTGGGAGAGAGGTATGCACAAAGGGCAGAACAAACGATCGACGCTGGGCGATTTTACCCAGGTTCGGGCCGCTGATCAGCGTAAAACCCTACTCCTGGCTTGTTTTATTATGAGTGTTCTTGAGCCCAGGCTCCCGGAGCGCTCGCAATGAACAGTATGTTCAAAGAGCAGCTACGCATGCAGAATGGGCCAGAAGATCCTCCCCCCTTTAGCAGTTGCCTTGGGCCTCCTTTTATACGCTCAAAGGGGTCACCACGGTTGCAAAATGTACATACATTGAGGTGTAAAGTAGCTACAGGGTTATCATACCTAACCACTGACGGATTAGGATGAACGCATTTAATGCACCATGAGGTGTCCGTTTAGGTGTCCTCACTTTCTTGGGGACGGGAAAAGGGGCCGTCCCATCAGCACCGCTTAAGCTCCCCTCCACTAGTGCCCTGCCACGCATGCCAGGAGAAGGGGCCAGAATGGCAGGCCGGCTGCTGCGCTGGAGCGGTGGCACAGTGGCAGAACCTTGTCGGGTGTGATCCTTGCCGGGCGCAAAATCTTGCCAGGCTTCGCAGGCCACCCCGGCAAGATTTTGCCGGGGGGGGGGGGGGTGGGCAAACCTTCGATCTTCAGTGTCTTCTGATCCTGACGTCTTCGCCTTATTCTGAATCTTCTCCAGCTAAGCCCCGGCAAGTCTTGCTGTGGCAAGCCTTGCTGTGGATGTGGAGGGTACCTTGCCGGGAAGGCTTGCTTCCCGGAATGTCTATCTCGATCTTGCCGGCCCTGAGCTTGCCGGCGATGCACAGACCTATTCCTAGCAAGTAAACCTTGCTGGAAACCGGTCCTTGAATATGTCCTTGAGTAAATTCCTTCTCTGCCATGGCCTTCCTTCCCGGAGGCTGCAACTTGCCAGTGCGTGTCCAGGGGTAGTGAACACCCCCTGTTTACTTCACTGACAGAATCCTGCTGCTCGCGGGGCGGTAGGGTCAATGGCAGCATTAGCCCGACCGAGGTGGAGTGGCCGCGGCCGCCATGGCCTCCAGGCTCCGTCTGGGCGACACGAGCTGTCCGGCGCTCGGCACGGACACGGCGAGCGTCGGCCATGGAGATGCGGAGCAGGAACCGAAGCGAAGCTGAAGAACTCAGGCGCACCCCTACCTGGCGCGCCAAATGTCGAAAACTGGGCTCCGGGGACCCAAGAAAGGTTCAAACTCTGGGGTGTGCTCACAGAACTTCACTAAGTCTGGCCTCTTAGCTCACTATCTTAACGGCGATGCTCCAGCGTGCTCAAGCGGGAAGGAAGAAGAACACAAACGCAATGGTTTACCCAGGTTCGGGCCACCTTGCGGTGTAAGACACTAGTCCTGCTTTGTGTGGATTGCCTCGCGAGGGAGGCACGACCGAATCTTTAGTTCCACTTTTGACTGGATGAGAGAAGACCATCCAAGGTGACCTGCTTTCTGATTCTCTCTTTTCTTTTTCGTTCTTTCTTTCTCATTTCTTTCTATCCTTATTCTTTAATAGCTAGAAATAATTCATCTAGCTTTTTGGATACGTGAGTACAAGTGGCCTCCCGAGGCTTGAGGAATCGATCTCGGGGTGGAACCCTCTCTCTCTCTCGTGGCGGCCTAGCTATCTTGTACTAGCCTCGGTCCTCTTCCCCCCAAAACACTAGGCGGGAAGGTTTGCCACAATGGCCAAATTAGAAGGGGGACAACGGTACAGCTTATCCTGACTAAAGGTGGTCTCCGCCTGCTAAAGCTTCCTGACATGACGCATCGGTGGGCTCGGTGATGACCTCCGTCCTGACGAGCACGCTGTCCTGGTCCTCTAGCACCAAAGTGGTAACCTTTGGGGATTGCTTCGGGAACCGGTGTGCTGTCCTTGCTCCCTTAGCCATAAAGAAGAAATCATCCTTATCCGCGCCTGCTAGCACCCTTCGAGGAGATGGAAGCCATATGTGTACATGATGTCATTGAAGAAATCGGAGAAAGGGGGCAGAGCCTGCAATAGAAATATACAACAAAAAGTGATATTTGTTGTGCTACTCTTGACGGAGCCGAGAAGTATGTGCGGGACAGTGTCAGTTTTCGTGGTTCTCCCCAACAATAGCGTACCATTTGACGATGTCACTCTTGTTAAGAACTAGCTGAAAGACGACGTTCTGCTTCCGTGCCTTCGTTAAGGCTTGTGCATCCGCACTAAGGGATTTCTCCACCTTGTCCTTGCTTGCTTTCGGGGCCATGGCAGCTGTGGAGGCAAGAACAGAAGGAGCGGGGATGTGGAATCAGCGGACGGACAAGATGCGCTCTACTTTGGGGGCGCAAGGAAGAAGAGGATGGAAGAAAATGGGCAGTGCCTTCTACGTATTCCTTTTTACGGGGAATATGCGAGGTTGGCTCTTCACCGTCCGAAGTGGATGTGCTTTTGCAGGCGCACCACGGTTGCTGCCATTTCATCCACCTCTCCCATGTTCCGCATTTAATGCGCGTCGTGGGGGCGTAGTTAAAGAGAAGATTATGATAGAATTTTGAAGTTAACCTCTACCACGCGTGCCTGTGCATTGTTTTGGGCCTAGACCAATGACAACTCGCATGCGTGTGTGGCCCAGGCCCGGGGGCTTCTGTTGGTGTACTAAGATTTGGGGTCTTAGTAACCCAGACTTGTGCACAGGTGGTGGTTGCCTTCCCGAAGGCAAGGCTTGCTGGAGGACAACTAAAGGTAAACTCAAGATACAAAGAAGACTCCCAGTCAGGTGATCAAAAAGTATGATAGAAGAGTAGAGAATATCAAAGCTGAGGTTGCCGGAAAGTATGTAAAGATCCGGCAAGCTCCAAGCCCGACAAGAATCCCACTACCTTGCCACCACTCCACCTCATCGTCCAGGTTGTCACTTGTTGTATAGGTGTTGAGCGGGCAGGTAGTTAGGTGAGTCTTGTCTAGGCACGTGTCAGCTGGCCGCTGAGGACACAACTTTAATGACACCCTCCCAAGAGGCGTGTCGAAGGAATACTAGGTAGCTGGACGAACTACATCGAAGGAGAGGCAATCCTTGCCAAGAAGATTTACCAGTGTGACACCTCATGGTTCAATTAATTCGCTTGTGCTAACCCGTCAGAGTTAGGTATTTGGCACTGTAGCCACTATTCAATTTGTGTAAAGACTGTTTTGCCACTGTGGTAACCCCTTTTTCTATAAAAGGAAGTCCATGGCTACCTTTACACGGGTCGAAAACCCTATCCATTTGCACGCGTAGCTACACCTTTCAAGCACCTTGCGGAGATGTGCACACCTTGTAGCTGGACACATATACATCCAGTACACAAAGCAGGAGTATGGTTTTACACTTCTCAGCGGCCCGAACCTGGGTAAACTTCATGTGTTCTGCTAGTTCTAATCTTTGCGCTCGGCAATCTCCCCAGTCGAACCGCAAAGGGGCCTTCACCGGTCACATAGATAGTCGTACGCACGACAGATATGTTTGATTCCCTCTGACGGGGAATTGAGGGAACCTCGACCGGAGGAGTTTGAGGGTTTCCTCTGTACTTTAACTATGGGAGAGCGTAGAGGCGTGTTGAAAGCCCGAGTCCCTAGTTTGCATTCCTGTAGTGCATTACTTTGCTTTATGCATAGGTAAATGTTTGACTGCTAGGGAGGATGGTGGCAGGGTCAGTGTCCTTGACCTCGCCATTTTACGCCGCACATTTTTTGCTGACAACACTTATAGCCTTGGAGCTATTAGTGTGGGCCGCCTGCACACTAACAAAACTAGGGGTAAATTTCATGGTGGTATTTATGCTACTCGCTTGGTGAGACTATTTAATGTTAATATACGCCACAATGATTACTTGCTGCCTGCGGTTTATCTGGATCACCACTTTATTGATGACCCTGATCCTCCTCTCCACATTCGTTATAACTTGGGATTTAGTGAGGATACTCATGATATTAATCTGTTGCCTGCACCTTCTTTGTTTGACTCTCATACCAGGAACGTATACACCGTCATGCCACCAGATATCACTGCTTCTCAAATTGCATTGGCCGCGGCTGAGAACGAGGCCCAGGCTTGGGACACTCAAGTGCCGTAGCCCACCCACATTCCTACCGGACCAGCTGGCTACTACGGGTGGTGATTACCAAGCTAGTTCAAAAGCCTAAGTTTGTGGGAGTACGTATTTCTCACCGACATTACATTCGTGTTCACATATTTCATTCTAGTTGTTGGTGTTCATCCTTTTTCAGTGTATATCCATGTTAGTTTTATTCTCGTTTTCTTCTTGTGTGTTTGCAAAACTTTGAAAATCCAAAAATATTTCTTACTTCTTTTTAGTTTTTCTTTCTTATTTATTGAGTTTGTAGTATTAAAAGAAAAAAACAAAAAGATTTCTCGTTCTTCTTGTGCTTGTTGGGAGCTTTTCCGTGTAAATAGTTTTTCTCATTTTTTATTTTTGTTTCGTTAATTTTCTTTCTTCAGAAAAAAAACTCAAAGTATATTTTAGGGTGTTTCTACGAAATTCTTTTCTTTTCTTTGAGTTGTCGCAAGGAGAATACCACGATTAAAATTTTGAGTGGCTCTCATTTGCATTATTGTTTATCTAACGAAGAGCCCATATTACCTTGTCTTCTCCTTTGAATAAAATGTTTGCACATTCTAGTTTAGTCGACGACACCCTTGCACTATTATTATTTTCATATCATTCGTTCATGCAAGTGAAAGGTAATAATGATGATTATTCAATGAAGTGACCATGGCAAGGAAAAGCGGGTATGAACTCAACTTGTTTCTGTTTTTGTAAATATGGTTAACTCAGTATCCATGATTCAGCAAATTATGAGTAAACATGTTTATATTGACAATTAGATATTATAGTTACTCAAGACATGCTTAAGTAGCGAGGACTGGATAATGATTTATCTTGAGGATCAACATGCATAAAAATGGTTATGATGTAGTATGATAGTATGGTATCGTCCTCTGAATGTTCCAAGTGGCTTGACTTGGCACATGTTCAAACATGTAGTTGATTTAAAACCAACATAGCCTCCACGATATTTTTGTCCACGGTGCTTATATCCTATTCATGCTAGTATTCAATTTTAATTGTTCATAATGCATTATTATGACCGTTGTCGCTCTTATGGAAGATATTGAAAACTCTCGGTTGTTACGTTGATAGGAAAGGCATGCCTCTCAAAATCGCATTTATCTCTGATTTAAGCTTCGAGCTCTAGCACCTCTAGAAATCCCTGCTTCCCTCTATGAAGGGACTATCTATTTATTTTATTATTGAGTCATCACCTTCTCAAGTCCTGAGAGCACTATTGTCATTCTTATGCATTGAGTATAGTTAATATTGTGTGCATCATGACTGAATCTCTTCTACAATGAATTACAATGTTTAGTTGCTACTTGAACTTTGGAGGTGCTCTGCATTTATGTTTTGCAGTCTCAGAATGGGTTAGCCAGACACCATGTTATCATGTTATATCATGATTGTTTTGATAAATTGTTGGCATTTGAGATATGTTTTTATTGCTCGCTAGTTGATTATGCCATTGATATGAGTAAACGTGATTTCAAAATGTTATCATTTGCATGGTTAGTTCATGATCTTTGCTGAAAACTTAGGTGCTATTTAAGCTTATATACGGATACAAAACAAAAAGTTCCTAAAAGTTTTTTTTATCACTTTCAGTTTATCAACTGACTTTCTTGAGGACAAGCAATGAGTTAAGCTTTGGGGAGTTGATACGTCTCCGTCGTATCTACTTTTCCAAACACTTCTGCTCTTGTTTTGGACTCTAATTTTCATGATTTGAATGAAACTAACCTGGACTGACGCTCTTTTCAGTAGAACTACCATGGACCGACCAGTGGGACCCCCAGGCAACAGGGTGCGGCCACCCCCCAGGTGCGCCCAATTACCTTGTGGGACTCACATGGCTTCGCTAACCCTAATCTCAAGCCTATAAATAACTTTTCCCCAAGAAAAAAATAAGAGAAGAAGTTGCATCATGTTTTACGATACAGAGCCGCCGCCACCTCCTGTTCTTCATCGGGAGGCCAGATCTGGAGTCCATTCGGGGCTCCGGAGAGGGGGATTCATCGCCATCATCATCACCAACCCTTCTTTATCACCAATTTCATGATGCTCACCACTAAGTGAGTAATTCCTTCGTAGGTTTGCTGGATGGTGATGGGGTTGGATGAGATTTATCATGTAATCGAGTCAATTTGTTAGGGCTTGATCCCTAGTATCCACTATGTTCTGATATTGATATTGCTATGACTTTGTTATGCTTGTCACTAGCGCCCGAGTGCCATGATTTTAGATCTGAACCCTTTATGTTTTCATGAATATATTTTTGTTCTTGATCGTATCTTACAAGTTATATGCACCTATTATGCGTTATGATCCGCATACCCCAAAGTGACAATAGTTGGGATTCTTTCTGGTGATTACCGTAGTATGTGGAGTTCATGTATTCACAATGTGTTAATGCTTTGTTCTGGTTCTCTATTTAAAGGCGGCCTTAATATCCCTTAGTTTCCTTATGGACCCCCCTGCCACGGGAGGGTAGGACAAAAGATGTCACGCAAGTTCTTATGATAAGCATGTATGACTATATACGGAGTACATGCCTACATTACATTGATGAATTGTAGCTATTGTGTATCGCTCTAGGTTGTGACTGTTACATGATGAATGCCATCCAACACAAATATCCATCACTAATCCAATGCCTATGCTTTTCATATATTTATCTTTGCTAAGTTACTTTCGGTACTGTTGCTGTTACAATCACTACAAAAACTGCTAGTGTTATTGTTGCTGTTGCTATTGCTGTAGTTACCACTTCTATCAAACTATGATACTATTGTGCTACTGATCACCTTGTTGTAGATACTTACTTCTCTAGGTGTGGTTTAATTGAGAACTCAACTGCTAACACTTACAAATATTCATTGGCTCCCGTTGTGTCAGATCAATAAATTTGAGGTATATACTCTACCCTCAAAAACTATTGCCATCCCCTACACTTGTGGGTTATCAGTGATCAATGCCAAGTCCTTTAGGAGCGGCGCGGAGAAGATGCTCGAACCACCATCGAGCGGGATCGGGAAGCACGCCATCCATCTGACGCACGTGCCGGACTAGTCGTTGACGATCCTATACCAGGTTACCCTAGGTGCTTACCTTACGAGGTAGGTTGCCTAGCGTTTACTCGTGAGCTGTGGAAAGTCACATGCCCCTCTTCCCGGAGCTTCAAGCCTGAGTTGCCAAAAAAATATGACGGCAAGATCAACCCATCGGAGTTCCTAGGCATCTACACCTTCGCGGTGGAGGCTGCCGGGGGCCGTGACAACAAGATCCTCACCAACTATATGCTTAAATAGCACCCAGGTTTTCAGCAAAGATCATAACTAACCATGCAGACGATAACTCTTAGAAATTATATTCACTCATATCAATGGCATAATCAACTAGCGAGTTGTAATAAATATCTCAAATACCAACACTCAGTTAAAACAATCATGATATAATATGACAATAGTGGTATCTCACTAGCCCTTTCTAAGACCGCAAAACATAAATGCAGAGCACCTCCAAAGTTCAAGCAGTGACTAGACATTGTAATTCATGGTAGAAGAGATCCAGTTAGGTTGCATTCAACATTAACTATGCACAATGCATGAGGATGACAATCGTGCTCTTAGGACTGGTGCTTGTTTGAGAAGGTGATGACTCAACATAAAAGTAAATGGATAGTCCCTTTGCAGAGGGAAGCAGTGATTTGCAGAGGTGCCAGAGCTCGAAGTTTAAATCAGAGATAAATATAATTTTGGGAGGCATACCCTTCCTATCAACATTATGTCGTGGTTTGACACGATCACCTATGGGGCCATCGGCCCCTTTTTCGTTCGGCAAGGGGGAAGGGGACGTTGCACAAAGAGCGAAGGTCGTAGAACAGCACGGCAGTGGTGGCGCGGGTGGTTTTTACCCAGGTTCGGCCCGCCGTGAGGCGTAAATCCCTACTCCTGCTTTGGTGGATTGAGTGGAAGACCGTGATGACCACACAGTGCTCAAGCCCGGCAAGGTCGCCTCTGGGAGAGCAGCTATGCGCGTATGAGTGTACAAGGGTCCGAATCCTTCCTAAGGTTGCCTCGGTCCTCCTTTTATAGGTAAAGGGGTTACCAAAGTGGCAAAATAGACATTATCCAGTGATTAGATAGCCACAGTGCTATCATACCTAACTTTCCAAACAGGACAAGGTGCATTAAATGCACCACTTACTATCATGTCATGGATGCAGCCCCGCAAGCCTTGCTGTGCCATTCAACCACCTTCTCGCCTGTCTGCGTGACACGCCCCTGGACGGGTGTCATTTAGGGGTGATATCCCTCGGAAATGGCTGCCACGTGCCGAATAATTGCCACTTATTCACTTGGGGGCTCGACACCGCACCAATAAGCGACTTGCATCACTGTGAGGTGGAGTGGTGGATCCCTGGCGGGATAGCAGGCCGCCAGCGCCTCGGCAATCCTTGCCGGGGAGGTCTTGGGACTTGCTCTTAGGGTGGCCTCGACATGACTAGGCTCGCCTGCCCGGCAAGGGAGGCTTTTCCCTTGGTGATATCTTGTTGTCTTGGCTTGTCTTGGTCTTCTTGATCTACCCTTTGGTTTCCCAAAGGGCTCATTTCTCTCTGGTGAAGCTTGCTTCGTTGCTGCCGTGCCTGTGTACGGTCCGGGCAACACAGGCAAAGGTTTGTTGCACCGACAGGAGCCCCCGGGCCTGGTCCAACGTGCTGCTGAGCATCGTGGGAGTAGGCCCTTTCAGGTACACAGGCAGGAGTCTTGTGCTGATATTTTCTTCTTCCTTTATATTTTTCTTGCTTCTTCATTAATCTGTGCTTGAGTCACTTTCCGGTATTTCCGTGCGTCATGCAAGACATTATGGGGGAGTTTTAAGCCACGATCCGTGGCAACCCATGTCCCACGTTCACGGAGTGGAAACTGCCATCCCACTAGCTTCTCCGCTTCTGGCGTTTCTGCCATGTATGCTGCATGCATTGCGCAGGGTTGGTGGCGGGTGCGGGGAGCACGGAAATGGGCGCCATGGTAGAAAGCCAGGCACCATGGATTGGCGCACAGGGTCGGCCTTTGATAGAGGTGAGGGTGTCCCGATCTTTCGATGAGATGATAGCTATCGTTTTTGGTGGAGTAGACTTTGACGATCCGACTACGAACGTGCGAGGACATCGCGTCTTAGCAGTCGCTAAACCAACTCCGAGAGGTTATTGACCACGCTGGAGCACAATCAACCTGACCACGAGGGTCTATCTCCTGCAAGCAAACGAAGAACAAGCAAGAAACTAAGATTTGCAATCTGGATATTGTGAATATAAGATGAAAGCTTTATTGATCAAGGTGGGGTTCTATGACGTCTTGGTCTGGTCGTTGAACACAAACGAAGTACGCGAAGTTGCAGCTATGGCGAACTTTTAATCTAAACAAAACCCAAAGTCTAAACGGTGCCCTAAGGGCTGTATATATGGAGGAAGAGGGGGGGATTTCGTGGCCCTTGAAGGAGGGGTCCGAAACCAACCCTATCTCTTGTTTCCCCACACATACGAACTCTAAAAACAGCCTATACTCAAGTATTTCGAAATTACATGGGCCTGGCCCAATAATAAGGTGACGCAGCACCTATAATAGCCTCTGGACGAAATTTATGAAGTGGCATCTTGTATATTTCGTCCAAGGCTTCCTGCACTCATTATGGTGGCTTCAAAGTCCTGAAATCATCACTTGTAACTCCGTTCTTGTTCCCCTTGCGCATGCCATCATCTCCATGCTTGAACTTGCTCCAAGATTCCTCTTTCTTGTCCAAGCTAGGCCCTTCATTTGTAAGCAAAACAAATTTATACAATTTAGGCAGCATCATATTCTCATGAACATTAGAATCATTACCAAGAAACGAAAGTACCTGATAATTTAATTGGCGTGTGCGAGCTCTAGTAATTGTTCCAGTATGTATAGCAGGAGGGGCTGTGGGTGTAACAATGGTATTGATGTCCTCATCAGCCTTGATTCCACGAGCCGTTGGTGGTGCGGAGGAGTCGGATTGGCCGAGTGGGGCGGTTGGCCCCTTGGTGAGGGGCCAGCCCCTGGCCCCGTTCGCCTATAAAGAGGGAACGTGGGCAAGGTGCTGGCTCACACCTATCTCTTCCTCCTTCCTTCTGGCATTGCTTTTCCATCTTCAGTGGTGGCGATGAGGGCTTCTCTCGACAGCGCCTCCCTCCTCCTGTTGGGGACGCGGGAGCAGAACCCGTTGTGAGGGGAGGCGGGAGAGGACGAGGACGTGGTCGCTGTGGCACTCGGGGTCGAGGAGGACGAGGTGGTGCTCTGATCGCACCTCCTCTGGCTGCTCAGGACCCCAGTGAAGGCCACATCAGGAACCAGCCGCTGGAGTTCATCGTCAAGCTATGAGGGCCCCCGTGCAGCCGTCTTCGGCTTCCCACTCCATTTGCAAGGGTGATGGAGATAGAGCAGCCGCCGGGGTTGAGGTTGCACATGAGGGGCTACTATAACGGCAGCATGTGGGCGGACGTGGGGTTTCCCGCTCTTCATGTCATGCTTCTCCGGCGTGGCTGGAAGACTTTTGCCCACGCCCATAGCTTGGCGGCCGGGCACATCCTCCACTTCAAGTTAATGGACGCCACCCTGCTCTCTATCAAGGTCTTCGGATGCTCGGGTGCTCGCCTAGGGTGCTACGCGGAGAGCTCGACTGACGACGAAACTTCCTCCTCGAGTGATAGCGATGAGGAGGATAGTGACGGCGATGACGACGGAGCCAGTGGGGAGGACCACGGCTCCGACTCCGGCTGAACACCAGCCACATCGTCATCGTAAGCCGGCGGCACCGCCATCTGCACCTCCATCTCCTCCCTGGCAAGGCGATTTGCCGGGGTGTTGGGTGAGGGTGGCAACCTTGCCTCCTCCAGCAGTCTTCCAGCTGGACCCCAGCAGGCTTCCTCGTGGCTCCGGCTTCGTTCGCCTTGTCGCGTCTTGCTGGCCCTGGTGGCGGTGATCAGGGCGTTGCCTAGTCGCTACCTCCATCCATCACCTTCGCCCGCGCCCTCTCGATCTTATCAGACTCCGTCTCGCGGGTTCTGATGAGGTCAGCCTGGGCTTCTGCTCAGGCACTCCTTTTGCCCTCTTCACCTCCCGCCGTAGATCCTAGGAGGTGAGGGACAAGAAAGGGATTACGGGGCACTTATCTTTTTTCAGTCTAAAATGTGTAGGCACTTACCAAACTTTAGTCTTAAACATGTAATCTTCTTTATCCATGTTTGTGTTTTGTAAGATATGTACTTGTTGATCCGCATAATAATGAAAAAAGACAAGCCTTGCAGGGAACTTGTGCATGTACTATGTCCATGCAGAGGTGAGATGCCTCTATACATTTAAGTAAACAAGTTCTCTCCGGCAAGCTCTCCTGCCGGTTCCTTCCATTTGTTGCCACGAGGCTTAGCCTGCTGGGCTCAAAACTAAGGAAAGGGACCAACCCCTCGTCGAACCTCCTCCGTCAAAGGCCACTACAACCACCTTGACCGAAGCAACGTTCGAGACAAAGGATGGGAGCACCTATGCTTCGAAGGTGACAAGGTTTTCATATGCACAAGTTTTCACCTTACAGAACATTTATGGACAAGAAGGAACTTATCTGTTTGGCTTGTTGGGGACCGATATGTAGGCTTCTCTCCGTTTCTTCTCTTCAGGACAGAGTCCGCGGCAAGAGCCCTGCAGTTAAGTGCAGAGGAAAACAATGCTACATATGCCCTTATCTAGATGATCATGCCATGCTCATGTTATGCTATGCATGCATGCAAGTTTGGAGATTTAATAGTTATGTTGTACAAAGTATTAGCAGCTACTCACTGCAACAGATTCAGGGATTCATATTGCAGTTCAGTTCAGAAAATCAAAAAACATTGATATTCAGGTGGTTCTCAAAATAACCGGTACTGTCTCACTATATTCAGTTTGTACAAACATCTTGCAGGCCAATGGAACCGGACAAATTCCTCATGAATGATGAATACACCTTCGCTGGATTCGCCATTGAAGGAGACAAAAACAAGCTGAAGCTATCTGCTTGGATATCAACTCCAACAACTACATTGATATTCCGGTGGAATGGAGAGACCCATACAAGAAAAAGATTTTTGACTCTTTCGCTGATGTTGCCGGCAGGCTGATCGACATTCACTACCATGACATGAAGAACAAAATCCACCGCAAGGAGGACCATACTCTGTGGGGGTTTTGCCCGCTGCCAGACAAGCTTATCAAGTATGCAGCAATAGATGCATTCGCAACCTATGAGTCATGGAGAATATTCTACGATGTCATAATGGGACTAGACAGGGCAAAAAGAGAAAAAGAAGCGTAGAAGAAGAACAAGGTTGTAATCCCATACAACAACTAGAAATGAACAGGGCTATGTTTAGTTTCATTTTACTTTAGTTGTGTTGTTCCTTGTTTCATGTTTTCTAGGTTTTGCTTATGTCCGTTGCTTCATATTGAATGTTTCTTTGTAAAACAATGTCGTTGTACTAGGTTTTGATTGTTGAGTTTGTATTAGAAGAAGTATCGAGACAAGTTTGAAAAATCTGATGTGTGACACCAAAACATACTACACACATACAAAACAGATTCAAAAACATCGTTCAACAAAATTGTTCCAACAAATAGGGATGACAAAAAAACTAAGTACTCTCACTACAACTCCTACCTAATAAGAAAGATGAATGCAGTTCACAAGAGTAAACATAAGCAGTGCGCAAGGTGTGTACATGCAGTCCACAAGAGTAATTAAAGGAAGACCATTAATATTTATATTTCTAAAAAATTATAATCCAAAGACCATTCTAAACAAAGGTGAATGCAGTTCACCAAAGTAATATCAGGCAGTTCACAGCGTGTGTACATGAAGTGCAGTACATGCTTAAATGAAGCACAAGAGGAACTGCATCCACTTTCGTGCAGTGCATAATACACAGACTTAGTAAACTTAGTGCAGTGCGCAACTTTGGTACAAGCAGTACAAATGGTATCATTTGTACTGCCACGAATACATGTAGTGCAAAAGAAAAAAATGCTTTCAATACAAAAAGAAAAAAATTGACCGCCCAGGTGCAACCAAGCCCCAGCCAGTCTCGTACTAAGTCTGTGCCCATAGTAGGCAAGTCCGTTCTGAGCCACAATGCGTGGGGCCGGGCACACAAGGGCCCATAGGTCAAGGGGATGTAGTGCAGAGAGCGTCGTGTATAAGCGCCCAATCAGTAACCAGAGGAGTTCGAGACAGTGGCCTCGCTAGTGCTTATAAACCGGTCGTGCGCGCTCTTGACGGGCGAGGTGGGACTAAACGTTAGCGCATACACACAGTGCAAGAGCAAAGCACCCGTACATCAAAGGCAAGGCCGACTTGGGCTGAATGCGTATTACACCCCAATGGGCCCAACACATTCTCACGGCCCAAACCACCAAACGACCCACAACTAGCACGCAACTGTAGTTCGCTCGCATGTAAAAAAATTGTAGGAAGCTAAAAAATTATAAAAGGGATGCAGTCCGCTCACCCAAAGAATGCAGTTCGGTGTGTGGAAGCAAGATGTGCTGTCAATTAAGCATTGCAGTTCGCATAGACAGTTTTTTTTTCAGGCAACCGCGAGCACTGCCGCTCGGCGGTTGCCGCGACGCACTAAAACGGCGAGCGCACGTCCACTACCCCCACTACCATGGCGAGCCCGCGACCAACCGCCTCCTTCACGACCCAAACCACGCCACAAAAAAGCCACCCCCGCTTCCATTGCCGATCCATTCCAAAAACACCATTGCCGCCCCATCTCAACTAGCAACTCCCAACAACATCTCTGTCCCAAGCCTGCCATCGCTGAGGAGGGGCAATGGTGGAGGAACCATCTGCCAAGCGTCATCGTGGTGAGGCCTCCGACCAGACCAGCGAGGTTGATGATGTTCAGGTCCCCGGTCAGAAGCTCGACTGCACCAGGTACCTCAAGAAGGTTAACCTCCATGGCAAGGAGACGTTGGATGTGGTATGCACCAGTAATCCAGATGAAGCCGACAAGATGATCAGCAGGATCAGGAAGAGGATCGGCGGCTTGTACCCTCGGTACATTGGCGTTGATGTGGAGTATACGAGGGAAGACGAACCTCCGTAGAGGGCAGCAGTTCTACAGTTATGCATGGAGGAACTCTGCCTGGTATACCACATCACCACAGCAACAAAATGGTGAACCATCCTACTCATTCAACATCTTCATGCATCTGTCTAATTAGTGACGCATCATGAAATTTGATTAAACTAGTTTATGTACTTGATGTACTAGTGAAGCTTATAAAGTAGATGCAATAGAATAGATTTTGAACCTCACGCACTAGATTAGTTTATGAATTTGATACACTAGATTAATTTATGAATTTGATGTACCAGATTATTTTCTGAGCTTGATGTGCTAGTGTAGTTTCTAATCTTGATGCAATAGTATAGTTTCTGGAATTGATGTAGTAAACTAGTTTCTGAACTTGGCCTGATGTTTTTTTCATCAGCAAGAAAATGTAAAGATACTTGGTGAAGCACTGGTATATGTTAATTTATTCAACAAGGATAACTAAACTAGTAGTATCCAGCAGATAGATCATTGTCTCAACTTTAAATACCAAAAGAAAAATAGCATGTTGTGCTTGAATTTAATTTCTGAACTTTGAATACTAGTCTCTGAAATTTATTCATCAATGAATTATACTATATAAGCATGTACTTCATGGATTCATCTTAAAATTTGTCTTCCCCTTGCAGGCCCAAGGACTCCACCCACACCTGAAGGAGGACAGGTTGTAGAACTTTGCTAGCTTTCAGCATTGAAGGTGACAAACAGAAGCTGCAGAAATCTAGGTTGGAGATCAACCCCGACAAGTACATCGACATCCAGCGCAAATGGAGAGTTCCATTCAAGGAAGGAAAGAGCTTCCACTCTTTGGCTGCTGTTGCAGGGAGCGTGATCCACCCATTCTACAACAACATGAAGAAAAATATCAACAAGGAAGAAGACCCTAAACTATGGGGGATCATCCCACTGCAAGATTACCACATCAAATACGCAGTGATAGATGCATATGCCACCTACGCGTCATGGAAGAGAATTGAAAACATCAGAGAAGGTCTGGAAAGCGCAGAAGAGGCGGAGAAGAATTATGACAACCCATACTATGGCTACGAGTGATGACGAAAACATCAAAATCCGGCCTTGGAGTTGCTTGTGCTCGTGCTTGTGATTGTCCTTTCTATTGTTTCAAGTTCATACTTTGCTTTTGTTAGAATGAACCAATTTACTAATGTGTATCAGGTTAAACAAGTTTGCTTATGACAACTATGTAGTTTGTTTATGTGATTGAACAAGTTATCTAGCTTGCTTGCTATTATGTTTATCCAGCAATCATGTCATGTTGAGTAGTAGTTATGTTGAGCACTGACAAGCTAAGGATAACAGTACCAGTACTCGAAAATGCGAAGTACAATTTAGTTGACACGTAAGTACTTCCAATACAAAATACTGTAGGAACACTGTAAAAAATAACCATAACATAAAAGGGACCCTGCTAGCACACTTATATCAAAATAATGCAGTCCACCAAATAATTTTGCAGTTCACCAGCGTAACAACACACAGCACATTCGTATCACGGAACAGCAGTCCCAATTACGCCAGAGTATGCAGTTCACTAAACTGGAAGTGGCAGTTCAGTTCAGTTCATTCTAAAAAACATTGCGGTTCCCTACATTTCTTAAGTGACTAGCAATTTCGTGAATTAATCCAAAGCCAGACCCCTTCCCCCTGCTCGGCCTCGCGCTAACACACGCAGTGCGCTTGGTTGACAGGCGCAGTGCAGCTATTCTGTTTTCCAAATCCCAAACACGCACGCAACCCCAGAGCCACACCCCTAAGATAGATAGTGGGGCGACGGGGTTTGACGGACTCGCCTCCGCATGTGACACCGAGGCACGCCACGCCGTCGCCTGCTCTGGCTCGTTCCAGGCTCGGCCTTGCAGGGGGTACGGGAGGGAAGTCACGACCCCCACCCCCTGCTCGGCCTCTTGCTAACGCACGCAATGCGCTTGGTTGACAGGCGCAGTGCGGCTATTCTGTTTTCCAACCCCAAAGACGCACGCAACCCCAGAGCCACACCCCTAAGATAGATAGTGGGGCAACGGGATGTGATGGACTCGCCTCCGCATGCGACACCGTGCCACGCCGCGTCTCGCCTGCTCCGGCTCGTTCCAGGCTCGGCCTCACGGGGGGATGGGAGGGGGGTCACGACCCCCCTCCCCTCCTCTTCGGCCTCGTGCTAACGCACACAGTGCGCTTGGTTGGTAGGCACAGTGCGGCTATTCTGTTTTCCAACCCCCAACACGCATGCAACCCCAGAGCCACACCCCTAAGATAGATAGTGGGGCGACGGGGTGTGACGGACTCGCCTCCGCATGCGACGCCGCGGCATGCCATGTCATCGCCTGCTCCGACTAGTTCTAGGCTCGGCCTCACGGGGGGGGAGGGGAGGGGGGTCACGACCCCCTCCTCCCCCTCTTCGGCCTCGCGCTAATCCATGCAGTGCACTTGGTTGATAGGCGCAGTGCAGCTATTCTGTTTTCCAACCCCAAACATGCACGCAACCCCAGAGCCACACCCCTAAGATAGATAGTGGGGCGACGGGATGTGACGGACTCGCCTCCACATGCGACGCCGCGTCATCGCCTGCTCCGGCTCGTTCCAGGCTCGGCCTCGCAGGGGGGAGTGGAGGGGAGGTCACGACCCCCCTCCCCCCTACTCGGCCTCGCGCTAACGCACGGAGTGCGTTTGGTTGACAGGCGCAATGCGGCTATTCTGTTTTCCAACCCCAAACACGCACGCGACACCAGAGCCACACCCTAAGATAGATAGTGGGGCGACGGGGTGTGACGGACTCGCCTCCGCATGGGACACCGCGGCTCGCCGCATCGTCGCCTGCTCCGGCTTGTTCCAAGCTTGGCCTCGCAGGGGGAGGGGAGGGGGGTCATGACACCCTCCCCCCTGCTTGGCCTATGCTAACGCACGCAGTGCGCTTGGTTGACATGCGCAGTGCGGCTATTCTGGTTTCCAACCCCAAACACGCACGCAACCCTAGAGCCACGCCCCTAAGATAGATAGTGGGGCGACGGGATGTGACGGACTCGCCTCAGCATGCGATGCTGCGGCACACCTCGTCGTCGCCTGCTCCGGCTCGTTCCAGGCTCGGCCTTGCAGGGGGAGGGGAGGAGGGGTCACGACCCCCCATCCCCCCTGCTCGGCCTCGCGCTAACGCACGCAGTACGCTTGGTTGACAGGCGCAGTGCGGCTATTCTGTTTTCCAACCCCAAACACGCATGCAACCCCAGAGCCACACCCCTAAGATAGATAGTGGGGCGACGGGATGTGATGTACACGCCTCCGCATGCGACGCTGTGGCACGCCACGTCGTCGCCTGCTCCGGCTCGTTCCAGGCTCGGCCTCACAGGGGGAGGGGAGGGGGGCCCACCCTGCTCCGTCTCGCGCTAACGCATGTAGTGCGCTTGGTTGACAGGCGTAGTGCGTCTATTCTGTCTTCCAACCCCAAAACACGCACGCAACCCCACAGCCACACCCCTAAGATACATAGTGGGGCGACGGGATGTGACGGACTCGCCTCCGCATGCGACGCCGCGGTACGCCGCGATGTCACCTGCTCCGGCTCGTTCCAAGTACGGCCTCGCAAGTGGAGGGGAGGGGGGTCACGACCGCCCCTCCCACTGCTCGGCCTCGTGCTAACGCACACAGTGCGCTTGGTTGACAGGCGCAGTGTGGCTATTCTGTTTTCCAACTCCAAAACACGCACGCAACCCAGAGCCACACCCCTAAGATAGATAGTGGGGTGACGGGATGTGACGGACTCGCCTCCGCATGCGACACCGCGGCACGCCGCGTCGTCGTCTGCTCCGGCTCGTTCCAGGCTCGGCCTCGTAGGCGAGAGGGGATGGGGGGTCACAGCCCCCCTCCCCCCTACTCGGCCTCATGCTAACGCACGCAGTGCGCTTGGTTGACAGGCACAGTGCGGCTATTCTGTTTTCCATCCCCAAAACACACACGCAACCCCAGAGCTACACCCCTAAGATAGATAGTGGGGCGCCGGGATGTGACGGACTTGCCTCCGCATGCGACGCCACGGCACGCCGCGTCATCGCCTGCTCAGGCTCTACCTCGCAGGGTGGAGGGGAGGGGAGTCACGACCCCCTCCCCCTGCTCGGCGTCGCGCTAACGCACATAGTGCCTTGATTGACAGGAGCAGTGCGGCTATTCTGTTTACCAACCACAAAACACGCACGCAACTACAGAGCCACACCCCTAAGATAGATAGTGGGGCGACGGGATGTGATGGACTCGCCTCCGCATGGGACGCCGCGACACGCCGCGTCATCTCCTGCTCCGGCTCAGCCTCGCGCTAACGCACGCAGTGCGCTTGGTTGACAGGCGCAGTGCGGCTATTCTATTTTCCAACCCCAAACACGCACGCAAACCCAGAGCCACACCCCTAAGATAGATAGTGGGGCGACGGGGTGTGACGACCCCCCAGAGCTCGATAAAAAAAGGAAAGTTGTGCCGAAAAAAGAACTTAGCCATGATGCAGTTCAGTTATACACATGAATGCAGTGCCATTCTGCAAAAAAGTTTTTGCGCAGATAAAAAAGGTGAAAAAAGAAACACCTACAAAATAGCATGGTTGCAAAAAAGCAAAAACACACGTAAAGCAAAAAACCAGGGTTCGCATATGTATGTGTGTGTATATATATATATATAATTTATATAAAATAAAATACACGCAGTTTCAACCATATACACTGTTGCAAAGGTAGACGATACACAAGGACAGAAAAAGTAGCCTTTTAATACACATTATCTACCTTAGACAGCACACAATACACACCCTAACCCTAGCCCTTGTCCAAACACAGGACTTTAACCAGAAATATGCCAATGACTGTTACTGCGACTGCGACTTCGACAGGGAAGTAAGCCTGAGGCTTGCAATCAGACCTCGTAGCTCAGTCGGCATGTCTTCATAATACAACATGTTCAAAGGATTGAACAGCAGTTGGAAAATGTACTCCACCTTCCAATCTTCAACAGCAGGCTAAAAAAATTAAAAAATGCAGATCAGTGATTAAAAAAAGGTTGTCGTAAGAACGAAAAGTGAAAACATTAAAAAATAATACAGTAAAAAAAAGAAGAAATAGATAAGGTATTACATCGGACTTGACAATTCTGTCGACTAGACACACGCTGTCATACACCTGCGTCAACCTCAGAACATAGATTCCACACTCGTTTGGTCCCTGCGCTGGCACGTCCGGGTAAGAGGGCTTCTCTGCCAAGTTAACCCAGTCAGGGTTATTCTTAGAGTTATACAACTTTTCACCATAAATCGTCTTCAACAGCTGAGTCATCCTGCTCATCTGGCAAAAGGTGGAAAGACAGCACAAAGTAAAAAACACACGTCACAAATCAAATAACTATCAGACGATGTTAAAAAATACAAGTTATTCACAACGTCTAGACTGTTCCTCTTTTAAATGCATGTGAGGTCATTTTGTTTTATAACTCTTTTACAGAGATTTTGGTGGTGGGAGAAATGCAGTTCTGTGTCGCATATGTTGCAGTGCACTGTATTAACAAGTGTGGTGCTATGTGTACTAACAAATGCATGTGCAGGTTAAAAAAATATGCAGTAGGAGAAACACAAAAAAGCTTTGCAGTTGGCTAAAAAATATGACATACCACTTCAGTGCAATCTTAGTGGTAGTCAGTCCTGCACCACTTTGTCATGAAATCAGGATGGCCAGTGTACTTCCTGGTGTCATGGATATCAATGGTTTGGCGATGCTGGTTCATCGTGTATAGGGCATAATGACCATCCTTGGATCGTGGCATCATGTTGATGCGGAGCATCCTATGGACATCTTCATGTCAAGAGTCCATTCGGTGAGTGACACGTGCGACATCTACTTCACATACACAAAGGTGAATCATCTCCTTTACACGTGCTCACTTGACCCCTTCGAGGATGGTATACTACTTGACACTTCTCCCGTGTGCATGCATAGGTATTGTCGGAGCTTCACGGACGACGAGGAGGAGTGCAAGCGCCAAGGAACAACTACACCATCCGCGAGGGAAGCATGGAAGTGACGACGGAAGAAACCAGAGAAGTCCCCAGGACCCGGACATCCGGCCCCCAAGACCCGGACATCCGGCCCCTGGAGCCCCAGCCCCTACAACAGCCCAGACGTGGACAAGCTACAGGGCCCGGACATCCGGCCCAGCCCGGACATCCGGCCCGACCCCCGGAAATCGGGCGTCCATCACAGAACACCACCGAAGCTGGACCACGCCAGCCCGGACATCCGGCCGAGGGCCCGGACATCCGGCTCTTCCCGAGCCGCCGGACATCCGGCTTCCAGCCCGGACATCGGGACAAGTCTATCCAGAGAGCACCGAGGCCAGCCCCGTCAGCCCGGACATCCGGCCTGCCAGCCCGGACATCCGGCTCCACGTGAAGCCCCGGACATCCGGCCCGACGCCCGGACATCCGGCCCCCCTGCGTGCGTGCAGTGCATCTGGGCCGAGGCCCGTGTACCCCTTCGCCCCTTAGACTATATATACTTCCCCTCCACCTACGTTTTAGGGTTAGCAAATGTGATAGCTCATTTAGAGATAGAGCTTTGCTCATCCACCCAGATCTACTCCACCGAGAGAGACCGCGGCCTCTACGGAGAAGATCCATCTTGGATTCAAGACCCCTCACGGGAAGATCCGTCTAGGATACCATCAAGACCTCCTCATGGAGATGAACTTTACCTTGTATCTTTCCTTTTGTTGTTCATGCACCTTGTGGATCTTGTGTGTTTGATTGTCCAGTGGATGTGTGATTGGACTTGTTCTTGAGTGTTTCCCCTTGTGATTTCTCCCCGTTCTTCCCCGTGTTCATCGTGTTCTTCGAGGGAATCCACTCCAATCGTGAAAGATCGGCCTACACCGGGTTTAGCCCCGTATCATATGGTATCATGAGCCACGTTGATCACGAATTTGGAGTCTTTCCCCTTTGTTTCTAGCCTTCTTTTGCTTAATTTCGTCCTAAATTCGAAAATCCCCACCAAGAATAGTCCCCAATTTTTTTTTGTGATTTGTTGGTTTGATGATGTTTTGTTGATTTTGATCCACGGATTTGCTTGGTTTCAAGTGGATCTAGCTTTCCCCCATCTTTCTCCCCATTTCCATCCATGAAATCCATCAAATTTTGCCCCCGAAATCATCTATTTCCACCCCAAATCGAGTTTCGAAGTCCAAATCCCAATCTGGAATCGTCAGGCCGGACATCCGGGCCATCGGGCCGGACATCCGGGCGCCAAGCCGGACATCCGGCTCCTGGAGCGCCATATCTGCACGGTTCTGGACACTGACCCCCGGAAATCCGCCCCCCCTCCCCCCCGGATATCCGGCCCCTGGCATTTCAGCCTCCCGTGTTTTACCGTTTCTACCATAACTAATTCATCCGGAGTCCGATTTTGACGTTCTTTAGCTCGTTTTGAAGCTATTGACATCCCCCATCCAACAAAAATACTACCATCACCATTTGACTTCATCAAATTTTTGGTACTTTGGCATCTTTGCCTAGGGCTTCCACCACATCCTCTGCAATACCACTACCGACTTCCGCAACCTAACCCATTTTATCCCCCATAGCATTTGTGGTTGTTTGAGTTTTGATTCGAGTCTCCTAAGGTGTTTCGGCTACTTAGGGATGATTGCTTCTTCATCAACCACCAACATAACTTTCGGATAGGATTGCCCGCCATACACTTCTGCCACCCCAACTTAACCCATATTTGTTCGTGTTGTGAGTTGTGTCTCCTAAGGTGTTTCGGCTACTTAGGGACGGCGACTTCAACTCCGACACCGTGTATAGTCCAACACCTTACCCTCCACTTCCGCATTGCGTACTCAAAACCCATCATTGCATTTCCGCAAAACCACCACCACATTCCCGCTACCACCATTTTGACATTTGACATTTGAGATTTTGAGTTTGCGGTTTTTCCATTTCCTAAGGTGTTTCGGCTAATTAGGAACGGTTCAACGTCGAGAACACCGCCATTCATCATCGCCACGAGGTCGTCATCGTACATACGGACAGTAACCTCGATGACATCATTGTATATTCCCATTGCAATTGCATTGATAACCCCTAGCCCATTTTGCGTCACTTGCCTATCGAGACTAGCCATTGAGTATTGCCGGCAACATTACTTGTGCACATTTGTGATCTACACCATCCATTGCATACATACCATATCATATTGGTATCATATCATTCCTTGTGTCACAAGATTGTTCCCGTATATACACAATTGCTATCTTGGTTTGTGCATTTCGCATTGTGGCCATATAAAAAAAGACGAATAAGCTTTTAAGCAAATAGAGTGAACAAAGAGCTTGTAAGCAAGTGCCATAGCATCATACCACATTGCACATAAGATTGTCATATCCGATCATCTTGGATCATCTTGAGAGAAACACCAGGAACCATACATACATAGCATACTTGGGATAGAAAGTTTATCCATTTTGCATCTTATAGGTTGTGCACAAGTGTCGTATCCGCCTATTGAGCAATCGTGCAAGCGTCTCTCTTGAGTTGTGCAACACGAGCGTTTTCCGTGGACTCGACATTTTGTGCTCATCCCTTGGTTGCACGACCCCATTTATCTATCCATGTGTGTGTTTCTGTGTGCCACATATTGCTATTGGTCTACTTGTTTCACTTGCGAATTTGTGAATCTCTTTCAACATTATTGACTCTTACTAACATTTTGCATCAAATTTTTTTGTGCCACTATCCTCACCGAGCCACTCCATAAGCTTTACTTGATAGGTGTGAGTGAACAAGTCTGGTACCAATTCCACTATTCTTTCATTTCACATTGAGTGAAACAAGATACATCCTCAACTTTGGGAAAAGGTAACTTGGTATTGTTTATCTCATTTCCTACTCACCTCTACTCGAGTCTTGTGATGGATAGGCAAAGCACACCACCTATGGTATACAACAACAACGACGAGTTTGGTGCCATGAAAAACAACTTGGACGCCAAGATGGATGCTCAAATGGAGGAGATCAAAGCCCTCATCAAGTCCTACAAGCGGTCTTCCTCATCTTCGAGAAGACGCTCAAGAACACATGCCTCCGAGCTACCATCTTCGGCAAGATCACATCGGCATCGACACCACCACCGACAAAAACGTGAAGGTCAAGAGCTCAACACCAACAAGCACTCAATGACTTCACCATCTCCCTTGGCATCTTCACCAAGCGACTTCAAGGCATCTTCGCCTACGGACATATGGCATCTTCGCCAACAAGCACCTCAAGACTACCCTCAAGAGAAGCTCCCTAAGCTCAAGTCCGCGACTTCCATGAGCTACTACGACCTCGACACCGACCACAAGATTCCTTTCTATGGGACTCAAGAACCCGAGGAGTATCTCAAGTGGGAACGCTTAATGGACGACTACCTCAAGCTACATCAAGTTCCTCCCAAAGATCAAGTGAAGTGCGCCACAACGAACTTCCACGACTATGCATCGGCATGGTGGCTTCACACACCTTCGGAGAGCTATGACATGAGTTGGCCGAAGACGAAGAGAGCTTTGCGGCGAGAGTTTGTGCCTTCAACCTACACGGAACAACTTCAACGCCAATTGGAGAACACCATACAAGGATCCAAGTCCCTCGACAAGTACTTCCACGAGATGAAGAAAGCCTTGCGACGAGCCGGCATGGACGATCCCATTTCAATGAAGTTCCACTTCATGATGGGATTACACAACGACATCTCCAAGACTATCTTCCTCGAGAACTACAAGTCCCTCAACGACAACTACATTGGTGCTCTCAAGGCAGAAAAAGAACTCATGAAGGCTAAGGCTTCTCCACCCCAAGCACACTTCTCGAAGACCAAGCTCCAAGACGGCGAGCATGAGGCTAGTACCACCACAATGTCCAAGCGCGACGAGCTCCAAGATGATGCTCCCAAGTTTAACTTCACCGCCATCCCTCTTTGTGGCATTGATAATGCCGAGTCCTCCACGACTCTTTTTCAAGATGGTGCGGCGACGACTACGAATACGGAGACCATCAAGGACCAAGCTTTGGAGGAGAGTAATGATGTGCCATCTTCGGCCTTCATCCAGGGCGACGGCGATGAGATGGTTGAGTATTTCACCTCGACCATGGCGACGTATGATGACTTGAGTGACTTGTGCCACCATATTGAGAGTGAGACTGACTTCACCATTAGCCCCATATATGATGTGTTGCCCTAATTCCCATGTGAGGAGAGCCACAACCCCCACCACTTGAGTGAGATGAGTGACTCCACCATACGTGAGATTGAGTGCACCTACCTTGAGGGATTGAGTGAACCACCACATAGAGAGAGTGAGATAGTTGATAAGGCATGTGAGGCCACTTCGATTTCTAACGACTTAACCTCTACCTCTATTGTGTCTTCTCAATTGGTGCTAGGTCCCATATATGATGACGCGCCGATTCGCGATGACTATGTCCTTCCTTTGGACAAGACGATGGCCATGGTGGAATATGATGCACCCTCCACATGGTTCCATCACGATGAAGATGACCACCATTTGGTCTTTGCCACCTCACCTACACCAATGGAGTGGAATGAACAAGGTAACATAGGTGAAGGTGATGCTGTAGTCCCACTAGTGGACATTCTTGACATCGATTACTTGCATGATGTTGATCAACCTACTACCATGCTTCATGTTAGTACGACTTCCTTATGTGATGATTTCTTGCCCATTTATGATGAGTATGATGATTCTCATGTGGAGTCTATTAGTTGTGATGCCATGTTACATAGGATTTCTTGTGACAATTCTTTAGGTCACATCATGTTTGACACCCCTGCTTGACTTGTCATATGCTATGCATGAGATCAACAATATGTCATATTTGCAATCTCTTCGTAGTAACTATGCATATGCCACGAAAATGAACCCAATTTGTACATATGGCATAGATGAAAAGCCCATGGTTATTGGCATTTGTTTTTCTTGTGATGATATTGATATGCTCCCTTTGCATCATTTATCTTATATGCCATGCCATGGCCACCTAGCTTTGGATATGCATTGTTTTGGGTGTTGCCCATATTCTTCATATGATGTTTCCAATATTGCTCATGAGGAGACCCCCATAGTTTCCTCATACATGTTAGGAGATTTTGATCAATCCCATCCATTGCATGATCCCAATAATTATGTGCACAATATGCTCCCCATGAATAAACTTGCTATTGATGTGCCATATACTTGCATTCTCAATTTGTGTCCCCATCTTGTTATACACAATAACTATTCTTTCATGATGGATGACATGTTCTTATATCATGCATCAAATTTCTTCGAGCGATGCTTATCTTGTGCTAACTCTCACATGCACATACACATCATGATGGATGATGTGTACATTTACCACGCACACAATTTCTTTGGTTTTTGTCTCTTTTGTGTAGGTACCCATGAATACTTGTCAACCTCGCAATCCCATGAGTTGACAAAACGAGCTCTAGAGAGCAATGATGACTTGGGATCCCATGGATTGTCTTTCCCACCGCTCTTTTAGCAAAGTGATAGCTCATTTGTATGTGAGCTTTGCTCCTACCTACCGCTACTCTTGAGAGAGAGAGAGAGAGAGACCACCACTCCCATGGAGTTCAGGACCTCCATGTGATCATGTGAGAAGATCCTATGGGATTCAAGACCCCTAACGGGAAGACGTCAAGACCTCCTCTTGGAGATGAACTTTACCTTGTATCTTTCCTTTTGTTGTTCATGTACCTTGTGGATCTTGTGTGTTTGATTGTCTAGTGGATGTGTGATTGGACTTGTTCTTGAGTGTTTCCCCTTGTGATTTCTCCCCGTTCTTCCCCGTGTTCATCGTGTTCTTCGAGGGAATCCACTCCAATCGTGAAAGATCGGCCTACACCAGGTTAGCCCCATGTCACATGTTCTGTCGCATCAAAAAGCAAATGAAAATGAAAGTTCATTCGACACATAGCATTAGGACCACTGCTTCAAATAACTATAAAATAAATGCAACAAAGAAGAAATAAATGATTGAAAACAATGGCCTTACCAGTTTTGCGCCCAACAGGTTTTCGTCGCCAACAAAAACCTTGAACTGCTTAACTGCATCTTCTATAACAAATGGGTTATGCACAACTGGCAACACACAGTATCCTTCCTCATTTTTCTTCACATCGGTTTCCATTTGAAGAACATACTGCATAGAAAAAGAACAAATGGGACATGAAAAAAAAGAATAAACCATGCATGCACACATGGACATAAAAAATTCAGTACAAGAGAAAAAAATGCACCAAAGCAAAAAAAGCATGACAGCAGACTCATTTACCGTGATAAATAAAGGTGAAAGTAGCACACGTTCACCAGAACGATAAACTAAATTCATTTCAGGATCTTGCAATGACAAAATCCATGAGATACGAGTCCATGCAAGCTCCTTTCCCAAATGTATTATAGATATAGTCAACTTTGACTGTTTTGACATCACTAAAAGCATTATTCTCCATCAAGAACGCATTGCTGCAGTAAACATACACATATGGGATCAAAAAATAAAGTTAAAAACAAAACACACAAAAAGGATGAAGGGCACACACATAAAACTTACTCGTTGTATTTGGTTACAAAATCTTCGCTGATAACGAGATCCTTTATTATCCTCGCCTCATCAATATATTTGAACCTCGAAGGCCTCAATTTCTCTAAAGAGCCTCTCAACTTAAAAGCCCTCTCACCTGCCCTCTTGTTCTAAAATACTTGAGCATCATCTATGGGAGGATGATTGATTGCTACACTCCTAGTCCTAGTGATGTGTGGCACCGGCGTAACAAAATCATCATCATCAACATCAACTACCTCATGCGGAGAGCTGGGTCGAGCAACCTTTCCACCATCAGGTCCAGATGCCACATCTGTGTTCAAACCATCTCCAGCCAAAGAACCAGAATTCTCGGGAGAGATTTCAATGGCACAATCCTCCATAACTACCTCAGAACCCTGGGACGCAAACAGTGATGTACATCCTCCATGAAGACCCCCATCAAAACCTAACAACGAGGAGAAAAAACATGGGAACACTCAGCCCAAACACAAAACCAAAAACATTAAATGCATCTCAATAATATAAAAAAATGCAGTTCACTAAAGAACAATGCAGCCCACTTATCTAGAACAATGCAGCCCACTTATCTAGAACAATGCAGCCCACTTATCTAAACAATGCAGCCCACTTGTCTAGAACAATGCAGCCCACTTATCTAGAACAACGCAGCCCACTTGTCTAAAACAATGCAACTCACTTATCTAGAACAATGCAGCCCACTTGTCTAGAACAATGCAGCTCACTTGCCCCGAATAAATGCAGCTCACTTGTCTACAACGATGCAGCTCACTTACACAACAATACATAGCCCTCCACTATCAATCACGCATTTCACTAGCACACTAAAAAAAACCTTAAGAAGCATAAGCAAGTAGTAAACAAAATAAATAAAGGGAAATAAAGAAGTTCACTAACACAACCTTTATCTGCAAAAATTGAAAGTGACGATAACTCAAGGGAACACTTTGTCGATGTGAGCCAGCTATAGAGCATGGCCTTTCTTATGTAGCCAATGTGCTCCACCCCAAACAGAGGAACTCGAACACCATCCCAAGTCTGCAAGAATTGAAACATATGGAATCCACAATCATGCCTGCAATAAAATAACAAAAAACATCAGTTTCACATAAAAATATAAAAGAACAGTTGAGGAGTATGGTGGAGAGGGGCTACAAGGAACATACCCATTTGGCTGAAGTGGGAAAATCACATGTTTCAACACAAATCCATTAAGTGTAGGAGGATTTAGCGCCTCATCAAAACTTGAGCTACCTTCTTTCCATGCATGCTTGATATTTTTAACCGTCCTCCTAAAAATCTTGTTCGCTTCAGAGCTGCCAGGTTTATTGAGTGTGTCAAGAAATTCAAACCGCTTTTCCTTCACATTCAAGGCAACTACACAATAATGACCAACGGCATCCCTCGTCCCTGGCGGATCAAATGTTGCAAACAGGACCTGTTGGAAGTAAAAAATAAATAAAAGTATTACAAGAACAAGAAACAGAACACTATAAAACCAACACATAAAAACATTACTCACCATATCTTTTTTCGACACGCTCCTCAGCTTTTGAATAGAACATCAATTTCACACTCCTGCCTACACTACCACCATGCCAAATACTTGTCTTCCAAAACAAAACCAAACAAGAAATAGTGCTCAAGCAAACAGGTCATCACATGAAATCAGAAAAGAGAATCAAAAAACAAAACAAAAATTTCTGCATGCTTACACAAATATGGTATGGGACAACCATCGTCAGAGATCCCTTAAACTTATCTACCAGCAAAGAAACCCAGAGATCTACAAGGCCTGTAGTGAGCATTCCTTTATCCCAAAAAGATTGACCAACTTCGCCAATGGTAATATCGGCCACCTCAGTTTTAAAAGCAATCATGTCCCTGAATTTTTTTTGAAAAATTGAAACATAAGATACTACAAAAACTACAAGAACGAGAAAGGGCAAAGACTGCGATTAGAAAATACATATGAACACAACAATTTATAAAAAGCCATACTTCTTCTTTTTGTCCCTCCTAGCCCTCGTAACAGCAGTGTACAACTCATTGTCTCTTTTGAGAAGAGCTGGATCAATGCTAGATGGTGTCACAACAGGAAGGTCGTCATCTGTAATAAAAAGAAAAAAAGGGAACAAATAAAAATGAAGTTCACTTATCTAAAAAATGAAGTTCAATTGTAAGATAAGGAAATTCTGCTAGCTAGAAACTATTTTGAAAATCACCAACATCTAATGCAGCTACCATAGTAATTAAAAAAATGAATGAGAAAAACTTCAACTTCACTGTTTGAAACAAAACACTTGCCTTCAGTGTCAGAGTCTTCATGCTGTAGTTCTTCAGAGCTAACCAAAATATTTTCTTGGCTAGGTTGCGACGAAACCACCACAGCCTCACTGGACTGCCCTACTGTAGCAACATCAGCATTCTCTGGACTTTCAACGGTCCGGTCAACCGCAACGTCCTTAGATACTTCACCTACATGAGGCTCCAGTCTGAATACATCAGGAACATCGTTGGACGCGAGACAAACAGGAGAAGCAGCAACACTACTAGCAGGAATGACATTCTCCAGCGGCTTTTCAATGCCAACATTAGAATCTTCATGCCTACTAGGGGCAACAGCATGGTGGGATTCCTGAGCTAGAGAAGGATCTGCACTGTCAACGGCAACCGATACAGAAGCATCCACACTGCCACCACCAGCAACAGCATAATCCCCATGGTTCACATCATCATGAACAACGCCAACCGATTGATGAACTTCTACGTTTTCATCTCCAGGCTGAGGCTGTAAAAAGTTTAAAAAAGACAAAATGACACAAATGAGCGAAGGAATAATTAACACAACAACACACAGTTCACTTATGTCAAAGAACTTCAGTACACATATGTAAAACATATGCAGTTCACTTATGTCAAAAGCTGCATCCCACTTATGTCAAAGAACTGCAGTCCACATATGTAAAACATATGCAGTTCACTTATGTCAAAGACTGCAGCCCACTTATGTCATAGAACTGCAGTCCACATATGTAAAACATATGCATTTCACTTATGTCAAAGACTGCAGCCCACTTATGTCGAAGAACTGCAGTCCACATATGTAAAACATATGCAGCTCACTTATGTCAAATACTGCAGCCCACATATGTCAAAGAACTGCAGTCCACATATGCAAAAAGAACTGCAGTTCAATTATGTCAAAGACTGAAGCTCACACATGTAAAACTATGCAGCTCGCATATGTAAAAGAAATGCATATGAGTGAACAGAACAGCGTACGTCAAGCTTACAACAACAACAACAAAAAATTAGATTACAGCCCACTAACAGAAGAAGTAATTCCACTAAACCTTATCAGATACAACATTCGGAGGAGACGACGCAACAGCCAAGTCCTCATCCTTCTCAGGGACGTCGTAGGAATCTTTTTGCACATCACAAGCAGCAACTCCAGTCTACGGACATAAAACAAACCAAAACAAAATAAGATGGTAACGAGCAAGAAAAAGGGAAAAAACTTCAACTATGCACACGTAGTACACATTTAACAATCGTGAGGTACACAAAAAAACAATAAAATGGAAAGCAAAAAATACAAGTCCAAGAAGAGTGGCACATGGCAGAACAAGCATGGGAGAAGTACTTGTACCTGACCAATTCCATCGTACCTAGATCCATGAATACCAGAAGATTCCACTCCAGCCTATGACAAAAAATAAAGAGTGAGGAGCAGTCCACATAATACACGAAAGAGGTTCAAAAAGGAAAAAAAATGAACAATGTACATTATCAGCGCCGGCGCCAGCATCCTGCCGGTTCATTTCATCCAAAATGTGCTCAGCATCCTTCTCATACCGAGCGCATTTTTCTTCCTGTGAATGTTTCAACTGAGCATACAAAGACCGAATATTCGTCACTGCAATCTTCAAGCTTTCAACCACGCCACAATCAAAATTGGGAGCAGCAACAATATCTTCTTCTCGAGGGCCATGGCCAGCAGGGAAAAAACCAGAAACTGTCCTCAACCTGTCACCAGAGGTTGGCAAATCTTCAGTCAACTTCAAAACCTTCAGAAGAAGCTCATCAATCTCCTCGTGTTTTTTGCTGCCAACAAATGTCTGTTCAGAAGAGATTCTATTATCAAACATCCGACGAGCCGTGAAACCATGAGTAGGCGGCGGCTCATCATCACGGGCAGGAAGCTGGCTACAAATAGGCTCATATACCCTAGCATGACTGCTAGGCCCCGCATCAGAGCTGCCATATAGCACTGTAGCAGGACGGTTGTACACAATATCGCCTGACGCCTTCCACTACAAAAAAGATAAAAAGGGGAAGAAGTACACATGTGAATACTAGAAAGTTCAGATTTTTAATGACTGCAAATTTTGTTTTTAAAAAACTCTGATCTTAAAAACTCAGATGCACTAACCGGCAGCTTCCCAAATTTGTAAGTTTCCAGATAAATCTTTCCCTGGACAAGCATATCCTTGTTGTATAACTTCATCGGGAACTTGGTCGTTAGGTATGACGTGCGTGGCGTCAACGTGTGCATAACTAAAAATTTACGAAGCCTCAAGCAGTCAAGATACATAATCAGGGGCATAATGGCACAACCCTCTGCACAATTATGCTTGATGCCTTCTATCTGCCACCTCACCACAGCTGCCTCCAGCTCATCAACAACAAGCTGACAAAAGTCCATCTGCGCCATAGCCGCATAATCCATGTTCTCAACCATGGCAGCAGCCCTGCCCAAACAAACTGCAGGCCCGGGGCACAGCAAATTCTGATAAAGTATCAGGAAGAAAACCTTGACAACAAGATCAACCGTCACATGATCATCTTCCTCCACCAACACCTCCAGCTTCTGAACCAAGTCCTTAACACCTATACTTTTTGAACGGTCCAAGCCAAGCTCATTCTTGAGGGCAGATAACGAGTCATCATGGCCACTGGTAGCAGACCTGGGTGCAGTGTGACGTCCCATAGGTAAATAAAAAATGTGATGAACTGCATCATGATTGATTCAAAGAACCCTGACATTCCCACAGTCCATTGTCATCGTGGCAGGGTCAATCACTCCCATCAGATAGCACATAAGAATGTGCGACACATTTTTCTTTACTGTCAATTCAAAGACAGCACCGAAGCCAGCATCTCGAACACGGCTACAGTGTGCTTCTTTCAATAAAGCAGCAGCTTTGCAAACAGTGGGGAGCGACAAATGTACGGTCTTGTTAAATCGAGCATCATCTCCCTCGGCATCATCTTCAGTTACCTTGCTCTTACTAGACTTCTTCCTCTGTGTAAAGGAAAATGCAGTCCACAATAGAAAGATTAGCCATAAAAAGAGACAAAAAAAAAGACAGATAGAATAACAATGAAGGAAACAAATGCAGTCCACTTCAACAAACCTTTGGAACAACATACGCCTCCCCACCAGAGTCAGCACCAACATCTTCATCGCCATCATCACGGGGCTGCTTGGGTTGACTTTAGATGGACCATAGTCTTTCCATCTACCAGTATGAACATCCCTCAAAAAATCAGCAAGCACAAAGTCGTCATCGTCAGAGTTGGGACCTTCACTAACATGTGGTCGCTTCCGTTGAGGATCCTCTGCACCAGCTTCAGTAGTTCTCTTACCAAGATTCTTGTTCATGGAAGCAACATGAGGACTCCGCTGAGGAGTACCACCTTCCTCAGCAACAGAACTTAGTCTCTTCTTCTGCAAAGCAGGCTGCTTGACTTTAACAAATTTGGCACCCTTGGCACCATCTGCAGCTCTCCTCTGCTTCTCTTTCTCCACATACTCTTTTGAGTCACTTTCAAACCTCAACTTCTTCTTGCTTTGCTTCAATTCATATGCACGAAGCTGTTTCGAGACCATCCACTCCTGTGTAACTTCCTCTATACCATCAGCAGATTGTGATTGTGTTTCAGACAAGACGGGACGCCTAAGGCTCTGGTCAAAGCTCACACCAATGTCACCCTCTGCAAAATAATGGTCAATCAATTAAGTAACCTTCTCAAACCCAGGCGCCCCAACATGAAAAACAGACACTGCATCAAAATAAAGTTTAACTATGGTCATTAAAAAGTGCACAAAAGGAACAAATGCAGTACACTTATACATATAAATGCAGTGCTGCATACATAAGCTAAAATAAAAAATAATGCAGTTCATATATCAATGTAATGGAGTACACACATATGCATACAAAAACCTGAATAAAACAGCAATGCAGTTCACATATACATATAGTGGAGTTCACATATACATATAAATGCAGTGCTATATACACTAACTTCACGTTTGTTTCCAAAAAATGCCTGACTATATACAGCAAGGCAACAACAGTTTGTACAACATCAAATAAGCAGCATACACAACAAACAAAGCATTCACATCAAAAAATAGCAGGTATTTATAAGAACAATGCATTTCAAAACTCACAGGACACATATGAAATTCACAACAGAAAGAGTGATATACCCAAATTAGCAAACTAAAATAAGAAAAAAACAAACAACATACCAAAAGGAGGGGCCACACTTATGGGAGAAGATTCAATTGGTGAATTCATTTGATGGCCTGCCACACCACCATGATCCTTACCACCAAGACAACGAGAGCCAATTGGTGTATCATTATGACCACTACAATCACCTACTGGATTCAATAAAAACTAGAAACAGAAATTACCAAACATCACATGACAAAATAATGCAAGCAACGCTGACAACTAACACAGCATAAACAAAATCTGCAGGATGAACTAGGAAACTAGATAAACAACACAGAAAATAAAGAAGGCCAAAGTAAGCAGTCCACATACCTTGAACTCCTCCTTCTACTCTGCTTGGCGAAGACATGGCGTTTGCTTGCAGCGCAATGACGGAGTGACAGATATCAGCAACAACATAGACGAAATCTGACGAAACCCTAGATGCACCTTGCTCTGCCTACAGAACACACATGATTACCAAATTCAAATCGAGATCAAATAGCCTACTTATGGAAAAAAATACATAAGCAAAAAACACAGCAACGCTATGAGAATCACAAAACTAGATGACGGGACGATCACGACAGAGGGCACCAGAAACGTACCACAAAAAAGGGGATGAACGGCGGCGGCGGGGGTCGGGGGCGGGAACGGAGGGGAAAGGGCTGGGGGAGCAGAGAGGAAACGGGTGGGGGAGCGGACGGGGGCATGGAATGCAGGAATATGGACCTCTTGAGGACGGCCGTTCCACGGGCGACGGCTGTTGCTGCGGGCGACGGTGGATTTGCTCGAGGGTGAGATGTCTTGGGAGGAGCTGCAAGGGAGGGGAGATGTTTCTTTTCGGTCTCTCCCTATGAGCGGAGCAGTGGGAGCGCCTGGGAGGGCCATGTGCGAGGCCCACGTGGGAAAGAGTTACATAAAACGGGCCGGCCCAAAACGGCCCGGCTAAATTAGACGGACCAGATTGAAACAAAAGAAATTAGTACCAGATGCAGTTACCTGTGCTGGAAAATGGAGTTCGGATAGTCAAACAAATAAATACATGCAGTTCGTAAAAATAGTTAAAGTCAAAAAAAACAACGCGCGTGTTAAGATAACGCGCCCAAAAAAAATTCTACCTTCAAATAAGTGTCACAACAACAAAAATGGGGGGGGGGGCAACCCCCCCACCCATGCCAGCGGCTGTAGCAAGTACACCCAAAACAGATGTAGTATGCTACTCTCGACTATGCAGTTCATTTTATTAGATGAAGCAGTGCGGTACCATAAGCAATGCAGTTTCAGAAACACATATAATACACGATCAAATCCGAGAAGTTGATTCGAGCGGTTGCATCGCCACAAACCCATGATCACAAGCGCAACCCCAACCCACGATCTGCACAACCACATCATAAGCGAGATCATGCAGTTCATCCACTGCGGCCATCTCCCCCCTTAAATTCAGACACCCGCCAAGGCTTTCTCATCCACAACAATGCAAGTCTCCATTGCCCTGCCACCAAATCCCTCCATCTCATCAATCTCCACAGAAGACACCAAGCACCACTGTCGGTCATGGGGTTCATCGATGAGTACACGCAGGTGGAGGCCCATGGCAACACCAAGTTGCACGTGACCCACACCAATGACAAGAAGCAGATGGCGACCTCCCTCGAGCAGTACGAGAGCCACCTCAGGCTCCAGTGCCACAAGATCGTCGGAATTGACCTCGAGTACACCAACGAGCCTGAGAAGACGCAGAAACCTGCCCTCGTCCAACTCTCCGTCCGCAAGACTTAGCCGGTGCTGCTCTTCCAACTGAGCGCCACTAAAAGGTGCACCGTCTTCGACAACTTCCTCGCCGACCCCAGGTACACGTTTGTTGGCTTCTCCATTGGCGGCGACAAAACCAGGCTCGAGCGCATCAATCTAGAGGTCGCCAGCTTCGTCGACATCCAGAAGGAATGGAGGGTGCCCGAGGCCACCAAGGAGTTGGACTCCCTTGCAGACATCGCCGGCATGCTCGTCGACGACTACTACAACAACATGAAGAAGAAGATCACCGACAAAGAACACAGGCACTGGGACTCCCTGCCTCTGTCCATGAGGCACATCGAGTACACGGCAAAGGACGCGTACGCAGTGTACGAGATATGGAACCGCATCACCCTCACCCAGGACGGGCTTCGCCGTGCAAAGCTGGAGATGGAAGCCCCCCAAGAAGCACGGCAGGAACTGGTGAGACTTCACCTGGTGAAGAAGCAGATAGTGCCAGCCAAGAAAGTATCTCCAACATTGCTCGCGTCATTTTAGATTTATCATCAAATTTGCTTTCTGTTGTTTGCTTATGTAAAGTTAGTTTGCTTGTGATCGTTTGCTTTTGCTGAACTTAGCTTGCTTATTATACAGAATGGCTTGTAATGATGAACTTTGCTTATGTTATGAAGAACTTTATTTCAATTACAAAACTAGAGTTCAATATTACAACATACTGCAGTGCACATAAAGTATGTGATTCGACCAGTGCGCAAACGGACGAAGATGTGGTACACATAAGTGATGCATGTAGTGCAAAATGTGGACACATGGAGTACAGAATTATGACGAATGCAGTGCACAATGATCTAACTAAGTGGTGCACACCATATATTAGAAAAGAATACGTAAGAGGAAAACACCAACAAAAATTTGGCCAAGATGGAGTGCAAAAAATAGGATGCATGCACTACAAAAATGCTCCTGCATATGTAGTGCGAAATGTGGACACATGCAGTACAGAAGCATGACGAATGCAGTGCAAAATGATGTAACTAAGCAGTGCACACCCATTAATAGAAGATACGTAAGAGGAAAAATATGAAAAAAAATTGACCACCCAGGTCCAATCAGGCCCCAGCCAGTCTCGTATTAAGTCTACGCCCACAGTAGGCGAGTCCATTCTGAGCCACGATGCATGGGGCCGGGCACACAAGGGCACACAGGTCAGACAGGAAAGAGCAGCGAGCGCCGTGTATAAGCGCCCAATAAGTAACCAGAGGAATTCGAGAGCGTTGCCTCGCCAGGGCTTATAAACCGGTCCAGCGTGCTCTCAGCGGGCGAGGTGGGACTAAACATTAGTGCGCGCACACAGCGCACCGGGAACGAGTCGTGCTGGCAGGCCTACTTGGGCCGAATGCATTTTTGCTCCCCAACACAGGCCCAACATGCAAAGGGAGGCCACTAAAAATAAAAAACATTCCCACATACCACGAAAAACCACGGCCCAATAAAATAAAAACATTAACTAGAAAAATAAAAACACTAACACAATCCACGCATTCTGCAGTTTGTTTGCATACAAAATGCAGTTCGTTAGACTCAAGTAAGCAGAGCTGTTGCTTCTCAAATGCATTCTCATTGACTGAATCAGAATCCCTCCACAACCTAACAACAACCACAACATTTATTACTTTCGTTGCTCAATTGGCTACATAAAACCTATCCATCTCGTGCTCCAGACTCACACAACTCCTCCTCCCTTCCTCTTCTTCTTCAAATCGTAGATCTAGGGTTCCGCCCATCCCCAACTGTTCTCTGAATTTCCACTGAACCCGCCATGGATTGTTCATGCGGGTGCTTGGCAAGGATGGCGCCGATAGTGGACACATGTGTGTACGCCGATGGTCTGGAGCTCACCGACGCCGAGTGGCGCAGCAAGCTCGAGTGCCTGATGATACCCAACCGGCGGTTTCGGGCACCATTTCTTCATCGCCTCACATCTGTAGACCTGCAGGAAAGTTGGGTATGTTTTCTCCCTCACAATTTTTGACACAATCTAGGCTGCAAATCCACATCTGAATGTATATTTCCATCAATTTGTTTTGTAGTATCGACAATACAAATATTTGTATTGTTGTTCAGATTTGTCAGCTATTAAGACTAGATAGTTCTACCTATTTTTCTTAAGTATCACGCCAGGTATCAACACTAGTTAGATCAGAACCCCAACACACGAACAAAAAAGAGGTTCAATAGATCAGTGTTGCAGTTCTCTTAACATGCTAGCGAAGTACACTACAAATGACCTTGCAGTGCAAACATGTTACAGTATAATATATATTGTACTAAAACTAGAGGTCAATTTCATATATGAGTTTGTTCATACATTGCAACTACTTTATTAAATAGTAGTCATATATATGTACATATTTAAGTTAACATATATAGATCATCCTAAGATAAAGAAAAACATTTGGTGTTTACTTAAATTTTTTTTCCATCCATGCCAAAATGCAGAAACTGCCATCCACAATAATGTTTCCTGCTCCGAGTTCACGGAAGGTTACTTTGGAGACACAACACAAGAATGGTTATGCCGACATGCAAGCTGACTACCATATCGACTTTGAAGACTGCATCAACATAACTACTAGTTGGAAAGATTTTGTCTCCCAGAATGGCTTTGAGGCCGGAGAAGTGGCCATGGTGTTTTTCTACAAAGAAAAAGACTCTGTGAAGTTTACAATATTTGCATTGTAGGCTGTCTAAGATAAAGCAAGCCATCTGTGGCATATTTCTAATGCTTTGCTTATGCTGTATGCTTTTAAAATTATGTCCATCAGACACTTTGAACGGTGCCTTATTAATGTATGCGACCTCTTCTTCATCATTTTATCACCCTTTTAGACAAGTTTCTGGTGACAGAATGCAGTTATCTAATACACATAGTGTGGTCCTAAAATATAAAAAAATGCAGTCCTCTCAACAGTAACAATGCAATGCGAATGGTCAAAACTTTGCAGTTAACATATGATGTTCAAAAGAATTCTCACAGTATGCAGTTCAAAAAAATTGTCATAAAACTATTCAGCTAACACCAGCACAAAATAGACCATTTATTCTAACAGCAGAATAGCAGATTAACCATACTGCTAATGTAGTACAAAAAGTGCATATTATGCAGTTCTCTAAAACACAGAATGCAGTTTAAGAAAAGAGAAATCTCATAAGCTGCAATGACCACTGTAATACAGCTACAACGAAGTCCACTACTAATGAAAATGCAGTGCACTACAACATATGCCAAAACTGCAACAATAAAATTAAAGCAGTACAAATCCAGACATGTGGGAGACTAACAGAGGTGCCAATTCACTCGCACTTCCATAACTCGCCTAAAAATTTCCCAATCACTAAATAATCCAAAAATACCTCGCAAAAAATTACATCGAACATATGGTCACTGGACAAATAGCATGAGCTTTTCTTTAAAAATTGCAATTCAAAATATGAAGATTACAGCCGCAATACAATGAATTGAAATCAACAGTGACAGTAATTACAAGATTAAAAATTGCATCGACGCACTAAATCCAAAAAATCAACAAGAACAGAGGAGCGAACGAAGCTCACCCACCCACACAATCAAATTCGTAGGAATTGAAAACTAACTCCTAAAAATTACACAAATTCTAGAGTAAAGGGAGTGATTAAACAAACGCAATCAAAGAATTCCTACTAACAAACAACATCCGAGCGTCGAAAAGTCACATCCGACACGAACATGAACGAACAGAGCAAAGCTCGTCCGCCAAATCGCTCGATTTACAAAGATTTTAGTCATTTTTCCAGCAAATTACAATGAAAAAAGGTCAAATGGCGTCCAGAAACAAATTAAATCATCCTGCAACACCCGATTCCACACAGAACAGACGGGCGGACCCTCAAAAAATGATGCAATTCTCCCATAAAGCATTGCAGTGCTCACCGTACAAAGATGTAGTACACTTGTGTTGAGCTTGCAGTGCGGAAGTGTTAGCAGAATAACTATTCTGCTAATATTAGCGGAATAGACCGGCTGTATACATATATACATACATATATATATATAGATACATATATATATATATATATATATGTATGTATATATATATATGCATTTTGCCCCATTCCTCCGATCATATTTTCTTATGGGCCGCCCCAATGCCAATAGGACAACCATATGAAAATATACCTAGGCTTCCTCTATTAGATTTCTGCTTTTTGTTCTTCTTATCATTCTTACTCATGTTCGAATCTGGTTTGTTAAAACTGGTATGTATGTATTCTTTCAAATATCTGGAGCAAAGGATCAAGCACTCATCGCTGCTATAGGACTCTGTAATTGAGCCTTCGGGCCTTGCTTCGTTACGCACCGTTGACTTGAGGTACCCAAGACTTCTCTCAACACGAAACATCCAACCATATTGGACAAGTCCCCTTAGTAGTGCCTCATCGAAAAGATGTACATCTAGGTACACCATTACATCGAAGAAAGCAGGTGGGAAGAGCTTCTCAAGCTTGCAAGAATTTCTGGAATGTTATCTCTCAATTGCTTCAGGATGTCGATTCTTAATGTCTTGCCACACAACTCCTTAAAGAACCTTCCTAGTAAAGCGATAGCCTCATACATCTGCTTGGAGACAATGCCTCTAAGACCAACTGCTAATATAGTCTGCAGGAGTATGTCGTAAGCATGCGTCTTCATACCATGTAATTTACTAGTCCCAGCATCCACATATGTTGCCAAGTTTGCAGCATGACCATCTGGGAATTTCACATTAGCCAGAAACTTGCACAGCTTTATGTTGTATTCCTTGCTAAGTGTCCATGGTGTAGGATACTTTTTGTAAGAACCGTTCTTCTTCAGATCTTCTTGCAGCCAATGATGATCCCACATCTTCGTATTCTGTAAATCCAATCTTGGGCTGATGGTATCCTTGTTCTTACCATCAAGTTCAAGGAGTGTACCAATGATACTCTAACATATGTTCTTCTCAATGTGCATAACATCCATGTTGTGAGGTAGCAAGATATCCTTCCAGTATGGCAAATCATGTAATCTGGCCCTCAGGTGCCATGTGGGATTATTATCCGTGCACTTTCTATTTCTACTTGCATTACCAGGGTACTTCCCTGGTTTGAAATTCTCCTTAGCAAGTTGTAAGTACTGAACAACTTCTTCACTTGTGAACATCCTTGGTCGACCCCTATGCTCTGTCTTGTTTGTAAACGGTTTTGCCTGTCTTCAAAAATGATGTTTTCTAGGAAGGAATCCACGATGGCCAATGTATCCAATTTTATTTTTCAGTTTCTAAAAGCAAGGACTCTCATCGCAATGCACCCATGTGAAATAACACTTTGTGCTCCAACCGAAGGTTGTGCCATACGCAGGATAATCATGAATGGCCAAAAAAAGCATTGAATGCAAATTGAAAGGTTTTCCCATGCATAAATCTGTTGTTTCCACACCAACCCACACCGTCTGCATATGTGCTATCAGTGGCTGCATAAATACATGAAAATCCTTTCCTGATGAGTATTTTCTAGGAATCATCAATGCCATCATGAAATTGGATAGGTCCATGGACATCCAGGGTGCGAAGTTGTATGGAATGACAAAAATAGACCACATACTATATGCACTACTCATGTATCCAAAGGGATTGATTTGATTAGTTGCAAATCCAAACCTAAAGTTGCAAGCATCTTTAGAAAATTCTCCATGTTTCCCATCAAAGTACTTCCATGCATCGCCATCAGCGTGGCGCCTCATTACATTAGCCTCTTGAAACCTCTTTTGCTTCGTGCCCCTGGGTGTGCTCTGGTATTTCCCTTCAAGAAAAAAATCTTTGTAACCGAGATTATTGGAAAGTATCAAAGGATATTGTGAGGAACCTTTTTGTTTCCATTGATGTGTCTCCACCTTGATGTACCACAGTGGAGATAGTGAGTACTGTTGGCATAGTCACCCCAGTACACAATGTAGTGATACTTGCATACATGAATTGTCTGATATCCAAGACAAACATCAGAAAGAGCTCTCTTAGCATCACCATAAGATTTCGGAAATTCCACCTTAGGCAAAGAAGTATTCACCAACTGACAAAACATATTGAATGTCTTGTTGGTCAAACACGATAGTCTAACATATGTTCTTCTCAATGTGGATAACATGCATGTTGTGAGGTAGCAAGATATCCTTATAGTATGGCAAATCATGTAATCTCGCCCTTAGGTGCCATGTGGGATTATTATTCGTGCACTTTCTCTTTCTACTTGCATTACCAGGGTACTTGCTTGGTTTGAAATTCTCCTTAGCAAGTTGTAAGTACTGACCAACTTCTTCACTTATGAACATCCTTTGTCGACCCCTATGCTCTGTCTTGTTTGTAAACTGTTTTTCCTATCTTCAAAAATGATGTTTTCTAGGAAGGAATCCATGATGGCCAATTTATCCATTTTTATTTTTCAATTTCTAAAAGCAAGGACTCTCATCGCAATGCACCCATGCGAAATAGCACTTTGTGCTCCAACCGAATGTAGTGCCATATGCAGGATAACCATGAATGGCCAAAATAAGCATTGAATGCAAATTGAAAGGTTTTCCCGTGCATACATCTGCTGTTTCCACACCAACCCTCACCGTGTGCATATCTACTACCAGTGGCTGCATAAATACATGAAAATCCTTTCCTGATGAGTATTTTCTAGGAATCATCAATGACATCATGAAATTGGATTGGTCCATGGACATCCAGGGTGGGAAGTTGTATAGAATGGCAAAAACAGATCACATACTATATGCACTACTCATGTGTCCAAAGGGATTGAATCCATTAGTTGCAAATCCAAACCTCAAGTTGCGAGCATCTTTAGAAAATTCTCCATGTTTCCCGTCGAAGTACTTCCATGCATCGCCATTAGCTGGGTGCCTCATTACATTAGCCTCTTCAACCCTCTTTTCCTTTGTGCCAGTGAGTGTGCTCTGATATTTCCCTCGAAGAAAAAATCTTTGTAACCGGGATTATTGGAAAGTATTGAAGGATATTGTGAGGAACCTTTTTGTTTCCATCGATGTGTCTCCACCTTGATGTACCACGGTGGGGACAGTGAGTACTGTTGGCATAGTCTCCCCAATACACAATGTAGTGATACTTGCATACATGAATTGTCTGATATCCAAGACAAACATCAGAAAGAGCTCTCTTAGCATCACCATAAGATTTCAGAAAGTCCACCTTAGGCAAAGCAATATTCAACAACTGACAAAGCATATTGAATGTCTTGTTGTTCATACGCATATATATTTCGATATGAAGCACCATGATAATGAACGCCATCCGTGTTATACTACTACACTCCTTGTGAAGGGGTTTCATTGCTTCTTAGTTGATCTTCATAAAAATGTCCAACCCAACAGACGCATCTTATATATCTCCACATGTTCTGCTCATGTCATCAAGTAGAGCTCCCACCATATCAAACACTGATTGTTGGGGCTGGAAATATGCCCTAGAGGCAATAATATTTGTATTATTATATTTCCATATTCATAATTAAAGAGTTTATATTCTATGCTATAACTGCTATGATCCTGGAATATGCTATTCAGTAGAAAACTCATATGCATGTGTGGAATGATAAACGTTTAAATAAAAGATTCCTAATCTTGCCTCTAGGACTAGGTCAATTGTGGTTGGTGATCACATTCTTTGGATCTTAGGATATCGTTTTAAGTGTTAAACGATAGTCCTCAAACAACATTGAGATTATGACGTTGGAAGAACGATCATATTGAATTGATCCAAACATGTCTGTTATGAATTGAGTAATATCGTCTATAATCAATTGTAATAACACGGAGTGTTAACGTGTGATTTTGCTCCTTAGACTATGAGAGCATCGTAGTCACTTTTAACCGTACGGTGGGCTTTGAGGTTGCTCAAACGTCACCTGTAACACGGTGATCATAACGACAACTTACGGGTTTATCGGGAAGTGTGCAAGTGACTAGATAGCTAGAGACTGGGATTTGCTCCTCCGATTATGGAGAGATATTCTTAGGGCCCTCTCTGTGTGACGGCATCCATCATCGTCTGGCAAACACAAGTGACTACGTCACAGGGATGTCGGAACAAAACAACGAGAAAAAGGAACAAAATCGGTAATGAGGATTTCGGTTTTGTAAAGTATCATGAAGCAAAGGTACCATCATATGATAACCAAAGGTTCACTCGAATATCATTCGTGTGCTCACTGGGACCGATATGGATGTCCACGGTCCTGGTATCGGTCATTGGACGAAGGGTTTCGTTCATGTCTATGAGTTACCGAACCGACATGGTCACAAGATTAAGGAAATCATGATATGCTGCGAGTTAGTAGGATAGGGGTGATGAGAATATATCGTGTAATTGTTTCATTAATATTTATAATAGTTCTAAGAGGATCCAGAAGCGTTCCGGGGTCAGCGGAAGGGTTTCGGTGAATATCGGCTATTACCGATATATATATAGGTGGAAAATGTTTCCTAGAATGTTAAATTATATATATAATGGTTTGAAAGTATTTCAAACTATTTTCTATTTAATTAAATATTAACATGACTTAAAAGGCCAAGAGGTGGAACGTAACTTGGGCACAAAGGCCCAAATTGGGAGGTGCCTCCCTTCCCTAACGAAGGAGGCCGAATTGGAGTGGTGGAGGAGTCCAACGACTCCACCTTGGGCGTCCAAAGGGGAGGGGCTTTCCCTCTCCTTGTGGCGCCCCTCCTATCCCATCCAACCTATACATACTAGAGGATTTCCACCCTTTTGACACACAAGTTTTGGAGCCTCCTCTAGTTCTTCTAGTTCTAGTTCTAGTTGGTCCTAGTTGACTAATTAGAGCTAGACTAATCCTATAATCCTCATAATAAGAAGCCCCATGTGGTTCTAATCTCCTCCCTCTAATTCTCCAGTGACGATTAGGTCTAGATGGCGCAGCGCTGCAGGATTGTGAAGGCCACATGCTTGCAACCAAGTAGAGAGGTTGTGCTATCGGTCTTATGTTCGAAGGACTGTTCATGGGTGGTTCGCAGGATCATTCATCAATGGTTCGAGGGACTCCAAGTATGGTCTGCACTGACATGTTCTTCTTCCGCTGCAACTCGGTGAAGGTAACCACTACAAAAAAAGACACATCCGTGACATTATGGCCTGAACGAATTTTTTTTTCTATCATGCTTCTGACACTTCTATGACGATAATTGTGACAAAAACACATATCATCATAGATGTGGTGGGCTCCTACTTCTATGACAAAAAATCATGAAAGAAATTGGGCTTTTCATCCTGGGCGGGATGGAGACGCACTTGAGAGGCATTCTTTGGGCCGTCCATGAAGGAAAAAATCGTGGTAGAAGTGAGGGAGTCCTGGACTAGGGGGTTCTTGGGCTGCTGACCTATCTCTCATGGGCCGGACAGGTGGGCCGCACTACAACTGCTAGAAGACCAAGCTATGAGGTGGCTTCATATCCGGACAGGAGATCTTTGGTGCCTTGGTGTGTCTTCCAAGTCAAGATAAGAAGATTCGGCATGATTATTCCTTCCTTGTAACCGACTAAGTGTAACCCTAATACCCCTGGTGTCTATATAAACCGGAGGCTTTAGTCCGTACAGGCTAGAACAACAACCATCATCCTAATCATCTAGGGTTTAGTTCATCTAATCTCATGGTAGATCAACTCTGTAATCATCCTATACACCTCAATATAATCAAGTAGGACGTAGGGTTTTACCTCTTAGAGAGGGCCCGAACTTGGGTAAACATCGTGTCCTTCGTCCCTTGTTCCCCATCGATCCAAGATCCACAGCTCGGGACCCCCTACCCAAGATCCGCCGATTCTGACACCGACATTGGTGCTTTCATTGAGAGTTCCGCTGTGGGGTCGCCGAAAGGATTAATGTCTCGCCTATTCATCAATGACGCCATCCACACCAGGGACATCTTCGTCCCCGGCCAGGTTTTCGCGTTTGGCAGTGTCGTACTGCACTGATCCAACCGGCCGTCTCGGCCAGGATGGAAGCTTCGTCCCCGTTCAGGAGATTAGGTTCAGGAACCTAGAGTTCACCGCCGACTCCCGCGGAGATCTTACTCCAGCAACATTCTTCAGCTCCCCTTGAGAAACTTACTGATCCGGATGCTTTAACTTCGGGAGTAGTAAACTGAATGGGAACTGATGTCATATGGAGACCGGCCTTAAAGCCCGACCCTGTCAGTTCGACCGGGCTGGTTCCGGCCGAACACCGCCTGGGCACAACCTCGAACGTCCCCGGAGCGACTACATTGCGGGTCAGTCCCGAATATTCAGACGGCTTGCACCCGGCAGACCTTTCCTCATTGAATGATCTGCTAGACTGAATCCAAGCCATGGGAATCTCTGATAGCCAATCCTCGGTCTACAATCACATCGAGCTCAAGCCCGATAATAGGGAAATTTACATCCCACCCATCACACACCTCATCGCCACCATCGAGGACTTGGCCGAGGGCTCGCATTCACCAAAGCTAAAAACAAGCTATGTCCGGGTTTGCGATTATCTCGCCCAGGGCCGGGAGTCCGATATTCGCCCCGAAGAGAGCCCATAACCAAGCCTCGACTTGAAACATGACCTCAATTCTGTGCGACAGTATGTGGACAGTCCGGATTCCAAACTTGGCGTACCTGATATTCCGGGGGTGCTGGACACCGCCACCAAAGTTCTGGATACGCAACCCATTGGAACACAAAGTTTTTTCCCACCCACCCCCACGTTGAGTACTCCCCAAGTAACTCGGGAAATCCCGATATATGGGATTTGATGTATGTAAAGCAGCAGCTCAGAGAAACGGTCCATCACTTCTGGGCTAGATTCCTCCTTGTCAAAGACAGGATGACGGATTGCTGCAACCAAGAAATCATGGCAACCTTTTGGTTTAACTGTCGAGACGAAGGAATCTTGAATGCCCTCGCCCATCGCCATGTGCAAAGCTTCACCGAATTATTGGATGTGGTACGCAAATATTGCACAATGGAAAGCGCCTGGAAAGCAGAACAAATGCGTGTGGAATCAACCCATGCCGAGCAACCCAGCAAAGCTTGGGCAAAACGCGTATACCCATGGTAGTCGCCCGAACATGAGCCCGCGGAAAAGAAGAATAGATCCCTCGCCGGACCCAGAACAGTCCTGGATGAGCTACTGGACAAACCATGCCCCATACACTTGGTCTTGCTGAACACAAATCCAACCCACAGCCTTCGAGCATGTTGGGTGACCAGGCAGGTGGCTAAGAGTGGCGAAGCTATCCTCAGACTCACACCCCCTAGCAGACGATCAGCAGCACCCCCATACAACAACAATGATGTTCTGACGATCTACGAGACATTCGCCTCAAATAATCAGAGGAAAAGAGCCCTTCGAGAGCTCGGCCAAGTCCACCAGGTGACAGCCACAAATTTATGGACGGATACACCAATCACCTTCGATGAAGAAGACAAACCAATGGCCCGCCCCGTCCGAGCACCCGCCGCACTAGTCCTCGACCCTATAGTGGATATCTTTAGACTAACCAAGGTGCTTATGGACAGAGGCAGCATCTAAACCTCATTTATGAGGATACCCTTGAAAAAATGCAGTTCGACAGATCCCGCGTCGAACAAAGCTACACTACCTTTCGAGGAATTATCCCCGGCAGAGAGGCACGCTGCTTCGGACGAGTCACTCTCGATGTAGTATTCAGCACCCCCGAGAACTATAGGTCCGAAGAACTACTCTTGCACATTGTACCCTTCCATAGCGGATACCACGCCCTATTGGGGCACGATGCATTCTCGAGGTTTCAGGCCATACCACATTACGGGTATATGAAACTCAAAATGCCAGGGCCCAATGGCATGATCACAATCGCAAGCGATCCGGATAAAGCCCTTCTAGTTGAAAGCAAAACATCATCGCTTGCCCTCGAAGCATTATCTGAGGCTCTCGCAGCCGAGGAATTAACTACCCTCCATGCAATGGTGGACAGGGACGACATGTTCCTCAGTAAAAGGTCCAAATCCATATCGTTCAAACCAGCTGATGAAATAGTCAAATTCCAAGTGCATCCAACGGATCCCAATAAAACAACGTCCATTGGAGCCCAGCTGGAACTCGCTGTCGATGAAGCATTGTCGACATGCTGCGCAAAAACTAGGACATATTTGCCTGGCACCCTTCGGATATGCCAGGAATACCACGAAGACTAGCGGAGCATAGCCTGAATATAATCAAGGGCTTCAAGTAGTTAAACAGGCGCTGCGCCGATTTTCCAAACCCAAGCGTCAAGCCATGGGGGAAGAATTAGCAAAATTACTTGAAGCCGGATTCATCCGAGAAATAAAACACCCCGAGTGGTTGGCAAATCTGGTCATGGTTCCCAAGAAAGACATATCTTGGCGGCTATGCATCAATTTTAAAGACCTAAATAAAGCCTTCCCTAAAGATCCCTTCCCCTTACCCCAAATAGACTAGATCATTGACGCCACCACCGGACATGACTCATTGTGCTTCCTCGATGCCTACTCCGGATACATAAAATCAAGATGAAGGAATCCGACCAAGCCGCAACCGCCTTCATCACCCCCTATGGGCCATTCTGCTTCAACACAACGCCCTTCGAGTGAAAGAACACAGGCGCCACATATCAGCTTGTGGTTCAAACTTGCCTGGAAAACCAAATCGGCAAAACAGTCCAAGCATATATATACGACTTGGTCATTAAAACCAAACATGTTAGCTAGTTGGTGGACAACCTCCGCCAGACCTTCGAAAATTTGCGGGCTTACGATATACGGCTCAACCTGGACAAATGTGTCTTCGGGGTCCCTGCTGGAAAACTGCTCGGATTCATTGTTTCCCACAGGGGGATAGAGGCCAATCCGGCTAAAATACGAGCCTTATCCCATCTAGCAATGCCCACGGAGCTTAAACACGTCCAGAAGATGGCAGGCTGCATGGCAGCATTGAGCCTCTTCATCTCCCGCTCTACAGATTGCTCAAAAAGACCAAAAATTCGAGTGGACCAATGAAGCAACTGCTGCACTGGAGGAAATAAAAACACTACTAGCAGGCAACCCTATACTAGCAGCACCCGGCATAGGCGAACCCATGTTATTATACATCTCGGCCACAAATCATGTGGTGAGCGCAGTACTCGTGGTAGAACACGAAGCAGAGGGCCACAAGTTCCGGGTGCAGAAGCCAGTCTACTATGTATCAGAAGTGCTTACCCCGTGCAAATCCCGGTATCCACATTATCAGAAGATAGCCTATACAGTTTTCATGGCATCCTGAAAGCTCCGACACTACTTTCAAGAGTGTCCGGTCACAGTGGCATCCGAGGTACTCTTGAATGACATCATCAACAACAGGGACGCCACAGGCCGCATTGCCAAATGGGCCATAGAGCTCCTTCCCTTGGAAATTGTGTACAAAATGTGCCGAGCTATTAAATCTCAGGTGTTGGCCGATTTTCTGGCCGAATGGATAGAAGCCGAGCTCCCCCGGGAATATTGTACATACTCACATTGGACAATGTACTTTGACGGCTCCAAGATGTTAGTCGGACTAGGGGCTAGGGTGATCCTTACATCTCCCACGGGTGACAATATCTGATATGTACTACAGATTATGTACACGGATTCTAACAACGCAGCTGAATACGAGGACCTATTGCATGGTCTTCAGATGGCAACGTTAATGGGCGTACAACGGCTCGAGGTGCGGGGAGACCCTAACCTCGCCATCTCCCAAGTCAACGGCAAATTTGATGCCAAAGACCCAAAAACGGCGGCATAGCAGAATGTAGTCCTTAAAATATCAGCCCGGTTTGAAGGCTTAGAATTTCACCATGTCTCTAGAGACAACAATCAAGCTACAGACGTCCTTGCCCGCATGGGCGCTAAACATGACCCAGTCCCAAAGAACACCCGTTTAGAATGGCTTTTGAAGCCATCCATGGTGTGGCAGGATGGGGATAAGGACGTGGCAGCCAATGGCTCCAAACAGATCATCCCTCCGGCCATTGAGCCAGACGATGACATCATCGCTGGCTCGGCGCTCTAAGAAACACCTTCGGCTCATGAAGTCATGGCTGTAATCGCACCATGGACAAAGCCCTTACTTTCCTACCTTCTACGATAAGAGCTCCCCGATACCAGACCGAGGCACGGCGCATAGTCCAGCATTCTAAAGCCAACAAGGTCCACGAGGGTAAGCTGTACAAGAAAAGCACTACTGGAGTCCTCCAGAGATGCATATCTGAAGAGGAGGGGCAACAACTTTCGGCTGAGATACATGCTGGCATGGGCAGTCACCACGCGGCAGCTCGGGCCATGGTAAGCAAGGCCTTCCAAGCAGGGTTTTTTTGGCCCATCGCTCGTGCGGACCCACACACTCTAGTCCAACACTGTGTCGGATGCCAGCTTTTTGCAAATCAAAGCCACATGCCCCCACAGCTCTTCGGACAATATCGATTACCTGGCCTTTTGTGGTCTGGGGGCTGGACATGGTCGGACCACTTAAAGGGGGGACCAAGAAAAAGAAATACTTAATGGTTATGGTCGAAAAATTCACTAAATGGATCGAGGCAAAACCAGTAACCTCAGCAAAGTCTGGACCAGTCATCGACTTTATATCTGGCGTTGTACACCATTACGGTGTCCCTCATAGCATAATAACGGATAATGGATCCAATTTTATAGCCCAGGAAGTCAAAGACTGGTGCGCTAACATGGGCATCAAGGTCGACTATGCTTTGGTGTACCACCCACAGACCAACGGATAGGTTAAACGGACCAATGGACTAATCATGAGTGGCATAAAAGCCTCGTCTAGTCCGTTCCCTGAAGGAATCTGATTGCCACTGGGTGGACGAGCTTGACTCCGTATTATGGGGATTGTGCACCACCCCCAACCGGCCAACGGGATAAACGTGTTTTTCATGGTGTACGGCGCAGAAGAAGTCCTCCCATGCGACTTCATTCATGACGCACCTAGAGTGCGCATGTACGAAGAAAAGGAAGCCAAGTTGGATCGGCAGGACGACCTGGACGCCCTGGAAGGCGAGCGCGGCATAGCTCAGGCTCGCTCTACATTCTATCAATAGCAGGGCCGCCGCTACCAGAGAAGAGAAGTTCGGGCGAAGGCATACAACGTAGGCGAATTCGTCCTCCGTCTCCCTGAGAAGTAGAATAACAAGCTCTCGCCCAAATGGGAGGGTCCTTTCATAATCGATGAAGTGCTAGCAGGAGGAGCATATCATCTTGGCAACCTAGTGGACAATCGCCTCGAACCAAATCCATGGAACACAGCTCGGCTTCGGCGCTTCTACGGCTAGTCCGGTGTCGTCACTTTAACTAGCCTTTTCTTTGTTATAGTTTTTACTTTTTTTTTTTTACTTTTTAGGGAGTTAGCAACTCCCGGGCTATGCTCGGATAAAACGAACTGCTTTAGGCTCTTTAAGTATACATCTTCAAATGTACTACCCCGATCTACCTAGGGGCTCCTTCAAAGAAGCCAATTAATATAATTTTTGTGCACATATTCGCCTTTGTCGTGTTTGCACCCTTCCCGTACCATTTCAACCCATCATATGCACCAATTTGACTTAAGTTTTTGCCAAGCTAGGTTGCCTGGCTCCTGTGCTTACCCCCTACATTCCTGATTGTTCGGCTAGGGGTAAAGGGAGCACCTCTATGATTGCTATGACCGGGTCAGCCGCATACGTACCTCAGCCGGGTTGAAGCCGAAAGCTAGCATTCTTAAGAAAATAATGGGTCAGCCATAAGGGAAGTGAAAATAATTGGGTGTTCACCACAAAAATTGATGCGAAGCATCCAACGGTCATCCCCATGGACCTACCTTTGTCTCCCACGATACCACATGGACCAATGACTAGAGCTCGAGCAAGTGCTGTCGAAACTAAGGTGAACTCGTTCCTCTCCGAACTACGACTTTCTTCCTGTGAGACATGGCTACTACCTCAAGTAGAAACCCTATGTGTGATCAAGTACTTAGAGTGAAGCCAGCCACTATATCAATGGACGAGCTAGCAAGGGCGCCATGTATAAGGACCAAGAAGAAGAGCTGCTAGGAAAACTACAGCCACCGGACGACCGGACCAGGCCGGATGAAAGACACCTGAAGACTTCACCAGCCTAAGGACCCACCTAGCGAGTGCTACAGTGGCCGGACGTCCGACACCTCCCAGCGACTGGACGACCGAGCCCCTCCGGACATCCAGTGCCTCCCAACAGAACGGGAATTACCAGAATTCCGAAGACCTCTGGACGACCGAGCATCGAACGTCCGACACCCACCGGATATCCGACAACGCCTGACCAGAGCCGAATCACCGGACGACCGGACCCTCGTGAGCCACCTTACGTCCGAAACCCATCAGACGTCCGACGCCTGTCTGCGCAGAGTGACTAGGACCGAGGCCCATGTACCCATTCGCCCTCCTAGACTATATATACTGCTCCTCCTCCCTCTTATTAGGGTTAGCAAAGGATTAGCTCATTTTAGAGATAGAGCTTTGCTCATCCACTTGATACATACTCCATTGGAGAACGAGGCCTCCACAGAGAAGATCCCAAGTGGATTCACGACCCTGCAAAGGAAGGTCCCCTCATGGATTCAAGACCCCGTCTCCGGATCGGGAAGAACTACCACCTCTTGTATCATCCCTTGTTGTGTTTGAATCTTGTATCACTCTTTATGTTCATGGATCTAGCACATGTGTGATCGTTCTCGTTGATCTGAGTGTTTCTCCTCGTGTTTCCCCTTGTGTGTTCTTCGTAGGATCCCCTCCATTTCGTGAAAGATCGACCCCTAGGGTTCCACCCAACATAAAAAATCCTGGGGTTTGGTTCTCAAAATGACTAACACCCGTATACTGTAGGTATCGGGATACAACGTCTATGGTCAACATGACAAACCCGAAGAAAGGAACCCATGGAGGAACTATTTTCTTCGGAAGATGTTTCTTACGTTAAAAAGTAATATAACATAACTCTTCGCACGCGCTTTTGTCTTTTTACACCAAATGGTCGGATTGCCTGGTTACCCGAAGTGATTTCCTGTTGCCTCAGGTTAGATAGTACGGAACACTCCTCGACCACAGGCTGGGGAGGGGGAAGCCGATGGCCGGTTAAGACAACGTTTATAGTGAGGATAGAGCATGATTGATGTACAGTACATAGATACATAGAATCAAACGCCCTGCTCCTTGTCAATATTATCTATCAAGCTATCTAGGGCACAGTCCTCTTGGGAGTACCAGGCAGCAGGCATCACTTGGTCATACACCAGGCGGAGCGGTATTTCTCGCCCATCCAGCCCCACCTGCCCAACACGAGCCATATGCTTTGGCTCGAGTTTGGTAAAACGGGCTTCACCATTGCCCAGCCCTCGCGCGCTCCTTCTGGGCAAGCCGATATCTTACATAACTCAAAGCGATACTGAGCTCCTTTGAAACGATTGGCCAATTCGGCCATCCCTTCTGGAGGCATCTCGATCGGCCATAACGCCTTGACCATGCTCTTCATAGCTTTCCGAGCTCGCTCATGCACAATGGACAGCTCCTTTAAAAGCTTCCCTCCAAATAAACTAACCTCTTCTTCGGGCCGTCCGGTCAGGAGACCTAATACAAGGCGTGATCACAATCCTTTACATTCATGCATTATGAATATCTACATGATCATAAGTTGAAATATCACTTACCGAACTTGTCGCCTTTCAATCTGTTGTTCTCCTCAAGGACTTGTGCCAATGGAGTTTCCAAACTCTCAATTTCTTTGGCCTGTTGTTGGTTTTCTGCCTTCAACTTATTCTTTTCCTCATGGCTTTATGTCAATACTCGGTGGCCAGCTTCATGCTTTGACTCGGCGTACCTTTGAGATTCTTTGGCCTCGTCCAGTTCCTTTTGTAGTTGACCTATGGATTTAGCTGCTATAAGGGAAGCATGTGTTAAACAAGGTACTCTAAATAATTCATGCGTTTTACAGCTTTTTCCTCACCATGGGCTTCGATGGTGAACTTCTTGACCTCCTCCAGTTCAGCTTTTGCAGCAGCCAACTATGTTCGGTTTAGCTCGAGGTCCTCGGACAGTTTCTTATTCTGTTCCCTCGAGGCCTACAAAATATGACAAATACATATACTCTCAGATCCTTAACTCGGCCGTCCTGCCCGAGTCAAGGCTCGGGGGCTACTGTGTTAGGATTTATGTTCGGTTTTTAAAACTCATCTCGTACCTCCATGTTGGTGCAAATGAGGTTGGCAATCCCCTCTAGACCTGTTCAGACTGCTCCGAGGTATGAGTCTACCGAATTAAACACATTGAATTCCTGGTCAGAAAATGCGACATGACACAAGGATTCCTTCCACCATCGGTGATTCATCACACTTTCTACTTCGGAATTGGTAACCGAGACATCCCCAGGATCCTCTAGAGGCTGGTCTGTGGCAGTATCTTCCGCATTGACCCCGGCCCGCGCCGAGGATCTTAGTTCAGGATTACGCCCTGACACCTCCTGATGCGAAGCATCCTACGGTCATCCCCATGTACACTTCAACTACTCCCCAAGCCCCAAGTGCACCTACGATGAGAGCTCGAGCATGTGCCATTGGACATAAGGTACCAAGGAACCAACAAGGAGAAGGAATGGTGCGAGATGGACACCGAGAGCATGGAGAGGGATTTTCCCAGCGCAGAGATAGAGGTACAACCGCCCAACTACCGGTCAACTACCGCCCAACCGGTACAACCGCTCACCTACCGCCCAACTACCGGTCCGCATTCTGTAATCGAGCCGTGCAAGACCAGTACATCCTTGGTTGTTCTCCCAGTGTCAGCATGACCGGTACAACCGGTCCTCCCACCAGTACAACCGGTCCCTTCTTCCGTGAACACCCCCAAGAACCTGTACCTGAGCTCCTAGCGGTACAACCGCTCACGTAACCGGTACAACTGGTCTGCCTGCACGCAGTAAAAGGTCAACGACCCATGTAACCCCCATCCTATCCCTTGGACTATAAGTACTCGTCCCCTAGCTCCGAATTAGGGTTAGCATTAGTTTAGCTCATTTTAGAGATAGAACTTTGCTCATCCACTTGATACATACTCCATTGGAGTTGAGGCCTCCTAGGAGAAAATCCCCCCAAGTGGAATCAATACCCCGTCTAGGGAAGATCCCCTCATGAATTCAAGCCCCCATCTCCTCACGAATTGGGAAGAACTTGCTACCGTCTGTATTGTCCTTTGTTGGATTTGAATCATGTATCTCCCTGTGTGTTCATGGAAAGAGCACATGTGTGATCGTTTCTTGTTGATTTGAGTGTTTCCTCTTGTTTCCCCTCGTGTTTTCCCTCGTGTGTTCGTCATGTTCTTCGGGAATCCCCCTACAAATCATGAAAGATCAGCCTCTATGGTTCCAACCTACATCATCTTGATATCATGAGCCATGTTGATCACGAATTTGGAGTCCCTACCCCCACTTTCTAGACTTATTTTGTGTGTTTTTGTCCAATTTCGAAAATCTCCACAAAAAGAGCCATAACAAAAAAATTTGTGATCTGTTCGTTTGATGAGATTATGTTGATTTTGATCCATGGATTTGTTGTGTTTTGAGTGGATATAGCTTTCCCCCACCTCCCCACCATGAATTCCATCCCAAATTTTCTTTTCCCCCTCCTATTTGGCACCAAAATTTCGAGTTCGGTCTGCCCCAAGCCCATCCCTACCTAGATCTAAGAGTTTTCCTGAGACAAGTGGAACAACTGGCCCCCAAGGCGGTACAACCGCTCCCCTGTCACCTGATACATTCGCCACCACAAAACTGGAAGCCTAGGATGCTCCAGGAGCAGTACAACCACCCTCGCAAGCGGTACAACCGCCCCTCCCAGATTCAGCCTTGGCTGATTGACCGTTTTAACCATAACTAATTCACCCGAAGTCCCATTTTTCTGTTCTTTAGCTCGTTCTTTAGCTATTGACATCCCCCATCCCACAAAAATACTTCCAACATCATTTGACTCCATCAAATTTTTGGAACTTTGGCATTTTTGCCTAGGGCCTTGACCACATCATCTGCATTACCACCATAGCCTTCCGCAACCTAACCCTTTTTGCTTTCCATAGCATTTGTGGTTGCTTGAATAGTGATTCGAGTCTCCTAAGGTGCTTCGGCTACTTAGGGACGGTTCCTTCATCATCAACCACCACCATAGCTTCCACAAAACCACCACCGCATTCCGCTACCACCATTTGACATTTGCCTTTGGAGATTTTGAGTTTACGGTTTTTCCGTTTCCTAGAGTGTTTAGGCTAACTAGGAACGGTTCAACATTGACAACACCGTCGCTCGACTTCGTCAAGGATTCGACATCGACCATGTTCACCATTTTGACACCCTAACCGTAAGCAAGAACGGTAACCTCTATATCATCTTGGTATCATGGTATCCCATCTTTGTACATTCATTCTTGCCATTGCATTGTTAACCCGAGCCCATTTTGCCTCACTTTCCTATCGAGTCTAGCCACTGAGTATTGCCGGCAACGTTACTTGTGCACATTAGTGATCCGCACCTTCCATTGCATCCATACCATATCATCTTGCTATCCTCATCTTGGTATCATCATATCATCTCTTGTGCCACAAGTTTATTCTTGCATACTATCGGTGCAACGAACATCTGCGTTTGTTGACCGAACTCATACACACGCGTGCTGACGATTGTACATCCAACACCAACATGTAATGCAAGGTCGAGCCAGAGAAGCCGCTCTTCATGAGATAAAGGAGAGCATTAAGAAGAACAAGGCAGCAGGATATCACCTTGGGAAGGCCTCCCTTGCCGGGCAGGAGAGCCCGGCCAGGTCGAGACCGCCCCGAAGGCAAGTCTAGAATCACCTTGGCAAGCCTGCCGGGGACGCCAAGACAAAACCGCCGCCAAGACACCACCGCTCCACCGCACCTCGACACTAGTCACTTATCAATGCGGTGTCAAGGCCCCCAGGAGATTAAGTGGCACCCACTAAGCATGTGGCAGCTTGTTGGATGACAGATCACACCTATTTGACACCCGTCCAGAGGCGTGTCAAGATGATAAGCAGAAGATGGCTAAGCGGCGATATATGCTTGCCGGGGATGCACCCCCACACGCCACCTATGGTAGCATTTATGGCATTTTGTCCTAAGTGCCAGAGTTAGGTATGATAGCACTGTTGGCTATCTAATCACAAGATAATGTCTGTTTTGCCACTTTGGTTACCCCTTGAGCTATAGAAGGAGGTCCAAGGCAACCTAGAGGGGGATTCGGACCCTCACACACTTGTACTAGTGTAGCAGCTCTCCCCGAGGCCGCCTTGCCAGGCTTGAGCTCTGCGTGTTCGTCGTGTTCCTCCATCCAATCCACCAAAGCAGGAGTCGGGTTTTACGCTTCTCAGCGGCCCGAACCTGGGTAAAAACTACAGAGTCACATCGTCGTGCTGCCTCATGGCCTCCTCTTTGTGCAACGTGATCTCCCCCCTGCCGAATCACAAAGGGGCCCGTGGCCCTATAGGTGATCGTGTCCACCCACGACATCCTGGGCGCGCCAGGTAGGGGGAATCGCTTGCGCCAACCTGAAGTCGTGAACAGTGCGTCGATCTTCATCATCGTCTTCTCCGTCCATGGCGCCCAAGAAGAAACCCGGCACGACCGCACACCCCTCTACTTCGAAGGCCCCCTCGAACGCAGTCGTAGACACCATGGGCGCCACGGCGGCGATAGATGAGATGGGTACAGCGGGTGGCGCGAATGACACAGGCGGCACTGTCATTGTGTCCCCCATGGCCGAAGCTGGAGCAGGAGACGCCGGGGCTGGGCGGCATCAGCAGCATCCTGGCAAGCTTGGCCCAGAAGCCGCGGGTGGAGGGAACGCCGAGTCTCTACCTCCCCTCCGCACTGGCGGGTGCAGTCGTGACAGCGACGCCCGCTCCGGCGCAAGCCACCACGGGTGCGGCTGCAAGGCGCACACCTTGCCCAGAGAAAGACGGGTAGGATGGAGCGCCGAACGGGGCCGTTGACCCCCAAGCACGGCCCACTCTTCGCCAGAACACCTTGGTGATCGGTTCACGACGGCGACGCTCTTGCTTGTTCAATCTGGAGTCGAGTGACGTCGCGGTCTGCATCGTTAGCCATGCCAAGCTCGGCCTCGGAAGCGATGGCTGGGTCCAAATCCGGTTGAATTTTCCACCAGTGGCTGACAAGATGGATGAGTGGAGGGCCACTATCCAGAGCTTGATCGGCTTTGCCGAAGCCGGTAAATCGCAGCATGTGGAGCCATCGCGATGCCCGCGAATGACGACAGTGGCCCGGGTTGACGGCCGTGTCGAGGGGGCTACCCCAACAGTACAGTCCCCTCCACGACAGCAAGCCCAGAGGCAGCCTCAGCAAATGCAGCGTGTGAACGAGCCTGACAAGACATCGATGGCTTTGTCTGGCCTGCAAACCCACCAGGATCAACGGCGGGTTCTGGAAGACCGGCGGAAGGAATACGTGCGCGTCACCATAGAGCGCCGCCAGGAGGCACACCATCAATATAACAGACACAATGGCCGAAACATTGACGAACCCGTGCCCAGTGTCGGCAGGTACTTGCCTTACGAGGTTGGGTGCCCTGCCTTCACTCGTGAGCTGCGGCAGGTCCGTTGGCCATCTGTCCAAGCCTTCAAGCCTGAACTGCGGGAGAAATATGACGGAAAGTTAAACCCGGTAGAGTTTTTGGGCATCTACAAGATTGTCGTTCAAGCCGCCATGGGCAAAGATGAAAAGGTGTACGCCAACTATTTCCCTTTGGCGCTCAAGCCAGATGTGAGATCATGGCTGATACACCTGCCGGAGAACTCCATTTCATCATGGGCTGACTTGCGCAATGAATTTGTTGGTGCCTTCACGGGTGCCCAGCAAGAGCCTGGACAGCCAGTGACTTGGAAGTCCTTCCGCAAAAGGATGGGGAGAGTTTGTGAAAATATATACAGATGTTTAGTCAAGTGCACCGTAACATCCCAGAGATACACCCTGCAGCCGTGATTGCCACGTTCCATTCAAACATGCACAACAGGAGGATGCGAGCCAAGATGAACGTCCGGTTGCCCAATATTGTTAATGAATTATATACTTTGGCGGATAAGTGTGCTCGGGTTGAAGAAGGAAGGCGACTCCCCATAGAGGAGGCTGGTGTCGAGACTGATTCAGATGATGATGACGAGGCCACCAACCCGAATAGGAGGAGCCGGAGGCGCAATAGGAAACGCAAAGAGAAGACAGTATTGGCCATTGAGAGCTCTGGTGATCTCAGTGTCAGCAAGAAGGCCAAAACCAAGGCCCCCAACAAGGGAGTTGCCACGTGCGCTGATTGCCGGGAGGCGGCGGCAGCAGAGAAAGCCGGAAAATCTGACAGGCCATACTGCAAAATCCACCGCACCAAAGGTCATGATCTCCAAGAGTGCCACCAAGTTGAGCAGCTTGTTAAGAAATAAAAGGCTGAATACGAGAAGCGTGACAGGGAGAGAGACCAAGAGGGTGCTGGCGGAAAAGGCCGTGGTGGTAGAGGAGGCTGCCACGGCAAGGCTCCGCAGCAAAAGGAAAAATCTGCTAGAGGCCGCGAAAAGAAAGAAGATGATGGGAGTGATCAAGAGGATGAGGAAGAAACCAGTGAGCAAGAATTCCAAAAGGCAACCGAAGCCATGTGTGTTGATGGGGGTACATCTTTGCACTCCTCTCATCGCCGGCTCAAGTAGTGGGCGCGTGAAGTCAATGCCATGGAGCCAGCCACAGACTCCCGAAGTCCACTTAAATGGTCCCGCACGCCTATCATCTTTGACGAGGAGGATCACCCCGACCGGACTACTGCAGTTGGGTGTTTGCCATTGTTGGTTTCCCCGACAATCTGCATCCTCAAAGTAACAACGATGCTAGTTGATGGTGGGGCTGGGTTTAACTTAATCTCCCCTAAGTGGTTGGCAAGCTTCAGATCCCCGACGAGGAGCTCAAGGCTATGGGCACTTTCCAAGGAATCAACCCCGGTAGGAGCCGACCTAAGGGGAAGGTTACATTTCCTGTGATATTTGGGGGGAACAGAATTATTGCACTGAGAGAGTCGTGTTTGACGTTGTTGAGAATCCTTTGCCTTGCAATGGAATTCTTGGTCACCCAGCTCTGGCAAAATTCATGGCAGCATCCCACTATGCCTACAACACCTTGAAGATGCCACGGCCGATGGGTATCATTTCCATTCCGTCAGATAAGAAAGATGCAATTATATGTGTGGATCAGATGTATTGGGACACGGTAGCAGCTGAGGCCACAGAAGCCACAGCTCCCGCCAAGGAAACAAAGAAGGGGAAGAAGGCTAGCAGGGATGCCGGCAAGGACTTCGGGAAGCGCACCACTTCAGAGTGCGCCGCGCCTGTTGATGACCTGCCGGAAAGTTCCACTAGCAAGAGACCCAAGGTTTCTTCACCTGCTGTAAAAAGGATCCCGGCAAGGCGGGACGGAGCTGACGGTACATTCACCCTCAGCTCCACCCTTGATGACTGATACGTCCATTTTGCATGATGCTTTTATATTGATATTTATTACATTATGGGCTGTTATTACACATTATTGTACAATACTTATGCCTTTTCTCTCTTACTTTACAAGGTTTACACAAAGAGGGAGAATGCCGGCAGCTGGAATTCTGGACCAGAAAGGAGCAAATATGAGAGACCTATTCTGCACAACTCCAAAAGTCCTGAAAATTTATGGAGAATTATTTTGGAATATATAAAAAATATTGGGTGAAGAAATACCAGAGGGGGACCCAACAGGTGGCCACAAGCCTGGGGGCGCGCCCTACCCCCTGGGCAAGCCCCTAGGGCTTGTGGGCCTCCTGGCAGGTCTCCGGTGCCCATCTTCTTGTATATGGAGGGTTTTGACCTGGAAAAAATCATAAGGAAGCTTTCGGGATGGAGCGGCACCGTCTCGAGTCGGAACCTGGGCAGAAGCAATCTAGGGCTCCGGCGGAGCTGTTCTGCCAGAGAAACTCCCCTTCGGGAGGGGGAAATTGAAACCATCGTCATCACCAATGATCCTCTCATCGAGAGGGGGTCAATCTCCATCAACATCTTCACCAGCACCATCTCCTCTCAAACCCTAGTTCATCTCTTGTATCTGATCTTTGTCTCAAAACCTCAGGTTGGTACCTGTGTGTTGCTAGTAGTATTCATTATTCCTTGTAGTTGATGCTAGTTGGTTTATTCGGTGGAAGATCATATGTTCTGATCCTTAATGATATTTATTACCCCTCTGATTATGAACATGAATATGCTTTGTGAGTAGTTACGTTTGTTCCTGAGGACATGGGAGAAGTCTTGTTATAATTAATCATGTGAATTTGGTATTCGTTCGATATTTTGATGAGATGTATGTTGTCTTTCCTCTAGTGGTGTTATGTGAATGTCGACTACATGACACTTCACCATGATTTGGGCCTAGGGGAAGGCATTGGAAAGTAATAAGTAGATGATGGGTTGCTAGAGTGACAGAAGCTTAAACCCTAGTTTATGTGTTGCTTCGTAAAGGGCTGATTTTGATCCATATGTTTCATGCTATGGTTAAATTTATCTTAATTCTTCTTTCATAGTTGTGGATGCTTGCGAGAGTGGTTAATCATGAGTGGGAGGCTTGTCCAAGTAAGGACAGCACCCAAGCACCGGTCCACCCACATATCAAATTATCAAAGTAGCGAACACGAATCATATGAGCATGATGAAAACTAACTTGACAATAATTCCCATGTGTCCTCGGGAGCGCTTGGCTTTATATAACAGTTCGTCCAGGCTTGTCCTTTGCTACAAAAAGGATTGGGCCACCTTTGTGCACATTTGTTACACTTGTTACTTGTTACCCGTTACGAATTATCTTATCACAAAACTATTTGTTACCGATAATTTCAGTGCTTGCAGAGAATACCTTGCTCAAAACCGCTTGTCATTTTCTTCTGCACCTCGTTGGGTTTGACACTCTTACTTAACAAAAGGACTACGATAGATCCCCTATACTTGTGGGGTCATAAATACTCTTTTCTGGCACCGTTTCCGGGGAGTGAAGCGCCTTTGGTAAGTGGAATTTGGTAAGGAAACATTTATATTACGTGCCGAAATTTACTGTCACTTGTCACTATGCAAAATCATCCTTTGAGGGGTTTGTTCGGGGTAGCTTCACCCTGACTGGAAGAGCAAAGAGTTGCCCCTCAACCTACTGAACCTACTAAAAACATTTATTATGAAATTCCTTCGGGTATGATAGAGAAACTACTAGCTAATCCTTATGCAGGAGATGGAACACTACATCCTGATATGCATCTAATCTATGTGGATGAAGTTTGTGGATTATTTAAGGAGTAAAATGCATCATAAGTCCTATAACTATTCGAGGTGTGTCAAGTTAGTCCTAAAACTTTAAAAGTGCATATTCAGGTCCTAAAAGTTTATAAGTTGTTCATCACAGGTCCTACGCAGGCCAGACCGGGTCTGACTTGCTTATGTGGCAAGTTGCCCATCTCCACGTCAGCAACACTGTTCACAATATTGTTCACAGCGCTGTTCGTAAATCTGGAGTTTTCCTGAACAAAAAAATCCACGAAATGCACTCTGCACTGTTCACAATTCCAGATTTTTTTTTGGTTTTTCGTGGATTTTTTTTCCACAAAATGAAACTTCCATTTTTTTGGGGAAATTTCAGATTATGAACAGTGTATTCTTAATGAATTTTTCAGAGTTTTGGAAATTTCCAGATATAAACAGTGCGTAACAGTGTATTTTAATGAATTTTCCAAAGGTTTTGGAAAATTCCAGATTATGAACAGTGCATAACAGTGTATTTTTAATCAATTTTCCAGACTTTTCGGGGAATCTTTTTTTTCCAGAAAATGATTTTTTTAGAGTTTTTGGGAAATTCCAGATTACGAACAGTGCGTAACAGTGCGTTCCGTTTTTTTTTTTTAGAAAATGAAATTTTTAGGAAAACTCCATATTTATGCACAGTATTATGAACAGCGCTGTGAACAGTACGTATGGGGGTTTTTTGTCAGGAAACCTCCAGATTTACAAACAGTGTTATGAACAATGTCGCTGACGTGGCGATGGTCAGCTTGCCACAAAAGCAAGTCAGACCCGGTCTGGCCTGCGTAGGACCTGTGATGAATAAGTTATAAACTTTTAGGACCTGAATCCGCACTTTTGAAGTTTTAGGACTAACTTGACACACCTCAAATAGTTATAGGACTTATGATGCATTTTACTCTTATTTAAGCTTGCAGGTTTGCCTGAGGATGAAGTCAAGAAGAAGGTCTTCCCTTTATCTTTGAAGGAGAAGGCATTAACATGGTATACGCTATGCGATGTTATTGGGACTTGGAATTACAACCGATTGAAATTGGAATTTCATCAGAAATTTTATCCTATGCATCTAGTTCATCGTGATCGAAATTATATATATAATTTTTGGCCTCGTGAAGGAGAAAGTATCGCTCAAGCTTGGGGGAGGCTTAAGTCAATGTTATATTCATGCCCCAATCATGAGCTCTCAAGAGAAATTATTATTCAGAACTTTTATGCTCGGCTTTCTCGTAATAATCAATCTATGCTCGATACTTCTTGTACTGGTTCTTTTATGAAGAAGACTATTGAATTCAAATGGGATTTATTGGAAAGAATTAAACGCAACTCTGAAGATTGGGAACTCGACAAAGGTAAGGAGTCAGGTATAAACCTTAAGTTTGATTGTGTTAAATCTTTTATGGATACCGATGCTTTTCATGAATTTAGCACTAAATATGGACTTGACTCTGAGATAGTAGCTTCCTTTTGTGAATCATTTGCTACTCATGTTGATCTTCCTAAGGAGAAGTGGTTTAAATATCATCCTCCCATTGAAGTAAAAATAGTAGAACCTATTAGAGCTGAAGAGGAAACTATTACTTATAATGTTGATCCTGTTATTCCTACTGCCTATATTGAGAAACCACCTTTCCCTGTTAGGATAAAGGAACATGCCAGAGGTTTAGCTGTGGTTCGTAAGAGTTATACTAGAACACCTACACCCCCTGAACAAATTAAAGTTGAATCTAGCATCGCTATTGTTAAAGATCTCTTGGTCGATAATATTGATGGGCATGTTATTTATTTCTGTGATGAAGCTGCTAGAATTGCTAGACCCGATGATAAAGATAAACATAGACCTATTGTTGGCATGCCTGTTGTTTCTGTTAAAATAGGAGATCATTGTTATCATCGCTTATGTGATTTGGGTGTTAGTGTGAGTGCAATTCCCTTTAATTTATATCAAGAAATTATGAATGATATTGCACCTGCTGAAATAGAAGATATTGATGTCACTATTAAGCTTGCCAATAGAGATACTATATCACCAATTGGGATTGTTAGAGATGTTGAAGTCTTGTGTGGGAAAATAAAACACCCTACTGATTTTCTAGTTCTTGGCTCCCCGCAAGATGATTTTTGTCCCATTATATTTGGTAGACCTTTCTTGAACATTGTTAATGCCAAAATAGATTGTGAGAAAGAAACTGTTACTGGAAGTTTTGGGGATGTGTCTCATGAGTTTAAATTCTCCAAATTTCATACACAAACCCATGATAAGGAATTGCCTAGTAAAGATGAAATTATTGATCTTGCTTCTATTGCCGTGCCTCCTACTGATCCTTTAGAACAATATTTGCTGGTCCATGAAAATGATATGTTCATGAATGAAAGAAAGGAATTAGATCAGATTTTCTTTAAACAGATGCCTGTTTTGAAACACAATTTGCCTGTTGAAACTCTTGGAGATCCTCGACCACCCAAGAGTGATCCTGTGTTCGATCTTAAACAATTACCTGATACTCTAAAATATGCTTATCTCGATGAGAAAAATATATATCCTGTTATTATTAGTGCTAACCTTTCAGAGCATGAAGAAAAGAAATTATTGAAAACTCTGAGGAAGCATCGTGCAGCTATTGGATATACTCTGGATGATCTTAAGGGCATTAGTCCCACTCTATGCCAGCACAAAATTAATATGGAACCTGATGCCAAACCTGTTGTTGATCACCAGCGATGGTTGATCCAAAAATGAAAGAAGTGGTAAGAAATGAAATACTAAAGCTTCTGGAAGCAAGTATAATCTATCCTCTTGCTGATAGTAGATGGGTAAGTATTGTTCATTACGTCCCTAAGAAGGGAGTTATTACCGTTGTTCCTAATGATAAAAATGAATTGATTCCACAAAGAATTGTCAAAGGTTATAGAATGGTTATTGATTTTAGAAAGTTGAATAAACCTACAAGGAAAGATCATTATCCTCTACCTTTTATTGATCAAATGCTAGAAAGACTATCAAAACATACACACTTCTGCTTTCTAGATGGTTAACTACTGGAAATAGAGAATTTGCCATCAGTCAGCTCTTTGCCATCTGCTAGCGGACGACAAAGAAGGCCTTTGCCGTCTGCTTATAAAAAACGGACGGCAAAGACATGGCTAATGGCAAAGACACTATTTGCCATCAGCCAGTTCTTTGCCGTCCGCTAGCGGACGGCAAAGAAATATTGTCGTCTGCTTGCAGACGGCAAAGAGGTGGCGGGTGGGGTCCAGTGGAGGGAGGCTTATTGCAATAGCCCACCCCACCTCTTTGCCGTCCCCTAGCAGACGGCAAAGAGGCCACTACCTAACGGCCCTAACGGCCCACCCCCCTCCTCTCTCTCTCTTCTCTCTCTCTCTCTCTCACTCCCCGACCGCACCCCGCCGCCCCGCACCCCGCCGCCTCCCCCAACCGCACCCCGCCCCCGACCACACGCCGTCCCAACACGCCGCCCGCTTGCCACCGCCCGTCGGCCCCCCCGCCCGGCCCCCCCCCCCCCCCGACGCTCAGCCGCTCCGGGCCGCCGAAAGCCCCACGCCCCGCCCCCCCGCCGCCCGGGCTCCCTGACGCCTCGCCGCCCGGCCCCGATGCCCCGCCCGGCCCCCGTCCGCCCCCCGACGCCCCACCCGCTCGGGCGCCCGACGCCTCCCGACCCCCACCCCCCGCCGCCCGCCCCCCACCCGATGGCCGCCGACGTCGGCCTCCTCCACCTCCCCCCACTCCGGTGAGCCCCCTCCCCTCTCTTTTGTTCAATTTTTCTTTTGTTAATTAGTATAGTTTAGTTAGGGTAGTTAGTGTAGTTTAGGTTTAGTTTTGTTTTTTCTCTTTTTTTTAGGTTTAGGTTTAGATTTTGTAGTTTAGGTTTTTTCTATTTTTAGGTTTAGGTTTATATTTAGTTAGTTTAGGTTTAGTTAAGAGAAAAGTAAGAAAGATGAAAGAAGAAAAGAAGAATAAGAAGAAAGAAGAAGAAGAAGAAGAAGCAGAAGAAGAAGAAGAAGAAAGAAGACAGAAGAAGAAGAAGAAGAAAGAAGAGAGAAGAAAGAGAGAAGAGAAGAAGAAGAAGAAGAAGAGGAGGAGGAGGAAGAAGAGGAGGAAGAAGAAGAAGAGGAGGAGGAGGAAGAAGAAGAAGAAGAAAAGAAGAGGAGGAGGAAGAAGAAGAAGAAGAAGAAGAAGAAGAAGAAGAAGAAGAAGAAGAAGAAGAAGAAGAAGAAGAAGAAGAAGAAGAAGAAGAAGAAGAAGAAGAGGAGGAGGTTAGGGATGCGTCGGTGCTGACGGAACCGGATCGAGGTTAGGGGTGCATCGGCGCCGACGGAACCGGGCCAAGGATCGCCGGTCACCAAGGGGTCGAGGGTCGAGGCAGAGGATCGAGGATCGCCGGTCGCTGAGGGGTCGAGGGTCTAGGGGTCGATGGTCGAGGATCTTCCGGTCCGAGTGCTGACCGACTGGTGTCGTAGCTTAAGATGAGGACGTCCCCGAGCTGAAGGTCATGAGCATGGGTGAACTGCTTTCATCTGTGCACGATGAATGGATGGAAGCAGTTCGCCCGCGCTGAAGACCTTCAACTCGTGCACGTCCGCATCTTAAGCTACGACAATAGTCGCACCATGCTCACAGTGATGGTGTTCGACAGGACCGCCGAGGGGTCAAGGGTCAAGGGTCAAGGATTGCCGAGGGGTCAGGGGTCAAGGGGTCGACGGTCGGCGAGGGATAGAGGGTCACCAAGGGGTCGACGGTTGAGGGGTCGAGGGTTCGATGGTCGAGGATCTTCCGGTCCGAGTGCGGACCGACTGGTGTCGTAGCTTAAGATGAGGACGCCCCCGAGCTGAATGTCATGAGCGTGGGTGAACTACTTCCATCCGTTCACGAAGAACGGATGGAAGCAGTTCGCCCGCGCTGATGACCTTCAGCTCGGGCACGTCCGCATCTTAAGCTATGACAATAGCCGCACCATGCTCACAGTGAAGGTGTTCGACATGACCGCCAAGGGGTGGAGGGTCGAGGATTGCCGAGGGGTTAGGGGTCGAGGGTCGCCGAGGGGTCGAGGGGTCGAGGGGCGTGGGGTCGAAGGTCGAGGGGTCGATGATCGCCGAGGATTAAAAGCCAAGTGTTGAAACTTGAAACACCCAAACTGTTTCATGACAAAAAATCAAAGCATAGAAAGAGAAACCAAAGACGAAACAATACGTAGTGAGAGGTTGTGCAACTAGGATGATATTCTATAACAGCTTTTTTAACGAATTTGAGAGGATGATGGTGAAGAACTCGAAAGCCATTCGAGTATTTCAACTTCTTCGCCATCATCCTCTCCAATTCATTAAAAAAGCTAGTACAAAAAATCATCCTAGTTGCATAACCTCTCACTATGTACTATTTCATCTTTCGTTTCTCTTTCTATGCCCTGATTTTTTGCCAGTTTGGTTGTTTGAAGTTTCAAAACTTGGCTTTTAATCCTCATCGCCGAGGGGTCGAGTGTCGCCGAGCGGTCGAGGGGTCGAGGGGCGAGGGGTCGAGGGTCGAGGGGTCGATGGTCGAGGATCTTCCGGTCCGAGTGCTGACCGACGAGTGTCGTAGCTTAAGATGAGGACGCCCCCGAGCTGAAGGTCATGAGCATGGGTGAACTGCTTCCATCCGTGCACGAAGAATGGATGGAAGCAGTTAGCCTGCGCTGATGACCTTTAGCTTGGGCACGTCCGCATCTTAAGCTACGACAACAGGGGGTCGAGGGTCGCTGATGGGTCGAGGCGTTGAGGGGTCGAGGGGCGAGGGGTCGAGGGTCGAGGGGTCGATGGTCGCCGAGGGGTTCCTTAGTTATGTTGTACATGATGATGATACACTAGTTATATGCATATTATTATTCATGTCGGTATTAAAAAAAATTATGTTGTACTAATTTCGTTTACTCTATATATGTCATAGCAGGTGTTGAAAGATGGTGGGCGCGGGTAAGGAGCGCTCTGAGGCTCCTTCTTAGTCGGCGCGTGGTGGGAGTGGTACTTCCATTCCGCCCGTAACTCTCCGGAGAGCGTTGTGCGAGGGTATGGCTTCACCAGTGGGCGCTTCTTCATCGACGTCGTTGCCCACCGGGAGAGGAGGTCGGAGAGGGAGGAAGAGAGGATGTCAGGGAGGACATGGCCATGGGAGAGCTAAGCAGGCTCCTACGCCTTCCTCACCGCCACTCACTATTCAAGAAATCTTCTGATTCACCGATTAATCTTCCAATTTATCGCTAATCGGGGGGTGACCGATAAGATTATGCCTTATCTTTGTCATTTATCTTTTGGACCAATTTATTGTTCTGACAAGCGATTTATCGGGTATCTACCGAGAAATCAGACCTATTCATAGCACTACATTTGCAAAAACTATGTTTATTTATGTTTTGTGGACCTTGTTATGGAATATGTACTATTGTCCTATTTTGTTTGTCATTATACGAGGATTCAAAGGCTAGAAATCAAGGTAACACTTCTGTCAAATATTGTTTTGGTGTTGAATATAGTGTATTTTAGTGTTGGGAACCTGAGATTTGCAAAATAAATCTGATTAATAGTCGACCGATAAAATCGATTAATCATCTGATTTCCGATTAATCTCTAATCCCTAACTGACCGAGACGATAACGATAAGCGATATCCTCAACATTGCCGCCACCCCTAGCTAATTCACCCGAGCACAGGACTGCTAAGGTGGACACGTCTGAGGAGGAGGCTACGCGGACTCCGGTCCACGAGCCTCAGGTCGATGGGCCTTCGGCCCATGAGACTTCGGCCCACGAGACTTCGGCCCACGAAACTTCGTCCCAAGAGACGTCCAGATGGTGTACTTGGACGGGTCCGCCTGAGGGGCCGAGTGGCCATGCTGATGGTAGCGGGGATCTGGCTGATAGCGAGGGCGAGGTGATTGAGGGGGCCACCATCTACCAGCGTGGTTGTACACGGCTCCCGGCCGTGTCGGCGACCCGCGAGTAGAGGTGGTCGATTTTCCCTGATGGGGAGAGGTAAGTGCATTTACTCTTTTTGTACCATTTGCCTCCATGTTTCTTCAAATGTCTAATGCGTTGGCCTTGTCATACTACAGGGGTTGGCACCACGCTGATGATGTGCGCAGGCCCAACAGCGTCCTTGGTGTGATTTGCCGGCAAAACTTCCCGGGGTTTGTCACGTTGCACGGTGAGGGTCAGGTTCTAGAGCTAGAATTGAGCTAGGAGCACTACTTGGCTGCCCCGGCCCCACCGGAGGAGATGATCGACGGTGTCTTGTGCCACACGAGGGCAGAGATGGTGATCAGAAAGTTTTGGGTAATTTCTCCTTTACACAATTAAAAATCTTCAAATAGCTAGTTATTGTACTAATCAATGTTGTCTCATTTGATTGCAGACCTTCTACAGGTGTGAGGACGGATACGAGGAGGCCGCAGCAAAGGTTATCGATGCCGAGTGCAGGCGCCTACTACAAAACTGATGGCACGAGGCTCGGGTGCAGGCTGTTCGGGAATACTATGCCTCGCGTGGTATTAAGAGGCCCAAGCCGGCGTGCCGCGATAAGTTTCTGCAAAAGGAGCAGTACATGACGGTAATTACCTATTCTTAAGGCCTTGTACTTAGTTTCCTTGATTTGAATCGTAGGCGTAGCACTCAAGTACGTTTCTCTTTACTAACTTAGGTACCCCCGAGATGGTGTGCGGACCAGATGGACTGTTGGGAGGTGTTGGTCGATGAGTGGTGCTCAAAGGAATGGCTTGCCCAGCACAACAATGCCAAAGACAAGCGTGCCCAAATGGTAGGTGTGCCACACCATCATGGCAGCGCCAACTTATTTCAGTTTGGGCGGAACTGGGTATGTGGTTTCCTTCATAATTCATGCAATTCATTCTTCATGCTAGCTTGAGACCTTTAATTACTAATTTACTCTGTTCCTCTCTTTCAGGCAAAACACAATAAGGCGGAGGTGCCAGAGGTGTTCGACCTCTATGCCATGGCCCATACTGGGCCGTACAAGAAGGTCAAAGCATTCGAGCCATCTGACCTCGATAATCCAAAGAACCTCACCAACATCTCCTCCCACAACAAACTCGTGAAGTACAGAGATGAGGGGAAGGCGAGGAAATGGGAGGACTTTAACCCGAGCCAATAGTTTGATCCAGAGCTAGTGATGATATCTGGTGGCGGGAGGTCCCATGGCTCGATAGCCATTGGAGATGGAGTTATCCATTGTCCTCGCACTCTCCCGGAGATCAAGGTGCGCCAGTCGAGCTCCGCTCCTGAGATGAGGCCTCGTCAACGGCCAGTCGAGCTCGCCTTCGAGGCTTGTTATACGGACTCAGCTATCTTTCCTCCATTACATTGTGTGTGCGGCCATTGATGATTACAATGCTAATGAGGAGTGGTGTTGCAGGCTGCTCTTGAGAGTGAGAGAGATAGAACCCAGGCGCTTCTGGCGGAGAGGGACCGGCAGGCGGAGGAGAAGCAGCAGGAGTTGGAAGAGAAGACGGCAAAGTTGTTGGAGGAGGAGAGGTCACAGAATAACATGCAGAACCGGGCCATGTACGAGCTCCTCATGGTAAGTTTCTTCTGCATATTAGCCAAATCATTCACGTAATGTTCGTTTCATTACTAACTAGTATGACTGACCCGTCAAAACCAAATGTACAGTCTGTGTGCCAGAAGGCCGGTCAGACCCCTCCGCCGATTCCAGAGATTGCTCTGGGGACCACGGTGAGTTTAATTTGAATGGTCATTAGTTACTAGTATTAACATTTGAGTGTCGTCATGCTAACAAGACATTGCAAATGATCTTTGGTGCGGTGTACCTCTAGACAAGCATCACACGATCCTTCTCCAGGTGGTGGTACCGGCACGAGCCATGCCGATGCTTCACCTCCGTGATGACGGTAAGTTTTCTCTAGTGTTTTCCTTAACAAATGCATAATGACCTAGACTTAGCTTTATTCCCTCCAAAATGCTTACCATAATGACCCATACTTATCTTATTTTCCTCCAAAATGACATAATTAGCTTACTTATCTCCAAAATGATCCATTTTACCTTAGTTAGCTCTAAAACGATCTATACTTAGCTTTGTTTCCTCCAAAATGACCTAAGTTAGCTCTAACACGCTAAGTTATCTCTAATATGCTTAGTTACCTAGGTTTGCTCAATAATGACAAACACTTAGCTTACTTATGTTAAAAATGGCATAATTAGCTTACTTAGGTTTGAAATGGCATAGCAACCTTGGTAACCTCATATATGTCATATACTTAGCTTATTTTCCTCGAAAATGACATAATAAGCTTAATTAGCTCCAAAATGATCAATTTTACCTAAGTTAGCTCCAAAATGACCTAAGTTAGCTCTAAGTTAGCTCTAAAATGCTAAATTAGCTCTAATATGCTTAGTTACCTAGGTTAGCTCAATAAAGACCTATACTTAGCTTACTTATGTCAAAAATGACATAATATGCTTAGTTAACTCAAAAATGGCATAATTAGCTAGGTTAGCTCCAAAATGACCCATTTTACCTAGGTTAGCTCCAATATGATTGATTTTACCTAGGTTAGCTCCAAAATGATCCATTTTAGCTAGGTTAGCTCCAAAATGATCCATTTTACCCAAGTTAACTCCAAAATGATCCATTTTACCTAGGTTAGCTCAAAAATGGCATAATTACTTAGGTTAGCACAAAAATGACCTATACTTACCTTATTTTCCTCCAAATTGACATAATAAGCTTAGTTAGCTCAAAAATGGCATAATTGCCTATGTAAGCTCTAAAATGACACAAATAAGGAATAAGAAGAAGAAAAACAAGGAAGAGGAGAAAAAGAAAGAATAGAAGAAGAAAGAGAAGAAAAAGAAAGAATAAAAGAAGAAGAATGAGAAGGAAAAGGGTAAAAACCTTCTTCTTCTTCTTCTAGTCTTCTTCTTCTTCTAGTCTTCTTCTTCTTCTTCTAGTCTTCTTCTTCTTCTTCTTCTAGTCTTCTTCTTATTCTTCTTCTAACTTGCTTACTCCCATTTTTGTAGATTTGATTCACTTCATGGAAGCTGGCATTGATGGACTTCTAGTTTTAGTTTTTGTTTTGATTTTGTGTTGATGAACAATGTATGTTGAATAACTCTATGAAACTATGTATGTATGTTGATGAACTCCGTGAAACTATGTATGTATTGGACGTTTGAATACCCTATGTATTCTGTTGCGTTGATGGACTGCTAGATGTTGGATACATGGGCTATGTTTCAGGTTTAAACTATATATATCATTTATGTCTTTTGAAAATGCAGGGATATAACATAAAACAGAAAAAAAAACAGTAACAATACAGGCTCTTTGCCTTCTGCCACCGACGGCAAAGACACCTTCGCTGCCTGCCACAAATTGCAAAGTGGCCACATGGCAGCAGCCTGTGCAATCTGGGAGCTGGCCCATTTGGTTACTTTGCCGTCTGTGGCAGACGGCAAAGGCTGTGGGAGTTTGTCGTCTGTGGTAGACGGCAAAGGCTGGGGAGGGCATGACGCGTGGCTGACGTCAGATAGCAGACGGCAAAGGGGAGGGCATCTTTGCCATCCGCCGGCGGACGGCAAAGACTGCCGTTAGCCACCTAACGTGGCTAATGCCTATTATTTACCGTCATCATTCTTTGTTGTCTACAACCGACGGCAAAGGGCCTTTGCCGTCCGCGTTGAGGAAGCAGACGACAAAGAACCTGTTTACCGTCTCTTTCTTTGCCGGGCAGCTTTGTCGTCGGTGGCAGACGGCAAAGAGGTTTGCCGTCCTCTTTTGGTACCTTTGCCGTCTGCCATGGCAGACGGCAAAGAAGCTGATTCCTGTGTCAGAAGAGGATTAAGAAAAAACTACTTTTACTTGCCCTTTCGGTGCCTTTGCTTATAGACATCTTCCTTTTGGTTTATCTACTGCACCTGCTACTTTTCAAAGATGTATGACTGCTATATTCTCTGACTTTTCTGAAAAGATTGTTGAGGTTTTCATGGATGATTTGTAACACCCCAAAAATCGGGTTATCGATTTTTGTGAAGTTATTCCTTCCTAGCTTTTCTCTCCCAAAAATTTTCTCTGGAATCTGGTGAGTGACCAGGTGAATCCAGGCAATCCTCAACCTCTTAGTGCCTTCTCATGCTCTTGTACTAGTCAAGTTTCTGTCAGTAAACCCCAAACCTCATTCAAACCCTAGTTCCAAAATATCGGAACTGGAAATCCTGCCGTTGTGTTTACAAAGGAGCTATCATTTTCCTTGCTCAGTTGATCCTCCCAAAATTTCTGGAGATCATCCTTCACCCATAAACCCTAGATGTGCAAAAATATTGGCAAGTCATATGCAATGTTTCTCATCTAGAATTAATTCCTTTTCCGGCCTTTCTGAGGAATTAAATCCAGGAAAATATCTATCCATCTCCAAAGTTCATGAAAACTTGTGGACATATTCTTGTGATCATATTGAGCTCTCATAAAAATATTGGCTATAATTAAATAGGGGAAATTGCATTTTCCTATTTAAAGACAATATTTCAATTTGGGGCCTTTCCAAAGGAACTACCATTTTGGTAGCTAGGAAAAATCCCAAATAAATTGTGGAGCTTGTGCTATCCCTATCTTCACCATTTCCGTCAAAATCACAAGTTCCACCCATTAAATTTTGAGCACAACATCACTTTGCAAATTCTGTCCAGATTTTCAGTTTGCAAAGGAAGTGCTTGATTCCTTGATTTCCTTGGGCTGAAATTTTGTAGGGTGATTCATTATTAGATATTACCCTTGGATACCAAAAATCAGCCCATTCCATCTAGCCATTTTTTCCTCAGTAAAATATTTAAGCTTCTGTCCAGATTGGAGCACTGTGAAGGAAGTACCATTTTTATTTATGCCAATGGTATGAAATTTTTACAGTGCCTCCTTATGCCTAAATTATTGGTCTCCACCAAATTTGGGCCATTTTTATCTATCCATTTAACCCCAGCATTCCCATCTTCAGTCCATTTGTGCTGAGATTTTGTCACGATGACTACCTTAGTAGATGACCAAACCCTGCCCAAGATCATGACAAGAGGTGCACTGTGGTGGCCACACCACAGCACAAACACCTTGCAGTTGGTTGCTAGTTGACCAAGGTGCGGTTACATCGGAGCTCTCCCGTGCCATCAAGAAGCACAGGGAAACTCAGTAAAGTGTGTAGATCACCCCAGACACGATTTGGCATCGAGTAAGACGTGGCAAGGCGATGGCCGCGTGGTGACCACGACAAATACAGGTACAGCGAGCGCCCTGTGCATCGGAGCTCTCAGGAGGCCGCCTCCAGTGGGTTCTAGCTCGTCCGGGAGCGACGGACGAGCTCCCCACCACATGCGTGGCTCTTCTGGAGCCGTCTCCCCCTCGTCCCCTAGCTCATGACCGCTTCTGCCGACGTTGATTCCCCGTTCGGTTGCCGCCACCTCGACGAGCTCTCGGAGCTTCGGCCGTCGTCGCGTAGTCCTCCCCTCAGCTATTTAAGCGAAGCCATGAGCCCATCACCCCCCCCCCCCCCCGGGCAGCAGCAACCCCAGCCCTCTCCTCCTCGAGCTCCCGGAGCTCCCTGCCGCCCATGGCCGTGAAGCCCGCCGCCGTTCCCCTCGGCCGATTTCGGCCATGTGGCCCACCCCCTCCTCTCCATGCTTGTCCACGGCCTCCCCAGAAGCTTGCAAACTCGCCGTCTCCATTTTTCCTCGAGGAGGTGCTGCCGGAGTCGTCCAGCTGGTGCCCGTCGTCCACCGCACATTAGCCCATGATGATGGCGCTACACGGCGACCCTCGGAGCCTTGCAACCACCAGCTGGTGCCCCGGTTCCGGCAAGCCCCACGGCGGCCCTCCCCGTGGCGTCAGTCGTCGGCTACGCCGGCGGCCAAGCCGCCTCTGTTCTGTTCGGGCAGGAGAAGAAGACCAGAGGAGGAGGGATGGAGTGGATGGGGCGGACCCCGTCTGTAAGTGAGAGGAGCAGACTCGACCGGGCCCGCACGTCAGCTGGAGAGAAGAAAGTCAACCCAGACCCAGCTGCTGTTAAGTGGAAGCGTATTCTACGAAATACGCTTTCCTTTCTGAGAAGCTTGCTCCACCGTGTTATTTACAGAGAATACGCTTTCTGTTATCAAAAGTGTAATCCGTAAAATGCGCCTTCACTTTCTCAGCCGCCGGCCAAAACGGCTATATAGTGAACGTTCACTCGCTAAGCACTGAAATGGACAGTTTCTGTCTGTTTTTACGCTTAACGAACGAACGGCCGTTTCTCCGCGACCATAACTCCGATTGAGGTAAAACCAATGCCCATGTCTTCAGTTCGTTGAGCCCGTTCCGATGCCATCATTTTCATAATGCTTTCACACTGTGAAAATGACCATTTTGCCCTTGCCCTTAATCAACCTCCTTCGAGAGGGAAACTTTTCTGGCAAATCTTCCTGGAGTTTTATCGCACTTCCACCCGGCGTATTCCTTCACCCTCAGGCAAGCCAACCTCTTATCATGAGCTTCGGACTTGCGTGATGACTTAGCTTGCACCCTGTGTATTCATCATAGCACGTCTCTATCACCTGTTAGTCTGCACTTGCATACACCTGTTATGTCATCTGTATTAGATGTTAGCGTTACTTTTCATGACTTGTTTCCATGCAATATTTTGCCATTTTAGTAACAATATTTTTATTACCGTTATCATGTTGTGCCATGATTTGATCTCATGCCATGTTTGTCAACGTTGTTATGATTCTGCTATGATGATGTTAAGTGGCTGTTCACACTTATAATTGTTGAGGTAATGGTGAAATGATGGAGATGCTGATTTGAATAAACTAAACTTAGTCGGTTGGTCTACAGTCACTTGTCCGGGCTTATCCGTGCAGCCACATTTGCCGGTATGGGACGGCCTTGACTTGGTCTAGCTTTGTGCTCTTTCACCGGTACCACCAACTAGGGAAGGTTATGCGTGCGTGCTGCCCTGATCAGGTAGGCGGCGATAACCTTGTGAGCCCAGTTGATTGTTTAGCCCGAGAGTCCCCATTTGGGACAGTTGTGTTGGCCACGACGGTGGCAGGTGTCAAGAGTGACACAGGGGCCACCCAGGACATGGCCCTGGGAGGGTATGATTGTCGGTGGTACGATGGAGGAGTCACGGGTTAGGCAGGTTTCGTTGGAGCAACGCTGCTCCACCCGAATGGGATCACGAGGTCAGGTGCTCCATGGTGTGGGTAAAGTGCGCAACCTCTGCAGAGTGTAAAATCTATTCGAATAGCCGTGTCCACGGTATTGGACAGCCCGTCTAGACCTCACTAGGTGGTCAACCGTAATGTTGATAATAATGGTGGAAGAACCGGTCCTACATAGACACCAGATGTTGTCAGGAATATGGTATGTTAGCCATGGGATGGCTATGGAAGAGATGGTCAGATGACCGAAAAACTTGGATTGGACTGGGATCAGTTTCGGATTGGATCATGAGAATGTTCGGAATATGGATTGTATACTTAATATGCTTTTCCTTACTGTACTCTACTTCAGTAGTTATCTTGCTAGATAACCCTTTTATGTCATGATGATCAATGCTGCTAGATGTTAAATCATGCCAGATAATCTTTCTATGACATGAAAATTAATAATGCTAGATAGGTATGCTATGCCATGCTTGATTTATGTTTTCCTCTTAATTACATGCCATGTTTAGAATAAATTCTTGCATAGCATAGGGCTTGCCTTGTCATCTGCTTGTTTGGATGCTATGTATTTGGTTGTCTTGCGAGTACATTCAAAGTACTCACCTGGGCTTGCACGTGGCCAGTTGCAGGAGAAGATCCGTTGTGCTAGATTGTAACCCAGCCAGTCCTGTGAGTTGTGGAGCCCAGCCAGAGACGTCGTTGCCAATGAACCAAGACCTTCGCTGCCATTTTAGTTAGCCTTGGAGCTTTGTAATATTGTTGTAAGCAACAGTATTGTAATACTCCATTTCATATAATAAGCCATTTTTATGCGTGGAATTGCTGTATCATGTCTTTGACGTGCACCAGGTCTTATCCTGGGGCTGGCGTGCGTTAGCCCTCTATCGGGGTGCCACAGGACGTGGTATCAGAGCCAGGCTGGCTGTAGGTTACCCTAGCACTAAACCACCCCTATTTCCAACCCGTAGTGAGCCCACTAGACTTGACCCATCTCTGGCATCTAACACGGCCACTGTTGATCAACAGGCGGCCCAGTCGGAATTGACGTGTCCCTACCCAGCTGTCCGCCCATCCAGCCACCCTGGATTAGACCGTGACCCTACCCAGTTTTTGGCCGTGCCGGCGTATCTTCTACTCGGCACGAGAAGGATCCAGGCCATGTTGGTGTGTCCCAGCCGACTGCCTATTTAACCCCCTCTCACCTGTGAGTCGCAGCTCTCTCTAGTCAGCAAGCCAGATCCCCACAAAGAGAACCCAGACTAGTATCCTCAAACCAGTAGCCATGGCCAGTTCTTCCAGAAAACCCACTTTCCATAGCCGAACCTTGGCTGATGGTTATCCCGGCTTTCCTCCTATCCTTTCGAGTATGCTCACCCAAGCCCTTGGCCGTAGTACTCCTCCGGTGTATCTGGTGTTCCAATCGGAACCCGTTCCCCACCTTTGCCGATTCTGTGCGAATGCGCTTATCCATCCAGGTCCAGCCGCGGATGGAAAGCCCATGATTTTTTAGGGCAAACCCATGCCCACCCCAGCGTTGGCTGTTCAGACAGCTGCCGTGGAAGCCATCACCCGTCTTCGTTTCCAGTTTCCGCAAGTAGCAGAGATGCAGGAGTTCCGCTACTTTCCCTCTTCATCCGATGCAGGTTGCGAGTTCTCTAGCGCAGTTGGAGATGCCGACCCGGCAGTGGCTCGCCTGGTTCAGTTCATTACTGCTCAGGGAGTGCTACTTGCCGGCATTCTTAGAGAGTTCAAATCCGTTGACAATGACACCACTCGGGTTGTTATGGAAGAATACCATGCGGCCCGTCAAACTGCATCCCAGACTGCCCGTTCCATGCTGCCAAACCCAGAGCCACCTTCACAGCTAGTACCACCCTCGCAATCCGTGAACCCATGTCTACCCGGCATCATCCACCCAAATTCCATTCAAGGAGCTATTCGCCGTCTTCGTCATCGGGATGTGTTCCATCAGGTTCCAGCCGCAGCTCCAGCAGCTGAGCTCCAACCCATAGAGGTGTCCGATGATGAAGATGGAAGTTGGCTCAGCCTTCGTCCCCCAGGAGACCCCCAGCCGGAGTAGGCCCATTTGTGGCTCCGGCAGTGAGCGAAGCCAGGAGATGCCGCGAGTGTGTGTGTTGCGAAGACTGTTTCTTCGTCCTCGTCTAGGATTAGGACCCTCTAGTTCGGAGTGAGTTGTTGTTGTTAGCTTCCTAGTAAGGTTGTGCTTTGTTGTAATGCTTGCACCGCTTGTGCCTGTGTGCTGTTGTAATGTAATGTATGCTTTGTGTGTTTTGGTTCATCTGTCTCTCTGTTAAGCAGAAATGTTTAACAGAGCTGGCAGTGGATTCTTAACAAGATTTTAGTTAGTAGAGCACTTACACCTTATAACATGGACTCGCTCAGAGTCCCTAATGAAATGTGAACTGGTATAGGTGTATGTATACCAGGAGTACATACACCCACTAGCATTAAAACACCTTAGTGCAATCTGCTCGATATGCTTCTTCCCTCTGTTTGTATTTTGCTACTGTATGCATTCTGCATTTGCTTGCATATTAATCTGAATAGATTGCAAGTGCATCGCGTGAGCAATGTCTGCACGCCAAGTTCAATCTTTTGAGTACAGCCGCCGCAGTACTCGGGTAGAATGCAAAGCCACATATTCATACCCATCTATGCTTACTCCATTTGCCAGTTTTCCCGAACCCAGTGTTCTGGAAAACTAGCTCTATCCCCTAATTTTCCCCAGTCCCAAAATCTTTTCCCAGAACCCGGTTGCAATCTCGGAGAAATTCTGAGAAATTTTATTGCAGCACAAACCATTACAACCCCTCCAGTCTAAGATCTAAACCTTGATTCTACCTCAACCCCCACTCGTTGTGGATGTGTTCAGCGAGGAGCAACCAGCAGTGCGGCCTCCACACTGGTAGAGCTCCGCTGACCACACCGCACTAACCACAGATCCAGCGGCGCCTCTGTCACCATCTTGTGTGATGCTGACCAGCCACCCCCCTCGCCCACCGCAGCCCGCGCTTATTCTGCCGACCGAAGATGGCGTAGATGATCACCAGCCACCGCTCGGTTAGCGGCATCCTGACGATCATCGAGGATCATCGCACACAGCAGCAGCGAGAAGCCAACCAATGCCGCTAGCAGACTCACCAAAAGAATGGTGATCAGATCTGAACCCACATCCGCCATTAACGCCTTGCCTCGCGCCCCTGCAACCAGAAGGAGAAAGGAGAAGAGGAAGAAAAGGTAAGGTAAGGTAGGATGCGAGGTGGAGGAAGAAGAAGACTGTGGTTGTTTTTATAGCCCAAGTTCGGTGTACGGTGAGCAAGGTCCAGGAGAACCGCTCGTCCAGGAGGCGAATCCGCGAGCAGTGCCGACCGGCGATGGCCCGCGATGGGAGTGCTCTCCGCGTTGGTCCCGTGCACGCCGTGCACTATCATCGTAGGATGCTTTGTGCCCCAGGAGCTAGGCGTGCGTAGTGCCTAGTCGCACTCAGGACAGCGCGGGAGCGAGAGAGAGACGTTGGCTGGAGAAAGATGAAAGCTGCCAGTGGGCCCTAGGCCCACCTGTTAGCGAGAGAGGCCACTGATCATGGTGGTGCCCCAACCATTTTTGGAAGAAGGAAATTCTGCTTTTTCTAAAAATGTCAGGGCTACCCAGCAGCCCCTAACCGTGGAGTAAATCCCGCGATATCCGTATCTCAATCTGGGTGTACCAATTTTTGGTACTTTTAACTCGGTTGTTTTCAACCACAGGGTTAAAACCCAACCCAGAGGTTTTTTCCAGGAGGCGTAATTTTTGTTCTGAGCTAACTCTAGGAATCTCGAGGACGAGATTCTCTTAAGGGGGGAAGGTTTGTAACACCCCAAAAATCGGGTTATTGATTTTTGTGCTATTATTCCTTCCTAGCTTTTCTCTCCCAAAATTTTTCTCTGGAATCTGGTGAGTGACCAGGTGAATCCAGGCAATTCTCAACCTCTCAGTGCCTTCTCATGCTCTTGTACCAATCAAGTTTACGTCAGTACACCCCGAACCTCATTCAAACCCTAGTTCCAAAATATCAGAACTGGAAATCCTGCCTTTGTGTTTACAAAGGAGCTATCATTTTCCTTGCTCAGTTGATCCTCCCAAAATTTCCGGAGATCATCCTTCACCCATAAACCCTAGATGTGCAAAAATATTGGCAAGTCATATGCAATGTTTCTCATCTAGAATTAATTCCTTTTCCGGCCTTTCTGAGGAATTAAATCCAGGAAAATATCTATCCATCTCCAAAGTTCATGAAAACTTGTGGAGATATTCTTGTGATCATATTGAGCTCTCATAAAAATATTGGCTATAATTAAATAGGGGAAATTGCATTTTCTTATTTAAAGTCAAAATTTCAATTTGGGGCCTTTCCAAAGGAACTACCATTTTGGTAGCTAGGAAAAATCCCAAATAAATTGAGGAGCTAATCCTATCCCTATCTTCACCATTTCAATCAAAATCACAAGTTCCACCCATTAAATTTTGAGCACAACATCACTTTGCAAATTCTGTCCAGATTTTCAGTTTGCAAAGGAAGTGCTTGATTCCTTAATCTCCTTGGGCTGAAATTTTGCAGGGTGATTCATTATGAGATATTACCCTTGGATACCAAAAATCAGCCCATTCCATCTAGACATTTTTTCCTCAGTAAAATATTTAAGCTTCTTTCCAGATTGGAGCACTGTGAAGGAAGTACCATTTTTATTTATGCCAATGGTATGAAATTTTTACAGTGCCTCCATATGCCTAAATTATTGGTCTCCACCAAATTTAACCCCAGCATTCCCATCTTCATTTCTGGTCAGTGGGCAAGGTTACAAAGGAAGTACCATCTAGCCTTGTCCATTTGTGCTGAGATTTTGTCATGATGACTACCTTAGTAGATGACCAAACCCTGCCCAAGATCATGCCAAGAGGTGCACCGTGGTGGCCACACCATAGCACAAACACCTTGTTGTTGGTTGCTAGTTGACCAAGGTGCGGTCACATCGGAGCTCTCCCATGCCATCAAGAAGCACAGGGAAACTCAGTGAAGTGTGTAGATCACCCCAGACACGATTTGGCATCGAGTAAGACATGGCAAGGCCATGGCCGCATGGTGACCACAACAAATACAGCTACAGCGAGCGCCCTATGCATCGGAGCTCTCGGGAGGCCACCTCCAGTGGGTTCTAGCTCATCCGGGAGCGCCGACGAGCTCCCCACCACACGCGTGGCTCTTCTGGAGCCCTCTCCCCCTCGTCCCCTAGCTCGTGACCGCTTCTGCCGACGTTGATTCCCCGTTCGGTTGCCGCCACCTCGACGAGCTCTCGGAGCTTCGGCCGTTGTCACGTAGTCCTCCCCTCAGCTATTTAAGCGAGCCCTGAGCCCCCGCCGGGCAGCAGCAACCCCAGCCCTCTCCTCCTCGAGCTCCCGGAGCTCCCTACCGCCCATGGCCGTGAAGCCCGCCGCCGTTCCCCTTGGCCGATTTCGGCCATGTGGCCCTCCCTCTCCTCTCCATGCTTGTCCATGGCCTCCCCAGAAGCTTGCAAACTCGCCGCCGTCTCCATTTTTCCTTGAGGAGGTGCTGCCGGAGTCGTCCAACTGGTGCCCGTCGGCCACCGCGCATCGGCCCACGGCGACGGCGCTACAGGGTGACCCTCGGAGCCCCGCAACCACCACCAGAGGCGGTGGGGTGCCGCGGTTCCGGCAAGCCCCACGGTGGCCCTCCCCGTGGCGTCGGTCGTCGGCTACGCCGGCGGCCAGGCCGCCTCTATTTTGTTCTGGCGGGAGAAGAAGACCAGAGGAGGAGGGATGGAGTGGATGGGGCGGACCCCGTCTGTAAGTGAGAGGAGCAGAATCAGCCGGGCCCGCACATCAGCTGGAGAGAAGAAAGTCAACCCGGACCCAGCTGCTGTGAAGTGGAAGCGTATTCTACGAAATACACTTTCCGTTCTGAGAAGCGTACTCCACCATATTATTTACACAGAATACGCTTTCTGTTATCAAAAGCGTAATCTGTAAAATGCGCATTCACTTTCTCAGCCGCCGGCCGAAACGGCTATATCGTGAACGTTCACTCGCTAAGCACTGAAATGGACAGTTTCTGTCTGTTTTTACGCTTAACGAACGAACGACCATTTCTCCGCGACCATAACTCCGATTGAGGTAAAACCAATGCCCACGTCTTCAGTTCGTCGAGCCCGTTCCGATGCGATTATTTGCATGTGGACGACCTGGTGCTGGTACGTAGTTCTGATTTTGATCAACCTCATCCTCATAATCGCCCACATAATCGTCCTCCTCAGCGGCAGCAGGAGCCTTAGAAGCATCAACAGTAGGTGCAGCGGCACCAAAAGTTTGACCTGGCTCAAGGGGAACGCGCTGTGCTCATTCCACTTGATTTGGAAGGCGACGTTGTTGTTGTTGTAGAGGTGCGACAGGTGCAGCCGGCGGTGGTTGTGGAAGACGCGCGAGCAATTCATTAAACTTGTTATCGAGCTTTGTTTCGAACGTCTTCCCAATTCCATCTATCTTCTCCATGGCCTCTTCAAATCTGTTTAGCACATCTTGCACCTGTCCACTCATCATTTGCTGAAATTTATCATGTAGCTATTTGTTCGTCATGTTCTCCCAATCAGTCTCATCGGCTTGTGATCCTGCCATGGTTAGCAGCAATAGAAACACACAAGAATATGATCCTACAGACTACTAGGAAGTGGTGGTGGTGGTGTATCACAAAACCATCAAGCGAATCTCAAATGCTTACCAGTTCTTACCCAGCAGCAGGTGGTGATCGGCAACCGGTGTAGTTAAAACTCTTAAAGATTGGACAGAGCGATTGCCAGGTGGTGTCAAACGCACGACGTAGATGTATGGGGAGCTGGGAAGGCTTATGATATGGTAGCAAAAAGGGTCAGCAATAATCAATTCAGAGATGCAAAGTTGAATAAACGCTCAACGACGGTACTGTGCTGGTCCTAGGCTAGACCGTGCTAGAGACGCGAGCCTAGAACACTATTAAAATCAGGGCGCTGCACGTAAACAAGGGAGGAGCACACTCTGAAAAAAAATTCTCTTTTTTTTTGCACTTTTTTTCCTCTTTTTTTTTGCTCCGCAACAATTTTTTTTCGAAAAAGCCTACAAATGGTCTAAAAACTGCCTAGCCAGAATTTTCCAGACTTAGTTTTTTTTTTGAAACTGGAAATATTTTTCTATTGCAGGTAGTTATTTTTTCTAAGGTTTAGAGTCCCTATATATTTAATGACTGATGGTGGTTCACACTTTATTCATGGTGCCTTCCATAAATTGCTTGCTAAGTATGATGTTAACCATATAATTGCATCTCCATATTACCCTCAGTCTAGTTGTCAAGTAGAATTAAGCAATCGAGCAATAAAGTTGATTTTGCAAAGGACTGTTAATAGATCCATAAAGAATTGGTCTAAGAAACTTGATGATGCATTATGGGCTTATAGAACTACTTATAAAAATCCTATGGGTATGTCTCCATATAAAATGGTTTATGGAAGAGCATGTCACTTACCTCTTGAACTAGAACATAAAGCTTATTGGTCAATTAAAGAGCTCATCTATGATTTCAAACTTGCCGGTGAGAAGAGGTTATTTGACATTAGCTCACTTGATGAATGGAGAACCCAAGCCTATGAGAATGCCAAATTGTTGAAAGAGAAAGTTAAAAGGTGGCATGATAAAATGATACAAAAGCGTGAATTTAACGTACGTGACCATGTCTTGCTATTCAATTCTTGTTTAAGATTTTTTGCAGGAAAGCTTCTCTCTAAATGGGAAGGTCCTTACATTATCGAGGAAGTTTATCATTCCGGTGCCATCAAAATAAACAACGCCAAAGGTAATAATCCGAAGGTGGTAAACGAGCAAAGAATCAACATTATATCTCACGTACTCTCATAAATGTTGAAACCAATATTATTAATACCATAACACCGGAGGAGTACATAAGGGATATCTACCAGAATGTTTTAGACTCTGAAAAGGAATAGGTATGTGGTACGGTAAGTAAACCGACTCCAAAACTTGTCCAAAAGCAATTTTACTCCGTTTTGGAATATTTAAAAAATTTGGAAATTAAAAAGTAGTCCAAAAAGTGCACAAGGAGGCGACAAGCCGTGGGGGCGCGCCCTACCCCCTAGGTGGGCTGATAGAGGCGAGGGTGTCCCGATCTTTCGATGAGATGATAGCTATCGATTTGGTGGAGTCGACTTTGACGATCCGACTACAAACGTGCACGACATTGTGCCTTAGCAATCGCTAAACCAATCTCCCGAGGTTACTGACGATGCTGAAAGCACGATCAGCCTGACCACGAAGGTCTATTCCTGCACGCAATCGAAGAACAAGCAAGAATATGATAATGCAATCTGAATATTGCGAATATAGATGAAGTATTGATAAAGGTGGGGATCCGAAAGCGGTCTTGGTCTGGTCGTTGGACACAAACGAAGTACACGAAGTTGCAATGGCTAACTTTTAACTAAACAAATCCCACAGTCTAAACGACGCCCTAAGGGCTGTATATATGGAGGAGTAGGGGTGAATTTCGTGGCCCCTTGTAGGAGGGGTCCGAAACCAACCGTAACTTTGTTTCCCCACACGTACGGACTCTAAAAACAGCCTATACTTAAGTATTTCGAAATTACATGGGCCTGGCCCAAAAATAAGGTGGCGCAGCACCTAAAATAAGCTATGGACGAAATTTATGAAGGGGCATCTTATATATTTCGTCCATGTCCTTGTGGGTCATCACGGAGGCTTCAAAGTTCTTAAATATGCACTAGAAACGCCATTCTGGATCCCTTCACGCACGCCTTCATCTCCATGCTTGATCCTGCTCCAGTGTTCATCCCTCTTGTCCATGCTAGGCCCTTCATTAGTAATCAATACAAATGTATCCAATTTAGGCAGCATCATATTCTCATGAACATTAGAATCATTACCAAGAAACGAAAGTACCTGATAATTTAATTGGCGTGCGCGAGCCCTAGTAATTGGTCCAGTATATGTAGCAGTAGGGGCTGTGGGTGTAACAATGGTATTGATGTCCTCATCATCCTCCCCTTCTTGAAATGAAGTCGTCCTCGACGGAAGCTCATTTTCCTCACCCAAATAAGGCTTCAAATCTGGAATGTTAAAAGTGGGACTAACCCCAAAATCTGCAGGAAGCTCAAGTTTGTATGCATTATCATTTATTTTCTCTAACACCTTAAAAGGACCATCAGCACGTGGCATTAGCTTTGACTTGCGCAAATCCGGAAACCTATCCTTATGCAAATGTAACTAAACAAGATCTCCAGGTGCAAAGACAACATGTTTTCTACCCTTATCTCCAGCAAGTTTATATTTAGCATTCATGCGCTCAATATTTTCCTTAGTTAACTCATGCATTTTTAAGATCAATTCAACACATTGTTTAGCATCAAAATTAACCTTCTCCGAAGATGGAAGAGGCAACAAATCAATGGGTGCACGAGGTAGGAAACCATACACAATTTCAAAAGGGCACATCTTAGTAGTAGAATGCAAAGAACGATTATAAGCAAATTCAATATGAGGCAGGCATTCTTCCCACATTTTCTTATTATTCTTCAAAACAGCCCTAAGCATAGTAGACAATGTTCTATTGACTACTTCAGTTTGTCCATCAATTTGGGGGTGACAAGTAGTACTAAAAAGCAGTTTAGTCCCCAACTTAGCCCATAAACATCTCCAAAAGTGGCTAAGAAATTTAGTATCACGATCTGAAACAATAGTATTTGGCACACCATGCAAGCGAATAATTTCACGAAAGACCAAATCAGCAACGTTAGCAGCATCATCGGTTTTATGACATGGTATGAAGTGTGCCATTTTCAAAAATCTATCCACGACAACAAATATGCTATCCCTCCCCTTCTTTGTTCGAGGTAAACCTAAAACAAAGTCCATAGATATATCCTCCCATGGAACACTAGGTACAGGCAAAGGTATATATAAACGATGAGGATTGAGTCGTGACTTAGCTTTTTGACATGTAGTGCAGCGAGCAACAAAACGCTCAACATCTCGTCTCATCTTTGGCCAAAAGAAATGTGTAGCAAGTACATCCTCCATCTTCTTCACACCAAAATGTCCCATTAATCCTCCTCCATGCGCCTCTTGCAACAACAAAAGACGAACGGAGCTAGCTGGAATGCATAGCTTGTTAGCATGAAACACAAATCCATCGTTAACGACGAACTTGTTCCATGTTCTCCCTTCTTTACAATTCTGCAATACATCTTTAAATTCAGCATCATGCACATATTGATCTTTGATGGTCTCCAAACCAAATATTTTAAAGTCAAGTTGTGAAAGCATAGTATAACGACGAGACAATGCATCAGCAATAACATTGTCTTTACCCTTCTTGTGTTTAATGACATAAGGGAAAGTCTCAATGAATTCAACCCATTTAGCATGTCTACGGTTCAGTTTGGCTTGACTTTTAATATGTTTCAAAGATTCATGATCAGAATGAATAACAAATTCTTTGGGCCATAAATAATGTTGCCATGTTTCCAAAGTCTGAACAAGAGCATATAATTCCTTATCATAAGTAGAGTAATTCAGACTAGGCCCACTTAATTTTTCAGAAAAGTATGCAACAGGTTTGCCATCTTGTAATAACACACCTCCTAATCCAATTCCACTAGCATCACATTCAAGCTCAAAAGTCTTATTAAAATCAGGAAGTTGGAGTAAAGGAGCATGTGTTAACTTATCGTTCAACACCGTGAAGGCTTCTTCCTGTGTGGTACCCCAAACAAAAGGCACATCCTTCTTTGTAAGCTCGTTGAGAGGTGCAGCAATGGTACTAAAATCTCTCACAAAACGCCTATAGAAACCAGCGAGGCCAAGGAAACTCCTCACTTGTGTAACCGTTTTGGGCTGCGGCCAACTCTCAATAGCTTCAATCTTGGCTTTATCAACTTCAATTCCATGTGGAGTAACAACATAGCCAAGAAAAGATACTCGATTGGTGCAAAAGGTGCACTTCCCAAGGTTACCAAACAAACATGCATCACGTAGAGCAATAAAAACAACACGTAAATGTTCCAAATTTTCCTCCAAAGATCTGCTATAAATCAATATATCATCAAAGTAAACTACCACAAATCATCCAATTAAAGCACGCAAAACTTCGTTCATTAATATCATGAAAGTACTAGGTGCATTAGTTAACCCAAAAGGCATGACTAACCACTCATATAAACCGAACTTAGTTTTAAATGTTGTTTTCCATTCATCTCCCAATTTCATACGAATTTGATGGTATCCACTACGCAAATCAACTTTGCAGAATATTGTAGAGCCACTCAATTCATCAAGCATATCAACTAGCCTAGGAATAGGATGACGATAACGAATAGTAATATTATTAATGCCTCTACAATCAACACACATACGCGACGTACCATCCTTTTTTGGCACTAGTATAATAGGAACAGCACAAAGACTAAGAGATTCGTGTATATAACCTTTATTGAGCAGCTCCTGTACTTGACGCATAATTTCCTTCGTCTCCTCTGGATTGGTACGGTATGGCGCACGGTTTGGCAATGAAGCACCGGGAATTAAATCAATCTGATGCTCAATCCCGCGAATAGGTGGTAATCCTGGTGGCACGTCTTGTGTAAAGACGTCAGCGAACTCCTGCAAAATTTTAGTGACAGCAGGAGGCAAAGAGGAAGGCACGTCCTCGAATGAAAATAATGCCTCTTTGCACACAAAAGCATAGCAAACAGATTTGCTTAAATCTAGCTCATCAATATCAGATTTGGTGGCAAGTAAACACGCACTTTTCAATTTAATTTCAGAAGCAACACTAGATGGTTTATTATTAGGCTTCATTTGTTGCTCAAATTCTTTTGCCACAATCTGATTTTCACTCTTATTTTTCTCCTGTTTTGCTTTAATAGCTCTATTAATATCATCTTTCAAAATAGAATCAGGAGTCATAGGAAGCAAAGTAATATGTTTATCCTTATGAACAAGAGTATACTGAATGTTTCTACCATCGTGTTCAGATTTTTTATCAAATTGCCATGGTCTACCAAGTAATAAGGAACAAGCTTGCATGGGTACCACATCACAATCAACATAATCAGCATACGTAGAGATACTAAAATGCACACGAACAGTATGTGTTACCTTAACCTTGCCGCTGTTGTTGAACCATTGGATATAGTAAGGATGTGGATGTGGTCTTGTGGTGAGAGATAGCTTCTCCACCATCTCCATGCTAGCCAAGTTGTTGCAGCTCCCTCCATCTATGATGACGCGAACAGAACGTTCCTTCACAACTCCCTTTGTATGGAACAAATTATGCCTCTGATTTTGCTCAGCTTGTGTGACCTGCACACTCAAAACATGTTGAGCAACTAAACATTCATACCTGTCAGCGTCTTCAGGAGCCATGTATTGCGTCTCATGATCAGAATCATCTCCACCGTGTTCTTCACTTGTAATAAGAGCCAAAGTCTCCTCATCATAGTCACTAGCGGACTCATACCCACCATCCTCAGTAGCAATCATAACACGCGGAGATTGGCATTCTCTCGCATAATGACCTCTTCCCTTACAACGACGACAAATATTATCATGTGTGTACCCTGTTGATGCCATAGATGAAGAAGAGCTCTGGGCAGGCCCAGAAGGTGTACTCTTGGCAGATGGTGGTGGTGGTGCCTGTTTTCTTGTATCTCGATTGGAATTGGCGGCTGAAGTCAGTGGTGCTACAGTAGGACGTGTGGGAGTAGAGGAGGCACGCGGTGTCCATGATGAAGATCGACCTGCAGAAAAATTAGTTCGCGCCAATGCCTGTCGATCCTGCACTTCACGTTCAGCTTTACAAGCAAGATGGAATAAATGAGTGATATTATTATACTCCTTATACTCTAGAATGGTCTGAATCTCTCTATTTAATCCACCCATAAAACGTGCAAGCATAGCTTCATTTTCCTCAACAATACCACATCTAATCATGCCAGTTTGTAATTCCTGATAATATTCTTCTACAGAATTTTTTCCTTGTCTTAAGCGCTGCAATTTTTGAAGTAATTCATGTTGATAATATGGTGGAACCCAACGAGTATGCATAGCAGTTTTCAAAGCAGCCCAAGTAGCTGGAATAGGATATAATCTTCAATGTTCAGACCACCATACACATGCAAAACTAGTAAAAGCACAAACAGCAGCAGCAACACGTCTCTCCTCGGGATATTGTAAACATGTAAAACGTTGTTCAGTTTCTAACTCCCAAGTAAGATATATATCAGGAACATATCTACCCTCAAATGGTGGAATATTCAATTTTAGTTTAGGAAGATGGTCATGATCTCGTACCTGAGCTGGTAATGCTGCCCTACCATTGCGATTATTTGCATGTGGACGACCTGGTGCTGGTACGTAGTTCTGATTTTGATCAACCACATCCTCGTAATCGCCCGCATAATCGTCCTCCTCAGCGGCAGCAGGAGCCATAGAAGCATCAACAGTAGGTGCAGCGGCACCAGAAGTTTGACCAGGCTCAAGGGGGACGCGCTGTGCTCGTCCCACTTGATTTGGAAGGCGACGTTGTTGTTGTTGTAGAGGTGCGACAGGTGCAGCCGACGGTGGTTGTGGAAGACGCGTGAGCAATTAATTAAACTTGTTATCGAGCTTTGTTTCGAACGTCTTCTCAATTCCATCTATCTTCTCCATGGCCTCTTCAAATCTGTTTAGCACATCTTGCACCTGTCCACTCATCATTTGCTGAACTTTATCATGTAGCTATTTGTTCGTCATGTTCTCCCAATCAGTCTCATCGGCTTGTGATCCTGTCATGGTTAGCAGCAATAGAAACACACAAGAATATGATCCTACAGACTACTAGGAAGTGCTGGTGGTGGTGTATCACAAAACCGTCAAGCGAATCTCAAATGCTTACCAGTTCTTACCCAGCAGCAGGTGGTGATCGGCAACCGGTGTAGTCAAAACTCTTAAAGATTGGACAGAGCGATTGCCAGGTGGTGTCAAACACACGACGTAGATGTATGGGGACCTGGGAAGGCTTATGATATGGTAGCAAAAAGAGTCAGCAATAATCAATTCAGAGATGCAAAGTTGAATAAACGCTCAACGACGGTACTGTGCTAGTCCTAGGCTAGACCGTGCTAGAGATGCGAGCCTAGAACACTATTAAAATCAGGGCGCTGCACGTAAACAAGGGAGGAGCACACTCTGAATTTTTTTTTCTCTTTTTTTTGCACTTTTTTTTCCTCTTTTTTTTGCTCCGCAACAATTTTTTTCCGAAAAAGTCTACAAATGGTCTAAAAACTGCCTAGCCAGAATTTTTCAGATTAGTTTTTTTTTTAAACTGGAACTATTTTTCTACTGCAGGTAGTTATTTTTTCTGAGGTTTGGAGTCCCTATATATTTAATGACTGATGGTGGTTCACACTTTATTCATGGTGCCTTCCATAAATTGCTTGCTAAGTATGATGTTAACCATATAATTGCATCTCCATATCACCCTCAGTCTAGTTGTCAAGTAGAATTAAGCAATCGAGCAATAAAGTTGATTTTGCAAAGGACTGTTAATAGATCCAGAAAGAATTGGTCTAAGAAACTTGCTGATGCATTATGGGCTTATAGAATTGCTTATAAAAATCCTATGGGTATGTCTCCATATAAAATGGTTTATGGAAGAGCATGTCACTTACCTCTTGAACTAGAACATAAAGCTTATTGGTCAATTAAAGAGCTCATCTTTGATTTCAAACTTGCTGGTGAGAAGAGGTTATTTGACATTAGCTCACTTGATGAATGGAGAACCCAAGCCTATGAGAATGCCAAATTGTTTAAAGAGAAAGTTAAAAGGTGGCATGATAAAATGATACAAAAGCGTGAATTTAATGTACGTGACCATGTCTTGCTATTCAATTCTCGTTTAAGATTTTTTGCAGGAAAGCTTCTCTCTAAATGGGAAGGTCCTTACATTATCGAGGAAGTTTATCATTCCGGTGGCATCAAAATAAACAACGCCAAAGGTAATAATCCAAAGGTGGTAAACGGGCAAAGAATCAACATTATATCTCACGTACTCTCATAAATGTTGAAACCAATATTATTAATACCATAACACCGGAGGAGTACATAAGGGATATCTACCAGAATGTTTCAGACTCTGAAAAGGAATAGGTATGTGGTACGGTAAGTAAACCGACTCCAAAACTTGTCCAAAAGCAATTTTACTCCGTTTTGGAATATTTAAAAAATTTGGAAATTAAAAAGTAGTCCAAAAAGTGCATAAGGAGGCGACAAGCCGTCGGGGCGCGCCCTACCCCCTAGGTGGGCTGATAGAGGCGAGGGTGTCCCAATCTTTCGATGAGATGATAGCTATCGATTTGGTGGAGTCGACTTTGACGATCCGACTACAAACGTGCACGACGTTGCGCCTTAGCAATCGCTAAACCAATCTCCCGAGGTTACTGACGATGCTGAAAGCACAATCAGCCTGACCACGAAGGTCTATTCCTGCACGCAATCGAAGAACAAGCAAGAATATGATAATGCAATCTGAATATTGCGAATATAGATGAAGTATTGATAAAGGTGGGGATCCGAAAGCGGTCTTCGTCTGGTCGTTGGACACAAACGAAGTACACGAAGTTGCAATGGCTAACTTTTAACTAAACAAATCCCAAAGTCTAAACGACTCCCTAAGGGCTGTATATATGGAGGAGTAGGGGTGAATTTCGTGGCCCCTTGTAGGAGGGGTCCGAAACCAACCCTAACTTTGTTTCCCCACACGTACGGACTCTAAAAACAGCCTATACTTAAGTATTTCGAAATTACATGGGCCTGGCCCAAAAATAAGGTGGCGCAGCACCTAAAATAAGTTATGGACGAAATTGATGAAGGGGCATCTTGTATATTTCGTCCATGTCCTTGTGGGTCATCACGGAGGCTTCAAAGTGCTTAAATATGCACTAGAAACGCCATTCTGGATCCCTTCACGCACGCCTTCATCTCCATGCTTGATCCTGCTCCAGTGTTCATCCCTCTTGTCCATGCTAGGCCCTTCATTAGTAATCAATACAAATGTATCCAATTTAGGCAGCATCATATTCTCATGAACATTAGAATCATTACCAAGAAACGAAAGTACCTGATAATTTAATTGGCGTGCGCGAGCTCTAGTAATTGGTCCAGTATATGTAGCAGTAGGGGCTGTGGGTGTAACAATGGTATTGATGTCCTCATCATCCTCCCCTTCTTGAAATGAAGTAGTCCTCGACGGAAGCTCATTTTCCTCACCCAAATAAGGCTTCAAATCTGGAATGTTAAAAGTGGGACTAACCCCAAAATCTGCAGGAAGCTCAAGTTTGTATGCATTATCATTTATTTTCTCTAACACCTTAAAAGGACCATCAGCACGTGGCATTAGCTTTGACTTGCGCAAATCCGGAAACCTATCCTTACGCAAATGTAACCAAACAAGATCTCCAGGTGCAAAGACAACATGTTTTCTACCCTTATCTCCAGCAAGTTTATATTTAGCATTCATGCGCTCAATATTTTCCTTAGTTAACTCATGAATTTTTAAGATCAATTCAAAATGTTGTTTAGCATCAAAATTAACCATCTCCGAAGATGGAAGAGGCAACAAATCAATGGGTGCATGAGGTAGGAAACCATACACAATTTCAAAAGGGCACATCTTAGTAGTAGAATGCAATGAACGATTATAAGCAAATTCAATATGAAGCAGGCATTCTTCCCACATTTTCTTATTATTCTTCAAAACAGCCCTAAGCATAGTAGACAATGTTCTATTGACTACTTCAGTTTGTCCATCAGTTTGGGGCTGACAAGTAGTACTAAAAAGCAGTTTAGTCCCCAACTAAGCCCATAAACATCTCCAAAAGTGGCTAAGAAATTTATTATCATGATCTGAAACAATTGTATTTGGCACACCATGCAAGCGAATAATTTCACAAAAGAACAAATCAGCAACATTAGCAGCATCATCGGTTTTATGACATGGTATGAAGTGTGCCATTTTCGAAAATCTATCCACGACAACAAATATGCTATCCCTCCCCTTCTTTGTTCGAGGTAAACCTAAAACAAAGTCCATAGATATATCCTTGGAACACTAGGTACAGGCAAAGGCATATATAAACCATGAGGATTGAGTCGTGACTTAGCTTTTTGACATGTAGTGCAGCGAGCAACAAAACGCTCAACATCTCGTCTCATCTTTGGCCAAAAGAAATGTGTAGCAAGTACATCCTCCGTCTTCTTCACACCAAAATGTCCCATTAATCCTCCTCCATGCGCCTCCTGCAACAACAAAAGACGAACGGAGCTAGCTGGAATGCATAGCTTGTTAGCATGAAACACAAATCCATCGTTAATGACGAACTTGTTCCATGTTCTCCCTTCTTTACAATTCTGCAATACATCTTTAAATTCAGCAACATGCACATATTGATCTTTGATGGTCTCCAAACCAAATATTTTAAAGTCAAGTTGTGAAAGCATAGTATAACGACGAGACAATGCATCAGCAATAACATTGTCTTTACCCTTCTTGTGTTTAATGACATAAGGGAAAGTCTCAATGAATTCAACCCATTTAGCATGTCTATGGTTTAGTTTGGCTTGACTTTTAATATGTTTCAAAGATTCATGATCAGAATGAATAACAAATTCTTTGGGCCATAAATAATGTTGCCATGTTTCCAAAGTCCGAACAAGAGCATATAATTCCTTATCATAAGTAGAATAATTCACACTAGGCCCTCTAAATTTTTCAGAAAAGTATGCAACAGGTTTGCCATCTTGTAATAACACACCTCCTAATCCAATTCCACTAGCATCACATTCAAGCTCAAAAGTCTTATTAAAATCAGGAAGTTGGAGTAAAGGAGCATGTGTTAACTTATCTTTCAACACCATGAAGGCTTCTTCCTGTGCGGTACCCCAAACAAAAGGCACATCCTTCTTTGTAAGCTCGTTGAGAGGTGCAGCAATGGTACTGAAATCTCTCACAAAACGCCTATAGAAACCAGCGAGGCCAAGGAAACTCCTCACTTGTGTGACCGTTTTGGGCTGCGGCCAACTCTCAATAGCTTCAATCTTGGCTTTATCAACATCAATTCCCTGTGGAGTAACAACATAGCCAAGAAAAGATACTCGATCGGTGCAAAAGGTGCACTTCCCAAGGTTACCAAACAAACGTGCATCACGTAGAGCAATAAAAACAACACGTAAATGTTCCAAATTTTCCTCCAAAGATCTGCTATAAATCAATATATCATCAAAGTAAACTACCACAAATCGTCCAATGAAAGCACGCAAAACTTCGTTCATTAATCTCATGAAAGTACTAGGTGCATTAGTTAACCCAAAAGGCATGACTAACCACTCATATAAACCGAACTTAGTTTTAAATGTTGTTTTCCATTCATCTCCCAATTTCATATGAATTTGCTGGTATCCACTTCGCAAATCAACTTTGCAGAATATTGTAGAGCCACTCAATTCATCAAGCATATCATCTAACGAATAGTAATATTATTAATGCCTCTACAATCAACACACATACGCGACGTACCATCCTTTTTTGGCACTAGTATAATAGGAACAGCACAATGACTAAGAGATTCGCGTATATAACCTTTGTCGAGCAGCTCCTGTACTTGACGCATAATTTCCTTCGTCTCCTCTGGATTGGTACGGTATGGCGCACGGTTTGGCAACGAAGCACCGGGAATTAAATCAATCTGATGCTCAATCCCGCGAATAGGTGGTAATCCTGGTGGCACGTCTTGTGTAAAGACGTCAGCGAACTCCTGCAAAATTTTAGTGACAGCAGGAGGCAAAGAGGAAGGCACGTCCTCGAATGAAAATAATGCCTCTTTGCACACAAAAGCATAGCAAACAGATTTGCTTAAATCTAGCTCATCAATATCAGATTTGGTGGCAAGTAAAAACGCACTTTTCAATTTAATTTCAGAAGCAACACTAGATGGTTTATTATTAGGCTTCATTTGTTGCTCAAATTCTTTTGCCACAATCTGATTTTCACTCTTATTTTTCTCCTGTTTTGCTTTACTAGCTCTATTAATATCATCTTTCAAAATAGAATCAGGAGTCATAGGAAGCAAAGTAATATGTTTATCCTTGTGAACAAGAGTATACTGATTGTTTCTACCATGGTGTACAGAATATTATCAAATTGCCATGGTCTACCAAGTAATAAGGAACAAGCTTGCATGGGTACCACATCACAATCAACATAATCAGCATACGTAGAGATACTAAAATGCACACGAACAGTACATGTTACCTTAACCTTGCCGCTGTTGTTGAACCATTGGATATAGTAAGGATGTGGATGTGGTCTTGTGGTGAGAGATAGCTTCTCCACCATCTCCATGCTAGCCAAGTTGTTGCAGCTCCCTCCATCTATGATGACGTGAACAGAACGTTCCTTCACAACTCCCTTTGTATGGAACAAATTATGCCTCTGATTTTGCTCAGCTTGTGTGACCTGCACACTCAAAACACGTTGAGCAACTAAACATTCATACCTGTCAGCGTCTTCAGGAGCCATGTATTGCGTCTCATGATCAGAATCATCTCCACCGTGTTCTTCACTTGTAATAAGAGCCAAAGTCTCCTCATCATAGTCACTAGCGGACTCATACCCACCATCCTCAGTAGCAATCATAACACGCGGAGATTGGCATTCTCTCGCATAATGACCTCTTCCCTTAAAACGATGACAAATAATATCATGTGTGTGCCCTGTTGATGCCATAGATGAAGAAGAGCTCTGGGCAGGCCCAGAAGGTGTACTCTTGGCAGATGGTGGTGGTGGTGCCTGTTTTTTTGTATCTCGGTTGGAATTGGCGGCTGAAGTCAGTGGTGCTGCAGTAGGACGTGTGGGAGTAGAGGAGGCACGCGGTGTCCATGATGAAGATCGACCTGCAGAAAAATTAGTTCGCGCCAATGCCTGTCGATCCTGCACTTCACGTTCAGCTTTACAAGCAAGATGGAATAAACGAGTGATATTATTATACTCCTTATACTCTAGAATGGTCTGAATCTCTCTATTTAATCCACCCATAAAACGTGCAAGCATAGCTTCATTTTCCTCAACAATACCACATCTAATCATGCCAGTTTGTAATTCCTGATAATATTCTTCTACAGAATTTTTTCCTTGTCTTAAGCGCTGCAATTTTTGAAGTAATTCACGTTGATAATATGGTGGAACCCAACGAGTACGCATAGCAGTTTTCAAAGCAGCCCAAGTAGCTGGAATAGGATATAATCTACAATGTTCAGACCACCATACACATGCAAAACTAGTAAAAGCACAAACAGCAGCAGCAACACGTCTCTCCTCGGGATATTGTAAACATGTAAAACGTTGTTCAGTTTCTAACTCCCAAGAAAGATATATATCAGGAACATATCTACCCTCAAATGGTGGAATATTCAATTTCAGTTTAGGAAGATGGTCATGATCTCATACCTGAGCTGGTAATGCTGCCCTACCATTGCGATTATTTGCATGTGGACCACCTGGTGCTGGTACGTAGTTCTGATTTTGATCAACCACATCCTCATAATCGCCCGCATAATCGTCCTCCTCAGCGGCAGCAGGAGCCATAGAAGCATCAACAGTAGGTGCAGCGGCACCAGAAGTTTGACCAGGCTCAAGGGGAACGCGCTGTGCTCGTCCCACTTGATTTGGAAGGCGACGTTGTTGTTGTTGTTGTAGAGGTGCAACAGGTGCAGCCGGCGGTGGTTGTGGAAGACGCGCAAGCAATTCATTAAACTTGTTATCGAGCTTTGTTTCGAACGTCTTCTCAATTCCATCTATCTTCTCCATGGCCTCTTCAAATGTGTTTAGCACATCTTGCACCTGTCCACTCATCATTTGCTGAAATTTATCATGTAGCTATTTGTTCGTCATGTTCTCCCAATCAGTCTCATCGGCTTGTGATCCTGCCATGGTTAGCAGCAATAGAAACACACAAGAATATGATCCTACAGACTACTAGGAAGTGCTGGTGGTGGTGTATCACAAAACCGTCAAGCGAATCTCAAATGCTTACCAGTTCTTACCCAGCAGCAGGTGGTGATCGGCAACCGGTGTAGTCAAAACTCTTAAAGATTGGACAGAGCGATTGCCAGGTGGTGTCAAACGCACGACGTAGATGTATGGGGAGCTGGGAAGGCTTATGATATGGTAGCAAAAAGGGTCAGCAATAATCAATTCAGAGATGCAAAGTTGAATAAACGCTCGACGACGGTACTGTGCTGGTCCTAGGCTAGACCGTGCTAGAGACGCGAGCCTAGAACACTATTAAAATCAGGGCGCTGCACATAAACAAGGGAGGAGCACACTCTGAATTTTTTTTTCTCTTTTTTTTTTGCACTTTTTTTCCTCTTTTTTTTGCTCCGCAACAAATTTTTTTCGAAAAAGTCTACAAATGGTCTAAAAACTGCCTAGCCAGAATTTTCCAGACTTAGTTTTTTTTTAAACTGGAACTATTTTTCTACTGCAGGTAGTTATTTTTTCTGAGGTTTGGAGTCCCTATATATTTAATGACTGATGGTGGTTCACACTTTATTCATGGTGCCTTCCATAAATTGCTTGCTAAGTATGTTGTTAACCATATAATTGCATCTCCATATCACCCTCAGTCTAGTTGTCAAGTAGAATTAAGCAATCGAGCAATAAAGTTGATTTTGCAAAGGACTGTTAATAGATCCAGAAAGAATTGGTCTAAGAAACTTGATGATGCATTATGGGCTTATAGAACTGCTTATAAAAATCCTATGGGTATGTCTCCATATAAAATGGTTTATGGAAGAGCATGTCACTTACCTCTTGAACTAGAACATAAAGCTTATTGGTCAATTAAAGAGCTCATCTATGATTTCAAACTTGCCGGTGAGAAGAGGTTATTTGACATTAGCTCACTTGATGAATGGAGAACCCAAGCCTATGAGAATGCCAAATTGTTGAAAGAGAAAGTTAAAAGGTGGCATGATAAAATGATACAAAAGTGTGAATTTAATGTACGTGACCATGTCTTGCTATTCAATTCTCGTTTAAGATTTTTTGCAGGAAAGCTTCTCTCTAAATGGGAAGGTCCTTACATTGTCGAGGAAGTTTATCATTCCGGTGCCATCAAAATGAACAACGCCAAAGGTAATAATCCGAAGGTGTTAACGGGCAAAGAATCAACATTATATCTCACGTACTCTCATAAATGTTGAAACCAATATTATTAATACCATAACACCGGAGGAGTACATAAGGGATATCTACAAGAATGTTTCAGACTCTGAAAAGGAATAGGTATGTGGTACGGTAAGTAAACCGACTCCAAAACTTGTCCAAAAGCAATTTTACTCCGTTTTGGAATATTTAAAAAATTTGGAAATTAAAAAGTAGTCCAAAAAGTGCACAAGGAGGCGACAAGCCGTGGGGGCGCGCCCTACCCCCTAGGTGGGCTGATAGAGGCGAGGGTGTCCCGATCTTTCGATGAGATGATAGCTATCGATTTGGTGGAGTCGACTTTGACGATCCGACTACAAACGTGCACGACGTTGCACCTTAGCAACCGCTAAACCAATCTCCCGAGGTTACTGACGATGCTGAAAGCACGATCAGCCTGACCACGAAGGTCTATTCCTCCACGCAATCGAAGAACAAGCAAGAATATGATAATGCAATCTAAATATTGCGAATATAGATGAAGTATTGATAAAGGTGGGGATCCAAAAGCGGTCTTGGTCTGGTCGTTGGACACAAACGAAGTACACGAAGTTGCAATGGCTAACTTTTAACTAAACAAATCCCAAAGTCTAAATGACGCCCTAAGGGCTGTATATATGGAGGAGTAGGGGTGAATTTCATGGCCCCTTGTAGGAGGGGTCCGAAACCAACCCTAACTTTGTTTCCCCACACGTACGGACTCTAAAAACAGCCTATACTTAAGTATTTCGAAATTATATGGGCCTGGCCCAAAAATAAGGAGGCGCAACACCTAAAATAAGCTATGGACGAAATTTATGAAGGGGCATCTTGTATATTTCGTCCATGTCCTTGTGGGTCATCACGGAGGCTTCAAAGTGCTTAAATACGCACTAGAAACGCCATTCTGGATCCCTTCACGCACGCCTTCATCTCCATGCTTGATCCTGCTCCAGTGTTCATCCCTCTTGTCCATGCTAGGCCCTTCATTAGTAATCAATACAAATGTATCCAATTTAGGCAGCATCATATTCTCATGAACATTAGAATCATTACCAAGAAACGAAAGTACCTGATAATTTAATTGGCGTGCGCGGGCTCTAGTAATTGGTCCAGTATATGTAGCAGTAGGGGCTGTGGGTGTAACAATGGTATTGATGTCCTCATCATGGGCCTACCAGGCTTGTGGCCACCTCGTGTGCCCTCCGGACTCCGTTTTCTTATAGTACACTCCTTTTGGCCAGTAAAAATTCATTATATAATCTCCCGAAGGTTTTGACCAACGTACCATGGAAAAAAATCCTCTGTTCTTGTGTTTACCTATTTCTACAGCAGATTTGGAGCAAGATGTCATCGCAAGAGTCGGTCAGGGAGAGTTGGGTCTCTCACCCGATATCGGGCCGAAGAGCATACAACGAAGCTGGCCACTTTGGGTGGCCAACGGAGGAAGAGATGGAGGCTGACCTGAAAAGAGTGGATGCCATGGAGGAGGATCAAGAAGCTACCTCTCGCCTTCAACCTGGAGCTATGCTTGAGGAACTCCAGAGCTCAGCAATACTGGATTCGTTCATACCTCCCAATGCTAGATTTCTCTCTTATGATAACATGAAAAAGAGTGTTGCTTTTTCCCCCATAGCCAGGAAGTATCCATGGGTGATCGGAGCTCTAGCTGTCACAGGCAAACTCCGCAACGATATAATGGATCTTAAGCAGCAAAATAATAAGCTTGAGGAGGAGAATCACATTCTAAGGGGCATCATCGCCAAGAATATCACATCACCACTTCTGAAGAAATAGACCTAAATACATGGGCATGGGCACTCCCCTTGGCAACTACCAAGCTTGGGAGAGGTGCCCCGGTATCGTATCACTATCACATCTTTACCTTTATCGTTTTTCATAGTTTGATACTTTTGGTTCTATCTCGGTTTAGTAGAATAAAGTTTTAGTATGATCTAGCTTTGAGTTTTGCTTTGTGTTCCCTCTATGTAATCGAGTCCGAGAGTTATATAATAAAGATTAGTTTTGAGTTGAGGTCTTTGCTTTCTTGTTATGATCTTGAGAAAAATAAATAAAGAAATAAAAATATTATATAATGATCTTATGGGAAGTGACGACTTCACATATAAGAAGTATGTCACATGAAATTTGTTGGGAGTTGACAAACATAGTTTTGGTCATTGTTGCAATTAATAGGATGTAATAAAGAAAGAGAGGTCTCACATGTAAATATACTATCTTGGACATCTTTTGTGATTGTGAGCACTCATTAATATATTATATGCTAATAGGTTGATGTTGGACAAGGAAGACAACATAATGGGTTATGTTTCTTTATATCCGAATAGAAGTTACATTGTCATGTATCCTCCAACATGTTGAGCTTGCTTCTCATACCATGCTAGCCAAATATTTTGCACCAAGTAGAGATACTACTTGTGCATCCAAAATCCCTAAACCCAGTTTTGCCATGAGAGTCCACCATACCTACCTATGGATTGAGTAAGATCCTTCAAGTAAGTTGTCATCGGTGCAAGCAATAAAAAATTACTCTCTAAATATGTACGATCTTTTAGTGTGAGGAAAATAAGCTTTATACCAACTTGTGATATGGAAGAAATAAAAGCGACAGAATGCATAATAAAGTTCTTTAACACAAGCGGCAATATAAAGTGATGTTCTTTCACATTGAGATTTTGTGCATCCAACCATAAAAGCGCATGGCAACCTCTGCTTCCCTCTGCTAAGGGCCTACCTTTTATTTACCTTCTACCTTTATGCAAGAGTCATGGTGAACATCACCTATTCTTTTTAAACTTTTTATTTTTGGCAAGCACTATATGTTGGGGAAGATCCAGATATATATATCCACTCGGTTGTAGATATTCATAAACTATTATTGTTGGCATTACCCTTGAGGTAAAAGGTTGGGAGGCGAAGTTATAAGCCCCTATCTTTCTCTGTGTCCGATTGAAGCTTTGATCTCATAAGTACCGCGTGAGTGTTAGCAATTATGAAAGACTAAATGATAGTTGAGTATGTGAACTTGCTGAAAAGCTCTTACATTGACTCTTTCTGATGTTATGATAAATTGCAATTGTTTCAGTGACCTAGATCATGGTTTGTTAGTTTTCAATAAAGTTCATGTTTCATACCTTACCTTGTGAACGAATTGTTACTTTAGCATAAGAAATTATATGACAAGTTATGTTGCTGTTCTAAAGATGATCATGATGCCTTCATGTCCGTATTTTATTTTATCGACACCTCTATCTCTAAACATGTGGACAAGATTATCGATTTCGGCTACGCTTGAGGACAAGTGAGGTCTAAGCTTGGGGGAGTTGATACGTCCATTTTGCATCAAGCTTTTATATTGATATTTATTGCATTATGGGCTGTTATTACACATTATGGTACAATACTTATGTGTTTTCTCTCTTATTTTACAAGGTTTACACAAAGAGGGAGAATGCCGGTAGCTGGAATTCTGGACCGGAAAGGAGCAAATCTGAGAGACCTATTCTGCACAACTCCAAAAGTTCTGAAAATTTATGGAGAATTATTTTGGAATACATAAAAAATATTGGGTGAAGGAATACGAGAGGGGGACCCACCAGGTGGCCACAAGCCTGGGGGGCGCGCCCAACCCCTTGGGCACGCCCCTAGGGCTTGTGGGCCCCCTGGTAGGTCTCCGGTGCCCATCGTCTGCTATATGGAGGGTTTTGACATCGAAAAAATCATAAGGAAGCTTTCGGGACGAAGCGCCACCGTCTCGAGGCGGAACCTGGGCAGAAGCAATGTAGGGCTCCAGCGGAGCTGTTCTGCCAGAGAAACTTCCCTCCGGGAGGGGGAAATTGAAGCCATTGTCATCACCAACGATCCTCTCATCAAGAGGGGGTCAAGCTCCATCAACGTCTTCACCAGCACCATCTCCTCTCAAAGCCTAGTTCATCTCTTGTATCCGATCTTTGTCTCAAAACCTCAGATTGGTACCTGTGGGTTGTTAGTAGTATTGATTACTCCTGGTAGTTGATGCTAGTTGATTTATTCGGTGGAAGATCATATGTTCTGATCCTTAATGATATTTATTACCCCTCTGATTATGAACATGAATATGCTTTGTGAGTAGTTACGTTTGTTCCTGAGGACATGGGAGAAGTCTTGTTATAATTAATCATGTGAATTTGGTATTCGTTCGATATTTTGATGAGATGTATGTTGTCTTTCCTCTAGTGGTGTTATGTGAACGTCGACTACATGACACTTCACCATGATTTGGGCCTAGGGGAAGGCATTGGGAAGTAATAAGTAGATGATGGGTTGCTAGAGTGACAGAAGCTTAAACCCTAGTTTATGCGTTGCTTCGTAAGGGGCTGATTTGGATCCATATGTTTCATGCTATGGTTATATTTATGTTAATTCTTCTTTCGTAGTTGCGAATGCTTGCGAGAGTGGTTAATCATGAGTGGGAGGCTTGTCCAAGTAAGGATAGCACCCAAGCACCGGTCCACCCACATATCAAATTATCAAAGTAGCGAACGCAAATCATATGAGCATGATGAAAACTAACTTGACAATAATTCCGATGTGTCCTCGGGAGCGCTTTGCTTTATATAAGAGTTCATCCAGGCTTGTCCTTTGCTACAAAAAGGATTGGGCCACCTTGCTGCACCTTTGTTACACTTGTTACTTGTTACCCGTTACGAATTATCTTATCACAAAACTATTTGTTACCGATAATTTCAGTGCTTGCAGAGAATACCTTGCTGAAAACCGCTTGTCATTTCCTTCTGCTCCTCGTTGGGTTCGACACTCTTACTTATCGAAAGGACTATGATAGATCCCCTATACTTGTGGGTCATCAATGGCAAATAGGAAAGCGCACTCGTTGCCTTCCTGTGGGCGAATGTCGATGTGTTTGCTTGGCAACCATCTGACATCCCCGGTGTTCCCAGTGAGGTAATCGAGCACCACCTTGCTGTTTGCCCTCACGCTCGGCCAGTCAAGAGAAGGTCAGAAAGCAAGCTTTAGAAAGGCCGGAGTTCATTGCCGAGGAAATCAAGAAACTTGAAGCAGCTGGTTTGGTCAGAGGGGTGTTGCATCCAACTTGGTTAGCAAACCCAGTGGTAGTGCGCAAGGCAAATGGGAAATGGAGGATCTCCATTGATTTCACTTACTTGAACAAAGCATGCCCAAAAGACCCTTTCCCCCTGCCTCGCATTGATCAAATTGTTGATTCCACTTCCGGGTGTGATTTGTTTCTTTCTTGGAAGCATACTCCGGGTACCATAAGATATTCATGGCAAAGGAAGATGAAGAGAAAACCGCGTTCATAACTCCATGTGGCGCATACTGCTTTGTGCGTATGCCTTTCGGGTTAAAGAGAGCTGGATGCACTTTTGCAAGGGCAGTATAGATTGGTTTCGATCCCCGGCTACATAGAAACGTGGAAGCTTATATGGATGATATCGTGGTCAAAACCAAGGATAGATCAACACTCATTCAAGACTTGGACGAGACCTTTGCAAACTTGCGCAAGATCAATTTGAAACTGAACGCCGAGAAGTGTGTTTTTGGTGTCCCATCCGACAAACTCCTTGGTTTCTTTGTGCCCCAACGAGGAATAGAGGCCAATCCCGAAAAGATCAAAGCAATCGAGCAAATATAAGCACCCAAGACTGTCAAGGATGTACGGCGTTTGGCTGGATGAGTTGCCACACTGAGTAGGTTCATCTCCAAGTCTCCTGAGCGTGCCCTACCGGGGGCTGGCCCAGTAAAGTGGACCTCGGAGGCAAAGCAGCGCTGTGAGACATGAAAACTTACCTTTTCTCTGCTCCCACCTTAGTCGCACCTAAACCACAAGAGCCATTGTTACTATACTTAGCTGCAATGAATCAAGTGGTTAGTGCAGCACTAGTGGCACAACGAGAAGTGGATGAAGAAGCAGCTGCAGCAACTAACCCCTCCATAGATGGAACAGAAGCACCCGCGGCAGGACATGACACAAACCAGGCGGAGGCGAGGCAAGCCATCGAAGGCAATCCCAAGACCGCGGCAAGGAAGAAAGTGGTACAACGACCAACTTACTTAGTCAGCACCCTACTACAGGGAGCCAGATCAAGGTACTCTGGAGTGCAAAAGCTGATCTTCAGCCTTATCATGTCCTCGAGGAAGCTGCACCACTATTTCCAAGCCCACGAGATCACAGTTGTCACCCGTTTCCCACTACAGTGCATATTGAAGAACCCTGAAGCTACTGGAAGGATAGTTGAGTGGGCACTAGAGCTGTCAAGCTTTGGCTTGAAATATGAGAGCTCCTCAACTATTCAGAGCAGATCATTGGTGGAGTTCATTGCAGAATGCATGCCCACTCCGGACGAAGAAGCACCAGAGACAGTTCTCCCTGGCAAAGAATCGCCTCAGGAGTGGATCATGTATTTTGATGGTGCTTTCTCGCTGCAGGGCGCCGGAGACGGAGTGCTTCTTGTCGCGCCCATCGGAGAGCATCTCATGTATTTTGATGGTTCAAATGCAGTTTCCCCGGGAGAAGGCCACCAACAACACTGCTGAGTATGAGGGGTTCCTTCTCGGACTCAGAATTGCGATAGAGTTGGGAATCAGGAAACTGATTATCCGTGGAGACTCTCAACTCGTAGTGAGGCAAGTAAATAAGGATTATCAGAGTTCGTTGACGGAGGCATATGTGGAGGAGGTGAGAAAGCTGGAAGAGCACTTCGATGGATTGCAAACACAGCACGTGCCACGTGCGGAAAATAACATCGCCGATCAGTTGTCAAAGTGCGCCGCGCAAAACTCAACCGTCAGTGTCTCCTTCAACGATGACCGGAAAAAGGAGAAAGTTAGACTCCGGCAAGTATTTCCCGGCAGGACTTCCCAAAGCTGCTGGTAGAGAGGCTACCGGGGGGAACCCCGCTTTGATTGGTGAGCAGCACCCTCCTGTGGAACCACAAGTTCTTGCGGTCGAGGTGAGCGCTCCCACGACTAAGGAGGTGCCTTTAGTCCTTGTTGTCGAGCCACAGGCTCCAACTTGGGCGCAACACATAGTCCATTCCCTTCAAATAGGGGAGCTTCACGAAGAGCAAGAAGAAGCTGAAAAATTAGCCCGATGATCAAGTATGTACCAGTTTGTCGATGACACACTATACAGAAAAAGGCCAAACGGTGTGAAATTGAAGTGCATTTGCCGGGAAGATGGGCTGAAGCTGTTGGCAGAGATGCACAAGGCTGTGTGTGGCTCTCACATCGGATCGAGAGCCCTGGTCAGAAAAGCCTTCCAGCAAGGTTTCTATTGTCCCACAGCCCTCCAGGATGCAAGTGAGCTAGTCACTAAGTGTGAGGCCTGCCAGTTCCATTCCAAAAACATTCATTAACCAGCTCAAGCTCTTCAGACAATCCCTTTATCCTGCCCATTCTCAGTCTGGGGGCTCGATATCTTGGGCCCCTTCCCCGTGCTGCCGGGGGCTTTGAATTCTTCTACGTGGCAATTGACAAGTTTACAAAGTGGCCTGAGGTGGAGCCACTGAGAAAGGTGACCGCACAATCAGCTGTCAAGTTCTTGAAAGGATTGGTGTGCCGCTTTGGAGTACCCAAGAGGGTGATTACCGATAACGGCACCCAGTTAACGAGCCGCACCTTTATGCAGTACATCCAAAGCCTTGGATGCAAGGTCTCCTTCGCCTCTGTTGCTCATCCATGGAGCAATGGGCAAGCTGAGAGGATGAATGCTGAAGTGCTGCACAGGCTCAAGACGAGAACTTTTGATAAGTTGCAAAAATGCGGCAAGTGCTGGATTTATGAGCTACCGGTGGTTCTTTGGTCCCTCTGGATGACACCAAATCGAGCTACCAGCCAGACTCCCTTCTCCCTAGTATATGGGGCGGAAGTAGTGCTCCCCACGTAACTCATATACAGGTCACCTCGAGTACTTTCCTACGACAAAGTAGAGCAAGAGCAGCTACAGCATGACGATGCGGTGCTCCTCGAGGAAGATCGTCTCCAGGCCACTGTACGTGTTGCATGCTACCAGCAAACCCTGCGCCGCTATCATAGCCGTAGGGTTCATGCCCGGAGCCTTGAGGAAGGCGACCTTGTCCTTAGGCGTGTTCAGTCCGCCAAGGGTACCAACAAGTTGATGCCGAAGTGGGAAGGCCCTTACTGGGTAGTACAAGTCACCAGACCTGGCGCAGTCCATCTGGAGACCGAAGATGGCATCCAAATGCAAAACTCATGGAATATTGAGCATCTTCGTAAATTCTACCCGTAAGGCGTGGCTGCCGGGCTCAGCCCCCGGTAACCACCTTTTGTACAAGCCTTGCCGATGGGCATGTAACCCTTTGTACAAAGCCAGGCGCAGACCCTGTGCAAAGATAATAAAACAAAGCGCTGGCATCTAGACTTGCATGCATGTTTCCTTAAGTATGATTTTGCTATGATAACCAATCCATTTAAGGAGGATCGTATGCTGCTGTTTTCTCCCTTGTACTGTCAACAGGGCCCCTGCCGTGGATGGACTCCCCAAAGGGAAAAAGTGAGAGTGGCCTAGCATAATGGTCCCCGGCGGCTACTTCCTGTCGAAGTGATGGAAGGGCAGCAAACACAGATAAGTTATCCTCCCCATCCACTAGTACGTCCCTGTATGAAAGTCTTGCACATAGAAAAACCTTGCCGGCCTCAACATCTGTGCTCCCATCCTTTGATTCGAAAGTTCTACTTCAGTCAGGATGGTTGAAGTGGCATTTGTAGGAGGGTTGGCGAGGGGCCGGTTTCCTTCCACGCTCCCAACCCATCAGGCTAGGTCCAGCGGCAGCAACGGAAGGGACCGGCAAGGTGTCTCGCCAGGGAACCTTGTTTACTTGGAAGTATTGTGGGACTATCCCTCAGCATGGGCATGATACATGCACAAGTACCCGGCAGACATTTTATTTTTCATTAATATGCAGATAAAAAATCACAAACCATACAGGATACAAACATGGATGGAAGATTACATAATTTAAGCTAAAGTTTGGCAGGTGCCTACATCTTTTAATTTGAAAAAGGATAAGTGCCCCGTAATGCCTTTCTTGTCCCTCTCCTCCTAGGAACTACATTGGGTGGTGAAGAGGGCAAAAGGGGCGCCTAGGCAGAAGCCCAGCCTGACCCTGTCAGGGCCTGCGGGGCGCAGCCTAACAAGATCGGGAGGGCGAAGGCGAAGCCGGAAGGAGCGGCTAGGCAATGCCCTGGTCACTGATACGTCTCCAACGTATCTATAATTTTTGATTGTTCCATGCTATTATATTATCTGTTTTGGATGTTTTATATGCATTAATATGCTATTTTATATTATTTTTGGGACTAACTTATTAACCTAGAGCCCAGTGCCAGTTTCTGTTTTTTCCTTGTTTTTGAGCTTCGGAGAAAAGGAATACCAAACTGAGTCCAAACGGAATAAAACCTTTGCGATGATTTTTCTTGGACCAGAAGACACCCGGGAGACTTGGAGTGCAAGTCAAAAGAGCCACGAGGTGGCCACAAGGGGGGAGGGCGCGCCCCCTTCCTTGTGGGCCCCTCGGTGACCCCCTGACCTAGATCTTCCTCCTATATATTCACATATATTCCCAAACCACCAGAAGCATCCACGAAAACACTTTTCCACCGCCGCAACCTTCTGTTCCCGTGAGATCCCATCTTGGGGCCGTTTCCGGCATCCTGTCGAAGGGGGATTCGGTCACAGAGGGCTTCTACATCAACTCTATTGCCGTTTTGATGAAGCGTGAGTAGTTTACCTCAGACCTACGGGTCCATAGCTAGTAGCTAGATGGCTTCTTCTCTCTCTTTGATTCACAATACAATGTTCTCCTTGATGTTCTTGGAGATCTATCTGATGTAATCTTCTTTTGCGGTGTGTTTGTCGAGATCCGATGAATTGTGGATTTATGATCAGCTTATCTATGAATATTATTTGAATCTTCTCTGAATTCTTTTATGCATGATTTGATATCCTTGTAATTCTCTTCGAACTATCGGTTTGGTTTGGCCAACTAGATTGGTTTTTCTTGCAATGGGAGAAGTGCTTGGCTTTGGGTTCAATCTTGCAGTGTCCTCTCCCAGTGACAGTAGGGGCAGCGAGGCACGTATTGTATTGTTGCCAGCGAGGATAAAAAGATGGGGTTAACATCATATTGCTTGAGTTTATTCCTCTACATCATGTCATCTTACTTAAAGCGTTACTCTGTTCTTCATGAACTTAATACTCTAGATGCAGGCAGGAGTCAGTCGATGTGTGGACTAATAGTAGTAGATGCTGGCAGGAGTCGATCTACTTGACACGGACGTGATGCCTATATTTCATAATCATTGCCTTGGATATCGACATAACTTTGCGCTTTTGTATCAATTGCTCGACCGTTATTTGTTCACCCACTGTATTATTTGCTTTCTTGAGAGAAGCCTCTAGTGAAACCTATGGCCCCCGGGTCTATTTTCCATCATATTACTTTCCGATCTACTATTTTGCAATCTTTTATTTTCAGATCTATAAACCAAAAACCCTAAAAATATTTACTTTATCTTTTGTTTAGTTTTATTTATCTCTATCAGATCTCAATTTTGCAAGTGACCGTGAAGGGATTGACAACCCCTTTATCGCGTTGGGTGCAAGTGTTTGATTGTTTGTGCAGGTATTGGTGATTTGTGCATTGTCTCCTACTAGATTGATACCTTGGTTCTCTAACTGAGGGAAATACTTATCTCTAGTTTGCTGCATCACCCTTTCCTCTTCAAGGGAAAAACCAACGCAAGCTCAAGAAGTAGCAGGATGAATTTCTGGCGCCGTTGCTGGGGAGGTCTACACCAACTCAAGACATACCAAGTACCCATCATAAACTCTCATCTCTTGCATTACATTATTCACCATTTGCCTCTTGTTTTCCTCTCCCCCACTTCTAAAACGATTTTCGAAAAGATTTGCCTTTTTATTAACCCTTCTTCCATTTGTCTTTTTCGTTTGCTTTTTGCTCGTGTGTTAGATTGCTTGTCTTGCTTTCATGGCTAGTCCTCCCATCATTGTTAGCACTCCCGATAATGAAGTCCTCAATTTTAAACAAAGGGAGGGAGAAAATTTAAAAGATGCTTGGTATAGAATTTGCAATGCTCAGAATAGATCTACTCGAAAGCAATCTACTGCCATTCTTCTTCGCAATTTTTATGTGGGCATTACTCCTTGGAATAGATATGTTCTAGATACCATTACCGGGGGGAATTTTTTGGGGAGCCATACTTTTGATTCTTACAATGCTATGATAGATTTGTTAGGCCCACCACCTCTTTTGATCAATGGACCTGTTTTAACCTTGGAACATGTGATGCAAAGGCTTGATATTATTGAGAATAAAATTGCTACCGTAGAGTTGATTGAAATTTTGGATAAAAAGATTCATAATCAGATTACTCAATATGGATCTAAGGTAGGAGTTACTTTAAAGAATCTTAGAGAAAAGGAACCCATAGTTAATGAAAAGATAGATCAAGATTCTACTAGAATTGGCAAACTAGAAGCTATTATTACCAACTTGGGTTCCGCTTTTTCCTCCATTAAAACTACTCAAAATCTTCCTCCTACTAAGACTGCTAAGTTTATTTACGTTCCTAAGAATAAGGGTGAATCTTCTAGTAAAGAAAATGAAGATCTCAAAACAATAAGTGTTCACCCCAATTTTTTTTGATATTATTAAGGAAGCAATTGCCACGAGTGAATTTCTTGATTTCTTGCCTAGGAGTTTGATCATTGATAAAACCAAAGAATCTCCTAAGGATTATAAGTGTGCAATTGAAGAATTGCATACCCAAGATGACAATACCTAGATCTATGTGTTTTTATGCCTAGCTAAGGGCGTTAAACAATAGCGCTTGCTGGGAGGCAACCCAATTTTATTTTTGTTCTTTTATTTTTGGTTATTTTTTTCAATAAATAATCCATCTAGACTATGGTTAGATGTGTTTTTGTGTTTTAATTAGTGTTTGTGCCAAGTAAGACCTTTGGGATGGCTTACGGTGATAGTTGATTTGATCTTGCTGAAAAACAGAAACTTTTGTGTCCAGTCACAGAATTGTTTACATTCACTGGAGCACGGAAAACCACTGAATTTTTTACACAAGATTTATATATAAATATCATATATTGTCCTAATATTTCAGAAGGTTTTGAGTTACAGAAGTATTATAACAATTCAGATCTTCACAGACTGTTCTGTTTTTGACAGATTCTGTTTTCTATGTGTTGTTTGCTTATTTTGATGAATCTATGGGTAGTATCGGGGGGTATGAACCATGGAGAAGTTGGAATACAGTAGATATTACACAAATATAAATAAAGAATGAGTTCAAAACAGTACCAAAAGTGGTGATTTATTTTCTTATACTAACGGAGCTTGTGAGATTTTCTGTTGAGTTTTGTGTTGTGAAGTTTTCAAGTTTTGGGTAAGGATTTGATGGACTATGGAATAAGGAGTGGCAAGAGCCTAAGCTTGGGGATGCCCAAGGCACCCCAAGGTAATATTCAAGGACAACCAAGATCCTAAGCTTGGGGATGCCCCAGAAGGCATCCCCTCTTTCGTCTTCGTCTATCGGTAACTTTACTTGAGGCTATATTTTTATTCACCACATGATATGTGTTTTGCTTGGAGCGTCTTGTATGATTTGAGTCTTTGCTTTTTAGTTTGCCACAATCATCCTTGCTGTACACACCTTTTGAGAGGGAAATGCATGAATCACGATTTATTAGAATGCTCTATGTGCTTAACTTATATCTTTTGAGCTAGGCAATTTTGCTCTAGTGCTTCACTTATATATTTTTAGAGCACGGCAGTGGCTTTATTTTGTAGATATTATTGAACTCTCATGCTTCACTTATATTAGTTTGAGAGTTTCTAAACAGCGTGGTATTTTGCTTTGGTTATGAATTTAGTCCTAATATGATAGGCATCCAAGAGGGATATAATAAAAACTTTCATATAAAGTGCATTGAATACTATGAGAAGTTTGATTCCTTATGATTGTTTTGAGATATAGAGATGGTGATATTAGAGTCATGCTAGTGAGTAATTGTGAATTGGAGAAATACTTGTGTTGAGGTTTGTGATTCCCGTAGCATGCACGTATTGTGAACCGTTATGTAACGAAGTTGGAGCATGAGGTATTTTTTGATTGTCTTCCTTGTGAGTGGCGGTCGGGGACGAGCGATGGTCTTTTCCTACCAATCTATCCCCCTAGGAGCATGCGCGTAGTACTTTGTTTCGATGACTAATAGATTTTTGCAATAAGTATGTGAGTTCTTTATGACTAATGTTGAGTCCATGGATTATACGCACTCTCACCCTTCCACCTTTGCTAGCCTCTCTTGTGCCGCGCAACTTTCGCCGGTACCATAAACCCACCATATACCTTCCTCAAAATAGACACCATATGTCGGTGTACTAAGTATTGGGCCATTAGTACCCCGTACTTGTGCACGGGCAGTTGTAGCCATACTCGCGGCAAGGCTTGTCGGGAAACAGTTCAAGGTTGACTAAGGCTATCAAAGAAATACTCAAGTCAAAGATCTGAGGATCAGCAGATAGGAAGAGCTGGAATCCGAAAGCCGGCCTCCCCGGCAAGATCTTGCTGGGGTGGCCTGCGAAGCCCGGCAAGATTTCACGCCCGGCAAGATTCGGCGACCGGCAAGATTCGGCGCCCGGCAAGATTCTGCTACTGTGCCACCGCTCCAATACAGCAACAAGCCCGACATTCTGGGTCCTTCTCTGGATGCGTGGCAACGCGCCAGTGGAGGAGAGCTTAAGCGGCGCTGATGGGATGGCCCCTTTTTCCATCCCCAAGAAGGTGCGGACACCTAAACGGACACCTCACGGTGCATTAAATGCGTTCGTCCTAATCCGTCAGTGGTTAGGTATGATAACCCTGTAGCTGCTTTACACCTCAATGTATGTACATTTTGCCACTGTGGTGACCCCTTTGAGCCTATAAAAGGAGGCCCAAGGCAACTGCTACAGGGGAGGAGGACCTTCTGGCCCATTCTGCATGCGTAGCTGCTCTTTGAACGTACTGTTCAATGCAAGTGCTCCTGGAGCCTGGGCTCAAGAACACTCATAATAAAACAAGGCAGGAGTAGGGTTTTATGCTGATCAGCGGCCCGAACCTGGGTAAAATCGCCCAACGTCGATCGTTGGTTCTACTCTTTGTGCATACCTCTCTCACTGCTGAATGGTAAAGGGATCCCTTAGGGTCCCATAGGTGTCGCACACCGACATCTTTGGCGCGCCAGGTAGGGGGAAGAAGGTTGTGCGAACCTGATCCAGTGATCGGCGCCTTAGTTTCTTGATCATCTTCATCATCATGCCACCTAAGAAGAATAGTGTCGCAACGGCGCAACCATCTACATCCGTTTTGCCTGCACCCTCGTGTACGGGCGACGGTGTAGATGCAGAAGGAAGAGGATTAGAGCCTCCACGGTGTTCTGGTGATCCAAGCTAGGCGAGCGGCGTTGTCCGCAGCGGCAGCAGCAACCCACACGCCGCTGGATCCAGAGATGGAGCTGTACTGCCCACGGGTGGTGCAACGAACTCCAGAGATCGGAGGACGCCTCCTAGGACTCCCGCGCCGGCGCAAACGTCACGACCTACGCAGGTCGTGCGCGATGAGCAGCGCCATGGCGCTGGTGGTTCAGGGCGTCCCCATGAAAGGACTTCTGCGCATCGATCCCAAGGTGCGCGGGCCCAGCATGCGTATCAAACTGCTGGCGAAAGTGGCACGTGGTCGCGTGATCGTGACGGTGCTCCTTCTCACGAGGTTAGGAGTCAGAGCACCTCACGTACTTCGCACCTGTCGCCGCCACCTACGCCATCGGAAGCTTTGGCGCGTGCGCAGCTGCTCCTCGATTTTCCTCCTGCTCCAGAGAAGATGGAGGAGTGGCGAGCTACTATCCAGAGTCTCAATGGCTTCGCCAACAAGGATGGGCCACAGGAGGCAGGGCCCTCGCAACGGCAGCCCATCAATCCGGCGCGAGCCGATATGGAGAAAACTGGAGGTGGTGCGACTACGGTGCACTCTCCTCAACGACACCAGCGGCGGTTGACAACCCGGCGGACTGATGGCCGCGATGATGATTCCACGGCATCGTCCGATCCACGGATGCGCCGCGACCAGCGTCAAGTTCTCCAGGAACGAGGCAAAGAGGACGCTCGAACCACCATCGAGCGGCGACGGGAAGCACGCTATCAATCTGATAAGCGCGCAGGGCCCGCTGTTGACGAGCCTGCCCCAGGGGACGCAGGCGACTTACCTTACGAGGTAGGTACTCCAGCGTTTACCCGTGAGATGCAGCAAGTCCAGTGGCCCAATTCCCGAACTTTCAAGCTAGAGTTCCCGGAGAAATATGACGGCAAGACTCACCCCTCGGAGTTCCTGAGCATCTACGCCATTGCGGTGCAGGCTGCCGGGGGCCGAGACGACAAGATACTTGCCAACTACTTCCCGTTGGTGCTCAAACCCAACGTTAGGTCGTGGTTGATGCATCTGCCGGAGAATTCTATTTCTTCTTGGTCAGATCTGTGCCATTAGTTTGTTGGCGCCTTTGTTGGAGGCCACCAAGCTCCTGGCCAAGAGAGTGATTTGTATATCATCCCTCAGAAGGAGGGCGAATCTCTGCGCAAGTTTATCCAGAGGTTTAGCCGAGTGCAGTACAATATTCCTGACGTTCACCCTGCCGCTGTTGTTAGCGCGTTTCATCAGAACATGCACAACCGCAAAATGCGTGAAGAGCTGACAATGAACAATGTCAGGAGTATTGCCGAGCTTTACGCTTTGGCCGACAAGTGCGCTCGACCTGAAGAAGGGAGGAAACTCCCTGGCGAGGGTGTTGGTGCAAGCGGCAAATCAGAAGATGAAGACGCTGCAACCCCGTCAAGGAAAGGCCGGCGGCAGAACAAGAAGCGCAGAGCCAAGGCCGTGCTTGCTGTTGAAGAATCCGGCAACCCTGGTGCCGCCAACAAGGCCAAGGCTGACGACCCCGGCAAAGAAGTTGCTGGGTGCTCCTCCTGCCAGGCCTTGGCGGCTGCCGACAAGTTGGAAAGCTCCGGCAAGCAGTATTGCAAGATCCATCGCACCAAAGGCCATGATCTCCAAAACTGCCAACAAGTTGAGCAGCTTGTCGAGAAGTAGAGAGCTGAGTATGAAAGGCGCGATAAAGAGAAGGCCCATGACGGTGCTCAGGGGTCCGACAAGAAGCGCGGTGGCCGAGGGGGTCGCCGCGGCAAGGCCAAGCAACAAAGGGAGAGGCCCGCCCGAGGCCGTGACAAAGAAGAGGGTGGTGATGATGATGAGGAAGATGGTGAGTCCAGTGAGCAAGAATTTCAAAAAGCTACAGAGGCCATGTGTATCGACGGGGGCGCCTCGTTGCATTCTTCCCACCGTCGACTTAAACAGTGGGTGCGGGAGGTTAATGCAACGGAGCCATCACTAGATGCATGTAAGTCCCTGAAGTGGTCCAACACGCCAATCAGTTTCGACGCAGAGGATCACCCTGATCGCACAACCGCGGTTGGGTGCTTGCCATTGTTGGTCTCACCGACAATCCGCAACCTCAAGGTGACGAAAATGCTAGTTGACAGTGGGGCCGGGCTGAACCTAATCTCGACAGATGTGCTCAAGAGGTTCCAAATTCCTGATGAAGATCTCGAGGAAACGGGCATGTTTCAAGGGGTCAATCCAGGAAGAACCCAGCCAAAGGGCAAGATTACGCTACCGGTGACATTTGGTAGCGAGCTCAACTACAGGACAGAGAAGGTAGTGTTTGATGTCGCCAAGATCCCTATGACATACAATGGGATCCTTGGTCGCCCAGCGCTGGCTAAGTTTATGGCGGTATCACACTACGCGTATAATGTGTTGAAGATGCCCGGGCCGTTGAGTGTCATCACTATCCACTCTGATAAAAAGGATGCGCTCATTTGTGCCGACCAACTCTACCGGGAAGCAGTTGCAGCACCTGCCGTCAAGGCATCTGCTCCTGCCGCTGGAATTCCCGGGGGGAAGAAGAAGACCGGCAAGAATCTTGGCGCGAACTCCGGCAAGCGCACCTCCTCGGAGTGCTGCGCCTCCGTTGAGGACGCACCAGAGAGTTCCACCGGCAAGAACAAGAAATCCAAGGCTGCTCCACCAGAGACCAAAGGTGCCCGACAAGGAGGACGGAACGGGAGGAACTTTCACCATAAGTTCCATCCTAGATGACAAATAGGAAAGGGCGCTCATTGCCTTCCTGCGGGCAAATGTCGACGTGTTTGCATGGCAACCATCTGACATCCTCGGTGTTCCCAGGGAGGTAATTGAGCACCACCTTGCTGTCTGTCCTCACACGTGGCCCGTCAAGCAGAGGGTCAGGAAGCAAGCCTTGGAGCGGCAAGAATTTATTGCCGAAGAAATTAGGAAGCTGGAAGCGGCAGGATTGGTCAGAGGAGTGCTTCACCCAACGTGGTTGGCTAATCCAGTCGTAGTGCGCAAGGCGAATGGGAAATGGAGGCTGTGTATTGATTATACATACATCAATAAAGCCTATCCAAAAGATCCCTTTCCCTTGCCGCGCATCGACCAGATTGTGGACTCCACTGCTGGTTGTGACCTACTGTCATTCCTTGATGCCTACTCAGGGTACCATCAGATCTTCATGGCAAAAGAAGATGAAGAAAAGACCGCATTTATCACCCCATGTGGTACGTATTGTTTTATACGAATGCCTTTCGGGTTGAAAAGTGCTGGTTCTACATTTGTGAGAGCGGTCCAAATTGGTTTTGAGCCTCAACTCCATAGAAATATTGAGGCATATATGGATGATATAGTGGTCAAAACCAAGGACAAAGCAACGCTCATACAAGATCTAGAAGAGACATTTGCAAATCTACGCAAGATCAATTTAAAGCTCAATCCTGAGAAGTGCGTGTTTGGTGTTCCTTCCGGCAAGCTTCTCGGATTCTTTGTATCTCAACGAGGGATCGAAGCGAACCCCGACAAGATCAAAGCTATTGAGCAGATCGATGCGCCAAGACGCGTCAAGGATGTGCGTCATCTTGCCGGTTGTGTTGCTGCCTTAAGCAGGTTTATTTCCAAATTTGCTGAGCGCGCCCTGCCCTTTTTCAAAATCTTAAAGAAGGCAGGTCCAATGAAATGGACTCCGGAGGTGGAGGCTGCACTGCAAGATTTGAAGAAATACCTTTCTTCTCCACCAACACTAGTCGCACCTAAGCCACAAGAACCGTTGCTGCTATATTTGGCAGCGACAAATCAAGTGGTTAGTGCTGCGTTAGTGGCACAGAGAGAAGCTGACGAGGAAGCAATACCAGCGGCGGGACCGCCAAGTGACGCGGCAGGATCTTCCCCAGCAAGGGTTGATCCCAGCAAGATAGGATCTGCGCAGTCAGAAGGACCAGTGCAAAAGAAAAAGGTGGTGCAGCGCCCAGTTTATTTTGTTAGCTCCCTCTTGCAGGGAGCTAGGTCAAGATACTCTGGTGTGCAGAAGTTGCTCTTCGGCCTCCTTATGGCCTCGAGGAAGCTGCGCCATTATTTTCAAGCACATGAAATCACCGTCGTCACTCGCTTTCCGTTGCAACGGATTTTGTGAAATCCAGAGGCAACCGGCAGGATTGTGGAGTGTGCGTTGGAGTTGTCAAGCTTTGGTCTCAAGTTTGAAAGTACTTCGACAGTTCAGAGCAGGGCTTTGGCAGAATTCGTTGCGGAATTGACCCCAACGCCAGACGAAGAAGTTCAAGAAACGACTCTCCCCGGCAAGGAAATTGATCGAGAATGGGTTATGTACTTTGACGGGGTTTTCTCGCTGCAAGGCGCCGGTGCTGGTGTGCTGCTTGTCGCACCCACCGGAGAGCACCTCAAGTATGTAATCCCGATGCATTTTCCCCGGGAGAGTTTGACAAACAACACTGCGGAGTACGAGGGGCTGCTTGCCGGTCTCAGGATCGAGGCGAACCTTGGTATCAAGAAGCTCGTCATCAGAGGCGATTCGCAGCTTGTTGTCAGGCAAGTTAACAAGAATTATCAGTGTCCATTGATGCAAGCCTACGTGGATGAAGTGAGGAAAATGGAAGAGCGCTTTGACGGTCTGCAAATGAAGCACATTCCTCGTGCCGAGAACAGTATTGCCGACGACCTGTCAAAGCGCGCTGCCCTAAAGTAGCCTGTGGAACCAGGAACTTTTGTGCTCCATTTGACTCAACCATCTGTGGCGCCATCAATGCGGCAAGAAAAGAGAAGAAAGTTGAATTCTGGACAGTACTTTCCGGCAGAGCTCCCTGGAGCCGCCGGCAAGGAACTTGCTGGGATCAGCATCAAACCTGCCGGGGAACGACAAGCTCCGACGGAACCTCACGCTTTCGCTGTCGAGACAAATGTTCCCCTGGCGGAAGAGATACCTTTAGTCCTAGCTGTCGAGCCCCAGGCTCTAGCATGGGCACAGTACATTGTCCATTTCCTTCAGACAGGAGAACTCCCTGAGGAACAGGAAGAAGCGGATAAAGTAGCCCGTCGGTCTGTTATGTACAAGTTCGTTGATGACGTCCTGTATAGAAAGAGACCAAACGGTGTAAAATTGAAGTGCATTCCTCGGGAGGATGGACTAGAGCTGTTGGCAGAGATACATGGAGGCATATGTGGCTCTCACATTGGATCAAGAGCACTTGTCGTGAAAGCATTCCGGCAAGGTTTCTTTTGGCCCACCGCTCTCGAGGATGCAACTGCACTAGTAACCAAGTGTGAAGCGTGCCAGTTTCATTCGAAGAAATCACATCAACCAGCTCAAGCTCTTCAGGCGATCCCTCTCTCCTGGCCATTTTTGGTTTGGGGGCTCGACATATTGGGCCCCTTCCCCCGTGCTACCGGGGGCTTTGAGTACTTGTACGTTGCAATCGACAAGTTCACAAAGTGGCCAGAGGTGGAAGCGGCGAGGAAGGTGACAGCACAATCAGCCGTCAAGTTTTTTAAAGGGATAGTTTGCCGTTTCGGTGTGCCCAACAGGATCATCACCGACAATGGTACGCAATTCACAAGTCGCACCTTCATGCAGTACGTCCAAGACCTTGGCGGCAAAATTTGTTTTGCCTCTGTTGTTCACCCGAGAAGTAACGGCCAAGCGGAGAGGGCTAATGCTGAAGTGCTGCGCGGTCTCAGGACCAGAACCATTGACAAGGTGAGAAAGTGCGGAAGACGCTGGATTGATGAGTTACCGGCGGTTCTTTGATCAATCAGAACGACACCAAATCGAGCCACCGGCCAGACACCCTTCGCTCTGGTCTACGGAGCGGAAGCAGTTCTCCCCACGGAACTCATATACGGATCACCTCGAGTGCTCGCTTATGATGAGCTTGAGCAAGAGCAACTGCGGCAAGATGACGCTGTGCTCCTTGAGGAGAATCGTCTTCAGGCTGCTGTGCGAGCTGGATGCTACCAGCAAGCTTTGCGTCGCTACCATAGCCGCAAAGTTCATGCCCGAAGCCTTGAGGAAGGCGACCTCGTTCTTCGACGGATTCAGTCCGCCAAGAATTAAAACAAGTTGACGCCGAAGTGTGAAGGCCAAATCGGGTAGTACGAGTCACCAGGCCCGGCGCTGTCCACCTGGAGACCGAAGATGGCATTCCAGTGAGCAACTCCTGGAATATCGAACATCTTCGCAAGTTCTACCCATAAGGAGCGGTTGCCGGGGGCTCCCGGCAACCACCTTTTTGTACAAGTCTTGCCGACGAGGCATGTAATCCTTTGTACAAAGCCAGTCGCAGACCCTGGGCCCAGATCAATAAGTTTAAGTGTTGTGCATTTCCTTATCGATTTCCATGTTCATATATATATATATATGCGTGCTTATCTAAGATGTTGTTTGACACTTGTTCCCGGTAAGCTCTAACGAACCGCCAAAGTTCCATATCCTTATTTTCTCTTCTTTCTTTTTCTCAAAAGACAAAAAGATTCCTCGCGTGCACGTTTGCCGGGGGGGAAGGAGGATATGAGTACCAGTTGGCGACGTTCAGAATTGACGCTTTACCGGAGGAAGAACAATGACAGAAAGCTAAGTTCTAAAACTTAAAGCAAGTTTCCTCTATTACAAAGTTATTTTCCTTAGACGATTTCGACTTTTGTATGGAAAACCTGCACGCGAAGGAACCCTTGTCGTAATCGGTTGCGCCCTTATTTTGTTTCGAGTCTGCTCAACAATTTAAGTGGCTGCACTGAGAACGCCAAGGTGCCTTGCCGGCTACTGCGCCCTCAGTAGGCTGCTGAAGTCCCGCACCCAGCGCTCGCGGCAGGTTGCACGCCGGCAAGTTTTTAGTAAGCGTAGGGTATATTCCGTGCATAAAGGAATCAGGCAAGGGAAATAGCACGCATATACCCGAATATACACAAGTTATATTACATCAATAAGTTGCCGCAGATCTACCATAAGACTTGATTGTCTTTTGGCATGGAATGGCGGCGACAAGGGAAAATGGGGCAGCTAGTCCCTGCGTTGGCCCTCGATCCTCTTGATTGAATCTACTTTCTCAAGGATGGGCGCGACAAGCTCCTCAAGTGACCTGAGATCTACATCCTTCGACAAGTGGTCGAGCACATTGGTGAGATCAATGCCAGGGTTATTATATACCACCTTGACGAGTACCTTGCGGAGGACGGCCCGGCAAAGTTTGCGGGATTCATTGGCCAGTTGTGTCGCTCGGTTGGACTGTAGCAGCTTCAAAGCATCCACGATGCTTTCGAAGAACATGGTGAACCTGGCGCTCGAAGATATCCTTTCTTCGGTGGAATACCTGAAGTTTTGCAGGCCATCCTGCACCATGGCTGACAACTGTGCAGTGAGCCTCTCCGCGGCGTCGACAAGATGATCAGTCCAGATTTTCACTCCCTTTTCATAGTCAATTTGGGCGGCGGCGGTGCTCTTAAGCAAGTTCCTTTCTTCCTGAAGATCTCTGCTTAGGGCCTTCTCGCGGGCCTTGCCATCCTTGAGGGACTTCTCCAACGTGGTCAGCTTTAGCTTCAGATCGGCAATGGCATCGTTGGCTGAAGTGAGTTGTTTGGTCTTGTCGGACATGGCTACTTCCATCTCCGCCAGGCTGTGGAGAGTTTTCTCCCTATCCCCTTTGAGTGTCGAGAGCACTTTACCGTGCTCTTCAAGATCCACCTCCAGCTTCTTCACTTTGTCACTTAGCTCGTTCTTGGCGGCCTCTGCAGCCTCTACAGCATCTACGGCCTCCTTGAGCCTGCCGGCGTGATCTACAGTTAGAGCTTCAAGCGCCTCCTTGTGCTTTTGCTCCAGCTCCTGGATCCGCTGCGCGATGAGCTTATTGACCTCCTCATCTTTGCCACAAAGCTTGGCGGTGAGTGCCTGCTCATGTGCGACAAGATCTTCCTCATGGGCGTCAAGTGCAATGCGACGCTCCGTCAGGAGAGCATCCTCATCGGCAGTTCTTTGTGCAGCTTCTTCCTGCGCTTTCTCCAGGTCAGATTGTTTCAAGAGGATCTCTGTCTAGTTCTGGCTCACTTGTTCCCGGCTGGCAGTTAACTCTTGAAGGGCCTCGGCGTACCAGACTTGCATTTGTTCGACACGCTTCTGAAAATCTGCTTCGGCTGCCTCGACAACTGCCATTCTGGAATCTGCTTTCTCTTTCCGAGCACGGTGGAGTGCTTGGAGCTTGCGGAAATTTTCGCCCATGGCCTGGAGGAGCTGATCCTCTTCAGATTTTTCACTGCTGGAGCTTGGATCATCAACAATCTCGAGCCCGGCAGCGGCGATGATTTCTTCATCAAAGACTTCCCCTCTGGTCGACGTTTCAATGTTTGCCGTGCTCGGCAAGTTGATGAATAAGTTGTCGCCAACCTTGAGATATTTGCTTGATGAGGGGGCTTTGGACGTCATTGGTTGGTCCTCGACGTTCATCTCACCGGTGGCTGGGGGCTCTGTGGCTGATGTAGCGCCTGGCGCTCCTGCGGCAGGAATGCCGTTAGTACGGTCATCAGTTTCCTTGCCGGCCCTCTCGGCAGATTCCTTGACGGCTTCCTCGGCAACAGTTCCACCGACCTTGGCGGTGGCACTTTGGCGGCCTCGCTAGTGGCGATCCTGTCAGCTTCGGCGGTGGCGTCTCTGGCGGTCTCTTCGATGACAACGTCGACATCCATGTGTTCCATCACAGGGAATTCTGGAGGACGAAGGAAGGAAATCAAATAAGATTAGGATTGAAGTCCAAGGAGACAAAAAGAAAGAAAGATAAAGAAAAGGATAGCAAGTGCTCTAAGGCAAACAGTTACCTATGTCAAGTTGTTGAGAGGTGGCCTCGCCCCTCCCGGCAGTGTTTGTTGCCGGGGAAATGTTGCTGGTATCCATGTATACCGGCCCTTCCTCAACTAGGATAGCCTCGTCAGTGGTAACTCTTGCCGGAGATGTGGTTGTGGGAGGCGCGGTAGATGAAGGTGGCACGATGGGGGCGGTTTCCGCCTCTCCCTGTTGCTATTCTTCTCCTGCAAGCCCAAAGATATCAGCGGCAAGGGTAAAAAAAAACCTCAGCGCCCGTCAGCAGAAAATAAGTGGAGAACTCACGCTGGGGGCTGCATTGAGTGCCGAGCTCAAGGCTGACGACGACAATTTCTGGAGCACTCGTAGAGCCAGCCGGGGGCTCGTCGCCTGTGAAGGTTCTCAATCTCTTCGCCGCCCTTTCTGCTAAGGTTTCTGCATCATTGCGGAGACAAGGCAAAACAAGGCTATGAGATTACTCCAAGATTTGGAAGATAAAGGCTATGATAGGACACTTACTCTTCCTCTTCTCGTTCCGGGCTAAAGCCGGAGATGTCAAAATTGACCTCCGGTGCCGTGTCCGTGTGAGGGGGCAGAGGAGGGGTCCTGGGTCGCTTGGCTGTAGCAGGCGCAGGGGATTGGCGTGATTCCGCAACCTCAGCCTCCGATGTGGCTGTGTGAGACGCCCCTGCCGCCTTAGCAGTTGCCGCAGGCACGGGTCTCGTGCGCCGCGCAGGTTGCTGACGGACTCCTTGCCGCGGCGCAATCTTGCCGGCCGCCTTCTTGCCGGGAGCCTCGCTGCTCGACGAAGGTTGGCTTGCCGGGATGCCAGAAGCGGCTTTTCGAAGAATGCGCTTGGTCCTCTTCAGAGCTGGGGGCTCCTCCTGTGGCTCTTTTTCGGCTGTGTCTTCGTCGGACGAGCCCCCAAGGGCCGCGCTGCTCTGTTTCCCGGCAGCCTCAGCCTCCCCGGCAGGTTCTTCTTCCATCACAACCTCTGCTTCACTGGTTTCCCATTCTGTGAAACCAAAGCTGCCGGCCTCCGCGGCAAGATTCACTTCCTCCACCCTAGAGGCAATATGCGCCACCTCTTCGTCAGTGGTGGCGCGAATAATGTCCGTTTCTTCCCGGACGGCCCTCTCCGACAAGTTGTCGAAGAACTTTTGTGCTTCCTCTTCGGTTGGCTCGGCCCAAGTCACGTCAAGACCATGGGTGTTGAACATTGGCATGAAGGCAATGATCGACCCCAGCGCGGAGTTGTTGCACAAAGGGACAATTCTTGCCGGCAACCGATGTTTGTCATCACGCTGGAATAGCTTGTGGCGAAGAGCACCGAGCTGCATGGACGTCAGATTGTTGTTCAATCCCGGGCGCAGCCTCATGATATCCGATGTGTTCCGATACTCCCAAACTGGTCTTCCCCTGCTCTGTAGGGGGGCGATGCGGCGGCGGAGGAAATCGAAGCCGATCATCTCCATTGTAAGCCCGGCAGCTTTCAGGCGAAGGATCCTGGTGGTGGCGATTGTGAGCCTCTCGTCCTCCGCGGTGAGATCGCTCTAGTCACTATCGCAGACCACCTTTTGCTGACGAGGCGAACAGAATGGATGGGGATCTGATTCCTTGATCCAGCACCACTCAGACCGCCATTCGTCCCACTTCTCGCGTTGAACTCCATCTGGGTATATCTCCTTATTCCAAGCTCGTGGGATCCAGGCGATTGAACCGGAAAGGGCCTCCCCCTTTTGGATGCGAGGGATAAAATAATGGCGGAAAAGAGAGGTGTTGGGAACTACTCCGACCAAATTTTCGCAAAGATGAGCGAAGATGGAGATGCACATTACGGCGTTCGGCGTGAAATCAAGAAGGTGGAAGCCGTATGTGTACATGATATCATTGAAGAAATCGGAGAATGGGGGACAGAGTCCGCAATAGAAATAAGCGGTGAAGAAAAGATATCTGTCAGGGCCGCCCTTGGAACAAGAACCTGGAATTATGCGTGTTGTGGGATGAGCTTGTGTCCCCTTCGCCCACATGCACTGGTATCGATTCTTCAAAGCCCTCGCATCGAGCGTCGGAGCGAAGACGACGAACTTCTTTCGCATCTTCACCAGTTCGTTCTCCGAGACATCGGCCTTAGTCTCCTTGCTCTTGCCTTTGGCCTTGCTAGCCTTGGGTGGCATGGCGACTGCTAGAGCAGAGGTTGAGGATCGAGCGGGTACGGAAGCAAAGAGCAGATGGGGTGAAGTCTGGCTCTGAGCTCGGGAAGAGAAGATAATGGCGGAGGCCAGATTGAAAAGAAGAGGGGGGGTAAATAGGTTGTGCCTCTGCAGTTTCCTTTTTTATGGGGAAGGTGCGAGGCCGCCTCTTTTGCTCCCCAATGTGAATACGCCTCTGCAGGCACGTTGTCGTTGCAGCCTTTCGACGCCCGCTTCCCACGTCGCGCATTCAAGGCGCGTAGTGGGGGGCACAGTAAGCGGGATATTTACGAGCAGTTAATTCCCTACCACGTGTGCCCGTGCACTGTTTGGGCCTAGCCCAACAACGCCTCGCACTCGTGTGTGGCCTAGGCCCGGGGGCTCCTGTCGGTGTACTAAGTATTGGGCCATTAGTACCCTGTACTTATGCACGGGCACTTGTAGCCATACTCGCGGCAAGGCTTGTCGGGAAACAGTTCAAGGTTGACTCAGGCTATCAAAGAAATACTCAAGTCAAAGATCTGAGAATCAGCAGATAGGAAGAGCTGGAATCCGAAAGCCGGCCTCCCCGGCAAGATCTTGCCGAGGTGGCCTGCGAAGCTCGGCAAGATTCGGCGCCCGGCAAGATTCTGCTACTGTGCCACCGCTCCGATACAGCAACAAGCCCGACATTCTGGGTCCTTCTCTGGATGCGTGGCAATGCGCCAGTGGAGGAGAGCTTAAGCGGCGCTGATGGGATGGCCCCTTTTTTCATCCCCAAGAAGGTGAGGACACCTAAACGGACACCTCACGGTGCATTAAATGCGTTCGTCCTAATCCGTCAGTGGTTAGGTATGATAACCCTGTAGCTGCTTTACACCTCAATGTATGTACATTTTGCCACTGTGGTGACCCCTTTGAGCGTATAAAAGGAGGCCCAAGGCAACTGCTACAGGGGAGGAGGACCTTCTGGCCCATTCTGCATGCATAGCTGCTCTTTGAACGTACTGTTCATTGCAAGCGCTCCTGGAGCCTGGGCTCAAGAACACTCATAATAAAACAAGGCAGGAGTAGGGTTTTACGCTGATCAGCAGCCCGAACCTGGGTAAAATCGCCCCACGTCGATCATTGGTTCTGCTCTTTGTGCATACCTCTCTCCCTGCCGAATCATAGAGGGATCCCTTAGGGTCCCATAGGTGTCGCACGCCGACACCATACCTACCTATTATGGCATTTCCATAGCCATTCCGAGATATATTGCCATGCAACTTTCCACCGTTCCGTTTTATTATGACACGTTCCATCATTGTCATATTGCTTTGCATGATCATGTAGTTGACATCGTATTTGTGGCAAAGCCACCTTTCATAATTCTTTCATACATGTCACTCTTGAGTCATTGCACATCCCGGTACACCGCCGGAGGCATTCATATAGAGTCATATTTTTGTTCTAAGTATCGAGTTGTAATTTCTGAGTTGTAAGTAAATAAGAGTGTGATGATCTTCATTATTAGAGCATTGTCCCAAGTGAGGAAAAAAATAAAAGGGAGGCCAAAGAAGCCAAACAAAAAAAATGAGAGAAAAAGAGAGAAGGGGCAATGTTATTATCCTCTTTTTCCACACTTGTTCTTCAAAGTAGCACCATGATCTTCATGATAGAGAGTCTCCTATGTTGTCACTTTCATATGCTAGTGGGAATTTTTCATTATAGAACTTGGTTTGTATATTCCAACGATGGGCTTCCTCAAATTACCCTAGATCTTCATGAGCAAGCAAGTTGGATGCACACCCACTTAGTTTTCTTTTGAGCTTTCATAAACTTATAGCTCTAGTGCATCCGTTGCATGGCAATCCCTACTAACTCACATCGATATCTATTGATGGGCATCTCCATAGCCCGTTAATACGCGTAGTTGATGTGAGACTATCTCCCTCTTTTTGTCTTCTCCACAACCACCATATTCTATTCCACCTATAGTGCTATGTCCATGGCTCACGCTCATGTATTGCGTGAAAGTTGAAAAGGTTTGAGAACACCAAAAGTATGAAACAATTGCTTGGCTTGTCATCGGGATTGTGCATGATTTGAATACTTTGTGTGATGAAGATGGAGCATAGCCAGACTATATGATTTTGTAGGGATAAACTTTCTTTGGCCATGTTATTTTGAGAAGACATAATTGCCTTGTTAGTATGCTTGAAGTATTATTGTTTTTATGTCAATATTAAACTTTTGTTTTGAATCTTATGGATCTGAACATTCATGCCACAATAAAGAAAATTACATGGATAAATATGTTATGTAGCATTCCACATCAAAAATTCTGTTTTTATCATTTACCTACTCAAGGACGAGCAGGAATTAAGCTTGGGGATGCTTGATACGTCTCCAACGTATCTATAATTTTTTATTGTTCCATGCTATTATATTATCTGTTTTGGATGTTTTATATGCATTAATATGCTATTTAATATTATTTTTGGGACTAACTTATTAACCTAGAGCCTAGTGCCAGTTTCTATTTTTTCCTTGTTTTTGAGATTCGCAGAAAAGGAATACCAAACGGAGTCCAAACGGAATAAAACCTTCGCGATGATTTTTCTTGGACTAGAAGACACCCAGGAGACTTGGAGTGCAAGTCAGAAGAGCCACAAGGTGACCACAAGGGGGGAGGGCGTGCCCCCCTGCCTTGTGGGCCCCTCGGTGACCCCCTGACCTAGATCTTCCTCCTATATATTCACATATATTCCCAAAACCACTAGAAGCATCCATGAAAACACTATTCCACCGTCGCAACCTTCTGTTCCCATGAGATCCCATCTTGGGGCCTTTTCCGGCATCCTGCCGGAGGGGGATTCGATCACGGAGGGCTTCTACATCTACTCTATTGCCCTTCCGATGAAGCGTGAGTAGTTTACCTCAGACCTACGGGTCCATAGCTAGTAGCTAGATGGCTTCTTCTCTCTCTTTGATTCTCAATACAACATTCTCCTTGATGTTCTTGGAGATCTATCCGATGTAATCTTCTTTTGCGGTGTGTTTGTCGAGATCCGATGAATTGTGGATTTATGATCAGCTTATCTATGAATATTATTTGAATCTTCCCTGAATTCTTTTATGCATGATTTGATATCCTTGTAATTCTCTTCGAACTATCGGTTTGGTTTGGCCAACTAGATTGGTTTTTCTTGCAATGGGGGAAGTTCTTGGCTTTGGGTTCAATCTTGCGGTGTCCTCTCCCAGTGACAGTAGGGGTAGCGAGGCACGTATTGTATTGTTGCCATCGAGGATAAAAAGATGGGGTTTACATCATATTGCTTGAGTTTATTCCTCTACATCTTGTCATCTTACTTAAAGCGTTACTCTGTTCTTCATGAACTTAATACTCTAGATGCAGGCAGGAGTCGGTCGATGTGTTGAGTAATAGTAGTAGATGCAGGCAGGAGTCGGTCTACTTGACACGGATGTGATGCCTATATTTAATAATCAATGCCTTGGATATCGTCATAACTTTGTGCTTTTCTATGAATTGCTCGACAATAATTTGTTCACCCACTGTATTATTTGCTATCTTGAGAGAAGCCTCTAGTGAAACCTATGGCCCCCGGGTCTATTTTCCATCACATTACTTTCCGATCTACTATTTTGCAATCTTTTATTTTCAGATCTATAAACCAAAAACCCTAAAAATATTTACTTTATCTTTTGTTTAGTTTTATCTATATCTATCAGATCTCACTTTTGCAAGTGACCGTGAAGGGATTGACAACCCCTTTATCGCGTTGGGTGCAAGTGTTTGATTGTTTGTGCAGGTATTGGTGATTTTTGTGTTGTCTCCTACTGGATTGATACCTTGGTTCTCTAACTGAGGGAAATACTTATCTCTACTTTGCTGCATCACCCTTTCCTCTTCAAGGGAAAAACCAACGCAAGCTCAAGAAGTAGCAGTCACCATTGTCAGGACCAGAGGAACACTGCAAGAGGGAGACCGGCAGGGAAGACGAAGCCTGAGTCCACGAGGACACCTGCCGGGGTCCAGCTGGAGGAGGCGGAGGCATCCACACCCAACACCCCGGCAAATCGCTCTGCCGGGGAGAAGGCCAGGTGCAGATGATGGTGCCGCCGGCGCCTAGCTGACGGTGATGGTGCGTCCGGCGCTCGGCTGGACTACGAGCCACCGTCCTCCCGCTCGGCGTCGTCATCTTCGCCATCAGTGTCCTCTTCGTCGCTGTCGCTCAAGGAGGAGCTTTCATCGTCGGTCGAGCTCTCTGCGCAGCACCCTAAGCGAGCACCCGAGTGCCCGAAGACCTTGATGGAGAGCAGGTTGGCCTCCATTAATTTAAAATGGAGAACATGCCCCTCTGCCAGGCTATGGGCACGAGCAAAGGTTTTCCAGCCACGCCGGAGAAGCATGACATGAGGTGCGGGGAACTCCACATCATCTAGCATGTTTCCATTACAGCAACCCCTCATGTGTAGCTTCAAAGCGTGCGGCTCTTCAACCTCTATTACCCTTGCAAAAGGGGTGGAAGCCGAAGACGGCTGCGCGGGGGCTCGCGCAGTCTTACAAGGAATTCCAGCACCGTGTCTCCGACATGGACCTCCAGTAGAGTCGAAGCGACTGGAGGAAGAGTGGCCGAGCCATCGCCGCATCCCCCTCGGCCCCGAGCACCGCGCCGGCCATGACCACGTCCTGCGGCTCTGCCTCGTGCACTAGATCCTGCCCCTGTGTCCCCAGCAGGAGTAGGGATATGATGCCTGGAGGAAGCCGTCGTCACCGCTGCTGGGGCTCGACCGCACCCTCTTCCCCTCACCATGGTGGAACAAGGGCACAAGAGGAAGGAGAAGAGAAAGTGTGGGTGAGCCCCTCCCGTCACCTCCGTGCCTCCTTTAATAACGGAGCATGGCCGGGGGCTGGCTCCTCACCATCCAGGAGGCAACCGCCCCGCTTCGCCTATATGGTTCGTCTATGCCACTGACAGCGTCCAGATTCGACGACTGCCCTCCTCCGCCAATCCAGGAAACCTAGCTTTCTGCCATGGCACTCATTCCCGTGCCCTACGCATCCGTTACCTACCCTGCGCCATGCATGTAGTATATGTGGCGGAAACGACAGGTATGGTGGAGAAAGTAAAATGGCAGTTACCTCCTCCTCGCCCGGGGTCGAGCGTGAGTGCTTCAAGTAACTTCCTCTGAACATGGGCAACCTCACGGCGTTTGAGATCACATGACTCGAGGGGAAACCGGGAGTTAATTCCAGGTTAATGAAGAAGCAAGAAAGATATCAAGGAAGACATGAATCCCGCTGCGGCATGGTCAAAGTGTTCGCCTATGTATTTGTTGGGGCCTACCCCAACGATTCCTGGCGTCACGTATGGGCCAGGCCCGGGGGCTCCTGTCGGTGCAACGAACATCTGCATTTGTTGACCGAACTCATACACAGGCGTGCTGACGATCATACATCCAACACCAACATGTAATGCAAGGCCAAGCCAGAGAAGCCGCTCTTTGTGAGATCAAGGAGAGCATTAAGAAGAACAAGGCAGTAGGATATCACCTTGGGAAGGCCTCCCTTGTTAGTCAGCAGAGCCTGGCCAGGTCGAGACTGCCCCGAAGGCAAGTCCAGAATTGCCTCGGCAAGCCTGCCGGGCTGCCAAGACCAAACTGCCGCCAGGACACCACCGCTCCACCGCACCTCGATGCTAGTCACTTATCGATGCGGTGTCGAGCCCCCCAGGCGATTAAGTGGCACTCACTAAGCATGTGGCAGCTTGTTGGATGGCATATCACACCTATTTGACACCCGTCCAGACGCGTGTCAAGATGATAAGCAGAAGATGGCTAAGCGGCGATATAAGCTTGCCGGGGATGCACCCCCGCATGCCACCTAAGGTAGCATTTATGGCATTTTGTCCTAAGTGCCAGAGTTAGGTATGATAGACCTGTTGGCTATCTAATCACAAGATAATGTCTGTTTTCCCACTGTGGTTACCCCTTGAGCTATAAAAGGAGGTCCAAGGCAACCTAGAGGGGGATTCGGACCCTCACACACTTGTACTCGCGTAGCAGCTCTCCTCGAGGCCGCCTTGCCGGGCTTGAGCGCTGCGTGTTCTTCGTGTTCCTCCATCCAATCCACCAAAGCAGGAGTAGGGTTTTATGCTTCTCAATGGCCTGAACCTGGGTAAAAACTACCAGAGTCACATCATCGTGCTGCATCATGGCCTCCGCTCTTTGTGCAATGTGATCTCCCCCCTGCTGAACAACAAAGGGGCCCGTGGCCCCATTGCTGGCCGTGTCCACCTACGACACATATACACAATTGCTATGTTGGTTTGAGCATTTCGCATAGTGGCCATATAAAAAAGTGAATAATCTTGTAAGCAAAGAGAAAACAAAGAGCTTGTAAGCAATAGCCATAGCATTGCCACATTGCATATCATACTACCATATTGATCATCTAGGGTTATCGTGTGCGAAACACCGGGAATCGTATATACATAGTATACTTGGGATAGAAGTCATTGCATTTTTGTCTCTTATAGGTTGTGCACAAGTGTCGTATCCACCTATTGAGCAATCATGCTAGCGTTTCTCTAGAGTTGTGTAACAAGATCATTTTCAATGGATTCCACATTTTGAGCTCGTTCCTTGGTTGCATGACCCCATCTATCTATCCGTGTGTTGTGTTTTCGTGTGCCATTCATTGCTATTGGTCTACTTGTTTCACTTGCGAATTTGTGAATATTTTACAACATTATTGACTCTTGCTAACATTTTGAGTCAAATTTTTGTGCCACTATCCTCACCAAGCGCTACCAAAAGCTTTAGTTGTGTAGGTGTGAGAATTGACAAGATCCGGTACCAATTGTGCTATTTCCTTGTTACATTATTGAGTGATCATTGATCCATCTTCAACAATGGACAAGCTACAATTGGTCCAGTTCTTCTCTTTCTGCCACTCATATTTGCTCGAGTCTTGTGATGGATAGGCAAAGCATTTCATCTCTGGTATTCGACGACAATGATGGCGTGAACAACTACATCAACACTCACCACTTCATACTACACCGAGAAATGCAAGGTGCACAATCTAACTTGCGAGAGCGCATCGACAACCTCGCCATCGACATTCGTCACTCAGAAGCAAGGAAAAGGGACTACATCGACACCCAGTTGCACAAGCTAAAGTATCAACTACGAGACATGGTGGCCGACTACAAGTCTTCTTCCCCTTCGTCATCCTCAAGGTGGCGGTGAGCGAGTTGCAAATCTTCGGAGCGCCCATGCGATGAAAGTACAATTCGTCCACGTCCACATATCCATGGCGACCATCATCACATTCGTGATCCACATCGTCATGAAGGGCAAGTCACCTCCAAGCATCATGTGTGTGCCGACGATGAACGACATCTACTACAAGCTCAAGAACGACAATGACATCATGAACATGAAGATGCTCGACACGCGCAAACCTACAAGTCCCAACAAGCTCTACATCAAGCTACGACCAACTTCATGAGCACACGATAAGACCGCGAGGCGAGCACCACCAAGAGAAAGCTACGGCAACCACCACCACTTCGGCATATTCGCCAAGTGTTATCAAGGCATATTCGCCTTTGGACATACGACATCTTCGCCTACTTCGCATGAGTATGCCTACATCGACATCATCAAGTCCAAGGCGACCACCTACAAGCGAGGGCGACACTTCCATCTTTAGAAGCCCCTCAAGGAAGATGGCCGAGCATGGGAAATTCCCTTTGGTCATGGAGATGAGCTACGAGGTGCCACATCATATGGGCCTCATACAAGACAACGACAAGACGGTCGAGCAAGGGCCATCCCCTTCGACCACGGTGACGAGTGCGAACCTCTTCGACAACACGAAGACAACACCACAATGGGACTTATACTCCGAGTCAAGCTACGAGACCACACATGAGACTATCTTGACATCAATTGCTTGCATGATGTTGATCACCTTATGGATTCACCACATACTATGTCTTCTACATGCTTAGATACGCTTGCCTAGTTGTGATGCTATGCTCCATAGGATATCATGTGAAAATTCTATTGGTCACATTATGTTTGACAATCCATTAAACTTTTCATTTGCTATGAGTGGGATCTCCCATATTGCATCATTACAACCTCAATATAGTAAATATGCATATCGAATTAAAATCAATCCCATTTGCACTTATGGCATAGATGATGATATGATGGTTATTGGATTTCGCTTCTCTTGCGAAGATATTGCTATGCTACCTTTGCAAAATGTGTGCAATTCATCATATATGTCATGCCATGAAAATGATTGTACATTGCATGAATCCATACCTTGTGTGCATCATCCCAAGAATAAAATTGCTACACATGAATATGGTGATGCATTCCAAACTCCATGCCTTGATAATAATTATAGATTGCATGAATACATCCATTGTGTGCACCATATGCATACCGTCCATGACAATGCTCTAGATATTACTAGTGATGCATTACACAATTTGAGTCTCCATTATGCTATACATAACAAAAAACCTATCATGATGGATGACATGTTTCTATATCAAGCATCTCACTTATTTGAGCATTGGATATTTTGTGCTAACCAACACATGCACGTGCGCATCATAATGGATGATGTGTATATATACCACGCATACATAATTTTCCCTTTGCCTTTGTTTTGTGTAGGTAATCAAGAATACTTGTCAACCCCACAATTCCATGAGTTGAGAAAACGAGCTCTTGAGAGCAATGATGATTTGGCATCCCGTGGATTATCCACCATTCCCTTCGCGCAAGGACTTCGCGAATTACTTTTACTTGGCTCTCACACGGCTATGGGCTTTATACCATTTGTCTCTTTGTGCCCATTATATCGTGTTCACTTTGCATGTTATGCCTCTTTCCACGCCTTTGCCATGCAATTGTGACCCTTGCGTGCATTTACCCATGATTCACCATTATATTACTCTTATGTGTATTTGCATGCTTGGCGGAGACACTAGTTACTATTGCCATGTTTACCATGTACCTCATGCTATTGTTGTTTCTTGTGTTGGGAGAGTCATGATGCTCCATTGCTACTTACATAGGACTTCTTGCCAATACAATGATGATACGTTACTCATATCATGTTTTCATGCTTGTGATATGTCATGTGCATTATATATGCTCACAATTTGCACACATGACATTACTTCCATGATTAATTCTAGTATGTTGCATCTTCGCACTACTAGCTTTCATGACTTGTTTACTATGATTACTTGCTTGGTTGCATCACCAATGATCCATTCTTGCTCATTTCATTGGGTTGATAGCATTTATATACATGCCTCACACTTGATTTATCTTGATCATTATAACTTGTCTCTAATAGTTGCATCTCTCATATTCACTTGTCGTGAGTGCAACCATGCCATGCTTGTTGATCTTGGAGACTTGGACACCTTATTTGTGAAGCATGCTTGCTTGATTGAGCTTAATCTCTTTGGTTGTTCTCGCATCAAATGCTTACATACAATGCCATGTCCCCTTGTCCTTTCTTATGATAAGAATGATGAAAACACTTGTTGGGTTCTCACCACACGAATGATAGGTTTTGCATTTTCGCTAACCTCATTTGTTTTTTCGAGTGTTTGTCATGTTCTTTTGTTTTGAAGGATATACAAGGCGGTACAATCACGAGACAAATTGGTCATGCGATGGCGTACAGGTTGTGCGACACCAAAATTTTCAACATCCATATGAAGGTGGATTCCTTCCTTTTGAGTCATCCTCACATACGCATATTGAAGGGGCCATACTTTCTTTGTTGTTGCTCCTTCTTGTCTACATGATACATCTATTGGATGGAGACGCGACATTGGAAATTGACCCTATGGACCTTCAAGTTGAGGAGCACTACAAATTAGCAGATGCACCACCGGACCACCACGCATGCCATGACAGTGAGCCATGGTACAATAATATCCGCAACAACTTTGCACATTATCCATGGATTGCCTTACATTTATGATTGCCTTGTTGCATCTTGTATTTCCATGTCATTCATGATATATGATCTTGTGCACTTCCTTAGGAAATTTGTTGTGATCTTCTGTGATGGCATATTCATACATCATAATCACATTGCCCCACCATCAATTGCATGATAACATAATCACATTGAGCACCAATTGCCATGTTCATGCTCTTGATAAACCATCACACTTTGACATCATTTTGCACAATGGTAGAATTTGTAACTTTGTGCCTTGTCAAGAACTATCTTGTCGCACGGACTCATACATACTTGATGTACACCTTATGTGCGCTAACCATTGTATTTCCATGTGTCAAGTGTCCCTTGTGTTTGCTCGTTTTGCATGTATATCATCCCGACGACATCTTGAAGTACTTTGATTGCACCATGACATACAAGTCCGTCCACGACTATCGTGTCCATGGTGATGAGGATTACGATCCGAGGTCGGATATTTCCCAGGGGGGGGGAGATGATGCGGAGCATCCTACGGTCATTCCCATGTACACTTCAACTACTCCCCAAGCCCCAAGTGCACCAACGATGAGAGCTCAAGCATGTGCCATTGGACATAAGGTACCAAGGAACCAACAAGGAGAAGGAATGGTGCAACATGGACACCAAGAGCATGGAGAGGGATTTTCCCAGTGCAGAGATAGAGGTACAACCGCCCAAGTACCGATCAACTACCGCCCCACCGGTACAACCGCTCAACTACCGCCCAACTACCGGTCCACGTTCCATAATCAAGCGGCGGAACACTGGTACAGCCCCTGTTGTTCCCCCGGCGTCAGCAAGACCGGTACAACCGGTCCTCCCACCGGTAAAACCGGTCCCTTCTTCCGCGAAAACCCCCAGGAACCTGTACCTGAGCTCCTAGCGGGACAACCGCTCACGTACCCAGTACAACCGATCTGCCTGCTTGCAGTAAAGGGTCAACGACCCGTGTAACCCCCATCTTACCCCTGGGACTATAAGTACTCGTCCCCTAGCTCCAAATTAGGATTAGCATTAGTTTAGCTAATTTTAGAGATAGATCTTTGCTCATCCACTTGATAAATACTCCATTGGATACCGAGGCCTCCTAGGAGAAGATCCCCCCAAGTGGATTCAAGACCCCGTCTAGGGAAGATCCCCTTGTGGATTCAAGACCCCATCTCCTCACGGATTGGGAAGAACTTGCTATCATTTGTATCGTCCTTTGTTGGATTTGAATCTTGTATCTCTATTTGTGTTCATGGATCTAGCACATGTGTGACCGTTTCTCGTTGATTTGAGTGTTTCCTGTCGTGTGTTCGTCGTGTTCTTCAGGAACCCCCCTCCAAATCGTGAAAGATCGGCCCCTAGGTTTCCACCCTAAATCACCTCCTGGACTTCTTCGAACAATGGTGGCGGTACATGATAACCCACAAGTATAGGGGATCGCAACAGTTTTCGAGGGTAGAGTATTCAACCCAAATTTATTGATTCAATACAAGGGGAGCCAAAGAATATTCCCATGTATTAGCAGCTGAGTTGTCAATTCAACCACACCTGAAAGACTTAATATCTGTAGCAAAGTTTTTAGAAGCAAAGTAGTATAGAAGTAATGGTAAGGATGACAAAAGTAACAGTAGCAGTTTTGTAGTGATTGTAACAGTAGCAACGGCAAAGTAACTTAGCAAAGATCAATAACTGAAAAGCTCATAGGCAACAGATCAGGGATGGATAATTATGTCGGATGGCATTCATCATTCAACAGTTATAACCTAGGGTGACACAGAACTAGCTCCAATTCATCAATATAATGTAGGCATGTATTCCGAATGTAATCACACGTGCTTATCGAAAAGAACTTGCATGACATCTTTTGTCCTACCCTCCCGTGGCAGTGGGGGTCCTAATGGAATCTAAGGGATATTAAGGCCTCCTTTTAAAAAAGAACCGGACCAAAGCATTAACACTTAGTGAGTACATGAACTCCTCAAACTACAGTAATCACCGGAAAGAATCCCAATTATTGTCACCTAGCGGTATGCAGATCATAACACATAATAGGTGTCTACAACTTGCAAGATAGGATCAAGAACACAAATATATTCATGAAAACATAATAGGTTCAGATCTGAAATCATGGCACTCGGGCCCTACTGACAAGCATTAAGCATAGCAAAGTTATAGCAACATCAATTTCAGAACATAGTGGATATTAGGGATCAAACCCTAACAAAACTAACTCGATTACATGATAAATCTCATCGAACCCATCACCGTCCAGCAAGCCTACGATGGAATTACTCACTCCCGGCGGTGAGCATCATGAAATTGGTGATGAAGGAAGGTTGGTGATGATGATGGCAACAAATCCCCCTCTTCGGAGCCTCAAACGCACTCCAGATCAGCCCTCCCAATGAAGAAAAGGAGGTGACGGCTCGTAAAACGCGATGAATCCTTCTCTCTGATTTTTTTTCTCCGCAAATAGGTACTTATAGAGTTGGAATTAGGGTCGGAGGAGCTCCAGGGGGCCCACAAGTCTGCAGGGCGCGCCCCAGGGGGGTGGGCGCCCCCCAGGGCTTGTGGCCACTAGGTGGCCCCCCTCTGGATAATTCTTGCGCAAGTATTTTTTATATACTCCAAAAATATTCTCCGTAAATTTTCAGGTCAATCCGAGAACTTTTATTTCTGCACAAAAATAACAGCATGGCAATTCTGCTGAAAATAGCGTCAGTCCGAGTTAGTTCCATTCAAATCTTGAAAATTAGAGTCCAAAACAACGGCAAAAGAGTTTGGAAAAGTAGATACGATGGAGACGTATCAAGTCCCCCAAGCTTAACCCATTGCTTGTCCTCAAGCAATTCAGGTGACAAACTGAAAGTGACAAAGAAAAACTTTTACAAACTCTATTTGATCTTGTTGTTGCAAATATGTATAGCCAGCATTCAGGTTTTCCACAAAGATTATGAACTAACCATTTTCACAATAACATTTAGGTCTCACATTTACTCATATCAATGACATAATCAACTAGTGAGCAATAATAATAAATCTCGGATGACAACACTTTTTCAAAACAATCATGACATAATATGACAAAATGGTATCTCGCTAGCCCTTTCCGAGACTGCAAAACATAAATGTAGAGCACCCCTGAAGTTCAAGGACTGACTGGACATTATAATTCATGGCAAAAGAGATCCAGTCACACTCATACTCAATATCAATTAATAACAAAGCATACAAATGACAGTGGTGCTCTCTAACTGGTGCTTTTTATAAGAGGATGATGACTCAGCAATAAAAGTAAATAGATAGGCCCTTCATAGAGGGAAGTAGGGATTTGCAGAGGTGCCAGAGCTCGATCTTTTAAAACAGAGATGAATATAATTTTGAGTGGTATGCTTTCGTTGTCAACATAACAACCAAGAGATCTCGGTATCTTCCATGCTAGATACATTATAGCCGTTTCCCAAACAGAATGGTAAAGTTTTTACTCCCCCTCCACCAACAATCACACTCCACGGCTAGCCGAATCCATGGGTACTGTCCATACCAACAACAGTCCTGGGGGAGTTTTGTTTGATATTTATATTTTGATTTGATTTAGAGCATGGAACTAGGCATCCCGATTACCATCCACTTTCTCGTGAATGACAAGTGAATAAACACTCATCATGAGAATAACCCACCTAGCATGGAAGATACTGATAGCCCCCAGTCACTACATGAGCGATTCGGGCATACAAAACATATTATCATTTGAAGGTTTAGAGTTTGGCACATGCAAATTTACTTGGAACGGCTGGTAAATACCGCATATAGGTAGGTATGGTGGACTCATATGGAACAACTTTGGGTTTAAGGAAGTGGATGCACAAGCAGTATTCCCACTTAGTACAAGTGAAGGCTAGCAAAAGATTGAGGAGCGACCAACTAGAGAACGACAACGGTTATAAACATGCATTGAGATTAACCAACATTGAGTGCAAGCATGAGTAGGATATAAATCACCATGAACATAAATATCATGGAGGCTATGTTTTTTTTGTTACAACTACATGTGTGAACATGTGCCAAGTCAAGCCACTCGAATCATTCAAAGGAGGATACCATCCTATCATACTACATCATAACCATTTGAATTTTCATGTTGGCACACAAGACAAACCATTATACACTCCTACCTAATTAAGCATGGCATGAGTAACTATAATCTCTAATTGTCATTGCAAACATGTTTCATTCATAATGGGTTGAATCAAGAACGATGTGCTAATCATATTTACAAAAACAAAATAGGTCGAGTTCGTACCAGCTTTTCTCCATCTCAATCATTTCATCATATATCGTCATTATTGCCTTTCACTTGCACGACAGAACGGTGCGAATAATAATAAGAGTGCAAGTGCATTGGACTAATCTGGAATCTACAAACATTTATTCAAAGGAGAAGACAAGGTAATATGGGCTCTCTGTTAGATCAACAATAATGCATATGAGAGCCACTCAACATTTTCATCGTGGTCTTCTCCTTACGACCCAAAGAAAAAGAAAAGAATTTCAAAGAAACACACTAAAATATTTTTGGAGTTTTTGTTTTTTTGAAGAAAGTAAAACAAGAACGAGAAAAACAATTTACACAGGAAAGCTCCCAACAAGTAAAAGAAGAACAAGAAATCTTTTTGGGTTTTCTTTTAATACTACAACTAAATTAAAAGTAGAAATAAAATCTAAAAAGAAACAAGAACTAATTTTTTTTGGATTTTCTCAAAGTTTTTCAAACACACAAGAAAGCGAAAAAGAAATAAACTCGCATGGATAATACAATGAAAAAGTATGAACGCCGGCAACTGAAATGAGTGTGTGAACATGAATGTAATGTTGGTGAGAAATACATACTCCCCCAAGCTTAGGCTTTTGGCCTAAGTTGGTCTAGGGCCACGGCTGGCCTGGATAGTATCCAAAATCATAACTGGGGTTGTACTGAGCTGTGGCCGCCACTGCCTGAAGGGCTGTAGCGTGGAGGCGAGCGGCCTCCCCCTATCTCTCATACTCGTCTGCTCCTCTCTGGTTATGAAGTATCTCCGTTTTACCTGAAAGTTAAAGGCAAGAGCGGGAAGCGTAATATAGAAGATGCGCTCCCTGTCAAAGATTAATCGGTACAAGAGGGCCTGTTCACTCCTCTCAAGAAACTAGTAACGAACCATAGCATCATTATCAAGGTAAGCGGGTGGTAACTCAACATCATTTTCTCTTACGGGTACCCTGAGATAATTAGCTAAATGGGTAGCATAAATCCCACCAAAGAAATCTCCATCTTTATCATTATTATGTAACCGCCTTGCAACAATGGCCCCCAAATTAAATCGTTTATCACCCATTACCGCACACTTGAGGACATTAAGATTTGATGCACAAAGGTGGCTATGATCATGTTTACCATGAATGCATCTACCTATAAAGAGAGCAAAATAATGTATAGCAGGAAAGTGAATGCTCCCTATAGTAGCTTGTGTTACATTTCTAGTTTCTCCCCTGGTGATGCTAGCAAGGAACTCAGAACAATCAATTTTACGAGGCTCACTATGAATGCCCCATTGTGGAATTTTGCATGCATCATTAAAATCTTCAAGGTCCATGGTATATGATTTATCATAAAGATCAAATAAAACAGAATGAGTATTGCGCTGGGATGTAAACTTAAATCTTCGCATAAATGAATCAGTGAGGTGATAGTACTGCCGACACTTATCTGACATGAAGTCTTCAAGGCCAGCATTTTGCACGTATGCGTCAAATTCCTCCTTAAAACTAGCATGAACCATGAAATGATCCGACGGCCATTCACAAGGCTGCACTAGAGCTTCCCTCGGTGGTTCAAGGTCTAGCTCATGTATTGCAAGTCTTGGGGCCTTCTTCGTCGAGGAACCCCCTTGGTATATCCTCCTAAACATTTTCCTTCCCCTGAAAAATTTCTGAAATTTTTAGTGACTCAAAATAAAAGTGAACAAAACTCAACAAGATTGATAGCAACTACTCCCACAAGTGTCTAGAGGCTATATCATGCAACAAAACTACTTTGGACCATATAAATTTGACATGCAAGCTGAAGACACAAGGTCACAAAAGCAGCAAAAATTTGCAATATATAAAGCACTAGAACAAAAACTAATTGGACGATTGGAGGAGTCACATACCGAAGAACAATCCCCCAAAACAATTTTGTGAATGGAGCTTTGAGCAAGGAGATAAAAAATGGCAGCAAAATGAGCTAGAACACGGGTTTGAGCAATGGTGGGATTTTTCTGGGGGAAGACGAAGTGGATGGGTGCTGGAATAAGTGAGGGGGGCCCACGTGGGGCCCACAAGCCACCTAGGCACGCCCAGGGGGGTGGGCGCACCCTGTGGACTTGTGGCCTACTGGTGCTACCCCCTGGTGTGTTTTCAGTGCTAGAAATTCTAAAATATTCCATAAAAACCATAATAAATTTTCAGGGCATTTGGAGAACTTTTATTTTCGGGACATTTATTATTGCACGGATAATTCAGAAAAAAGACAAATAAAAGTATTTTTGCTTTATTTATTCTAAATAACAGAAAGTAAAAAGTGGGTACAGAAAGTTGTGTTTACTAAATTCATCCGTCTCATGCCCATCAAAAGAAATCCATTAACAAGGTTGGTCAAGTCTTATTAACAAACTTCTTCCGAATGACATGAAACCGGAGAATCTTTGTATAACACTAGGTTACCTCAACGGAGATATGCATGTCCCCAACAATAAGAATATCATATTTATTTTTGACAGTAGGAATAGGGAATTCAAACCCTCCAATAGCAATAGTTGAAATTTTTCCAATAGAGTTGATGCTATTAACTTGAGGTTGTTTCTTCGAAAAGTGTACTGTATGCTCATTACCATTAACATGAAAAGTGACATCACCCTTGTTGCAATCAATAACAGCCCCTGCAGTATTCAAAAAGGGTCTACCAAGGATGATCGACATACTGTCGTCCTCGGGTATATCAAGAATAACAAAGTCCGTTAAAATAGTAACATTTGCAACTACGACAGGCACATCCTCACAAATACCGATGGGTATAGCAGTTGATTTATCAGGAATTTGCAAAGTGATTTCAGTTGGTGTCAACTTATTCAAATCAAGTCTATGATATAAAGAGAATGGCATAACACCAACACCGGCTCCCAAATCACATAGAGCAGTTTTAACATAGTTTCTTTTAATGGAGCATGGTATAGTTGGTATTCCTGGATCTCCTAGTTTCTTTGGTATTCCACCCTTAAATGTATAATTAGCAAGCATGGTGGAAATTTCAGCTTCCGGTATCTTTCTTTTATTTGTAACAATATCTTTCATATACTTAGCATAAGGAGACATTTTCAGAATATCAGTCAAACGCATACGCAAAAAGACAGGTCTAAGCATTTCAACAAAGCGCTCAAAATCCTCATCATCGTTTTTCTTGGATGGTTTAGGATGAAAGGGCATGGGTTTCTGAACCCATGGTTCTCTTTCTTTACCATGTTTCCTAGCAATGAAATCTCTCTTATCATATCCTTTATTCTTAGATTGTGGGTTATCAAGATCAACAGCAGGTTCAATCTCCACATCATTATCATTACTAGGTTGAGCATCATCAATAACATTATCACTAGGTTCATGTATATCACCAGATTGTGTCTCAGCACCAGAAATAGAAATATCATTTGGATTCTCAGGTGTGTCTATAACAGGTTCACTAGAAGCATGCAAAGTTCTGTCATCCTTCTTTTTCTTTTTATTAATAGGACTAGGTGCATTAATTATCTGAGAATCCTGTTCAATTCTCTTAGGATGGCCCTTAGGATACAAAGGTTCCTGAGTTATTTTACCTCATCAAGTCATAACTCTAACAACATGATCATTGTTCTTATTATTCATCTCATTTAGCAAATCATTTTGTGCTTTGAGAACTTGTTCTACTTGAGTTTTTACCATGGAAGCATGTTTACTAATAATTTTGACATCATTAACAGTTCTACATATGTAGTCACCCAAGCAGTCAAGCATATAAGTATTACATTTCAATTGTCTATTAACATATGCATTGAAATTTTCTTGTTTAACAATAAAGTTATCAAATTCATCCAAGCTTGACTAGCAGACTTATTATGAGGAATATCACCTTCATCAAATCTATAGAGAGAATTTACCTCTATTACCTGTGTTGGGTTATCAAGACCATGTATTTCTTCAATAGGTGGTAAATTCTTAACATCTTCAGCTTTAGTACCCTTTTCATTCATAGATTTGTTTGCCTCTTGCATATCATCAGGACTGAGAAATAAAATACCTCTTTTCTTCGGAGTTGGCTTCGGAGGTGGTTCGGGAAGAGTCCAATCATTATCATTACTCAATATATTATTCAATAACACTTCAGCTTGTTCAACAGTTTGTTCCCTGAAAACACAACCAGCACAACTATCTAGGTGGTCCTTAGAAGCATCGTTAGTCCATTATAAAAGATATCAAGTATTTCAGTTTTTCTAGAGAGGATGACCAGCCAAAGCATTAAGTAATTGGAGAAGCCTCATCCAAGCTTGTGGGAGACTCTCTTCTTCAATTTGCACAAAATTAAAGATTTCCTGTAAAGCAGCTTGTTTCTTATGAGCAGGAAAATATTTTTCAGAGAAGTAATATATCATATCCTGGGGACTACGCAAACAACCTGGAGCAAGAGAATTGAACCATAACTTAGCATCACCCTTTAATGAGCAAGGAAACAACTTAAGAATATAGTAATAGCGATTTTTTCCTCATGAGCAAATAGGGTGACTATATCATTCAGTTTAGTAAGGTGTGCCACAATAGTTTCAGATACATAACCATGGAAAGTATCAGATTCAACCAAAGTAATTAACTCAGGATCGACCGAGAATTCATAATCCTTATCAGTAACAAAGATAGGTGAAGTAGCAAACTTAGGATCATATTGCATTCTAGCATTCAAAGATTTTTCTTTCCACTTGCATATTAATTTCTTAAGATCATCTCTATCCTTACAAGCAAGAAAGTCCCTAGCTACCTCTCCATCCATAACATAACCCTCAGGTATATCAGGTAATTCATATCTAGGAGAGCTAGGTCTAGCAGGTGTTTCAAAGTGTTCAGTTTCAATGATTTCATTAGTTTTAGAAATATCATCAGTTTCAGCATTAACTCTGGCAATTTGTTCATCAAGAAATTCACCCAGTGGCATAGTATTATCAAGAAAAACAGTAGTATCATCATAAGCATCAAGCATAGCAGAAGTAGCATCATCAATTACTTGCGACATATCAGAACTAATAGCAGGTGGTGGTGTCGCAAGCTTACTTAAAACAGAAGGTCAATCAAGTGCAGAGCTAGATGGCAGTTCCTTACCTCCCTTCGTAGTAGAGGGAAAAAACTTGGGTTTGTTATCTTTTAGATTCCTCATAGTGATATAGAAGTAACGGTATCCGCAGCAAACTTTTTAGTAGCAAAGTAATATAGAAGTAACGGTAATGATGACAAAAGTAACAGTAGCAGTTTTGTAGTGATTGTAACAGTAGCAACGGCAAAGTAACTTAGCAAAGATCAATATGTGAAAGCTCGTAGGCAACGGATCAGGGATGGATAATTATGTTGGATGGCATTCATCATGCAACAGTTATAACCTAGTGTGACACATAACTAGCTCCAATTCATCAATATAATGTAGGCATGTATTCCGAATATAGTCATACGTGCTTATGGAAAAGAACTTGCATGACATCTTCTGTCCTACCCTCCCGTGGCAGCGGGGTCCTAATGGAAACTAAGGGATATTAAGGCCTCCTTTTATTAGAGAACCGAACCAAAGCATTAGCACTTAGTGAATACATGAGCTCCTCAAACTACGATAATCACTGGAAAGAATCCCAATTATTTTCACCTTGGGGTATGCAGATCATAACACATAATAGGTGGCTACAATTTGCAAGATAGGATCAAGAACACAAATATATTCATGAAAACATAATAGGTTCAGATCTGAAATCATGGCACTCGGGCCCTAGTGACAAGCATTAAGCATAGCAAAGTTATAGCAACATCAATTTCAGAACATAGTGGATACTAGGGATCAAACCCTAACAAAACTAACTCGATTACATGATAAATCTCATCCAACCCACCACCATCCGGCAAGCCTACGATGGAAATACTCACTCCCGACGGTGAGCATCATGAAATTGGTGATGGAGGAAGGTTGGTGATGATGATGGCGACGAATTCCCCTCTCCGGAGCACCGAACGGACTCCAGATCAGCCCTCTCGTTGAAGAATAGGAGGTGTGGGCGGCTCTGTATCGTAAAACGTGATGAATCCTTTTCTCTGATTTTTTCTCCGCGAATAGGTACTTATAGAGTTGGAATTAGGGTCGGAGGAGCTCCAGGGGGACCACAAGCCTGCAGGGTGCACCCCAGGGGGTGGGCGCGCCCCCAGGGCTTGTGGCCTCTGGGTGGCCCCCCTCTGGATAATTCTTGCACCAGTATTTTTTATATATTCCAAAAATATTCTCCGTAAATTTTCAGGTCAATCCGAGAACTTTTATTTCTGCACAAAAATAACACAATGGCAATTCTGCTGAAAACAGCGTCAGTCCGGGTTAGTTCCATTCAAATCATACAAATTAGAGTCCAAAACAAGGGCAAAAGAGTTTGGAAAAGTAGATACAATGGAGACGTATCAGTACACTTCTTCTGCAGGTCTCAGTAATGTTACGAGCACCTGCAGCGGCTACATTGATGATGACTGATTGCTTGTATCTGCGTTGGTATTTCTCCGAAGAGGAGAGGATGATGTAGCACAACAACAGTAATTACTTACCTCAGTAATGAAAACAAGGTTAACAATCCAGTGGGAGAACCAAGCAACACTATGTAAACAACACCTGCACACAAATAACAAATACTTGCAACCCAACGCGTAAGAGGGGTTGTCAATCCCTCCTCGATATTAAGATAGATAAAATTGTATGAGATTTGATAAATTGATCTGATAAAAACACAAAATAAAATAAATAAAGAAAAAGTGCAGCAAGGTATTTTTGGGTCTTTGGAATAATATATCTGAAAATAATATGATAGGAAATAGACCCGGGGGCCGTAGATTTCACTAGTGGCTTCTCTCGAGAAAATAGCACTCGGTGGGTAAACAAATTGCTGTTGGGCAATTGATAGAAAAGCAAATAATCATGACGATATCCAAGGCAATGATCATGTATATAGGCATCACGTCCAAGATTATTAGACCGACTCCTTCCTACATCTACTACTATTGCTCCACACATCGACCGATATCCAGCATGCATCTAGTGTATTAAGTTCATGGATAAATAGAGTAATGCAATAAGAACGACGACATGATGTAGATAAGATCTATTCATGTAGGAATAGACCCCATCTTTTTATCCTTAATGGCAATGATACATGTGTCAGTTCTCCGTCTGTCACTGAGATTGAGCACCGCAAGATCGAACCCATCACAAAGCACCTGTTCCCATTGTAAGAAAAAACAATCTTGTTGGCCAAACCAAAACAAAGTTTCGGAGAAGAAATACGAGGCTATAAAGATCATGCATAAAAGAGTTCAGAGAAGACTCAAATAATATTCATAGATAGAACTGATCATAGACTCACAATTCATTGGATCCCAACAAACACACCGCAAAAAGTCATTGCATCAAATAGATCTCCAAGAACATCTAGGAGAACATTGTATTGAAGATCAAAGAGAGAGAATAAGCCATCTAGCTACTGCCTACAGACCCGTAGGTCTGTGGTAAACTACTCACGCATCATCGGAGGAGCACCAATGAGGATGATGAACCCCTCCGTGGTCGTTTCCCCTTCCGGCAAGGTGCCAGAAAAGGGCTCCTGATTGGATCTCATGGTTCTGGAAGTTACGGTGGCTGGAATTGTTTTTATAGCGGAGTGTGGCCGGGGGCTGGCTCCTCACCATCCAGGAGGCAACCGCCCCGCTTCGCCTATCTGGTTCGTCTGCGCCGCTGACAGCGTCTAGATTCGACGACCACCCTCCTCCGCCAATCCAGGGCACCTAGCTTTCTGCCATGGCACTCATTCCCGCGCCCTACACATCCGTTACCTACCTTGCGCCATGCATGCAGCGTACGTGGCAGAAACGGCAGGCATGGTGGAGAAAGTAAAATGGCAGTTACCTCCTCCTCCCTCGGGGTTGTGCGTGAGTGCTTCAAGTAACTTCCCCTGAACGTGGGCAACCTCGCGGCATTTGAGATCACCCGACTCGCAGGGAAAACGGGAGTTAATTCGAGGTTAATGAAGATGCAAGAAAGATATCAAGGAAGACATGGATCCCGCTGCGGCATGGTCGAAGTGTCCACCTATGTATTTGTTGGGGCCTACCCCAACGATGCCCGGCGGCATGTATGGGCCAGGCCCGGGGGCTCCTGTCAGTGCAACGACATCTGCATTTGTTGACCGAACTCATACACAGGCGTGCTAACGATCGTACATCCAACACCAACATGTAATGCAAGGCTGAAGCAGAGAAGCCGCTCTTCGTGAGATCAAGGAGAGCATTAAGAAGAACAAGGCAGCATGATATCACCTTGGGAAGGACTCCCTTGTCGGGCGGGAGAGCCCGGCCAGGTCGAGACCACCCCGAAGGCAAGTCTAGAATTGCCCCGGCAAGCCTGCCGGGGCCGCCAAGACACCACCGCTCCACCGCACCTCGATGCTAGTCACTTATCGATGCGGTGTCAAGCCCCCAGATGATTAAGTGGCAGTCACTAAGCACGTGGTAGCTTGTTGGATTACAGATCACACCTATTTGACACCCGCCCAGAGGCGTGTCAAGATAATAAGCAGAAGATTGCTAAGCGGCGATATAAGCTTGCCGGGGATGCACCACCGCAAGCCACCTAAGGTAGCATTTATGGCATTTTGTCCTAAGTGCCAGAGTTAGGTATGATAGCACTGTTGGCTATCTAATCACATGTCTGTTTTGCCACTGTGGTTACCCTTGAGCTATAAAAGGAGGTCCAAGGCAACCTAGAGGGGGATTCAGACCGCCACACACTTGTACTCGCGTAGCAGCTCTCCCCGAGGCCGCCTTGCCGGGCTTGAGCGTTGCATGTTCTACGTGTTCCTCCATCCAATCCACCAAAGTAGGACTAGGGTTTTACACTTCTCAACGGCCCGAACCTAGGTAAAAACTACCAGAGTCACATCGTCGTGCTGCCTCATGGCCTCCGCTCTTTGTGCAACATGATCTCCCCCCTGCTGAACCATAAAGGAGCCTGTGGCCCCATAGGTGATCGTGTCCACCTACGACACATATACACAATTGCTATCTTAGTTTGAGCATTTCGCATAGTGCCCATATAAAAAAAAGAGAATAAGCTTTTAAGCAAAGAGAAAACAAAGAGCTTGTAAGCAATAGCCATAGCATTGCCACATTGCATATCATACTACCATATTGATCATCTAGGGTTATCGTGTGCGAAACACCGGGAATCATATATACATAGTATACTTGGGATAGAAGTAGTTCCATTTTTGTCTCTTATAGGTTGTGCACAAGTGTCATATCCACCTATTGAGCAATCATACTAGCGTCTCTCTAGAGTTGTGCAACAAGAGCATTTTCCATGGATTCCACATTTTGAGCTCGTTCCTTGGTTGCACGACACCATCTATATATCTATCCGTGTGTTGTGTTTCCGTGGGCCACTCATTGCTATTGGTCTACTTGTTTCACTTGTGAATTTGTGAATCTTTTTCAACATTATTGACTCTTGCTAACATTTTGCATCAACTTTTTGTGCCACTATCCTCACCAAGCTCCACCAAAAGCTTTACTTGTGTAGGTGTGAAAATTGACAAGATCCGGTACCAATTGTGCTATTTGCTTGTTACATTATTGAGTGATCATTGATCCATCTTCAACATTGGACAAGGTACATTTGGTCTAGTTCTTCTCTTTCTCCCACTCACATTTGCTCGAGTCTTGTGATGGATAGGCAAAGCATTTCATCTTCGGTATTCGACGACAACGACGGCATAAACAACTACATCAACACTCACGACTTCGTACTACACCGAGAAATGCAAGGTGCACAATCTACCTTGCGAGAGCGCATCGACAATCTCGCCATTGACATACGTCACTCCGAAGCAAGGAAAAGGGACTACATCGACACCAAGTTGCACAATCTAAAGGATCAACTACGAGACATGGTGGCCGGCTACAAGTCTTCTTCCCCTTCGTCATCCTCAAGGTGGTGGCGAGCGAGTCGCAAATCTTCGGAGCGCCCATGCGATGCAAGCGCAATTCGTCCACGTCCGCATCTCCATGGCGACCATCATCACATTCGTGATCCACATTGTCATGAAGGGCAAGTCACCTCCAAGCATCATGTGTGTGCCGACGACGAACGACATCTACTACGAGCTCAAGAACGACAATGACATCCTAAACATGAAGATGTTCGACACACGCAAACCTACAAGTCCCAACAAGCTCTACATCAAGTTACGCCCAAACTTCAGGAGCACACGATAAGACCGCGAGACAAGCACCACCAAGAGAAAGCTACGGCAACCACCACCACTTCGGCATCTTTGCCAAGTGTTATCAAGGCATCTTCACCTTTGGACGTACGACATCTTCGCCTACTTCGCATGAGTACGCCTACATCGACATCATCAAGTCCGAGGCGACCACCTTCAAGCGAGGGAGACACTTCCATCTTCATATTCCCCTCAAGGAAGATGGCCGAGCATGCAAAATTCCCTTCGGTCATGGAGATGAGCTACGAGGTGCCACATCATATGGGCCTCATATAAGACAACAACAAGACGGTTGAGCAAGGACAATCCCCTTCGACCACAACGATGAGTGTGAACCTCTTCGACAACACAAAGAAAATGCCACAATGGGACTCATACTCCGAGTCAAGCTACGAGACCGCACATGAGACTTTATCTTTGGTCTCGAAGGAGAGTGATGACTTACCACATCCTATGGCATTCATCTTTGGAAGCGTTATGGATGAGGAGGTTGGGCATGGGACTATATATTCAACCAAGGTGGCGATAGGAGTTGAGCATGGAGACATTAGCACCAACATCTCTCCGACACCCACATATGACGAGATGCCCCAATTGCCATGTGAGGAGAGCCACCACCCCATGAGTGAGATGAGTGATTCCACCATATATGACATTGAGGGCATGTCCTATGAGAGCATGAGTGTGACCACAACTAGCCCCACACACGAGAGCATGCCACACATCCTATGTGAGGTTGAGAGCTATTTGAGTGACTCCACCAACCATATGAGTGAGAGCATCCTATTGGGAGTGAGTGAGCCACAACACTTAGTGAGTGAGGTAGTTGAGAGAGCTTGTGAGGCCACTATGATTTCTAATGACTTAACCTCTACTCAGAGTGTGTCTTCCTTTTTGGTGCTAGATCTCCAACAATACGAAGCACCAATCCTCAATGAGTCCATACCTCTAATGAGCAAACCGATGGCCATGATGGACGATTATGCACCCCCACATGGTACCATCAAGTTGATGAAGCTATTGACCAAGCGTCAATTTTTCCATCCTCACCTACAACACAAGAGCGGAGCTCTAAAGGTAACATAGGTGATGGTACTTCTCTTGTCCCACTAGTGGACTATCTTGACATCAATTGCTTGCATCATGTTGATCACCTTATGGATTCACCGCATACTATGTCTTCTACATGCTTCGATATGCTTGCCTAGTTGTGATGCTATGTTCCATGGGATATCATGTGAAAATTCTATTGGTCACATTATGTTTGATAATCCATTAAACTTTGCATATGCTATGAGAGAGATCTCCCATATTGCATCATTACAACCTCAATATAGTAACTATGCATATCCAATTAAAATCAATCCATTTACACTTATGGCATAGATGACGAGATGATGGTTATTTGATTTCGCTTCTCTTGTGGTGATATTGCTATGCTACCTTTGCAAAATGTGTGCAATTCATCATATATGTCATGCCATGAAAATGATTATACATTACATGAATCCATACATTGTGTGCATCATCCCATGAATAAAATTGCTACACATGAATATGGTGATGCATTCCAAACTCCATGCCTTGAGAATAATTATAGATTGCATGGATACATCCATTGTGTGCACCATATGCATACCGTCCATGACAATGCTCTAGATATTACTAGTGATGCATTACACAATTTGAGTCTCCATTATGCTATACATAACAACAAACCTACATGATGGATGACATGTTTCTATATCATGCATCTCACTTATTTGAGCATTGGATATTTTGTTCTAACCAACACATGCACGTGCGCATCATAATGGATGATGTGTATATATACAATGCACACACAATTTTCCCTTTGCCTTTGTTTTGTGTAGGTAATCAAGAATACTTGTCAACCTCACAATCCCATGAGTTGACAAAATGAGCTCTTGAGAGCAATTATGATTTGGGATCCCGTGGATTATCCTTACCACCATTCCCTTCGCGCAAGGACTTCGCGAATTACTTTTACTTGGTTCTCGCACGGCTATGGGCTTTATACCATTTGTCTCTTTATGCCCATTATATCGTGTTCACTTTGCATGTTATGCCTCTTTCCATGCCTTTGCCATGCAATTGTGACCCTTGCGTACATTTACCCATGATTCACCATTATATTACTCCTATGTGTATTTGCATGCTTGGTGGAGATAGTAGATGCTATTGCCATGTTTACCTTGTACCTCATGCTATTGTTGATTCTTGTGTTGGAAGAGTCATGATGTTCCGTTGCTATTTACATAGGACTTCTTGCCAATACAATGATGATACGTTACTCATATCATGTTTTCATGCTTGTGATATGTCATGTGCATTATATATGCTCACAATTTGCACACATGAAATTACTTCCATGACTACTTCTAGTATGTTGCATCTTCACACTACTAGCTTGGATGACTTGTTTACTATGATTACGTGTTTGGTTGCATCACCAATGTTCCATTCTTGCTCGTTTCATTGGGTTGATAGCATATATATACATGCCTCGCACTTGATTTATCTTGATCATTATAACTTGTCTCTAATAGTTGCATCTCTCATATTCACTTGTCGTGAGTGCAACCATGCTATGCTTGTTGATCTTGGAGACTTGGACACCTTATTTGTGAAGCATGCTTGTTTGATTGAGCTTAATCTCTTTGGTTGTTCTCGCATCAAATGCTTACATACAATGCCATGCCCCTTGTCCTTTCTTATGATAAGAATGATGAAAATTGGGTTCTCACCACACAAATGATAGGTTTTGCATTTTCGCTAACCTCATTTGTTTTTTCAAGTGTTTGTCATGTTCTTTTGTTTTGAAGGATATACAAGGCGGTACTATCACGAGACATATTGGTCATGTGACGGTGTACATGATGCGCGACACCAAAATTTTTAACATCCTGATGAAGGTGGATTCCTTGCTTTTGAGTCATCCTCACATACGCATATTGAAGGGGCCATACTTACTTTGTTGTTTGCTCCTTCTTGTCGACATGATACATCTATTGGATGGAGACGCGACATTGGAAATTGACCCTATGGACCTTCAAGTTGAGGAGTGTCGGGGACGAATCCGCGATCACCTATGGGACCCAGGGAAGGACCCCTTTACGTTCGGCAGGGAGAGACGGTCGCACGAAGAGCAAATCTAGCGAAGAACACGACAGTGCACGAGAGAGATTTACCCAGGTTCGGGCCGCACGGATGCGTAAAACCCTACTCCTGCTTTTTGGTTTATTATCTGTATGATTGTTCTAGCTCCAGGAGCGCTACAGTACCGAGTAGCTGTGTACAATACTGCGGTTCTCCCTTTTCCCGTTCCTCCCCCCTTTCACGTTGCCTATGGGCCTCCTTTTATACGCACAAAGGGGTCACCAACAGGTGGCAAACAGTAAAGGTAGAGGTGGAAAGTTGCTACAGTAAGGCCACTATTACCAGGATGACATGTCCTACCTACCACTGACGGCAGGGGACAAGGGCATTAAATGCCCATGCCTTTGCTGTCCAGATACATGTACCCGGACGTCTTGGACGTGGGAAAAGCCTATCCCACCTGCTCCTGCACCGCTAGCTACAGTGCACCGCCGTCTACACAGTGCCCTGCCACACACGCTTGGAAGGACCCAGAGCGCCACGCTGGCAGAGGCACTGGAGCAGCAGCACAGTAGCACAGTGGTACAGTAACGCTTGCCGCGGCAAGACCTTGCCGCACCTGACAGCTTGGCGCAACCCATAGTTTGCCGTGCAAGGTAACTTGCCGGGGCAAGTACCTTGCCGCAGCCGCTATCTTGCCGTAGCCAATACCTTGCCGCAGCCAATGACTCGCCGGGGCAAGTACCTTGCCGCGGCAAGTACTCTGCTTCAGCAATGCCCAGGCTGGGCCTCAGCTGTCCCTCCCGGCAAGCTCCTCTTGCCGGGGCCTTAACTCTTGCTTTGTATACTTTGTTCTTGAATGGCTTAATGATCTTGAGCTTCTCTCTGGCTGTCCTCCCGCAAGCCTGGCCGCGGGATGCTACTACTGCCCGTGCACAAGTACGGGGTACTAGGGTACACCTATTCTAGTACACCGACAGGAGCCCCCGGGCCTGGGCCACACAATGTGCCGGGCGTTGTTGGGCCAGGCCCAAACAGTGCACGGGCACGCGTGGCTAGGATAAGCCGAAACGTCCCTATGCTGTTTAATTGCACGCTCTCCCACGCGTCGCGTGTTGAACGCGGAGCGTGGGAAGCGTGCGTAGCCATCTCGAATGACGAAGGGGCGGATGGTTCCGCATCTTTCCCCATAAAAGGAGGGACCTGCAGAAGCACTCGCACACCCCTCTCACCATTCTCGATCTCCAAATCTCCGCCTTCTTCTTCCTCCGCTCTAAAACAAAAGCGGTTTCCCAATCCTCCGCCACCGCGCGCGTCCGCATCTCCCTCGGTCCTCAGCTCCGCCTTCGCCATGCCTCCCAAAGGAGAAAAGGGGAAGACGGGGAAGTCCTCAAGGACGGAGACCCAGGCGCAGATGAAGAGGCAGAAATACGCGCTCTTCGCTCCGATGCTCACGGGGGTGGATCTGAAGGCCAAGTTCCAAGGCATGTGGGCCGCGAGGACCAAGGTGCATCCGGCCACCCGCGTTCGCCCAGCCACCGACGAGAGCGAAGTGAGCAAGTACCCCTTCTTCGCTTGCTACTTTTGGTGCGGGCTCTGCCCACCGTACTCGGATTTCTTCAGCGACATCATGTACACCTTCAATCTCCGTCTGCTGGATCTCACACCGAATGCCGTGTCCACCATGGCAATATTTGCGCATCTGTGCGAGAACTTCGTCGGCGTCGCACCCAACACCGCGCTGTTCAGGCATTACTTCACTCCCCGTGCTGAAAAGGGGGAGCCTCTCACTGTTGGCGTCTCGTTCGTTTCAAGATTGGGCGCCAAGGAGCATTATCTGAAGGGGGATCTCCGCCCAAGATGGGGAGAAATCCGGTCTGAATGGTGTTGGATCATTGACGATGAGCCGCCACCATACTGCGAGCTTCGCAAGACCCCAGCAGCGCGTGGCACAGACTGGAGCGATCTGGATCCCCAGGACAAAAAGCTGGAGATTGCCGCTGCCAGGATCATACGGCTCAGAGAGGCCGGGCTCACCATAGGGATGGTTGGCGCAGACTTCCTCCGCCGCCGCATTGCTCCTCTGCAGCAGAGAGGAAGGCCGGCCTCTGATTGGAAGAACCCAGCCGATATCATGCGGCTGCGCCCTGGACTGATCAACAACTTCACAGTTCTGCAGCACGACTTTTTCATGCGAGAACTGTTCAAGCAAGAGACAGATCCAGAGAAGCGCGACAAGGCGTTCACGCTGCCGAAGCACATCGTGCCCCTTTGCAACAACTCCGCATTGAGTGCAATCATCGCTATGATGCCGCTCTGCAATGCGCACAGCGTTGAAGCAACCTGGGACGTGCCGCTCAAAGAAGACGTGCGGCGATTCTTTGACTCCACGGTCGAAAAGCAGGTCCGGGTGGAGGAGTGGCTCGTCCGCAACACCACTGAGCAAGAAATAGAATTCATTGCTCGAAGAGTGGAGGAGGACAGGCTCGCCAGGGAAGCTGGCGATTTTGGTTATACTTTGGCGGAGCTCGACGAGGCACAAAAGGAGAGCCTTGCCGAGCAGGGGATGCTTGCCGGGAAGGGCGAGCTCGCCGCACCCGGCAAGGATGTCGGGCCAAGCCAGCCTGCCGACGAGTCAGGCAGCTCGGAGGATGAGGGCTCCTCTTCCGAGGAGGGCACCGAAAGCCCACCGCAGTCAGAGTCCCCAGCCCCTCTGAGGAGGAAACGCCTTCGCAGGCTTGGCAAAGTGGCTGAGCGGCAAGAAGTTCAACAACCGCCGGAGCGCCGTTCGACGCGCTCGACCGCGGCAAGGGCTGGTGCTGCGGGAGTGTCTCACGCGGCCCCGGCAACTGGAGCAGGGTCGTCAAAAACCGCTGCTACTACCCCCGCCAAGCGGCCAAGGAGCCCAGCTCCCCCTCCTCCCCCTCCTCGCACGGAGGCGGACTTTGATTTTTCCGCTCTCAGCGAAGAGGACGACGAGGAAGAGTAAGTTCCCTTGCCGCGACCCTCAATCTTTGTAAGGTTTTGTTTCTGTCCTCACTTGTCGCGCTCCGGCCTTGCTTCCGCAGGGAGGAAACTTTGGCGGAGAGGACAAGGAAGAGAGCTAAGGTCTCGACGAGCAAGACCGTGGTGGTCGTCGAAGATGAGCCCACGGCAACCACCGGGAGAGCGTCTGAGACCGTCCCGACCAGCTCAGAGCCCAGCCCTCGTTGCAGCCCCCAGCGTAAGTATTTCAACTACCTTTCGCCGGCGGTCGCTGAGGAACAAGCATTTTGTTACTGACATCTTTGGGCGTGTAGGAGAGGAGCAGCAAGTGGAGCCATCTAAAGGTGCTCCAGAAGTACCACCCCCCTCGACCACACCGCCAAGGAGAAGATCTCCGGTAAGGGCTCCCACTAGCGAGCCGAGCCACGAAGAGGAGCCGGCAAGCGCCGAAGTGCCAAGCACCAGCGCTGGTGACCCCACCCCAATGACAAACGTTGACGGGGGAGGGGAGCCCACCGCTCTTGAGCTCAACACGGGTAAACCCACTTGCTGCAAAACTCTTTCTGCTTTCTTTCTTTTGTCTTCTTGAATTTCTTCCTGAAGCTCTTTTTGCCTTACTTCTCGGGTTGGCAGAGCCCTCCTCGGTGGAGCCAATGAACATTGACTCTTCTGCCGAGGAGAACACCACAGGGGCTGTCGACGACGAGGCCGCCAAGGCCGCCGCTGCCAAGGCCGACAAGCTGGCAGCCGACAAGCTTGCCGACGAAGAAACTGCCAATGCTGCCGAAGAGGCCGGCAAGGCCGCCGAGGATAATACCGCCAAGGCGCCCACCGATGAAGCCGCCAAAGCTGCTGAAGCTGAGGCCGCCCAGAAGGCTGCTGAGGAGGCCGGCGAGGGAGCCGGTGGTCGTACTGACGGCCCTGAGGCCACAGGAGCGCCAGGCGCTACTCCGACCACGGGTCCCTCAACCACTGACGAGGCGGCAGCGCCCAACTCGCCTCCGCCAAGCAAATATGTCCGGGTCGGCGAGAACGTCTACGTCAGCCTCCCCTGGATGGTGGGCTCCAGAGCGCCAACCGAGGAGGATGTTGTGGACGAGGAGATCCTTGCCGCTGCCGGGCTCCAGCTTGTGGATGCGCCAGGCGCCAGCAGTAGCAGCACGTCTGAAGAGGAGCAACTGCTTCAAAAGCTGCTGAATCTTCATCGCGCCCGATGGGAGAAGCTAGCTTCCAGGGAGGCGCTCATCGAGAAGCCCGAAGCTGAAATGCTGAGGCGCGCGGAGATCTTGGCGGATGTCCGCGCGCGATCTCTTAATGCGTTAGAGGCCAAGCGGGCACAGCTGGCCGAAGAACGGCAGGCCCTCCTCCTGATGAAGCAAGACATTGAACAAAAACAGGAGGAGACCGCCAAGGAGTTGTCTGCTCGGGCCGGTGATCTGAAGCAGCGGAAAGTGGACCTTGATGCCCACGAAGAAGAACTTGCCGAGCGCAAGAGGAAACTTGCCGAAACCCTCCGACAGAAAGACGAGGAGGTGGCAAGACTTGTCGCAGAGCGGACCCAGGGGCAGGCACAAAAACACCAGAAGGAAATCGAAGCCTTGGCCCAAGAGTACGCCAGCAAGTTGGTGGAGGCCACCAACGCTGTCGCTGCTGCAGAAGTGAACAGGAAGGAAACGGAGGAGAAAGTGGCAAGACTAGAGGCCGCCCTCAAGGCAAACGGTGACAAGCTCTCAACGCTTGAAAGTGAGAGGGCAAAGGTGACCCGCACTTTGGCGGAGATGCAAGTTACCATAGCCAAGAAGAACAATCTGCTTGCCGCCGCCAATGACTCCAGAGCAGACCTGAAGCTGAAACTGACCACGCTGAAGGAGATGCTCGACACCACCAGAAAGCGCGAAGGGCTTCTAATGGCAGAGCTCCAGAAGGAAAAGGGTCTGCTTCAAGACGCTATTGCAACCCACAAGAAGTTCAGGGATAACGTGGGGATCTTCATAGACAGGCTTGCCAGCGCAGCCGAGGACATCGACAAGGAGCTGACTGCCCTGAAGGTGCCGGACTTCGGGTACTCCACCGACAAGAACACGCAAAATAGCGTCAAGCTAGCCGAGTTCTTTGACGGAGTAGTAGAAGCACTCCAACAGCTCCAAGTCAATCACAAGGCTCAACTGGCCGACGAGTCACGCAGGCTTTGCCGGGGAGTTCTCCGGAGGTTGTTGGTGAAGATAGCATACAGAAACCCAGGCGTCGACTTCAGCAACATCTTCAAAAGCTTGCCGAAGGGATACGACCCCGCGCCACTAGAGGCCCTTGTCGCGCCCATCGTGGAGAGGGTGGACCAAATCCAGAGAGTCGAATGCGAGCACCGCAATTAGAGAGCCCATTCTTCTCCCTCCTTGCTGCCGCTAGGCATGTTAAAAACAATCTGTTTAAGCCGCGGCAACTTATCTTGTAATATAACATGCAATATTTTGAAATGCATGTCATCTCCCTTGAGCAATTTCTTTCTTTGTGTGTACTTGCCCTACGCTTATAGGAAACTTGCCGGTGCGCGCACCATCGCCGCGAGCGCTGGGTGCGGGACTCTAGCAGCCTGCTGGCGGTGCCGCTGCCGGCAAGCAACCTTGTCGCGCTCAGTGCGGCCACTTAGGTTGTTGAGCGGACTCGAAACAAGGTAAGGGCGCGACCGATTACGCTTAGGTTCCGTCGCGCACAGGTTTTCCATACAAAGAGTAGTATCGTTCAAGGAAAATAACCTTGAAAATAAAAAAAAATTTGGTTATTCAAACTTTGGCACTTAGCTTTGTCGCTGATCTCTCCGCGGCAAGGTCTTGTCACTGCTTGCCGCTGCCTTTTACCCGGCAAGGCAAAGTTTCTTTGAACGACGCCTGGTCCATATCATTATCCCATCCCCCCCGGCAAACTTGTGCGCGAGGGAAGCTTCTGTCTTTTTGAGAAAAAGAAAGAAGAGAAAATAAAGATATAGGAGCTTGGCGGCTCGTTAATGCTTACCGGGGAGGCTGTACTGCACAGTATGTCAGATAATCATGCAAAACAAAAGTAAACATGAAATCGTCAAAAACTGCGAAATACAACAAGCTTTATTTATGCACAGGGTCTGCGCCTGGCTTTGTACAAAGGATTACATGCAACAGCGGCAAGACTTGTACAAAAGGTGGTTGCCGGGGAAGGGCCCGGCAACCGCGCCTTATGGAAAAAACTTACGGAGATGCTCAATGTTCCAGGAATTGATCACTGGAATGCCATCCCCGGTCTCCAGGCGGACAGCGCCGGGCCTGGTGACTCGTTTCACCCGATAAGGGCCTTCCCACTTCGGCGTCAACTTGTTTGAATTCTTGGCCGGCTGAACGCGCCGAAGAACAAGGTCGCCTTCCTCGAGACTTCTGGCATTAACTTTGCGGCTATGGTAGCGACGCAAAGCTTGCTGGTAGCGAGCAGCTCTCACAGCAGCCTGAAGACGATCCTCCTCGAGGAGCACAGCATCATCTTGCCGCAGTAGCTCTTGCTCAAGCTCATCATAAGCGAGCACTCGAGGTGACCCGTATACGAGTTCCGTGGGGAGAACTGCCTCTGCTCCATAAACTAGAGCAAAAGGCGTCTGGCCAGTAGCTCGATTTGGCGTCGTCCTGATCGACCAAAGAACCACTGGCAGCTCCTCGATCCAGTTTTTGCCGCACTTGCGCAGCCTGTCGAAAGTTCTCGTCTTGAGCCCACGCAGCACTTCAGCATTTGCCCTTTCAGCTTGACCGTTGCTTCGGGGGTGAGCAACAGAAGCGAAACAGACCTTGGCGCCAAGGTCTTCGACATACTGCATGAAGGCGTGGCTCGTAAACTGGGTACCGTTGTCAGTGATGATCCTGTTAGGAACACCAAAGCGACAAACAATTCCCTTGAAGAACTTGATGGCTGATTGTGCTGTCACCTTCCTCACTGCTTCCACTTCTGGCCACTTCGTAAACTTGTCGATGGCCACATACAAGTACTCAAAGCCCCCGGTGGCACGGGGAAAGGGGCCGAGGATGTCGAGCCCCCAGGCCGAAAATGGCCAGGAGAGAGGGATTGTCTGGAGAGCTTGAGCTAGCTGATGAATCTGCTTGGAATGAAACTGGCACGCTTCACACTTGGTTACTAGTGCAGTTGCATCCTGGAGGGCGGTGGGCCAAAAGAAACCTTGCCGGAAAGCCTTTCCAACAAGGGCTCTTGACCCTATGTGGTGACCACATATGCCTCCATGAATCTCCGCCAACAGCTCCTGTCCTTCTTCCCGGGGAATACACTTCAATTTCACACCATTTGGTCTTTTTCTGCACAGCATGTCATCGACAAATTGATACATATTGGACCGTTGGGCTACTTTCTCTGCTTCTTCCTGCTCTTCGGGAAGTTCTCCTGTCTGAAGGAAACGGACGATCTGCTGCGCCCACGCTGGAGCCTGTGGCTCGACAACTAGGACTAAAGGCATTTCTTCTGCTGCGGGAACATCAGGCCCTACGGCAAGAGCTCGTCGCTCTACCAGAGCCGGCCGTTCCCCGACGAGCTTGGCGGGAACAGCCGCCTCAACGACAAGAGCCTGGGGCCCTGCTGGAGCGTGCTGTGCTTCAACAAGCTTGTCGGGAGCAGTTGCTTCAACGACGGAAGCCCAAGGCCTCGTCGGAGCATCTTGCTCCTCAGCGCTTCGATCAGGAGCGCCTGCTTCAACGACAAGGACCTGAAGTCTTGTCGGAGCAAGTTGCCCCTTTGCCTCTAGCCTAGGAGCACCCGCTTCAACGACAAGAGCGTGAGGCCTTGTCGGAGCAAGTTGCCCCTCTGCATCTTTGGCGCTGGCTTTGGCAGCCTTCTTGCCGGCGGCTTCGGGGAGCTCTGCCGGGAAGTAGTCGCCAGAAGCCAACTTCCTCTTCCTGCCTTGCCCTACTGATGGCATCACGGATGGCTGAGTTAGTTGGAGCACAAAAGTGCCTGGCTCCACAGGCAATTTGAGTGCGGCGCGCTTTGATAAACCATCAGCAATGTCATTCTCAGCACGTGGGACGTGCTCCATTTGTAGGCCGTCAAAGCGTTCTTCCAACTTCCTCACCTCATCTACATAAGCTTCCATCAATGGGCATTGGTAGTTCTTGTTTACTTGCCTGACGACAAGCTGCGAATCTCCCCTGACAATAAGCTTCTTGATCCCAAGGTCTGCCGCGATCCTGAGACCGGCAAGCAACCCCTCATATTCTGCAGTATTGTTTGTCGCCTGTTCCTTGGGAAAGTGCATTTGGACCACGTACTTGAGGTGCTCTCCGGTGGGTGCGACAAGCAGTACGCCAGCACCGGCGCCTTGTAGCGAAAAGGCACCATCAAAGTACATAAGCCACTCTTTGCTTGTCTCCTTGCCGGGGAGAGTCATCTCTGGGATTTCTTCGTCTGGCGTTGGTGTCCATTCTGTGACAAACTCTGCCAAAACTCGGCTCTGTATGGTTGATGTACTCTCAAACTTGAGACCAAAGCTCGACAACTCCAACGCCCACTCGACAATCCTGCCCGTCGCTTCTGGATTTTGCAAAATCCTTTTCAGCGGGAAGCGAGTGACGACGGTAACTTCATGTGCTTGAAAGTAATGGCGCAGCTTTCTTGAGGCCATGAGAAGGCCGAAAAGCAGCTTCTGCACACCAGAATACCTTGACCTAGCTCCCTGCAGAAGAGAGCTCACAAAGTAGACCGGGCGCTGCACCATTTTCTTCTTTTGTATCACTTCGCCTGACTGCGCAGACGAATCCTTGTCAGCAGCAAAACTTGTTGCCCCCAGCTTGTCGCTGGTCGTGCTTGCCGCAGTTACTGCCTCCTCATCCACCTCTCTCTCCGCCACCAGCGCAGCACTAACCACTTGATTGGTTGCCGCTAGATACAGCAACAACTTCTCTTGTGGTTTAGGCGCGACAAGTATTGGAGGAGAGGAGAGGTATCTCTTCAAGTCTTGCAGCGCTGCCTCCGCCTCCGGAGTCCATCTCAATGGACCTGCCTTTTTTAAGATTTTGAAAAATGGCAGGGCGCGCTCAGCTGACTTGGAGATAAACCTACTGAGGGCAGCAATACAGCCGGCAAGTCGTCGTACATCCTGGACGCGCTTCGGTGCTTCAATTTGCTCAATGGCTTTGATCTTGTCAGGATTGGCTTCAATTCCACGTTGAGACACAAAGAACCCGAGAAGCTTGCCGGAAGGAACTCCAAACACGCACTTCTCAGGGTTGAGCTTCAGGTTGATCTTGCGCAGATTTACAAAAGTTTCTTCTAGATCTTGAACCAAAGTAGCCCTGTCTTTGCTTTTGACCACTATATCATCCATATAGGCTTCCACATTTCTGTGCAGCTGAGGCTCAAAAGCAATCTGGACGGCTCTTGCAAATGTCGAACCAGCATTTTTCAAACCAAATGGCATACGTACGAAACAGTATGTGCCATAGGGTGTGATAAATGCGGTCTTTTCCTCATCTTCCTCAGCCATGAAGATTTGATGATACCCTGAATATGCGTCAAGAAATGAAAGCAAATCACATCCTGCCGTGGAGTCAACAATCTGGTCTATGCGGGGCAAAGGAAATGGGTCTTTGGGACAAGCTTTATTGACATCAGTGAAATCAATACAAAGCCTCCATTTTCCATTCGCTTTGCGCACGACAACAGGATTGGCCAACCACGTAGGATGGAGCACTCCTCTAACGAGGCCTGCTGCTTCCAACTTCTTGATTTCTTCCGCAATAAACTCTTGTCGCTCCACAGCTTGCTTTCTGGCTTTCTGTTTGACGGGCCTCGCGTGGGGACAAACGGCAAGGTGGTGCTCAATTACTTTCCTGGGAACACCGGGGATGTCGGACGGTTGCCATGCAAATACGTCGACATTCGCCCGCAGGAAAGCAACGAGCGCGTTTTCCTATTTGTTGTCAAGTGTGGCACTGATGGTGAAGGAACCACCAGTGCCATCCTCCTTGGCGGGCACCTTCTTTGTCGCCGGCGGAGCGGCTTTGTTCTTCTTACACTTGCCGGTGGAGCTCTCTGGTGCGCCCTCGACGGCAGCGCAGCACTCCGAAGAGGTGCGCTTGCCGGAGTGGGCACAGGAGCTCTCGCCGGACTTCCTCTTGTTCTCCCGCCCGAGAGCTTCAGCGGCAAGTGCCTTGGCGGCAGTTGCGGCAGCTGCTTCCCAGTAGATCTTGTCGGCGCAAATAAGCGCATCCTTCTTGTCGCAGGGAACTGTGATAACACCTACTGGACCAGGCATCTTCAACACGTTGTAGGCATAATGAGAGGATGCCATGAACTTGGCGAGCGCTGGACGGCCAAGTATCCCATTATAAGGCAATGGAATATCGGCAACATCAAAGGTGACCTTCTCGGTCCGGTAGTTCAGCTCGCCGCCAAATGTCACTGGCAGCGTGATCTTCCCTTTCGGCTTGCTCCTTCCTGGATTGACTCCTTGGAAAGTACCAGTTTCCTCAAGCTCGCCGTCAGAGATTTGAAGTTTCCGGAGCACAGCGGGCGAAATCAGATTCAAGCCGGCCCCACCGTCAACTAACATCTTCGTGACCTTGAGGTTGCAGATCGTTGGTGAAACCAACATCGGCAAGCACCCGACCGCTGCTGTGCGGTCAGGGTGGTCCTCAATGTCAAATACGATAGGCGTGTCGGACAACTTCAGAAGCTTTCTGGCGTCAACAGATGGTTCCGCCGCATAGGTTCGTCCCATACCTGGCGCGCCAAAGATGTCGGGGACGAATCCGCGATCACCTATGGGACCCAGGGAAGGACCCCTTTACGTTCGGCAGGGAGAGACGGTCGCACGAAGAGCAAATCTAGCGAAGAACACGACAGTGCACGAGAGAGATTTACCCAGGTTCGGGCCGCACGGATGCGTAAAACCCTACTCCTGCTTTTTGGTTTATTATCTGTATGATTGTTCTAGCTCCAGGAGCGCTACAGTACCGAGTAGCTGCGTACAATACTACGGTTCTCCCTTTTCCCATTCCTCCCCCCTTTCACGTTGCCTATGGGCCTCCTTTTATACGCGCAAAGGGGTCACCAACAGGTGGCAAACAGTAAAGGTAGAGGTGGAAAGTTGCTACAGTAAGGCCCCTATTACCAGGATGACATGTCCTACCTACCACTGACGGCAGGGGACAAGGGCATTAAATGCCCATGCCTTTGCTGTCCAGATACATGTACCCGGACGTCTTGGATGTGGGAAAAGCCTATCCCACCTGCTCCTGCACCGCTAGCTATAGTGCACCGCCGTCTACACAGTGCCCTGCCACACACGCTTGGAAGGACCCAGAGCGCCACGCTGGCAGAGGCACTGGAGCAGCAGCACAGTAGCACAGTGGTACAGTAACGCTTGCCGCGGCAAGACCTTGCCGCACCTGACAGCTTGGCGCAACCCATAGTTTGCCGTGCAAGGTAACTTGCCAGGGCAAGTACCTTGCCGCAGCCGCTATCTTGCCGCAGCCAATACCTTGCCGCAGCCAATGACTCGCCGGGGCAAGTACCTTGCCGCGGCAAGTACTCTGCTTCAGCAATGCCCAGGCTGGGCCTCAGCTGTCCCTCCCGGCAAGCTCCTCTTGCCGGGGCCTTAACTCTTGCTTTGTATACTTTGTTCTTGAATGGCTTAATGATCTTGAGCTTCTCTCTGGCTGTCCTCCCGCAAGCCTGGCCGCGGGATGCTACTACTGCCCGTGCACAAGTACGGGGTACTAGGGTACCCCTATTCTAGTACACCGACAAGGAGCACTCGGAATTAGTGGATGCACCACTGGACCACCATGCATGCCACGATAGCGAGCCATGGTACAATAACATCCGCAACAAATTTGAACATTATGCATGGATTGCCTTACATTATGATTGCCTTGTTGCATCTTGTGTTTCCATGTCATTCATGATATATGAGCTTGTGCACTTCCTTAGCAAATTTGTTGTGATCTTCCTTGATGGCATATTCATACATGATGATCACATTGCCCCACCATCAATTGCATGATAACATAATCACACTGAGCACCAATTTCCATGTTCATGCTCTTGATAAACCATCACACTATGACATCATTTTGCATAATGGTAGAATTTGTAACTTTGTGCCTTGTCAAGAACTATCTTGTCGCACAGACTCATACATACTTGATGCACACCTTATGTGCGCTAACCATTGTATTTCCAAGTGTCCCTTGTGTTTGCTCATTTTGCATGTATACCATCCTGACGACATCTTGAAGTACTTTGATTGTGCCATGACATACAAGTCCGTCCATGACTACCGTGTCCATGGTGATGAGGATTACGATCCGAGGTTGGATCTTTCCCAAGGGGGGGAGGAGATGATGCGGAGCATCCTATGGTCATCCCCATGTACACTTCAACTACTCCCCAAGCCCCAAGTGCACCTACGATGAGAGCTCGAGCATATGCCATTGGACATAAGGTACCAAGGAACCAACAAGGAGAAGGAATGGTGCAAGATGGACACCAAGAGCATGGAGAGGGATTTTCCCAGCGCAGATATAGAGGTACAACCGCCCAACTACCGGTCAACTACTGCCCCACCGGTACAACCGCTCAACTATCGCCCAACTACCGGTCCATGTTCCGTAATCGAGCGGCGCAAGAACGGTACAGCCCCGGTTGTTCCCCCAGTGTCAGCATGACCGGTACAACCGGTCCTCCCACCGGTAAAACCTGTCCCTTCTTCCGCGAACACCCCCAGGAAACTGTACCTGAGCTCCTAGCGGGACAACCGCTCACGTAACCAGTACAGCCGATCTGCCTGCACGCAGTAAAAGGTCAACGACCCGTGTATCCCCCATCTTACCCCTTTTACTATAAGTACTCGTCCCCTAGCTCTGAATTAGGGTTAGCATTGATTTAGCTCATTTTAGAGATAGAGCTTTGCTCATCCACTTGATACATACTCCATTGGATACCGATGCCTCCTAGGAGAAGATCCCCCCCCAAGTGGATTCAAGACCCCGTCTAGGGAAGATCCCCTCGTGGATTCTAGCCCCCATCTCACGGATTGGGAAGAACTTTCCACCGTTTGTATCGTCCTTTGTTGGATTTGAATCTTGTATCTCTGTTTGTGTTCATGGATCTAGCACATGTGTGATGATTTCTCGTTGATTTGAGTCTTTCCTCTCATTTCCCCTTGTGTTTTCCCTCATGTGTTCATCGTGTTCTTCAGGAACCCCCCCTTCAAATCGTGAAAGATCGGCCCCTAGGGTGTCGGATTCAGGGCTCTGCAGACCCAAGGAAGGTTCAAACTCTGGGGTGTGTGCGAAGAACTCAACCTATCCAGCCAACCAGCTCGTCGCCCCACGGCCTAGCTCGAGGGACAAGGAAGAAGATGAACACGGCAGTTTACCCAGGTTCGGGCCACCTTGCGGTGTAAGAGCCTACTCCTGCTTTGTGGTGGATTTGCCTCACGAGGGGCTGAGGACGAACAAGTACAAGGGATGAACAACCTCGTGAGGTTTGCTCTGGTGAGGGTGAAAAGGATCCGATCCCCCCCCTTTTGGTGGTGGCTAACCTATATTTATAGTGGCCTCGGTCCTCTTCCCCCAAAACGTAGGCGGGAAGGGATTCCATAGTGGCCAATTTGAAAGGGGACATGTAGTGCATCTTATCCTGACGACAGTGGTCTTCGCCTGCAAAGCTTCTGGTCGTGACGCTGTGGTGGACTCGGGGATGACATCCTTCCTGCCGTCCGGGTGGTCTTGGTCTTGTTGCACTGGGATGGAAACCATTGCCTGAGTCCTCGGGAACCCATGCCTATGCTTTCCTCATTAGCACCAAAGAGGAAACTGTCTTTTCTGCGCCCGTCTGGCCTTGGTCGTCATGGCTTGCGTCACCGCAACCTCATGAGGTTGGGCACCTGCATAGGAATCTCTGCTCCTATGAGGCAGCCTAGGGAGGCCACTCCCATGGGAGGTCTTGGCATCGTCTGCCTCGCGAGGCTTGGCCCCTCGCGAGGATCTTGTCTTGGTAGTCTTGCAGATGGGCCGTACCAGGCCGTTGATGAAGCCACGCCGTGGGCTGCAGTCAGGCAAGTCTGGGTACCCTGGTTCCCAGAACGCTAACAGTAGCCCCCAGGCCCAAGGCACGCTCGGACTTGGCTTCGAGGCGAAGCCAAAGGGCAAGGGCGAAGCACCGCGGGCCCCAATCGCCTGCGGACCGAGCCGACGTGTGGCGCTTGATGGGACGTGCGCGCCTCCACTCTCCCATGCCACCTCGGCAACTGCCCAGGCTGACAAAAGGCGGGCGCCCGCTAGCAAGCCATCGTTGCTTCCTCTATGCCTCGCTCCATATCCCCTTTCTCCCAACCAAGTGCACTTCCAGATTCTGGCCTCATTCTTCCTTCCCTTTGCACCTCTTCCCCCAAGATCTCGCGAATGGCGTCCGGGAAGGTGAAGCCTACCGTGCCGTCTGCGGGCTCCTCTTCTTCTCCTGCGTCGGCCCTCGGCACATCATCCGTCACCGAGGAGAAGCACCTCACCACTGTGCTCCCGCTCCTCTTCTTCTTGGTGCGGACAGTTTATCCCTTCTTCCTCCACAACGTCTTTGCAGGGCTCATCTCGCCTTTCTCTGGGTTCTTCACCACTGTCCTCGACCACTACCAGGTCTAGGCTCCACATTTCTAGCCCAGCTCCATCCTCCTCGTGTCCATCTTCGCTTTTTACTATGAGGCATTCGTGGGCGTGAGGCCCTCCATTGCGCTCCTCCGCCACTTCTTCTATCTGCAGATGCACGATCCAACCCAGCGCTCCGGCTGTGTATCCTTCGCCGAGGTCCACAAGGGCAAGGCGCTCATGAGGGCCGGGAAGAAGGTGGAGACCTTCCGGTTACGGTGGGTCTTCATGGACGCCAAGGGCCTCAACGTGCGGCTGGAACTACCATCCAAGGTGCCGGAGAAGCTTGATAGGTGGGGTCACAAGAAGCTCTCCGACCCCCGGGCGGCGCCGGTCTTGAGGAAGATGATCGCAGACATGGATGCCGGCGCGCTGACGAGGGGCATGCTTGTCAAGGAGTTCCTGACATAGCGCCTGGCCCCGCTCCAAGCGCACACGCGCCCCATGTGGGAGTTCAAGGGCGCAAAAGATGACATCCGACTGCGCTCGGGGAGCTTGACGCGCAAGGAGCTGGACAAGGCCATGAACACTCTACTCGAGGGGGAGCCGGGAAACCTTCCAGCGGCCTACATCCCGCTGTACCGCCGTGCCGATAGGGTGGCGCTGGTCGCCGCCATGCCCGTCTTCAACGAGCTCGGGCTCATGCCGCCCGAGCTCCCCAACTCCCCGGTGCTGGTGTCTTCTGGCGACAACGCTGGCGAAGAGGGCAAGGATGACTCGGAGGCGACCATGGATGATGTGGTGGAGATCTCTCTGCCATCTCAGAGTGAGCTTCTCCACGGCCTCACAGATGATGATGATGCCGTCGAGCCCCTGGTCGTGGAATCCCCGCGCTCCACCGGGGTTGTCACGAGGTCTGGGGCCACTCCCCCGGCCTTGCGGAGGCGAGGCCGAGCGACCACGAAAAAGAGCGGGGCGGCGCCCCCTCCTTGAGGCGACGCCTCCGCCTCATCCATCGTCATCGCACCGAAGCCAGCCGGTGCGTGCCCCGCCATCCCCTAGGACGCGGCAAAGGCCGCACCAAGGAAGATCGGAGGCGCCCTGATGAGTAAGTACCTTACCTTGTTTTTGTTTGTCGCCCTTGATGCCATGCCCACAGTACTACCCTCCTGGTGACCAGGGTGGGCACCGTGGCAAAGAAGAGGAAGGAGGAAGCCGGTACCCCTGTGGCTCCACCGCTCGTGAAAGCTATGGCGGCTCTGGCATAGATGGAAGAGGTCGTCCCGCACTCCCTCACGATGGAGCAGGCCCCAAAGGCGTGGTGGTGGAACCTCAGGAGGAGTCTGCCTCCACGGGCTAGCAGGCTCTGGGGCCGCCCATCCCCGTCGCGCACGCGGGGGGTTTGGAGGCCCTAGTGCCCCAAGTTGCCCCTGCTACTGCCTCCCTGGCGGTGACGCCAGCCCACACGCCGATGCCGCCTCTTCCCCAGGCCCTTGCATTAGTGGACTGCGGCCCCCTCGTCAAGCCCGGAGCTCTGGAGGAAGCCCACGCCACGCTAGATCAGCTCCGGGCCGATCTGAGGCCGACAGGTGCCTGGTGAGGGAACGCATGGGGCTTATCTCGGGGTGGCTCCACTCCAATGCGTCTGCTAGGACAGCCTCGGCCGGGCCGAGGTCGCAGCCGCAGAGAGGAAGAGGGAGGCCAACGAAGCCACGGGAGCCCATGACGCAGCGCTGCCACAAGGCGGAGGCTGAGCTGAAAGCTCTCCGCGAGGAGCAGGCTGCCCACACCCAACGGCTTCAGCAGCAAGAGGAGGAGCTCAAGGACCGTGAAGCGACGCTTGCCGATCGCGACGCCAAACTGGCCCAGGTGACCGCTGACCAAGCCGCGAAGCGGGACTGCCTGGGCAAGCTGAAGGAGGAGGTGGACAACCCAGGTCGTCTCTAAGGCGATGACCCAGCTGCAGGCTAGGGAGAAGACCCTTGCTGCCGCCGAGAAAACGGCGGCCGTAGAACGCCAAGCCTTCCTCTTCCTCGAGCTCAGGTCTCGCGAGGCGCTGTGCTCCATCTACGGGGGAGGGTATGAATGGCCACCAGCGACTCCGGAGGGCGGCCTTGCTGGGCTTCTCCCCAAGCTTGCTATGGCACTTGAGGGCATTGCCGCTGGAGTGGACTCCTGGGTGGAGGGTGAGTGCCGCGCGCTTTTTACCGCGGCCGTGACGCGCGTCTTCAGCCACATCTACCTCCGGGACCCAGGTATTGACCTCAGCGCACTGATCGAGCCGGTGGCCCTTGAGTCCCACACCGCTACCACTGAGGCCGTGAAGAAGTAGGTGGAACACCTGCTAGGGAAGTTCCGTTGCGTTCTCGACCCCGCAGCCGCTGCCGCAGAGGCCGGCGGCGAAGATGGTGGTAGCATCATCAACGACGGTCTTCCCAAGGCGAGCGGTGGCAGCAACCAAGGCGACGGCGGCGCTTCTTCCTAATTTGACCTTGCAGCATTCATCGTGACTCATGGAGGCATGAGAACTTCTGTTTGAACTTGTGGAACATTATGTTTTGTAATAATTTGCCAGGACTCCGCGATTTCTTTTCCGTGCTCGGTTTCCTTCCTGTTTACCTTAGTGTTCTGCATCAGCAGGGCCCGACCCCGCGCATACCTCGACCGCCGTTCGGGTGTCCGGATCACCAGGACAAGGCCAAGGGGCGAGGGGCTACGTGATCAGTGAGGCCCCTGAGTCGCGACGCTCAGGGGTCCCCCTTGACGTACAAACAACCCTCATGAAGGAAACGTGAGCCGCGTCTGAGTTAATTCGGAGTCCTCCATACCTCTCCTCGCCAGCTTTTGCCTGGGAGGGACGCGAGAAGACCAGGTGTGAGAGACCTGGTGAGGTGGCGTGCGTCAGGCGTGGCCTGAGCGCAGCCTCCGTGCCCTGCCCCCTCGCGCGTACCTCCCGTAGGGAAAGCTGCGCGGTGGGATCGAACAACGACCTCGTAAGCCGTCCTGAGGTTTTTGCAGCCACTAGGGTGCCCTTAGTTGTTTACTCACCGGTGCAGAGCATGGTGCTTCCACTTGGCGTGGGCATAGCCGGTCCTCGATCGTGTCATCCGCCAGCGCGGAGCATGGGGCTTCCACTGGTGCATGGTTGGGAGTTCCCTCGGGGGGAGACTCCGGGGCGTGCACAGTCCCGTTCGTACACGTGGCTTGCACGGCAGAACTGGAGGAGGTGTATCTGGGCACTCGTGAGCCAGCGCGGGACTCACGAGGCCCTACCTCAAGGTGGGTTGCGCCTGAATTTTTGGTGCGGGGCATTTGTAAGAACCCTGCAAGATGTTGGGGTGGCCTGCGCCGAGTGAATTTCCGGAGGACGTCACATGAGAAGGCCAAACACCAACGACCCCAGGAGGTGACGTGAACGGGGCCGGCCCGCCAGACAGAGCTCAACCGTTGGGTTTATCGATGTTGCAGGGATGGACCCGAGCACAGACGCCGTGCCCATTCTTCTCATACAACAATCCTAAAGAAAGACAACCGGCGCGCGGCTACCGCGACGGCGAGGCACCGGGTTGCGCGCCCTAACTCATCCACTCTTGATTAGCTCATGCGAGGACAAGGCACCAAGGACCACGGGAGGTGACATGCACGGGAGCTGGCCCGCGAGACAGAGCTCGGTCGCTTGGGTTTAGCGACGCTGCAGGGACGGACCCGAGCACAGAAGCCGTGCCAGCCCTTAATCATGAGGCGGTCGAGGGCGGGTTTGTGAGGGCGCACAATATTCATGGTGGCGAAGCACCGGACATGCAGGTTGCAATATTTAAGGAATTCACAAAACGCAAAACCAGTTCTGGTACATGCGCAAAATGATACAGGCTGTAGGGGCGGCCTTGACAGCTTGAGGATGATGTAGCCTGAGGGGCGCCCTCAACTGAACAAACCAAAAAGTCACCTCGCATCATCATTGTAGAAGCTTTGGAGTAGCTGAAGACACGTGATGCAAAGATCGCTCCTCACGAGCCGGCTGGCTCCTTGTAACATCCCAAATTTTTAATTTGGAATGTTATACATAGGTCATCCATGCATATCATATTTTTATGGCATTTCGTTTTGCGATCCTCGAAAATTCTAAGCAACTCAAGGACCCACGGAGAGAGTTGGGGATTTCACCGTTTTCATATTTGAATTTTCTCAAATATTGAAACAGGGATCAATTTGGTTTAACTATTTTTCTCTCCGAAAATATTTCATATTAAAAATATATGAGAGGAGATAATATGACTTCTCCAAAATAAATGGAATATTGGAGGAAAAATATAAAAAATCAAATAAATATTTTATTTGGATTTTTATTGCAATTTTATTTGGATTTAGAAAAATATGCATTTTTCAAAATTGCATTAGAGTCCCAAATAAATGTTTACCTTGTCCGGAGATTTTAGAGGACGGGGGAAAATTTATTTCGGGAATTTTGGAGTCCGTTTAGTATTTCTTATTTGTTTTTTCTGCGCGGAATTATAAAAAAAAAAAAAAAAAGATCCGCCGGACCGAACTGGCCGAAGCCCAGCCGGCCCAGCAGGCCGCCGCCGCCTTCGCGTCCCGTGCCGAGACGGACTCGCCGGAGGAGTCCCCCGCCGCCGCGCCTCCGCCCCGTCGCCCCCTCCCCAACCACCCCCTCCCCCTTAAATAGCCCCCCCGCCCCCCTTGGCCCCATCCTCCTGCCTCCTCGCTTCCCTCCTCCTTCTTCTTCTTCCCTTCCAGAAGTTCCTCTCCCTCCTTCTCTCTCCTCTCCATCCTCCTCCTCTCTCCTCCTATCCTCCTCACTCCTCCTCCTCCCTCTTCTCTCCTCCCTCCTCTCTCTCCTCCGCCTCCTCTCCTCAACCCCTCCCCTTCCCATCCGTATCCTCTCCTTACTCCCTCCTCCTCGTCGGTTTCGTGAGAAAAACCGATCGGTTTTGTTTAAACCCTAGATCTAGGTTCGGTTTTTTTTTAATACCGGTTTATTCTTTTAGATCGGTTTTCCGTCGGTTTAGTTATTTAGCGGACGTTCGTCCGTACGTTCGTTTTAACGAACGGTTTTCACCGTTTAACCGCAGACAGCGAACGTTCGTTCGTTAGCCTGTTCGTTAGTTTTCTTTTTCTCGGATTTTCCGCGATTATTTTCGATCGCGATTTCTGATCCTATTTTCGTTTTAGTATAACTTTTCGCTCGTTTGTCGGAATCAGGCGATTCAAGCGCCTAGATCTTCGTCTCGAAGCCCTCTTTCTGTTTAACCAACTTAAACAAGTTTTTGCTACTGTAAAATTTGACTTTAGTCCAGATTAGTAATCGAAGCTTGTTTCTTTCGCAGTTTGAGTTTCGTTGCTCCGTTTGATTTGATTCTTTTTGCAAACCGGAGTTCTTCAGTTGAACTTTCTGGTTAGGTCTTCTCATTTGGATTTTACCCGTGCATCTTCGCTTGATTGCTTATGTATGCTATTGTTTGTTTGCGATAGAGTACCCGGAGTGCGAAGCGTGCTACTACGAGTCCCTAGGATTTGCAGATCGTCAGCAAGGCAAGTAACACATTGATCATATTTCTTCATTACCCAGTTTTTATGCATTAGTTTCGACCCTCAAATATTGCATGATTAGGATGTGATTAACTGGTGGGTAATGGGAAGTAGATGATGAGGTAGAACCTATTGCCCTTTTATTATAAAACCCTTGGGAGTTACTTCTACGCTATGCTTATGTTGCCATGCTATGCTCGTAGACGTGGATTGGGTTTTGAGTGTATCCATGACAGATGTGAGATTTTTAATTAATGGTTCAACTTAAGGTGGCAACTTTAATACACATCTGGGTGGATTGCTTGTTTGGGCACCTGGGGATATACCAGTGTTGTCCTAGGAGATCCCGGGGATATACCGTGTGATCCTCCTACGGTCCGCCACCCAGGCTCAGAGGGATCATAAGATTATTCATGCTAGAAACTTCCGTGTGCAGCCACAAGCTATTATGGGCTCTAGCATAGTTGAGTATGTTACATGACCTCTTTCAGTGGTAGGCTAGCAGATGTAGGGGAAAGTAGGTGTAACTGTCTACCCAGAGTAAAGAGTAAATGTTTCTGAAAGACTGTGTCTCGGTCATCCGTTTCTCAAACACCATGTAGTGCGAGAAATCCAACGGAGGAGATCGAGTCTTGTGGGGAAAAGTGCACAAACCTCTGCAGAGTGTACAAACTAATCATGATTAGCCGTGTCCCCGGTTATGGACATCTTGAGTATCTGGTTCTTGGATCATCATATTGAATCCCATCACTCTAAATTAATTTGTTGGGATTAATGATTACTTTTAATTGGGATTGAGAGGGGGATTTACCTTCTCAATGTTCAACAACCACCATGATAGTTAAATAAAATATATTCCTTTGTTGTAGGGAAAAATTAGCTTTTCGCAAAACAGTATAACACTAGAGCTTTCCACCAGCCAAATATGCATGTAGTATTAGCAACTATTCTGTTCATTGCTCTACTGTGTTATATTGCCAGCATATTCCATGTGCTGACCCGTTTCGGGCTGCAACGTATCATGTTGCAGACTTTTCAGACGAAGAGTAAGGTGTGCTAGGTCGTTGTCGTGCACTCAGCTATGCCGTTGGAGTTGATGGACTCACTTTATCTTCCAAGCCTTCCGCTGTTATCTTATTTAGATGGCCTTAAGCCATATTTATTGTAATCAGTTCTCTTTTGAGACATTCGATGTAATAAGTGTGTGATTGCACTCTGTTATAAATCCTTCGAGTACTGTGTGTGTCAGCATTACCGATCCAGGGATGACACTTGAACACAGAGATTCGATCCATTCGGGTCGGGTCGCTACAGAGATGGTATCAGAGCACACGCTGACTGTAGGACACGACCACTAAGAAAAGCCATAGGACACTCTTCTCTACTCATTTCTAACTTCTCTCCATCTTCTATTCTCTAGGATGGCAGACTCAAGGAACAAGTTTACACAACCGGATGAAGACACACCTTTTGGACGACACTTGAAGGAAGTCACTAGGTACCTGAACATCGGAATACCAAGCTTCACCGGGACCTACACCGCCACTGTACCAGAAGAGGAGCGTTGGATGATTCGAGTTCAAATTCCAGGAAGGACATTCACGCCAGTTACGGAGCCCATAGAGTTTTCCTTTGATGCACCAACCTTGAGTCTAGGAAAGAGCATGGCAGCCCACATCGCCATGGGACGCATCGGCGAAGTGTATCACCAGGATCTTAAGGACACGATCTACCAGTTATGTGGGCGCCGAGATGAGCAATGGGAGATGATCAGCACCCGGAGGGACAGGCCCATTGCAGCTTTCATCCAGAAGTTAAACCAGCACATTCGTCGACAGGAGAACCAGATGTGTGCAAGCATGATAGATTTGAAGAAGGTGATGACCAGGAACATGGAGCTAGAAGAGGAACTCAAGTCTACACGCGATGGATACGAGGAGGAAATCGCAATACTAGTGGAGAAGAATGACGACCTGACAAGGAAACTAGGAGTATTCATGGGAGACCCCGCGCCCGGAGAAGAAGACGATGAACCTGAGGAAATTCGATCTGAAGACTACATCATCATCGACGACACCGACTCCGACCCCGACAGTAGTGATGATGATTATGAAGACGAAGCTGGAGCGGATATCATGGAGTCTTCCACCGATCAAAATTTCTAGATGACCACCATATTATCATTAGTGTTTTCCCCATGTAAATAGTAATAGTCCGAGCACTTTTGTAACGGTAGTTAGATCGATTGTATGCTCTTGCTTGAATTGAGTGGTGTGTTATGAATGTGTTTGTCTCATGTGCATATGGGTAGTGCTTTCTCACTAGACCTTACTCTATTCTAATCTCTTCCCTCTAAACCCATCAGATGCCTCCGAGACGCGACACCGGATTTGTTTTCCCACCGGAGCTCACTCAGTTGATTCAACAGCAGAATACCCTGATGCAGCTACTAGTTCAGAACCAAGGCAACAACAACAACAACAACCCACCGCCACCACCACCAGTTGACAACTTAGCCCGTTTTCTGAGGTTGCAGCCGCCGGTGTTTTCCAGTAGCACCGAGCCAATAGTTGCGGATGACTGGCTGCGCAGGATTGGAAGAGAGTTGACCACCGCAGGATGCACAGACGCTGAGAAGGTGCATTTTGCCGCACATCAATTGGATGGACCCGCAGCCTCATGGTGGGAGAATTACACAGCCACATTCCCTATAGCCAATGTCACTTGGGATCAGTTTCAGCAAGCTTTCCGCACTGCACATGTCTCAGCAGGAGCTATGAGCATGAAGAAGCGTGAGTTTCGCAACTTACGCCAGGGAAACCGTACCGTGGGGCAGTACGTGGATGAGTTCAGTAAATTAGCTCGCTATGCCCCGGATGATGTGGCCACTGATGCCGCGAAGCAGGAGAAGTTTATGGAAGGGTTGAATGATGAGCTGAGTATGCAGTTGATGGTGGCAACATTCAACAACTACCAGGAGTTGGTAGACAAAGCTCTTATGATTGAAGGGAAGCATCAGCAGATTGATAGCCGCAAGAGGAAGTATGGACAAGGGAAGTTCAACTCAGGAGCTCAGCAGAAGCCCCGGTTCACCCCGAACTCGGGAGGGCTTGTTCATAACCATGGAAGTCATGTTTTCCCCTCAGACCTGATAGTTTTGAAGTCACAAGGATTGGATGTGATACTAGGCATGGATTGGCTATCGATGTATGGAGGAAGCATCGATTGTGCGAGTAAGTCGATTTTGCTTACCACCCCGGAGGGAAAAAGGATCAAGTATGTATCTAGGCATGTGCCTAGAAGGAGCCAAGTAAATTCTCTCACGGGAGTTGTTCAGGAGGAGGTGCCTATTGTGAAGGATTACCCAGATGTATTTCCAGAGGAGTTACCAGGCATGCCGCCGGATCGAGACATTGAATTCTTGATAGAGTTGTTGCCAGGCACCGGACCAATATCAAAGAGACCATACCGGATGCCCGCAAATGATCTGGAGGAGATTAAGAAGCAGATCAAGGAATTATCGGAGAAAGGTTACATTCGACGAAGTTCATCACCGTGGGGAGCCCCAGTGCTCTTAGTTGAGAAGAAGGATGGATCCTTGAGAATGGTTGTTGATTATCGCGCATTGAATGAAGTGACGATTAAGAACAAGTACCCACTGCCAATGATTAATGATTTGTTTGATCAGTTGCAAGGAGCTAAAGTGTTCTCCAAGATCGATCTGAGATCAGGGTATCACCAGCTGAAGATCCGAGAACAGGATATACCTAAGACAGCCTTCACCACCCGGTATGGGCTATATGAGTACACAGTTATGTCATTTGGATTGACTAATGCCCCTGCCTATTTCATGAGTATGATGAACAAGGTGTTCATGGAGTTCTTGGATAAGTTTGTCGTGGTGTTCATTGATGATATCTTGGTATACTCAAAGAATGAAGAGGAGCACAAGGAGCATCTGCGTTTAGTTCTCGAGAAGCTCAGGGAACATCAGTTGTATGCCAAGTTCAGCAAATGTGAGTTTTGGTTGAAGGAAGTTGGATTTCTTGGACATGTTATATCGGGCGAAGGTATAGCAGTAGACCCCACTAAGGTTCAGTCTGTCACTGAGTGGTTGGCAGCCACCTCAGTAGGGGAGATCCGCAGTTTTCTTGGACTTGCAGGATATTATCGGAGATTTATCGAGAATTTTTCTAAGATTGCGAAGCCTATGACGGAGTTACTGAAGAAGGACACTAAGTTCAAATGGACAGATGAATGTGAGGCAAGTTTTCAGGAACTGAAGAAACGTTTGGTTACAGCCCCAGTTCTGATTCTGCCAGATATACGCAAGGATTTCCAAGTGTATTGCGACGCTTCTCGCTTAGGACTGGGAGGAGTACTTATGCAGGAAGGAAGAGTTGTTTCATATGCCTCACGTCAGCTTCGGCCGCATGAGTTGAATTATGCCACGCATGACTTGGAGTTAGCAGCTGTAGTTCATGCACTTAAGACTTGGAGACATTTTCTTATTGGGAATCGTTGTGATGTGTACACGGATCACAAGAGCTTGAAGTATATTTTCACTCAGAAGGAGCTGAACCTCAGGCAGAGGAGATGGTTGGAACTTATAAAGGATTATGATATGAAGTTGCATTATCATCCAGGAAAAGCCAATGTCGTAGCAGACACTTTGAGCCGGAAAAGTTATGTCAATACCCTCAAAAGCGGAGGTTTACCAAAGGGGTTATCCGAAGATCTCAGGGAGTTTCGTTTGGGGATAGTCCCTAGAGGTTTTGTTGCAGTTATGGAAGTTCAGTCAACATTATTGGGAAGGATTCGAGAAGCTCAGAAAGAGGACAAAGAAATTGCCGAGATAAAGGATAGAATGCGCAAAGGAAAAGCCCAAGGTTTTCGTGAAGATGAGCGCGACACCTTATGGTTTGAGGACCGTGTGTATGTACCCAATAATGCCGAGATCAGGAAGTTGATACTACAGGAGGCTCATGACTCGCCATACTCGATACACCCCGGAAACACCAAGATGTATTTGGACTTAAAAGAGCGTTTCTGGTGGACGGGTATGAAGAGGGATATTGCTGAGTATGTAGCCGTATGTGATGTATGTCAGAGAGTGAAGGCAGAGCATCAGAAGCCTGCAGGATTGCTACAGCCTATGCCAATACCCGAATGGAAGTGGGATAAGCTTGGCATGGATTTCATCACCGGATTACCCAGGACCCGATCAGGATATGATTCTATCTGGGTAGTAGTGGATCGGTTGACCAAAGTAGCTCACTTTATCCCAGTGAAAACCACATATACGAGTGCGAAGTTGGCCAAGATATATATGACCAGGATCGTATGTCTGCACGGAGTTCCGAGGACCATCGTATCAGATAGAGGAACCCAGTTTACTTCAAAGTTTTGGCGCCAACTACACCAGACATTGGGAACCAGGCTAGAGTTTAGTACAGCTTTTCATCCGCAGACAGATGGACAGACCGAGAGAGTCAATCAAATTCTGGAGGACATGTTAAGAGCTTGTGCGCTAGATTATGGATCTAGTTGGGATGACAATTTGCCCTACGCGGAGTTCTCATACAACAACAGCTACCAAGCCAGTTTGAAGATGGCACCTCTCGAGGCTTTGTATGGAAGGAGGTGCAGAACACCGTTGATGTGGGATGAAGTTGGAGACCGTCAGTTGTTTGGACCGGATTTGATTAAGGAATCCGAAGAGAAGGTTAAGCTGATTCGAGATAGACTGAAAGTAGCCCAGTCCAGACAGAAGAGTTATGCCGACCCAAAACGCAAGGAGGTAACCTATGAAGTCGGAGACAGAGCATATCTACGAGTATCACCCTTACGAGGAGTGAAACGTTTTGGAGTTAAAGGAAAGTTAGCCCCGAGGTTTGTAGGACCATACCGAGTATTGGAACGTATGGGTGAAGTTGCCTACAAGTTGGAATTGCCCGAAGGACTGTCAGGAGTTCATGATGTGTTTCACGTTTCCCAGTTGAAGAAGTGCCATGCGGAGATGGCTGATATTTCTCTAAGAGATACAGTTCCCCTAGAAGCAATTCAATGGGATAGTGATCTAACCTACGAGGAGAAACCCGTCAAGATTCTCGAGTTTGCCAGCCGAGTTACACGCAACAAAGTTATCAAGTTTTGCAAAGTTCAGTGGAGTCATCATACCGAGGAGGAAGCTACCTGGGAGCGCGAAGAAGACCTCCGGAAGGACCACCCGCACCGTTTTCTAGCCAACCCGAATCTCGAGGGCGAGATTCATCTTAAGGGGGGTAGGTTTGTAACATCCCAAATTTTTAATTTGGAATGTTATACATAGGTCATCCATGCATATCATATTTTTATGGCATTTCGTTTTGCGATCCTCGAAAATTCTAAGCAACTCAAGGACCCACGGAGAGAGTTGGGGATTTCACCGTTTTCATATTTGAATTTTCTCAAATATTGAAACAGGGATCAATTTGGTTTAACTATTTTTCTCTCCGAAAATATTTCATATTAAAAATATATGAGAGGAGATAATATGACTTCTCCAAAATAAATGGAATATTGGAGGAAAAATATAAAAAATCAAATAAATATTTTATTTGGATTTTTATTGCAATTTTATTTGGATTTAGAAAAATATGCATTTTTCAAAATTGCATTAGAGTCCCAAATAAATGTTTACCTTGTCCGGGAGATTTTTAGAGGACGGGGAAAATTTATTTCGGGAATTTTGGAGTCCGTTTAGTATTTCTTTTATTTGTTTTTCTGCGCGGATTAATAAAAAAAAAAAAAAAAAAAAAAAAAAGATCCGCGGACCGAACTGGGCCGAAGCCCAGCCGGCCCAGCAGGCCGCCGCCGCCTTCGCGTCCCGTGCCGGAGACGGACTCGCCGGAGGAGTCCGCCGCCGCCGCGCCTCCGCCCCGTCGCCCCCTCGCCCAAGCCACCCCCTCCCCCCTTAAATAGCCGCCGCCCCCCCCTGGAGCCCCAAGCCGCCGCCGCCGCCTGCCCCTCGCCGCTGCTCTTGCTCGCCGTCTCGCCGCCCCGCCAGCTCGCTCGTCGCTCCCGACCTCCTCCCTCCTCCTCCTCCCCGCCCACGCTCCCCACTCCCCCGCTCGGCCGTCCCCCCCCCCGCTCTCCTCCCCCTCCCCGCGGCCGCCCCCCCACCCCCCCGCCTCCCGCTCCCTCCGCCCCGCCGTCGGTTTCGTGAGAAAAACCGATCGGTTTTGTTAAACCCTAGATCTAGGTTCGGTTTTTTTTTTAATACCGGTTTTTCTTTTAGATCGGTTTTCCGTCGGTTTGATTATTTAGCGGACGTTCGTCCGTACGTTCGTTTTAACGAACGGTTTTCACCGTTTAACCGCAGACAGCGAACGTTCGTTCGTTAGCCTTTCGTTAGTTTTTCTTTTTCTCGATTTTCCGCGATTATTTTCGATCGCGATTTCTGATCGATTTTCGTTTTAGTATAACTTTTCGCTCGTTTGTCGGAATCAGGCGATTCAAGCGCCTAGATCTTCGTCTCGAAGCCCTCTTTCGTTTAACCAACTTAAACAAGTTTTTGCTACTGTAAAATTTGACTTTAGTCCAGATTAGTAATCAAGCTTGTTTCTTTCGCAGTTTGAGTTTCGTTGCCCGTTTGATTTGATTCTTTTTGCAAACCGGAGTTCTTCAGTTGAACTTTCTGGTTAGGTCTTCTCATTTGGATTTTACCCGTGCATCTTCTGCTTGATTGCTTATGTAGCATGTTTTGTTTTGCGATGGTACCCGAGTGCGAAGCGTGCTACTACGAGTCCCTAGATTTGCAGATCGTCAGCAAGGCAAGTAACACATTGATCATATTTCTTCATTACCCAGTTTTTATGCATTAGTTTCGACCCTCAAATATTGCATGATTAGGATGTGATTAACTGGTGGGTAATGGGAAGTAGATGATGAGGTAGAACTATTGCCCTTTTATTATAAACCCTTGGAGTTACTTCTACGCTATGCTTATGTTGCCATGATGCTCGTAGACGTGGATTGGGTTTTGAGTGTATCCATGACAGATGTGAGATTTTTAATTAATGGTTCAACTTAAGGTGGCAACTTTAATACACATCTGGGTGGATTGCTTGTTTGGGCACCTGGGATATACCAGTGTTGTCCTGGAGATCCCGGGATATACCGTGTGATCCTCCTACGGTCCGCCACCCAGGCTCAAAGGGATCATAAGATTATTCATGCTAGAAACTTCCGTGTGCAGCCACAAAGCTTTATGGGCTCTAGCATAGTTGAGTATGTTACATGACCTCTTTCAGTGGTAGGCTAGCAGATGTAGGGGAAAGTAGGTGTAACTGTCTACCCAGAGTAAAGAGTAAATGTTTCTGAAAGACTGTGTCTCGGTCATCCGTTTCTCAAACACCATGTAGTGCAGAAAATCCAACGAGGAGATCGAGTCTTGTGGGGAAAAGTGCACAATCCTCTAGAGTGTACAAACTAATCATGATTACCGTGTCCCCGGTTATGGACATCTTGAGTATCTGGTTCTTGGATCATCATTTGAATCCATCTCACTCTAAATTAATTTGTTGGATTAATGATTACTTTTAATTGGGATTGAGAGGGGGATTTACCTTCTCAATGTTCAACAACCACCATGATTTAATAAAATATATTCCTTTGTTGTAGGAAAAAAAATTGGCTTTTCGCAAAACAGTATAACCCTAGAGCTTTTCCACCAGCCAAATATGCATGTAGTATTAGCAATTATTCTGTTCATTGCTCTACTGTGTTATATTGCCAGCATATTCCATGTGCTGACCCGTTTCGGGCTGCAACGTATCATGTTGCAGACTTTTCAGACGAAGAGTAAGGTGTGCTAGGTCGTTGTCGTGCACTCAGCTATGCCGTTGGAGTTGATGGACTCACTTTATCTTCCAAGCCTTCCGCTGTTATCTTATTTAGATGGCCTTAAGCCATATTTATTGTAATCAGTTCTCTTTTGAGACATTCGATGTAATAAGTGTGTGATTGCACTCTGTTATAAATCCTTCGAGTACTGTGTGTGTCAGCATTACCGATCCAGGGATGACACTTGAACACAGAGATTCGATCCATTCGGGTCGGGTCGCTACACTCCTGAGGCCCGGAAGGCTCGCGAGGGTCCAGCACCTCCTCCGTCAGGACCGCCTGGCGCCTGGCCTCATGAGCCGCCAGGACGCCCTGCATGTAATACTGGTGCGAGGCAGCCGCGTTCAGCAGCCCAAACGGCATGCAGACGCAGCTGCGGGGGTAGCCCCCACTCCGTCCGACACGGGATGGCCAGAAGAGCTCCTGAGAAGCAGCCCTGTTGAGGCCTGGCATGTTGACGCAGACGCGCAGCTCGCCACCCATGTCAGGGGTGGTAGCTGCACTGGATGATGCGGGACGACACTCACCATGCATGGCTCGCGCCTCCTAAAGCTCCTCGATCGCCTTGGTGATGAACTCCTGAGCGCCTGGCGCCTCGCGCTTTGCGCCCTGTTCATGGAGGCGCGCGTCGAATCACGCCCCCACGTGCTGCCCGAACGCCTCTCTCGTGACGTTGGTCAGGTCAAAGGCCCTCCAAACGAGAGCCTCCGAGCCCGTCCTGAGAGGAGCGCCTGGCGTGCCTTCCTATGCGAGAGGGAAGGGTGCCCCAGCAGTGGGCGCGGGGCCTGAGGCACGATCATCGGGCGCCCCAGCCTCCTGATGGCCCTTGGAGGGGAGCTGCTTCTTCTTCTTGGGGATGGCCTCAGGAGGCCGGATGGCACCCTCATCGGCAGAGTTCTCGACTGCCGTAGCCTAGTAGGCGCGCTCAAGGGAGCACACCGCAGCCTTTTCGTCACAGGCGACCGTGAGGATGCCGCTGCTCCCTGGCATCTTGAGAACATTGTAGCCGTGGTGCGTCGTCGCCATGAACTTGGCGAGGGCCGGATACCCGAGGATGGCATTGTACGGGAGGCGAATGTGGGCTACGTCGAAGTCGATGAGCTTGGTGTGGTAGTTGTCGCGCTTGTCGAAGGTGACAGGGAGGCGAATATGCCCTATGGGGATGGTCGTGCCATCGGTCACTCCTGAGAAGGGCTTGGTGGGGAGGAGCTGGTCGTATGGCACCTGGAGCGTCTCGAATGTCTCAACGGAGAGAATGTTAAGCCCCGCGCCACCATCGATGAGCGTTTTGGTGACGAGGACGTTGCTGATGGTCTGTGCGCAGAGCATGGGGAGCGCGGCCGCGGCGGCCGAGCACTTGAGCTGGTCCCTGGAGTCGAAGGTGATGGCATGCTTGGACCATCTGAGGGGACGCGATGCCTCAAGCTTGGGAAGGGCCGCATTCACCTCGCGAGTGAACTGCTTGAAGATGCGATGAGAGGCGGGTGCTTGAGCACCGCCCAGGATGCAGGCGATCACGCGTGGCTCTTGGAAGCCCCCAGCCCCATCATCTTGGCGGTTGTCGTCATTTCTCCTTGGAGGCGGCGGCAGTGGAGGAAGGCCAGCATTGCCCTGAGGATGGTCCTCGCGGGGCTGGTCACGCCAGGGGCTGTCGCGAGGCTGGCCCTGCCAGCGGTCCTCATGAGGCTGATCGCGTTAGTCCTAGCGGGGGTCGCGATTGTCCCAGCGGCCACCACCATGACCTGCTCTGCAGCCATTGCCATAGTCGTTGCACTCGGGACGGCGTCCAAGGTGCCCATGACGGATTGCCCTGAGCTCCTGGCAGTCGTTGGTGTTGTGGTTGTGGATGTTGTGGAAGATGCAGAACGGGCGCTTGCCCCTGGAGGATTCGCCGTGGTCGCAACCGCGCTTCATCTCAGGCTCAGCCGCGAGCACAGCGGGGCCCTTGCGTTTTACCTCCTTAGCCTTGGCCTTCTTGTCTTCAGGATCGACCTCCGGGAGCTCCAGGAGGGAGAGGCGACCTTCCTCTGCCCTTGCGCACCTAGTTGCCATGTTGAACATCTCCAGTGCCGAGCACAGATCCTCGTGCATGGAGAGCTCCTCCTTCAACTTGACATCCCGGACGCCTTCAGAGAACGCCGAAATGATGGCCTCTTCCAACACCTTCGGGATCTTGAGGTGAACGTTCGTGAAGCGCTGTATGTACTTGTGCAGGGTCTCACCCGGCTGCTGCTTTATGCGCCGTAGGTCGCCTGCTGCAGGAGCGCGGTCGCGAGTGCTCTGGAAGTTGGCGATGAAGCACTCACGCAGCTCGTCCCAGGAGGAGATCAACCCCACCGGGAGGTTCAGGAGCCAAGAATGCGCGCAGTCCTTGAGGGCCATGAGGAACCAGTTCGCCATGACCTTCTCGTCGCCGTTTGCCGCCTCGATGCTTAGCTCGTAGAGCTGGAGGAACTCAGCGGGATCAAGAGTGCCGTCATAGCGTGGAGGCAGATCCGGCTTGAACTTGCCAGGCTAGACAACACGACGCTGCTCCGGGGTGAAAGCATGTCAGCCTGCCACACTCACAGGGGCCGGCCGCATGGTAGGAGCTTGGTCTTGGCGCCCGTACACCACCGCCTCTGGCGGCGCGCGGTCTTGATGCGGCGGTGCTGGAAGCGCGCGCGCCTCTCCTTGGGGCCGCTGCACCACCTGGCAGCTTTCTTCATCGCGTGCCAGCGCCCTGCACGGTGGGTGATGCTGGGGTGGCTCACGCCTGGGCTCGGGGTCCACGCCATGTAGAGGAGGAGGAGGAGGCGCGACGTGAGCCACGTCGCCCGCTAGGGATGGCGGAGGACGAGGCGAATGGGACGATGCAGGAGCCTCACCGGCGGCGTTTAGAAGCTCGCGTGCCATGAGCAATGCAGCCTGTGTGTTCGCCGGCCCATGATGAATGTGAGATGACGACACCATGGCCGGAGTGGGTGATGGAGTCGCGGTGCGGCCGTCGCGACATACGGACGGTGGCAGTGACGAGTCCTGATGTTCGCGAGCAGTAGGGTCGGTGGCGGCGTGAGCCACCCGGGAGGCAGAGCAGCGAGGAGCGCCGGCCCACGGGTGCCGTCTGGGCAATATGAGTGGCCCGGCGCTCGGCACGGACATGGCGAGCGTCGGCCATAGGAACGGCGGCGGAGCGAACGGTGGAAGAAAGGCTTCGACATGCCCCTACCTGCCGTGCCAAATGTCGGATTCAGGGCTCCGCAGACCCAAGGAAGGTTCGAACTCTGGGGTGTGTGCGAAGAACTCAACCTATCCAGCCGACTAGCTCGTCGCCCCACACCAAGCTCGAAGGACAAGGAAGAAGATGAACACGGCACTTTACCCAGGTTCGGGCTACCTTGCGGTGTAAGACCCTACTCCTGCTTTGTGGTGGATTTGCCTCACGAGGGGCTAAGGACGAACAAGTACAAGGGATGAAAAACCTCGCGAGGTGTGCTCTGGTGAGGGTGGAAAGGATCCGATCCACCCTTGTCGTGGTGGCTAACCTATATTTATAGTGGCCTCGGTCCTCTTCCCCCCAAACATAGGCGGGAAGGGATTCCACAGTGGCCAATTTGAAAGGGGACAAGTAGTACATCTTATCCTGACGAAAGGTGGTCTTCGCCTGCAAAGCTTTTGGTCGTGATGCTGCGGTGGGCTCGGCGATGACATCCTTCCTGCCGTCCTGGTGGTCTTGGTCTTGTTGCATTGGGATGGAAACGTTTGCCTGAGTCCTTGGGAAACCATGCTTGCGTTTGCCTCCTTAGCACCAAAGAGGAAACTGTCTTCTCTGCGCCCGCTAGCGGCCGCCTAGCCTTTGTCATCATGGCTTGCATCACCGCAACCTCATGAGGTTGGGCACCTGCATAGGAATCTCCGCTCCTCTGGAGGCAGCCTGGGGAGGCCGCTCCCACGGGAGGTCTTGGTGTCGTCTACCTCACGAGGCTTGGCCCCTCGCAAGGGTCTTGTCTTGGTAGTCTTACAAATGGGTCGTACTAGGCCGTTGATGAAGCCACGCCATGGGCCGCAGGCAGGAAAGTGTTGAAACCCTAGTTCCCATAACGCCGACATAGGGTTCCACCCTACATCACCCACTGGACGTCTTCGGACAGTGGTGGCGGTACACTTCTTCTGAAGGTCTCAGTAATGTTACGAGCACCCGCAGCGGCTACATTGATGATGACTGATTGCTTGTATCTACGTTGGTATTTCCCTGAAGAGGAGAGGATGACGCAGCACAACAACAAAAAGTATTTCCCTCAGTAATGAAACCAAGGTTATCAATCCAGTAGGAGAACCAAGCAACACTATGTAAACAACACCTGCACACAAATAACAAATACTTGCAACCCAACGCGTAAGAGGGGTTCTCAATCCCTCCTCGGTATTGAGATAGATAAAATTGTATGAGATTTGATAAATAGATCTGACAAAAACACAAAATAAAATAAATAAAGAAAAAGTGCAGCAAGGTAATTTTGGGTTTTTGGAATAATATAACTGAAAATAATATGATAGGAAATAGACCCGGGGGTCGTAGATTTCACTAATGGCTTCTCTCGAGGAAATAGCATACGGCGGGTAAACAAATTGTTGTTGGGCAATTGATAGAAAAGCAAATAATCATGACGATATCCAAGGCAATGATCATGTACATAGGCATCACGTCCAAGATTAGTAGACCGACTCCTGCCTGCATCTACTACTATTACTCCAGACATCGACCGCTATCCAGCATGCATCTAGTGTATTAAGTTCATGGAAAAACAGAGTAATGCAATAAGAACGATGACATGATGTAGACAAGATCTATTCATGTAGGAATAGACCCCATCTTTTTATCCTTAATGGCAATAATACATGCGTGTCACTTCTCCTTCTGTCACTGAGATTGAGCACCGCAAGATCAAACCCATCACAAAGCACCTCTTCCCATTGCAAGAAAATTCAATCTTGTTGGCCAAACCAAACAAAAGTTTCAGAGAAGAAATACGAGGCTATAAAGATCATGGATAAAAGAGTTCAGAGAAGACTCAAATAATATTGATAGATAGAACTGATCATAAACTCACAATTCATCGGATCTCAACAAACACACCGCAAAAAGTCATTACATCAGATAGATCTCCAAGAACATCAAGGAGAGCATTGTATTGAAGATCAAAGAGAGAGAAGAAGCCATATAGGTACTACCTACGGACCCGTAGGTCTATGGTAAACTAATCACGCATCATCGGAGGAGCACCAATGAGGATGATGAACCCCTTCGTGATCATTTCCCCCTCCAGCAAGGTGCCGGAAAAGGGCTCTAGATTGGATCTCGTGGTTCTGGAACATACGACGGCCGGAATTGTTTTTCGTCAACTCCCCTAGGGTTTCTAGAATATTTGGGTATTTATAGAGCTGAGAGGCGGTGCAAAAGATCACCGTCGGCCCTAGAAGGCACCAGGGCGCGCCTCGGCCTCTAGTGCGCCCTGGTGTCTTGTGGGCCCCATTGGCCTCCTCTGGTACACCTCCTGGGCTCCCTGAGTCTCTTCTGGGCAGAAAAAATTCTCCAAAAAGTTTCGCTACGTTTGGACTCCGTTTGATGTGGAAATTTTGCGAAGTAAAAAACAAGCAAAAAACAGCAACTCGTACTGGGCACTATGTTAATAGGTTAGTCCCAAAAAATGATATAAAGTTTCTAGTAAATGAATGTAAAACATCCAAGATTGATAATATAACAACATGAAACAATCAAAAATTATAGATACATTGGAGACGTATCAATGACTCAATTATAATCTCAAATATATTACCTCTTGTCCGGAGGTGCGATCGATGTAGCTCCCACGGCTACCTTGCGCCTGGAAGCTCCGTTGTTGGTTGATGCTGACATTGTTGGTACCACTCTCGTTGGTGTTCGGCGCGTAGTACGGTGACCCTTGGGAGTAGATGTTAGCATACTCGGAGTAGCACGAGGTAAATGCCCTTCTCGGGAAGAGGCCTTCTTGCTAGTTACAGCGGAAGAAGGGAGGGCCCCTGGGTGATTGGCTATAAGGGCCACATTGGAACTGTCAGGGCTTTTCTGGAAAAAGACCCCGTCCTCAAAATCGATTGACGTCTCCGGGTCATCATCACGGGAATGACTCTCTGGTTGTGGAGAAGGGCAACTGATGGTCTCGACCTGGCGCCTCCAATTCTGTTCGAAAAATACTAGATCCTATCAGTATATATGGATGTAATGTCCAGACTATGAAACGAAAGTTGAACTTACCATTCTATGGGGTTATAGCTCGCATAGCCATCCCTGTTCCTTAGACGGGCAAACTCTTCTTCCTCTCCTTTGTAGAGATCGGCTAGTATGACAGCCATTGCCGCATGGTTATCCGGCCCCTGCCGCTTGTAACGGGTCACGTCATTTGTCCCGTTATAACACCACAGGGGGTGCATCCTTTCTTGAAGAGGCTGCACGCATCGAGCGATGGCAATGGCCATCACGTCAATAATAGTTAATTTGTTGTGGTTTAGCAGCCGTACCTTGGCGGCCAAGCGTAGCACCTCGGTGTTTTCTTCTTGAGAAGACTTTTTGGCCGCCAGTTGAACCGCTTCTTTAGAGGAGCGTCCGAATATTCGGGCAGACCCCGCCGAACTAGCTCGAATAGGGGAAATTCTTCAATGTAATACCATTCCGAGGTCCACTCTTCGGAATCCTTCTTTGGGGTCCCAATGGGATACCCCATCCCGGCTATACGCCATACCCCGGCTCCGCCTACTTTGAAAATTGACACCCCACGGGTGCGGGGGACGAGGCAGAAGTACTTCCTCCATAACTCGAAATGAGCCTCATAGTCCAAGAACATCTCGCAAAGGGCAACGAAGCCGGAGATGTGCAATATGTATCCGGGGGTGAGGTGATGAAGCTGGATCCCATAAAATTCCATCAAGCCCCTCAGGAATGGGTGAATGGGGAAGCCTAGACCTCATAGAAGAAAAGGCATGAAACATACCCTCTTCTCCTTGCTTGGGGCAGCGAAGTTGTTAGCAAAAGCCTCACCGTTCACTGAAGTTAATCCGGCGTGGATAGATACGAGATCTGTAGAACTAAGATATCCTTACGTCTAGAGGTTGCTTAACCGGAGGCGTGAAACCGAGTAGCTGGCCCAGTCACCCGGGAGAGGGCCATGAGGGCGTGAGGATGAACCTGGGGTGCTAGCCATTTGTCCCAAGATTTCTTTGGTTTGGGTTTGGCTTCTTTCTTTGGGATGGAAGAACCACCCGTCGCGCTCCTGACCTATTAAATAGGTACGCTTTCTGGTCCCACAGAGGCATTTCTGTAAAAGAGCACTGGACTATTCGCCTCCTAACTGGTGCATGAAATTTGAGGGTTGTCTTTAACCCTTGATGAAAATTAATACTGAAGGTCCTACAATGAATTGACGGATTATGAGGTCATCAGCGGCCGAACTATTAAAACAGCCGAACAGGGAAGGTGTGAAGAACTCGCCTCGCAAGCCGAAGACTTTGGGCGCACAGGGCGGCTGGCAATCATGAACCCCGACGTTGGAGGCTAGTTCGGGCGCTACTGAGGGAGTCCTGGACTAGGGGGTTGTTGGGCCGCTGACCTATCTCCCATGGGCCGGACAAGTGGGCTCCACTACAACTGCTAGAAGACCGAGCTATGAGGTGGCTTTGTATCCGGATAGGAGATTGTTACTTCTTGAGCTTGCATTGATTTTTCCCTTGAAGAAGAAAGGGTGATGCAACAAAGTAGAGATAAGTATTTCCCTTAGTTAAGAACCAAGGTATCAATCCAGTAGGAGGCACAGGCAAGTCTCCAATCTATGCACCTGCACAAACTAACAAACACTTGCACACAATGCGAAAAAGGGGTTGTCAATCCCTTCATGGTCACGAACAAGAGTGAGATCTAATAGAGATGGGTATAAAAGATAAATAAAAGAGCAAACTAGAGTAAATGTAAATAAGTTGCAGCAACGTATTTTTGGGTTTTTTGGTTTATAGATCTGAAAATATATGATGGAAAATAGACCCGGGGGCCATAGGTTTCACTAGAGGCTTCTCTCTTGAAGGAAAACATACGGTGGGTAAATAAATTACTGTTGAGCAATTGATAGAAAAGCACAAAGTTATGATGATATCTAAGGCAATAATCATGAATATAGGCATCACGTCCATGACAAGTAGACCGAAATGATTCTGCATCTACTACTATTACTCCACACATCGACCGACTCCTACTTGCATCTAGAGTATTAAGTTCATAAGAACAGAGCAACCCTTTAAGTAAGATGACATGATGTAGAGCGATAAACTCAAGAAATATGACATAAACCCCATCTTTTTATCCTTGATGGCAACAATACAATACCTGCCTCGCTACCCCTTCTGTCACTGGGTGAGGACACCGCAAGATTGAACCCAAAACTAAGCACCTCTCCCATTGCAAGAAAAACAAAACTAGTTGGCCAAACCAACTGAAAATTTGAAGAGAAATACAAAGATACCTTAATCATGCATAAAAGAGTTCAGAGAAGACTCAAATAATAGTCATAGATAATCTGATCATAAATCCACAATTCATGGGATCTCAACAAACACACCGCAAAATAAGATTACATCGGATAGAACTCAAAGAACATCGAGGAGAACATGGTATTGAAGATCAAAGTGAGAGAAGAAGCCATCTAGCTACGAGCTATGGACACGTAGGTCTGTGGTAAACTACTCTCACATCATCGGAAGGGTAGCAAGGTTGATGTAGAGGCCCTCCGTGATCGAATCCCCCTCCGACAGGGTGCCGGAAAAGGCCCCAAGATGGGATCTCACTGGAACAGAGCATTGCGGCGGCGGAAAAGTATTTTGGTGGACGCTTCTGATGTTTGGGGAATATTTCTGAATTTATAGAGGTGGAATTAGGGGTGGAGGACACTAGAGGGGCCCACAAGCCCTCAGGGCGCGCCCCCGCTGGGGCGTGCCCTAGAGCCTTGTCGCCTCCTCGGGACTCTTCTGGCCCTCTCTCCAAGTCACGTCGGTGTCTGCTGGTCCAAAAAAAAAATATCGTAATATTTTATATTCCTTTTCTATAAAAGTCAAAAACAAGGAAAAAACAGAAACTAGCATTGGGATCTAGATTAATAGGTTAGTCCCAAAAATCATATAAATTGCATATTAATGCATATAAAACATCCAAAACAGATAATATAATAGCATGGAACAATCAAAAATTATAGATACATTGGAGACGTATCAAGCATCCCTAAGCTTAATTCCTGCTCGTCCTCGAGTAGGTAAATGATAAAAACAAATTTTTTTATGTGGAATGCTACCTAACATATTTATCAAAGCAATCTTCTTTATTGTGGCAAGAATGTTCAGATCCATAAGATTAAAAAAAAGTTTAATATTCACATAAAAACAATAATACTTCAAGCATACTAATAAAGCAATCATGTCTTCTCAAAATAACATGGCCAGCAAAGAAAGTTATCCCTACAAAATCATATGGTTTGGCTATGCTCCATCTTCATCACACAATGTATTTCTTCATGCACAACCACGATGACAAGCCAAGCAATTGTTTTATACTTTTGGTGTTCTCAAACTTTTTCAACTTTCATGCAATACATGAGCGTGAGCCATGGATATAGCACTATAGGTGGAATAGAATATAGTGGTTGTGGACAAGACAAAAAGAAGGAGAAAGTCTCACAACAACTCGGGAAATTAATGGGCTATGGACATGCCCATCAATTGATATCAATGCAAGTGAGTAGGGATTGCCATGCAACGGATGCACTAGAGCTATAAGTGTATGAAGGCTCAAAAAAGAAACTAAGTGGGTGTGCATCCAACATGCTTGCTCACGAAGACCTGGGGCAATTTGAGGAAGCACATCATTGGAATATACAACCCAAGTTCTATAATGAAAAATTCCCACTAGTGTATGAAAGTGAGAAAATAGGAGACTCTCTATCATGAAGATCACGGTGCTACTTCGAAGCACAAGTATGGAAAAAGGATAGTAACATTGTCCCTTCTCTCATTTCTCTCTTTTTTTTGTTTGGGCTTCTGTGGCCTCTTTCTTTTATTTGGGCTTCTTTGGCCTCTTTTTTCTATAAAGTCCGGAGACTTGTCCCAACTTGTGACGGAATCATAGCTTCCATCATCCTTTCCTCACATGGGACAATGCTCTAATAATGATGATCATCACACTTTTATTTACTTACAACCCAAGAATTACAACTCGATACTAAAACAAAATATGACTATATGAATGCCTCCGGCGGTGTACCAGGATGTGCAATGATCAAGAGTGACATGTATAAAAAATATGAACTGTGGCCTTGCCACAAATACTATGCCAACTACATGATCATGCAAAGCAATATGACAATGATGGTGCGTGTCATAATAAAACAGAATGGTGGAAGTTGCATGGCAATATATCTCGGAATGGCTATGGAAATGCCATAATAGGAAGGTATGGTGGGTGTTTTGAGGAAGGGTATATGGTGGGTTTAATGCACCGACGAAAGTTGCGCGGTACTAGAGAGGCTAGCAATGGTGGAAAGGTGAGAGTGCATATAATCCATGGACTCACATACTTATTGCAACAATTTATTATCCATCGAAACAAAGTACTACACGCATGCTCCTAGGGGGATAGATTGGTAGGAAAAGACCATCGATCGTCCCCGACCGCCACTCATAAGGAAGACAATCAAAAAATAAATCATGCTCCGACTTTATCACATAATGGTTCACCATACGTGCATGCTACGGGAATCACAAACTTCAACACAAGTATTTCTACCAATCCACAATTACTCACTAGCATGACTCTGATATCACCATCTTCATATCTCAAAACAAATGCAAGGAATCAAACTTCCCATCTTATTCAATGCTCTTTATATGAAAGATTTTATTATATCCCTCTTCGATGCCCATCATATTAGGACTAAATTCATAACCTAAGAAAATTACCATGCTGTTTAAGACTCTCAAAATAATATAAGTAAAGCATGAGAGTTCAACCATTTCTATAAAATAAAGCCACCGCCGTGCTCTAAAAAGATATAAGTGAAGCACTAGAGCAAACTGCCTAGCTCAAAAGATATAAGTGAAGCACATAGAGTATTCTAATAAATTCATGATTAATGCGTGTCCCTCTCAAAAGGTGTGTACAGCAAGGATGATTGTGGAAAAATAAAAAGCAAAGACTCATATCATACACGACGCTCCAACCAAAACACATATCATGTGGTGAATAAAAATATAGCCTCAAGTAAATTTACCAATGGATTGAAGACGAAAGAGGGGATGCCATCCGGGGCATCCTCAAGCTTAGATCTTGGTTGTCCTTGAATATTACCTTGGGGTGCCTTGGGCATCCGCAAGCTTAGGCTCTTGCCAATCCTTATTCCATAGTGCATCAAATCTTTACCCAAAACATGAAACAACACAAAACTCAACAGAAAACTCATCAGATCCGTTAGTATAATAAAATAAATCACCACTTTAGGTACTATTGTGAACTCATTCTAAATTTATATTGGAGTTATATCTACTGTATTCCAACTTCTCCATGGTTCATAACCCCTGAGACTACCCATAGATTCATCAAAATAAGCAAACAACACATAAAAACAGAATCTGTCAAAAACAGAACAGTCTGTAGTAACCAGAATATTAATCATACTTCTGTAACTGCACAAATTCTGAAAAATTAGAAAAAAGGAGGAAATTCATATATCAATCTTGTGTAAAAAATTCAGAATGTTTGCATGCTCCAGTGAATTTAAACAATTCTGTTACTGGACGCAAAAGTTTCTGTTTTTCAACAAAACCAAATCAACGATATACCAAAGCATCTCAAAGGTCTTGCTTGGCTCAAACACTAATTAAAACACGAAAACACAATTACTATAGAGGTAATAATATGAATTTATTGGAAAACAGCACCAAAAATAAAAATAAAAATTGTGTTGCCTCCCAACAAGCGCTATTGTTTAACGCCCCTAGCTAGGCATAAACCATAGATCTAGGTATTGTCATCTTTGGTATGCAATTCTTAAATTGGACTCTTATAACCCCTACACTACTAGAAAAAAGGCTATTAGTGGCGCACCAGTTTTTGCTATTAATGGCGCACTATAGGTGCGCCACTATTAACACGCCACTAGTAACAAATAGTAATGGCGCACCTTTGGTGCGCCATTAGTATCCCAGATAATAGTGGCGCACCACATAGTGCGCCATTACTATGTCCAACAGTGCGCCATTACTATGCCTCCTAGGGGGCCATATTTACCTTCACGTATGCCCCCAAGTGCGCCATTACTATGCCCCATAATGCGCCACTGGTATTTAGCCTTGGTGCGCCACTAATGCTCAATATGGTGCGCCACTACTATGAATATTAGGAATTATTATTTTTTGCTTTTCTGGTATTTGCACAGGTTACAAAATACGTTACAGCACAGAATATAAACATCACACAATAGAATTCATCATATTAGTCTCCAAATTCGAAATAGCGAACAAAGTTCAAACATTAGCCAAGTTTAGGTCTCGAGACATTAGCAAAGTTCATCATATTAGCCGAGTTTGTCGTCACATTACAAAGTCGATATCGATCATCTAAACTACCATCACATAGAAGAGAGCTGCGGTCACGATGAGCATCATCGCGATGAAACTGGTCTTCATCCGGTTCCTCCTCCGCTCCCTCCTCTCTCCCGCTAGATAGCGCGCGTATCTAGCTTCCGCCTCCGCCCTAGTGGTGTACCCTTTGTAACTGTTACCGCTGAAACGGTGAACCTGTCTCTGACACTCCTCCTAGTCCTCGTAGACTCAGGGAACCTTACCCTTGTACACGACATACGATGGCATCTCTATGCACTAGACAAACAAAACGTTAGTAGCAATTCACAGATAATATATAAGCAATATATAAGTATGCAACAAAAGGATCGGAAGAGAAAAGCAACACATTAATAGCACGATTCATGGTCCTACTAATAAATAGCATCGATTAAATATAAGTTGAACGACTGTCCAAACTAAAGAGAGATACAAGTTCATTAAAGTTTAATTACAACATGAGCTAATCGATATTTCAGAAATACATAGCATCAATACTTTCGACTCGACTAAGGGACCGGAGCGTGGATGAAGCCGCCGTCTTTCGTGATGGTCATGAATGTGCGGTCATTGTCAGCCTGCATTTGTAGCGTTGTTTCTATTTCACTGTTGGACGGTTGATATTTGAGGTAGAACTGCCCCGAGGTACGAAGGACATCTTGATAGATGATTTCCGCAAACTCCGACTGGATGCGAAAGAATTCTTGTCTAATGTCCTCATCCTGGATTGCCGACAAGCGTGCGGCCCAATCTTTGAGATTATTTGGTAGCATAAGGTGATTATGGTCCCGTACGATCGCCCGCATGTGATGGAGGGCGTAGTAGGCATCCTTCTGACTGCCAGGCGGCTGCTTGACGCAGGGGAACGTCGTTACGTGGGTGAACACGTGCTTGCCGTACCTACAAATTGGCCTCCTGAAGGTGCCTCCAGATTTGGCGTAGCCTGGGAGAGCATCATCAAGGACTTTCTTCATATTTGTGTAGTCTTTCTTCGACTGATGGTCCGAGTCGAAATACGTGGCCATGGAATATTTCGGGCTTAAGAGGATGAGTGTGCAATGTGTGTCACTGCACAAAACACGGAATGTTAGAAAAAAAAGAACGATCAAAATCTAAGAAATCATATGTTACGTGGTGATGAGGGGATGACTTACTCGGAAAAGTAAGGCACGAGGAAGTTATCCTTATCTGGGTTCGCCAGAATGACGCCTTCGAGGTATAAACTCGCGACTTGCCGGTCCCCAGCGCTGCCCAAGATCTTGGCACGCATGTAGAAGGGGTCGACTATCACGATGTCCGGGGTCTTGTCTCTAATGATCCGCATCTCCATACTGAGCGAAAATAGCCGAATGAAGGTGTAGTGCAGCGGATGAAGGTTAAACATAGCGAAGATGTCATCAAACCGCAGGACGATCATACGCCCGATGGTGCTATCGACAAAGCCCTTGCCCTCTGGCACCTTGGCCACGAAAACTGGGTATGCCACATCATTCTCGAAGAGACGCCGCTTCTCCATAGAAAGAACACTATCATGCAGACTCCGCATAGCACCGGTTGCAGCATTGAGCAGATTAGTCGGTAGCATCGGCCTACCCGCCACATGCACCCTCCTCGAGATATCCTTAGGTATTGGTGGCCCATCCTGAGCACGGATCGTACTCGGTGCCGGCTGGCTCGCACCCTTGTTATTTTTTCTTTTCCGTCCCTTCTGCTTCTTCTGCTGTAATGGGATCGAGTTCTTCTCAGAGACCACCTTCTTGAGTGTGTTGGGGCTGATAATATTTTGCACCTCGGCTATTTGAGTCTCGGTGAAGGCGGCAGCTGGAGGCGTCTCCTGAGAACTGAACGCCAGACGATGCCTGTTGCAATTGGGTTTCTCCACGGTAGCAGCTAGATCGCGATCGTCTTTTGCAGGGTTGGGCTCTTGAGAAGGAGGCCCCAAGAATTCGTCACCGTACCCATGTTCGTTGAAGTACTTATCGATGTTGGAAAATGTACCGTCGTCGTCGTCCGGATCCTGTGCCATATGCATGTCCGGATCAGCTGATGGCGGTAGCGTTGTGGCGGTCTTGCCATGGCTTGGCGTCGGCACGACTGGCGGTGTTGTCTGTGGGGTGGTGTCCCCCGCCCCCAAACGAATCTGGCTCTTCGGCCAAAGCATGGACCAGCTTAAGCAGGCACTGAGGGTCATCACATCATCTTCGTCGGCCCCAGGGGGTCGAAACGGAGGTAACAAGTAGTCGCAGCCCCGCAGCACCCGAACCAGTTGAACCCTATACACGGTGGGTGGCATCGGATTACCGTGGAACACGCGGTTGCCCGGTTGAACGATTTTGGCCTTGGCGACATTGATCAACTTGCCGTCCACGAAGTGCAGGAGAGTGCATGGAACGTCGGCGGTGCCCTGCGGAAACATGTAGGGCGTCAGGGATGCCCAGTCAAAGGCAAGGAGATGAAGTCATCGGCCGAGGCTTAGTTACCGTGATGGCGTCGAGCTCGGCTAATGTCGAGGCACCGCCAACGGCGTGCGTGCAAGTGACGGAGGGGCCGCTTGCTACCGAGGTGCCGGCCAGCGTATTCTTCCCACACCCGGGTGCATTAAGCTCCAATGCCGGCGCCGATGCCGGAGACACCAATGCCGCCTCCGCCGGAGACACCAATGCCGGCGCGTTGTGCGAGTTGCTGCCCATGAAGCTGGGAATCGGGGGCGGCCCCTGTAGGCCGCCCGCAATCCATGCCTACAGCCCTTCAAGCAAGGTAGGCATAATTGCGGTGATCGTCGCTCCCAGTTGGTCTCGCACTTGCTCTTAGACTATCTCCGGAATCCGCGCCACTTGTGCCTTGAGTTCTTTAACCTCGCGCTCCTGGCTTTCCGAGCTGGTCTTTCTCTCCTTTCGCCCAGCCTTATAGTATTTTGACCATTTCGTGGACAAGCCTTTGCCGGCCACACGACCAGCTGACGACGGCTTACTGAACTTATCCTTGTGTTTCATTACGTTCAACGCCCTATTTAAAGTGGTGTCCCAAGGGGCAGACGGGGAGCTCTGAGACCCCGCGCTACTGCTTTCAGTTTCCTGCGGAAGGAACGTGAACCATTTAGAAATTTGGCTTCATTAATTAGAATACAACCATATGGAGCTAATTACGCAGGGGTGTATTCCTTACCAGAACAAGCTCAAGCGCCTTCACCTTCGGATCCGTGGTAAGCTCCTTTGTTACCGGGTCCACCTTGTACCGGGCCCTGACATAGTTCCTGGTCTGCTTTTCATGGTATTTATTGAAGAGGGGCGGTAGGCCTTGCTCGGCACGCTCCGCGTCCTCCTTGTCCCATATAGGTTCCGCCACTCTGTAACCGCCGGGACCGAGTTTGTGGACCCCTAAGTTCAAGTCCCGCATATCTTTCCCCCACTGACTTGATTCCGCGGATGCGTTGCTCTCGCACTTGATCTTGAACTCCAGGTAGTCAGCTTCGCTGATCGAAGGATTTGTCTCCTTGATCTTCTCATAACTATCACCACTTAGAATCCTTCTCTTCACCGCGGCTCTCCAAGTAGCCAGGGCCGTGCTCATCTTTGTGAGGGCGGCACTGTTCACTTTATTCCCTGAGAGGCGTGTGTTTGCGAAGTCACCGGGGAACTTGTGTCGTTCGTGCAGCTTCGTGAAGAGGAGGTTGCGCAAATTCCCTCGGTCACGATGCCTTAGGTTCTCGGTGTTGATTGAGACGGTGCTCCGGAGAATGCACCCGAGTTGTCCCGCGTACCCACTGACTAATTCTTTGGGCGCCGTTGGATGCCCACTGGAGGACACTTCAGTAAATTCCTCCTTGACGGTGCCGAGCACGTTAAGGCGCCGGTCCTTCCGTTGCCTCTTTCGGTTGGCTGCCATCTATGCGTGCGCTGCCATCATCAGTGGTGGCATCCCCGGCGGCACCATCAGTGGTGTCATCCCCGACGCCACTAGGGGTTGTGTAGTCGGGATCGGTGTCTTCCGCGACGTCCTCATAGCGGTGAGGTTCTTCCTCCATCTCCTGGGACAGCTCCCAGAATGACTTGCCCGAACCGCCGGCCTCATCGTTGTCGGCCATGTTTGCTCTAAATAGGAAAAAAGGCTAGAATGATTAATTGTAAGACGGTGGCGAAAGCATTTTGCCACGTACACAAGTGAGGATGCCTAGGTGTTCGTCACATTGCTGAGCCAGCAGCGGCTGGGTAATAACAAGGTCGAAACCAGGGGCCATGTACTAGTTAAACTAAGCAAAAACGGTGTTTGTATTCAGACGTCGACATGAATCGGGCATCTTCTAGGTCAAGAAAATTGGGCATGACCTTTGCTAATTTTCTTGACATAGGAGTGCCCCATTCTCAACCGAAACGGAAATTAATCAACATTTCAGGCGAAAGGGGTAACTATTTGTCAACATTTCAGCAGCGGCACAGTGGCCATCATGGCATGCCATGAGAGAGCAACGATGCAACAATTACAGTTATTAAGCATATAAAACACAATGAAAATCTGGGGTATATTACAATGCAAATCTAGGGTTGGTAAATTACAGTGCAATTTTAAGCAATATTACATTAGAATCCTGTCCTATATCACAGTGTAAATCAGAGTTAAATTCCACTGAAGTTCAATGACATGACAATTAACATGAACAGATGCATTTCAAGTACATCATACTACTACTGGGATGATAGAACTCACATGCACAGGCAGAGGAACAACCAGATGAATCCCAAACCTAGAAATACCACCAACAAGCAACCAACAAACCATACGTGCACATGTACAACAAAATCACAAACCCTAACACTAGAAATGGTAGAAGTATAGATACACAGCGCGAGCCAGACGAATCAAATACAAAATCTTAAACAGCGGAAATCAACAGATGACTTGTGCACGGATCTGTGGAATCTGTACCTCTGTTTTGCCAAAGGCCCTGATCACTGCTTCAAGCTGCTGTCACGGATAAGATAGATAATCTCAGGGATATTATTGGAATGGATCAATAAGAGGTACAGACTTTACTAATATACATTGTTTTCCCATAGTATTATATACCACAGCTTCATCACATAAAAATTCCTAGACTTTCCTCCAGAGTCGCTCAGTACACTATAATATTCAGTACTGAAGAAGTACTATTTCAGCAAGTAACAAAGGAGATTTAAAGCATTATTGCAGAATTGCGTAACTCTGGAAGATCATTTAATCAGGCCAACATTTTATTTACAAATTCTTATCTTCTGTTCTACAAGAACATACAACAGACTTGACTGGGAACTAAAGAAAATCCAAGTCACTGATTTCTTTCACACACTGGAAGCACCCTACATGTATTATGGCTTGCCCCGAGTCCCGATAGTGTCATTTTACAACAGAGCATCAGTAAAAATAGATATGAGAGGAGGAGGAAGAGTAGGAGGAGGAGGAGCACCTTCTGGCTTCTGGTGACAGAGCAGAGAAGGACGGCGGCGCTCGCGAACGGGGACGGCGGCGCTCGCGGATGGGGACGGCGATGCGGCGGCGGGGAGGGGGAGGCGGCGGCAGGGCAAAGAAGGACGGCGGCGCTCGCGGACGGGGATGGAGGATGGGGATGCGGCGGCGGGGAGGGGGAGGGTTTGAGACGAGGGAGGAGGCGAGGGCGAGGCTGCTAGGTTTTTTTTTTGAGTGGTTGCTAGGTTTTGAGGGGAGGGGCGGCTAGTAGTTGGGCTGGGCCGCGTCTAGCCGGTTGGGTTAGCAATGGCGCACCTTTTAGGGGTGCGCCATAAAAAGGGGTATATCAATGGCGCACCTTTTAGGGGTGCGCCGTAAACACCGTGATAGCAATGGCGCACCTTCTCCTGGTGCGCCATTACTAAATTTTTTTTTTGGATTTTTAGTTGCATGTAATAATTTAAGATTTGAGGTAAAAGAAAAGGAAAATGCAAATGGAGTGATAAAACCATTGTGCAAAGATTTAGAATTAGATGACATGGTGGAAATCAAGTGATACATGTAATAATTTAGTTGCATGTAATAATTGAGCTTGCCACTGACACACACACACGCGGCCGACACGTCGTGATTCGATCTTAGCTATCTTTTCACAATCTTCTTGCCCTTCTTTTTCACAAATGGAGTTCTTCTCTTGAACGGACGTCCTTTAGGTAGGGTGGTCCTGCTTCTTCTTGTGGTGTATGGTACTTCATCGTCGTCGTCATCTTCCATCTTCGGGTCGCCGTACTTGTCGAAGTCTTGCTCATTGGCGACTCCATCCATTCCGATGATGTTCCTTTTGCCTCTCCTCACGACAACACGACTGGGCTTTGACGGGTCGGTAATGAAGAAGCATTGGTCCACTTGGGAAGCCAGTACCCATGGCTCATTTTTCACGGTGATGTTTGCGCCTGCGGTTTTGGATTTGGTTTCAGGTCTAACCATGGTGGTGAAATACCGGTCTTCTTTTAGGACGCTCTTGGCCCATCTGACACGGAACATCGGGACCTTCTCTCCAGCGTAGCTCAGCTCCCAGATCTCCTCGATCCTTCCGTAGTATCTGTCCTTGTCGTTACCGGTGTAGGATTCCATCGTTACCCTGGAGTTCTGATAATCGCTCTTCATGTCCTTTTCCTCGGTGTAGAATGTGTAGCCGTTGATATCGTACGCCTCATAGGTCATCAGGGTGTGCTCGGCGCCCTGTGACAAGGCGAATATGAGTTTTTCTTCCGCGGAAGAATCCTCATGTAAAGGGTACGACAGAAGCTTCTCCTTGAACCAACGCGTGAAACATGAGTTGTGCTCTTTGATTATATCTCCGTCCGTCCTCTGTTGGCCTCGGTCATTGTACGTCTTCTCAATAAAGGTTTTGTGCTCTACCACCCAAGGATCGACCACGTCTATGTGTTGTAGCGTGACTAGGTTTGCTCTTTCAAAGTCGGCGAGTCGACCCTTGAAGTCGACATGCATTTCGCGGCGACCCTCGCGGTGACCCCATCCAGCGAGCCTGCCGAGGTGCCTGTTGATGGGCAGACCAACGGGGTTCTCGATGCCTAGATAATTCATGCAATAGGAGATGCACACTTCGGTCAGAAAGCCCTTGGCTATGCTTCCATCTGGACGTACCCTGTTGCAAACGTATCCTTTGATGACACCATTCATCCTTTCGAACGGCATCATGCTGTGCAGGAACGTCGGCCCGAGTTGGATGATATCCTCCACGATATGGACCAGCAGATGCACCATAACGTCAAAGAATGCGGGCGGGAAGTAGATCTCAAGCTCGCATAGTATCACCACGATCTCTTCCTGTAGCCTTCTGAGTTGCCTCACGCCAACCGACTTTCGAGAGATGACGTCGAAAAAGTTGCATAGGCCAAATAGCGTTTCACGGACATGCGCGTCCATGATCCCACGGATTGCAACTGGAAGTATCTGCGTCATCAGCACATGACAGTCGTGAGACTTCATCCCGCTGAACTTCTGCTTCGCTGAGTCTAGGTATCTTCTTATCTTCCCCGCGTAACCGTAAGGAAGTTTTACTCCTACGAGGCAGGTGAAAAACTGCTCGATCTCCTCCTGACTTAGAGTGAAGCACGCGGGAGGGCAGTCATATTCGATCTTCTTGGCCTTTTTGCCTTTGCGACGACTTTCTGTGTCCTTCGCCTCATCATCATCATTAGGGCATTTTGCGTGAAGCTCCTCCCTGATGCCCATTGATTGCAAGTCTGCCCTTGCTTTCGGCCCATCTTTGGTCCTCTCTGGCATGTTGAGCAGGGTACCAAGCAGACTCTCGCACACGTTCTTCGTGATATGCATGACATCAAGGCTGTGAGGCACACGGAGGATCTTCCAGTACGGCAAGTCCCAGAAAACAGAACTCGTTTTCCATACCTTCAGCAGCGGCTCTGGCGCCTTTCGCTTCTTTCCAGGCAGTGGGCACTCTTTCCAGTTTTTCAACAGCTCGTCTATTTCCTCGCCGCTCCTCGTACGCGGGCGTCTTCAGGGTTCGGTTTCACCATCGAACAGATCCTCGCGTTTTCTCCATGCGTCATCGTCGTGAAGCCACCTTCGATGTCCCATGAACACGATTTTCGAAGACCCGGGATCTCTATCTAGCTGGCGATACGTTGTGTCATCCATGCACCTAACGCATGCACAAAATCCGTGGACCACCTGCCCCGCGACATATCCGTAACCCAGATAGTCGTGCACCGTCGTGAGCAGTGCGGCTCTCATAGGGAAATATTCTTTCACTGCGGCGTCCCACGTATTGGCTGGCGTTTTCCACAGCGTGTCTAGCTCCTCTTTCAGCAGCCCCAGATACAGATTGATGTCATTCCCTGGTTGTTTCGTCCCTTCAATTAGCATACTCATGTGAATGTACTTCCTCTTCATGCACATCCAGGGGGGAAGGTTGTACATCCACACAAACACAGGCCAGGTGCTATGTGTGCTTCTCTGGCTGCCAAACGGATTAACTCCATCGGTGCTCGCGCCCAGCATGATGTTCCTTGGATCGTCCCCAAATTCTGGGTGTTCGAAGTTCAACGCTTGCCACTGGCTCGCATCCTTAGGGTGACTCAGCATCTTGTCTTTTTTATTTATCTCCGGATCATTTCCGTCATCTTCTCGCTTCTTCTCCTCCCTATCTGCGTGCCAATGCAGGAGCTTTGCTAGCTTAGGGTCCGCGAAATACCGCTACAGACGAGGAGTGATCAGAAAGTACCACACCACTTTTCGAGGAGATTTCTTCCTCTTCTTGTATCGAGTGACGCCGCACACCGGACATATGGTAGACTCCGCGTGCTCGTCCCGATAAATGATGCAATTGTTCATGCACACATGGTATTTCACGTGCGGTAAATCCAGAGGACATACGATTTTCTTTGCCTCCTCGAAACTGGTCGGGCACTTGTTCCCCTTGGGAAGACGTTCGTGCCAGAATGACATGTTCTCGTCGAAGCATGCGTCGGTCATTTTGTGTTTTACCTTCATCTCCAGAGCCATGAGCGTTACTTTCAGGCGGGTATCCTCGGGCCTACATCCTTCATACAATGGAGTAACCGCGTCTATCTCCAGTTGATCCAGCTTGGCTTTCTCTCGGGCGGCAGCTCTTGCATTACCCGTCTGCTTGAGAAGCAACTCTTGAATATGAGGGTCCTGCACCCAGCCCATCAATGGTCCACCGTCGTCTGCTCCGGCATCTTCATCTTCATGATCATGCCCTTCGTCTTGATCTTCCTCATCATCATGTCTGGCATCTTCTACATGATGACTGTGTCCTGCATCTACTTCGTGATCATGTCCTGGAGATTCTTACTCTTCTCGCACGCCCTCGCCGCTATTGTCTTGCTGCCCTTCCTTATTTCTTGCCCGGCCCCCATGGACGACTTCATAATCATCTTCATCACCTTGCCACCGATAGCCATTAATGAAACCAAGCAAGAGCAGGTGGTCCCGCACCTGTCTGGAATCCGGGTCCATAAGGCTCTTCAGCTTGCATCTTCGACACGGACATCTTATCTCCGTCTCGTTCTTTTGAAGCATCTCGGCCTTCGCGGAGCTCAAAAACCTATTCACGATGCCTTCGGTCATCGTGCGGACCATGGTCACCTGCGGGGTAGAGCAAAACGATATTTTAGAACCAAAAAAAAATTTGGCATGACTTTGCCTAAAAATAGGACAAAAAAGAATGCATAGTGCCAAATTCTCGCCGAAACGGAAATGAATCAACATTCCGGCAAAATATTGGCAACTATCGCATTTCAAATACCGGTACCTGCAAACACAAACATGTGCAACACCACAAACATACGTAGATCTAGGCCATAAAAAGTGTGTACATTGTTGGAGGGAGAAAAAAGTAGATCACTACTAGAAAAAGGGCTATAGCTAATATAGACATTAGTGGCGCACTATGTATGTGGTGCGCCACTGCCAAATAGCGCATAATATAGACATTAGTGGCGCACTACGTAGATCTAGAACATAAAGAAACCTTTCCCCTTACTTACTTATCAAAAAAAGGAAATTTAACCACTTAATTTGGGTGAATCTATGGTGCAAATGAGGTGAGGAGGAGGAGGCAGCCAAGACCAAGCTTGGTAGAGGTGGAGAGAATGAAGTGGGGAAAGTGAGTGTGGTAGGTGGCTGTCAAAAATATCTAGCTGCTCTCAGGTTACCAATGGCGCACCTCCTAAGAATGCGCCATTGGTAACCAGGGTTACTAATGGCGCACCTGGTGTGTGGTGCGCCATTACTAGTTTTGAAAAAAAAAATTGAAAAAAAAATTGTTAGTAGTGGCGCACCGTGGGTGTGGTGCGCCATTACTAGTTAAAACTAGTAATGGCGCACCAAACCACGGTGCGCCACTGGTAAGTCTGGGGAGGGGGGTGTGCCCAGGAGAAACTTAGCGGTGGCGCACCACACACAAGGTGCGCCATTAGTAATATAAACATTACTGGCGCACCCGTGTGTGGTGCGCCACTGCTATTTGGCAGTGGCGCACCACATACATAGTGCGCCACTAATGTCTATATTAGCTATAGCCCTTTTTCTAGTAGTGCTAGGAGATTCTTTGGGTTTATTGCTATTCACACTCCTAGGTAGGAAATGAAGAAATTCACTTGTAGCAATTGATTCCTTAATGATATTGATAAAGCTAGGGTAAACACTTTTCATCTTAAGATCTTCGTTTCCTCTACTAGATGATTCACCCTTATTTTTAGGAACATAAATAAACTTAGTATCTTTAGTAGGAGGAAAATTTGGAGTAGTTTTAACAGAGCAAAAGCGGAACCCAAGTTGGTAATAATATCTTCTAACTTATCAATTCTAGTAGATCCTTGATCTATTTTCTCATTGACTATGTGTTCCTTTTCCTTTAGATTCTTTAAGGTGATTCCTACCTTTGATCCAGATTTAGTAATGTGATTATGGATCTTCTTATCCAAATTTTCAATAAGCTTTATGGTAGAAATTTTATTCTCAATAATATCAAGCCTTTGCATCACCTGTTCCAAAGTTAAAACTGTTTCATTAACCATGAGTGGTGGTGAGCCTACCAAATCTATCATAGCATTATAAGCATCCAAAGTATGGCTACCCAAGAAATTACCTCCAGTAATGGTACCTAGAACATATCTATACCAAGTAGTAACACCCACATAAAAATTGCGAAGGAGAACGATAGTAGATTGCTTACGAGTAGATCTATTTTGAGCATTGCAAATTCTATACCAAGCATCTTTTAAATTTTCTCCCTCCTTTGTTTAAAATTGAGAACCTCACTTTCAGGGTACTAACAATGGTAGGAGGACTAGCTATGATAGCAAAATAAGCGATGTCGCACACAAGCAAACAGAAAGCAAATGAGAAGACAAATGAAAGAAGGGCGAATAAAAAGGCAAATATTTTTGTATTTTTCTGAAAACATTTCAGAAGTGGGGGATAGGAAAATGAGAGGCAAATGGAAAATAATGTAACTGAAAGAGATGAGAGTTTATGATGGGTACTTGGTAGGCTTGATGTAGAACCTCCCCTGCAACGGTGCCTGAAATTCTTCCTGCTACTTCTTGAGCTTGCGTAGATTTTTCCCTTCAAGAGGAAAGGGTGATACAACAAAGTAGAGATAAGTATTTCACTCAGTTAAGAACCAAGGTATCAATCCAGTAGGAGGCACAAGCAAGTCTCCAATTTATGCACCTGCACAAAATAACAAACACTTGCGCACAATACGAAAAAGGGGTTGTCAATTCCTTCACGATCACGAACAAGAGTGAGATCTAATAGAGATGGGTATAAAAGATAAATAAAAAAGCAAACTAAAGTAAATATAAATAAATTGCAGCAAGGTTCTTTTGGGTTTTTTGGTTTATAGATCTGAAAATATATGATGGAAAATAGACCCGGGGGCCATAGGTTTCACTAGTGGCTTCTCTCTTGAAGGAAAACATACGGTGGGTAAACAAATTACTGTTGAGCAATTGATAGAAAAGCGCAAAGTTATGATGATATCTAAGGCAATGATCATGAATATAGGCATCACGTCCATGACAAGTAGACCGAAACAATTCTGCATCTACTTCTATTACTCCACACATCGACCGACTCCTGCCTGCATCTAGAGTATTAAGTTCATAAGAACAGAGCAACGCTTTACATAAGATGACATGATGTAGAGGGATAAACTCAAGCAATATGACATAAACCCCATCTTTTTATCCTTGATGGCAACAATACAATACCTGCCTCGCTACCCCTTCTGTCACTGGGTGATGACACCACAAGATTGAACCCAAAACTAAGCACCTCTCCCATTGCAAGAAAAACGAATCTAGTTGGCCAAACCAAACTGATAATTCAAAGAGAAATACAAAGATATCTTAATCATGCATAAAAGAGTTCAGAGAAGACTCAAATAATACTCATAGATAATCTGATCATAAATCCACAGTTCATCGGATCTCAACAAACACACCGGAAAATAAGATTACATCGGATAGAACTCCAAGAACATCGAGGAGAACATGGTATTAAAGATCAAAGAGAGAGAAGAAGTCATCTAGCTACTAGCTATGGACCCGTAGGTCTGTGGTAAACTACTCACGCATCATCGGAAGGGCAGCAAGGTTGATGTAGAGGCCCTCCATGATCGAATCCCCCTCCGGCTGGGTGCCGGAAAAGGCCCCAAGATGGGATCTCACGGGAACAGAGGCTTGCGGCGGCAAAAATGTATTTTGGTGGACGCTTCTGATGTTTGGGGAATATTTCTGAATTTGTAGAGGTGGAATTAGGGTTGGAGGACCCCTGAGGGGCCCACAAGCCCTCAGGGTGCCCCCAAGGGGCACGCCCTAGAGGCTTGTGGCCTCCTCAGGACTCTTCTGGCCCAACAAAAATCATCGTAAAGATTTATTCCGTGTGGACTCTGTTTGATATTCCTTTTCAGTAAAAGTCAAAAACAAGGAAAAAACAGAAACTGGCACTGGGCTCTAGATTAATTGGTTAGTCCCAAAAATAATACAAAAAAGCATATTAATGCATATAGAACATCCAAAATAGATAATATAATAGCATGGAACAATCAAAAATTATTGGTACGTTGGAGACGTATCAGAGATCTTTGGTGCCTTGGTGTGTCTTCCAAGTCAAGATAAGAAGATTCGGCATGATTATTCCTTCCTTGTAACCAACTATGTGTAACCCTAATACCCCTGGTGTCTATATAAACTGGAGGGTTTAGTCCATAGAGGCTAGAACAACAACCATCATCCTACTCACCTAGGGTTTAGTTCATCTGATCTCGTGGTAGATCAACTCAGTAATCATCCTATACACCTTAATATAATCAAGCAGGACATAGGGTTTTACCTCTTAGAGAGTGCCGGAACCTGGCTAAACATCGTGTCCTTCGTCCCTTGTTTCCCATCGATCCAAGATCCACAGCTCAGGACCGCCTACTCGAGATCCGCTGGTTTTGACACCGACAAGAAGCAAGGGCGAGGAAAATATCGGGGAGTTCCCGGTTACGGTGGGTGGTCAGGGCCGAGCGAGATGCACTATGGTTTATGCGTTTCTCTTTCGTACGCACGTGTGTGCGAGGCGTTGGGTACGTAACTGAACCTGAGCGAGGCATTCACTTACTAAACCCGAGGGATTGCACTAGCTACATTACTGAACCCGAGCGATCGATCCCTTGGCTGTTAACTGAACCCTAGCGATTCCTTTGCTGCTACTGCTAACTGAACCCAAGCGATCGATCGCTAGCTAGTAGCTGCTACTTAGCTGAAGCCGATTGAATCCCGTGCGAGACATAGCTAGGAAGCTGGTGTTGGGTTGGCTCTCGATGAACCATGACCGTTGCTACCGTGCGCGCGTTATGTAGAATGAGTCGAGCCGGTTGGTTGGCTGTGGATGAACAGTTCCCGGTGGGGGTTGGATGAATAGGACCCCGTGGTAGTAAGCTGTTGCAGCTGGATGAACAGGACCTCAACGAGGCAGCCACACCCCAGCCGGTTGGGGGTGGATGAATAGGACCATGTGGAGGCTGGATGAACAGTAGCCCGTGGATGAACAGTAGCAGGTGGAGGCTGGAGGAAGTCGACGGTGGACGAACAATAGTTTGTGGAGGCTGGGGCGAGGCCCTAGATGGTGGATGAACAGTAGGCCATGGAGTCCCTTTTTGCGGTACGCCACACCCCTCACGTTAAACAGGACCCTGTTTCGACCATAGATGCTCGAACAGAATTCCATTTCCTCTCTTTTGCGGTACGCCAGACCCCTTCCGATCAATAAGAGCCCGTTTCAACCATAGGCGCTCGAGCAGAAGTACGTTCCTTCATTTTGCAGTATGCCAGACCCCTCCCGATCAACAGGACCCTGCTTCGACCGTACATAGTCGAATAAAAGGTCGTTTCCTCCGTTTTGTGGTACGCTAGACCCTGTTTCAGCTGTTCCGTCCAAGCCGGTTGGCTCCAGATGAATAGCATGCGTTCCGACCCAGTGGCTTCACTCCCGATGAATAGGACGTGTTCCGACAAGGTAGCTTGGCTGCCGGTGATGACGACGTTGTTTCCTCTGTTCCAACCCAGTTGGCTGGCTGCCGATGAACAGGAGGCCATTGCAGCCATCCGTTGCCTATCCATGTACATGAGCCCTAGCCGTACGTATGCGCGAGTACGCGTTCGAGACCCTGGCCATATGTACGAACGTGCCTGTATTTTTTGCAGCATGGTTGTACGTACGTGTACTCCATTTAGACGGGACTACATGGATTGCTACGTAAGGGCCGGATTGTACTACGACAGGTGCCGCTGCTTGCTCGGCCATGATTCATCCTTAAAGAGTCACCGATCAACCAGTATGTATGTACATGTTCGCGACCAGACAGACGACACTACGTATGCTTCGACTGGGTTGGTCCCAGCTGTCACGGAGGATAAGGAGGCACTTCTTTGCATGCGAAGATAGAGCTGGTGGGTCCCAAGGGTTAGGGGGAGGAATCATTTTTTTTGCGCGTAATAAGGAGGCACTTCCTTCCTTCCGAAGATATAGCTAGTGGGTCCAGCTGTCACGTCACCGCGTACATTCGTTTTCTGATGGCTATCATTCGTTGACCATGTTGACCATGCCGCGCCGAGAGCACCAAGGCGGTGGACGATGGCGAGGCTAGGAAGGGAACGACGCGGAGCCCGGGAACACGCAGCAGCAGATTCCCACGCTGAGGGGAATACGAGGGTTGATAGGTTCAGCTGCGGTGTGAGGCTGTCGTCGCCAGAGAATAACAGGAGGTGTGGGTGAGTAGAGGGATGGCATGGCCAGTGGTGGTAGCATAGTCTGCCCCGGGAGGCAAGAGTAGGAGGTCCCACCGGCGCTGGTTTGGGTGGCTAGAGCACGAAGATGAGAGGTTGAAGAAGCAACATGGCCATTTTATTAACATCCAACGGTCATTGCTGCTAGAATTTTTTGTTGACTAGGTTGACAAAACCCTGCGTGCGGGTCAACTTAGTAGGCCCACAAGTCAGCCACCAAATCTGGTGGGTCCCACCTAGCAGCGAGAGGAATCATTTTTCTTCCACGGAATAAGGAGGCACTACCTTGCATGAGAATATGTAGCTGCTGGGTCTCAGCTATCAGGTGGAGGAAACTTTTTTCCCGTGTAATAAGGAGGTACTTCCTTGTGTGCGAAGATGGAGCTAGTGGGTCCCAGCTGTCAGGAGGTGCAATCATTTTTGTTCGCATAATAAGGAGGCACTTTCTTGCGTGCGGCCATGGACCATGTGGGCCCCTACATTTAGCCTCTCCACTTTATAATACTTTACAACCCATTTGCTAATTCTTAAGGATTTTTTTATCCCATATTCTTTTTGTAGAATTACATCCCATATTCTGGCCATGGTTAAAAAATACAATGAAATTTCGCATATTTTGGTGCGGATCGAACTTTTCTTAATCCCGAAATTTCGAGTTACATTCAAACTAAATTTATATCAACTTAAAATCCAACTTAATTCCCCCCGCAAAAAACTCAATGAAATTTAAAATCTCAAAATCCTAAGAAAGGAAATTTGAAATTAAATGCCGGTTTGTTATGTTTTTAAAATTTATAGCCCATGTCTTACTACTTATAGCCCATTTTCTGGGCAAGCGAATACATATGTCATGGTCTTGAATGATTTGCAGCCCAGCAGGGCTGAGAAAAGCAAGTAGGCCTCGGTTGGGTATTCTGTAAAAAAAATAGAACTGGGCTCGCCATTTTCAGAAAGAAAATAAAAACAATTGGGCTCATCATGTGGTAAATATAAAATAAAACCCGGCGCTAGAGGGGCCACAGCCCCCGTACAGCCCCGTTGATACCCTGCTCTGTCTCTAAAACTAAATAAGGACCGCGCGAGCTGCTGGGTCCCTCGTGTCAGCCGCTCGTTGTGAAATTCTCTCGTTTATTGACTATACGTAGACAATGGCGTGGTACCCAGATGTCAAACCATTAGGAGGAAGCATTTTTTTGGCATGTAATAACGAGGCACTTGCTTGCGTACTGCTATGACTCTGGTGGGTCCCTACTATCATCCTCTCAACGTATAGTCATCTATTGATTCCTCTCAGTTATTGACCGTGTTTACTATGCCAGACGGCTGCGCACCACGCCCGACGAGGGAACCAAGGTGGAAGACGATGGCGAGGCCTCGGACAGGAAAAAACTGGAGCCGTGGAAGATGAGGCAGTGTAGTCAGGGGCCGAGGGCAGTACGAGGGTTGACTGGTTCGGGTGCGGGTTGGGGCTGACGCTGTCGGACAATAATACGACATGTCCGAGAATAGAGGGGATGGGTTGGCCAACGTTTGAGCGTACGGTAGGGCAGTGGGGGCGGGAGCAGGCGGGACCGATGGCAAGATTTGGTTTGGGCGGCTGGAGGAAGAAAACAAGAGATAGAAGAAACACGACAGATGTTCGATGTCAATCCAACGGCTAGTAGGCAGAATTGTTTGTTGACTAAGTCGACACCACCTTGGATAGGCTTTTTCCTCATGGGTCCCAAATGTCAAAATCCAAATCTATCACGGCCATGCAGCCTTTCTTATGAAGAATTACAACCTATTTGGTGTGCTAGCTCAACATAAGTTTGTGGGTGCAGGCGGGCGCTAAGCACTTGGGTTCTGTAATGCACAATGAGCTCAAGCAGCCGGCGATAGTGATGTTATTTGCCTTGGTTGGGATTTGTTACAATATTTCTCTCTTTAATTAAGGGAATGGCAAGCCATTTGCCTTGTTTCAAAGAAAATATGACAGTCACAACCGAGTTGAAAAGGGCAACAACATCTAACTCAAGCTTACAAATGGTACAAAATCCCAAAGATTAATTGTTCATCAGGTTTAGACAAAACCCAGACTGAACATGGAAATAACATCCAACCCAACCACTATTTTTGGCGGTCACAAACAAATGGATCGGTCTGATCCATAAAATCAACATCATGTGCAAAAAGTTTACTGGAATATGACCACAACTTCTTGTAAATAGAAGCCGAGCGCGTTCAGAAGACCATTTGTCCACCTAAAACTTCTTTTTTTTTGTTAAACATATCCATCCGTGAGAAATTTCTTGTTGAAAAACTTAAGCCTCATTGACAATAGTAACCTCGCATTCAACAGGAAGAATGTGACCAAGCTTCTGTTTTCCTGGTTGGATGCGTATCATTCCATCGTTATTTTCCTCAAACCAATGTCATGAGAACTGAGAAAATCCCAGTGCTTATTATGCCACCGATTGGTTATATGTTTTTCTCCATGTGTTAGTGACTATGTAGACATGAAGATTGAAAACAGTTAAGGTCTAAAAAAAGAGTGTCAAAAGAGCGACAGCTGAACAGTAATTCTAGTACAATATATATGGGCTTTCAATGTGCATGAAATAATCACCTTTATATACAAATTCTACAGACATGGAAAGCATCGCAGCAAGCCAATAATTGTGTTCAGATCAATACTAAACATTCCGATATATTAGATCTTGATAGAATCCAGCACCATTGATACGCTATCGATGGATGGACTCTTCATTGAGCATATAACTTATTATTAGTATCCAAAGTGTACTCCAAGATGATATAAAACTTATGCGCACAAATGAAAAATGTAGCTTATGATTACAAAAGTGTAGATGATAGTATACAGTACCTGAATGAGTGTGGAGCCAAACACCATCTTGGAGTATCCCGCCAGCTGACTCCATTTTCCTTGCGGGCATCATGCCGAGCTCACGGGTTTGAGCAAAGTAGCGAGAGACGAGCCTAGTGGTAGTGCGAGTGGGGAAGAAGGAGGGCTGGGGTTTTCTGTAGGGGCGAGGAAGAAGAGGAGCAGGCGTTTTTTGTACGAGTGAGGAAGGTTAGCAGGGGTTTCTGCACGAGTGAGGAAGATGGGGAGCTGAGGGAATTGGTGGGGGGGAAGCGGGAGAGTCTAGCGAGCTGCAGTAAGTGGAGGCGAGGAGGAAAGAGGGTTTTTATGGGATCGCCCCTCTTCAAGAAATATGGGCATTTCCTCGCAAAAAACAAAAACAAATGGGATTTAAGATGGATAGGCTTTTGTATCGGCCTAGTTGGTTGCCTGTGTTTCATACTGGACGGCCTTAACACTAGAGGCAGCCCATTAGAGACACTCTCCAGCTCTCCAGCTTATTACCCATTCGAAAGAAGAAAAAAAGAGACGCCCTCCAGCTTATGGCTCCACATCGGTAACATTTTTCAACTTAAAAAAAAGTTATGGCTCCTTCTCGGTCCCGCTTGGCGTCCACCAAATTAGAGGATACGGTACTGCATGCAGACACTCACATTGGTCGTAGCGCGGCAAAATGAGGGGTCAAATAACAACCAACAATATAGATTGTAAAGGTTGACACGCTAGTCAACATTCACACTAAACTAAGCTTCACAAGATACGGGATGCACACTAGCTAACATTCAAAAGCACTTAAGTTCAGCATGTTTATGCATATAAATGATTCACAAGACTATAACCAAGACAAAGTTGTGAAAAGGTGTAGAAATAAAGAAAAAATGATCGATGCTTCTCTGAGCAAAGGGCCTCCTTACGCACGCATTACTTTCCTGGGCATGCTTCTTTCCGCTCAATGTTGCGTGCACTTTGAGCATGTTGGCAACTCCACAACTAGCTTGATGGCTCATCTTGCAATAGATGCTGACACATTGCAGCAAACAGAGGAGGCAATAGAGATCACACAACATCAGACCATTTTGTGCAGTTCCGCTGAAATCATCTTCATTGTCGTGAATGTGAACAGATAGGAAAGCAATAGATGTACTTAAACGGTGTCGCAAAACAGTAGCACATATCAATAGCTCGGCAAGACAAAACAGGATCATCTGACGAAGGGGATACTGACCCACGTGAGGAAGATTATGCATAATTTTATAGGTGGTTAGTTGATTTCCACCTTGTGATCTCCTATGATGGCACGGAGGAAATTCTATGCAATCGATGAGTGCAATTCCTTCCGTGTGGCTCTAGAAAATTTGTCCGACTAACCCCAATATCTTTTTGTGCAGTTCCACTAAAATAATGCACCGTTGTTTGCATGACCTCTATGCACCGGCCAGGCCATCAATGACTCGGTCTCTTTTATGTTACGTTGACGGCACGGCTGCAGTGCTTGTTTGGTCCTCCACACATGACAGGCTCCTTCCACACTGCAATCAGCAAGTCAACGCATGAATTAGCTTATTTCATCTTGCGTTAGTCATTCTACCTAGCTACGAATGTAAGAATACCTGGAGCACCGTGAGGTCAGCTGATAGCAGGTACCACTAAAATTGAGGTTTCTGCTTCCGTTTGCACAAATAGACACCATATGGAGATAGACAGCACTGTTTGCACAAATATGTAATAGGGTTATTTAAGAAGTGTCATTTTTTTGCAGCGGCATACGGTTAACAAATGCATCTCATATGTTATCAATGGCATTAAATTGACAGTGTGAAAAAGTGCCATTAACTAAGAAGTGCCATCACATCAAATCAACACTAGCAGTAGATTAACGGGGGCTTACATTAACATGCATAACAATTGCATAATTGCTCTGTGATGACAGATTAAGAGTAGAACTTGATCAGTATGTACGTGCATGGTTAACATGAATGATCATTCTAATAGAAGGTGATATGGAAAGGAGAAACACATCGTCATGTCAACAATTGTGCAATTAAATTTGTGTAGTTCCACAGAGATGCAGCTATGTTACCGGTGTCATATTTTAGTGTAACGGCCCAAAACACTCTTTATGAGAAATAAAGCAAGACAGAAGCATTTCATAAAATGGTGGTGGCATTGATTCAGTTTATCAATGGCAATAGATTAACAATAGCATTACTTAACAATGACATCACATTAATAGTGGCATTGTTTCATTTCACCTGTGATGTTAGATTAACAGCAGGAGTAAGGGCATAGGGACAGGGGAGGCACAAGCACATTTTACATCCACCGAGGCATAAAGTGGTGAGGCAGAGGTGTTGCCGAGAGTGGCCAACATGCAAAGCATGTCTGGATTTGTGCCTTTTTCGTTCTCGTCAGTGACCTTTGCTATGTGACCACAGGAAATCTAGACGTGCTCATTCTCGGTTGCATTGTCGACCCAACACACGCCCACTTTCTGTCCTTTTTCGACCAAGAAACCGGTCAGGCCAGCATCTTACTAGTACTACGCCCCAACCCCACTTTATTTCCCTTTCCAACCAAGATATCGGTTGGTTAGCCAGTATCTGTAGTACCTTTTCTCCTCTAATAGTAAAAATTTAAGTCGTGTTCGAGTGTTCGACAAGCCGCCGAAGCTAGCTACATGGGGAGCTTTGTAACACTAGAAGAATATTGACATGCAGGATGCAGCGATGTGGGGAGCAATCCTAACTTGATGAAAAAAGGATGCAACGACATGGGGAGCAATCCTAACTTGATGAAAAAAAGGATGCAACGACATGGGGAGCTGGGCCAATAGAACAAGGCCGATTCTAAAAGAAGTTATACCTTCAGTTGGCGGGATGTGGCGAGGCAGGTGGCAGGATCTGCCGACACGACCGCGGGGAGCAAGGGTGCGGAGGACTGTAACACCCCAAAAATTTAACCACATTTTTATTAAGTATAATTTGGCCAGAAATAAAATTTTGATTTATAACAGGTCCTTTAATAATTTTAGAGCCTTTTCTGTTTCTGACTTTCAAAATTCTTCCCTCCTTATAAAATCTTTGGAAATAATATTTTGGGCTTTGGTAGTTTTCCTAAACCATTTCTTTTATACTTTAATAACAGTAGGAATTATTTTCATAATAAAATTTCCCCAAAACATTCTTCCTGGATTTTCAAAAAAAAATCTTTTCTTTAAAATGAAATTCTTGAAAACCATTTTGATCTTATTTTCTCTCTTCTGTTTTGAAAAATATTTCAAATTTTAGTTGGGTTCCAAATCTTCTTAAATGGTTCTGTTTGGATTGATGGTATTATTTGGAAAATTATTTTTGGAGGTTCAAAAACTTTTCTTTTTAGAAGAATTTTGAATAGTTGGGAATTTTTCAAGGGATGGCCTTTTCATTCCTTCTAGCACTTCCAAAATTCACTCAATAATTTTTCTACCACTCCTAAATATTCCCCAAGCCAATCTCACATTTCTAGGACAGTATCCAACTCTCTCGCATCCCACAAAAATATTTTTCATATTTTAAATAAATTCCAAAGTTGGAATTTACAATATTCATGGTTTCTTTGAGTTACAAAGGAACTATAAATTCTACAACTCTTCTGCCTCCACCAAAATTATCCAAGCAACTAGATGGTACCTACAGCCCATTTCACCAAAAACTTTGGTTGCCACAGTTCAAAATTTTCAAAATTCAGTCAATTCAAATTTGGACCAGAAACAATCTTTTTGATACAAACCCAATTTTTATAGCTCCAAAAATTCTGAAACTTTGCCAGACCCTATTTTATGCATCAACAACTCACCACAAAAATTTCCAAAAATTCCTAAAATGCATAGCACCCTCTGCCATTCTGTCATACACCTAGCATGCACACTGTTCATCACTAGCAAAAATTCAATTAACTGAATTTGGTCGGTGGCAGAGGCGATCGACGCCGTGCTCTTCACTCCATCGCCCTCCCTCTCCTCCACGCCTCCCATCCTCTTAAATGGGCCACCGCAAGACCCCACTGGTCAGTGGCCACCGCCGACAAAATAGTAGCTCGCCGGTGCAACTACCTCTGTCCTCGGCTACGGCAAGCCGAGCGGATCGCCACGGCGCCGCCCTCTTCACTCCCTCAGCTGCCCCCGCCACCTACTACTCTTCCATGCGGCGTCACCTCCGCACCCTCTCCATGTCGACCGCACCGTCCAAGCCATTCTGGACCCCACTAGCAGTCGCCGGAGACAGATGTCGCCGCCGCACCCGTAAGCGAGCATCCCCACGGATAAGGCCGCAGAGCTCGCGTCCGCCCGCACTGAAGCTTCCGGAGAGCTCCCTCGACCTCCTTGACCACGTTCTTAACCTGCCCGCCGCCCTAACCTAACTTGGTGGCCGGAGTTACTCCGGCATCATCTCCAAGCCACGGCCATGCCCGGAATCGCCTATAAATAGAACTCTCGAGCTCTATTCTCTACACCCATCATCTCCACTGCCTCCCAATCGCCCCTACGCCACTCACCTGACCTCCAGGAGGTCTTCTTCCTCCTCTCCGGTCACCGCTCTGGCGCCTCTGTCCCCGACCAGTCCATCACCCACACTCCACCTCCACCGCTAAAACTCCACTAGAAGCTCTCTCGTGCACGCACTCATCGATCCCCGTCTACAATTTGACGCAAGAAGCTCTCTCCGGCGAGTCCCGAAACCACCCAAACCACCGTCCGCCACAGTCGACCTCACCTGCGTTCTGTTGATCTCCGGCGACCTCCACCACCACTCATCGATGTGGTAGTCCACCCTGATCAAGCTCCGACCACCGCCGCTCGCCAAAAAGCCAGCGATCACTGCCGATGATCGTCGCTTCTTCCCTGTACTGCGCGCGGGCGCGTGTAGGTTTAAACCTAACGGGTGGACCCCGCCCGTCAGTGTCCTCTCTCTTTTTTTCTGTTTCAAAAATGAAAGCGTATTTAGCTTCTTACGCTTCCTGCGCTGGAAGGCGCACTTTGTTCCGAAGCGTTTTCCTTTTAAACGCATAGGGACTGGATTTTTGCAGAAAAATACCTGGATTTGAAAGTTGAATAACTTTTAAACCACAAGTCCAAATGGGTTGATTCTTTTTTGTAAATCCTTATTTTTCTCTCTAGTTTTTTTAATATTTATTTCAAAATATTTTGAGACAATTTTTTGTACTGTTGCCAAAAAATTTAATTTGAGCTCGAATTCAAATTTTTTCAGAAAAAGAAGAGGGGAACTTTGCCGGGAATTTCAAAGGGTTTTCCCCTGACTACTTTGGACAAGGCAAGCATTTTGAGCTTGGGATATGGTGATTGCATTTGCATTGCATGGTTGCATCGGTTTGGAGTTGCACCATATTTGTAGTATATCACAAATGCATGCATGCATGGTCATATCATTTCTTGCTCATGGCTTGCACTTCACTCAAGCTCAAGAATCTCTCTAACTTGGTTAAAGGCTGAGAAAATTCAGGAGCGTGTCTCCTGTCCTGGACGTGCTGGTGGGCACGGGCCTTGTTTTGACATGGTGGTGTCCCGTATACATATGCAGGTGATAATAAGTAACAACTCCTGAGTCGGCCTAGATCGAGACTTGTTCCGTTACACCTAGCTGGATACCGTGCTGCCACGGGTCCTTTCGCAAGGAAGGTACGGCTTAGTAAGTTGTTAACCCCTGTCCGGGTACACACCACATAGAGGGCCACAATGAGGGTTTCCATGGCCATGGACTAAATCCTGTCATCGGGTCAGGGGGCCTGGGTTTTACCGGTTGTATCCGAGAGGGGGGCACCCCTTGTAATCCGCGCGTATAAATAGTGATCCCATGCTAGTCGAGATGATGGTCTCCCCGACATAGAGTGGGGGCTTTGGGTGATTCCTGGCATCTGAACGGTTAATCTGGTGTGTGCTAGTCAGGCGTGTTTTCAACCGAAAGACCGTAATGGGAATTAGACAGTGTCATGGTACTGACTAAAGAAACCCCATACATCTGGGTAAAGAGTACACCCTCTGCAAAGTTATATCTATTCGAGTAGCCATGTCCACGGTCAAGGGCGTTAGCTGGGTGGGTCAAGTGTCGGTCTACGGAGGAAATAATTAAAATATGCCTGAAATATTTTGTAGGATAATTATTGACACCCTGATGCTACCATGAATATTTTGCTATGCATATTAATATTATTGTGGTTATGCATATTATTGTGGACTAACTCATTTCTCTTATTTTATTTTCCTGAGTGTCTCAGGGGCTGGCTAGACTACCCCGGGCATTCAGTTTTATTTTCAAGATGTGACGCCCGGATAATTACGCTACAATAATCCTCTACTAATGATGCCACATCACCTCGGTTACTGTTATTAGTCTCGCGTTAGTTCAAAACCGATTCGAAAATTCAAATTTAAAAATAAAGTCAAACTAGAAAAGTTTTCAAACATTAAAACTAAAAAGTACAAAGGGTGACAAATAAATCATAAGTAATTCTGGTGAAGAAATCACACTTTTATAAAGTGTTTAAAAACTCTAAAATGAACAAAACAGTAGCAAAAACAATTATTTAAAAGCTTTTAAAATAATAAACAATTACAAACTATTTTATTTTATGTGCCAAGTTAATTGTGGTAGTGGCATATTTGTTAATGCTATTTTAGGTGCAACTTATGTATTTTATAAAACTAAGGTATTTAAAATATAAAATAAAAACAGTGAAGAAGAAGAAGAAAAAAAAGACCCTTGGCCATCTGGGCCAGACGGCCCAGCCGGCCAGCCCACTAACCAGGCCGGCCCAACCCCTCACTCCTCATAACCCCCCACTACCGAAACACTAACCCCCTTGACCGCACCACTTCCCCCCACTCCCTCGTTCTCTCCCCCCTTTCCCGATCCGATCTGGATTGGGAAATCGTCGCCCCTCGCCACTGTATCGATGACACTGTCGCCGTGCTCTACACCACCTCGCAGCCTGTCTTCGTCCTCCGCCTCGACCACATCCCTGACCTCCTCCCCGACCGGCTTCCTCGAGCCTCGACGACCGAACACCTGCAGCCGCTGGTGAGGCCGTCGGCCTCCGCCTCAACTTTTCCCTTCCCCTGTCCAGAACGTCACCGCACCGTCCTCGCCCTCCCTGTGTTGCCTCACCGCACGCGCAAGGCGCCCGCGCGCCCGACGCCATGCCCATCCAGCCATGGCCGCGCCCACGCTCGTCACGAGCTCCTGCTCGCCCGCGCGTCATACCCGCGCCCCTGCTCCTCCCCGGACCTCCAGCGCCACGGCCTCTTCTTCCTTCCGCGGCGCCGTCCTCTGCCGGCCTCACCCGCTCTTGGCCTCCCTCGCCTCCTGTCGCAGTCTCGCCCCGCGGCCATGCCACGACACCTCCCTTCGCTTCCCTTGCTCCCTGCAGCCCTGGCGCCGCTCTGCCCCGCCACTGCCACGCCACCGCGGCTCCCTTCGCTCCGGCCGGCCTCGCCTGGCCTCGCCGTGCCGCCCCGCTCTGGCCACGACCGCCGGCGCCGGGCCACGCGTCGGCACCCTTCGCCCGCTGGCCGCAGCGCCCTGTCGGGTGGGCTGGCACCCGTCGCTCGGCTCCGTGCGGTGCCCGAGAACCACGCCCGTTTGCCCGCTATGGCCTCTGGCCAATGACAGCCGGGGCCCACCCCGCTGAACGTTTAAAAAAAACATATATATATTTATAGAAATAAATAAATAATAATTAAAATAATTAATTAGTTAATTAATTGAATAAATTAACTTAATTAACTCTATTTAGTTAACCTAATTAGCTAATTAACTAATTAATTATGTTAGTTAAACTGTGACTATGTCAAATGGGACCCACGCATCAGTTGACCCAGTCAGCGGTCAATGTTGACCACTGACATCATGCTGACACATTATATATTTTGAATTAAAATAATTTCAGAAAATGATTTAAAACTTTGGAAAACATATTAATTAATCCGTAACTCGGATGAAAATACTTTGTACATGAAAGTTGCTCAGAACAACGAGACGAATCCGAATATGCAGTCAGTTCGTTCACTACATGTCCCTAGCATAGCGAACCTACAACTGTCCCACTCCGTTTCACCTGTCCAAAAATGCCAAACACCGGGAATACTTTCCCGGATGCTTTTCCCCCTTCGCCAGTAGCACCTAGTACCACGTTAGGGCACCTCTAGCATCTCTTAATGTCATGTCATGCATCATCATGCATCTGTTTGCATTGTATTCATTGTTTCTTCCCCCTCTTCTCTCCGGTAGACTACGAGACTGACGCCGCTGCTGCCCCGATTGACTACGGTGTTGACGACCCCTCCTTCTTGACCGAGCTTCCAGGCAAGCAAACCCCCCTTGTTCATCCCGATATCGCCTACTCTCTCCCTCTACTGCTTGCATTAGCGTAGTGTAGCTGTTACTACTTTCGAATGAACCTATTCTGATGCATAGCCTATCCTTGTTGCTACTGTTGTTGATACCTTACCTGCAATCCCATATGCTTAGTATAGGTTGCTAGTTTATCATCAGTGGCCCTACATACTTGTCCGTCTGCCATGCTATACTATTGGGGCGTGATCACTCGGGAGGTGATCACGGGTATATACTATATACTATCACACTACTTATGTTACTGTTCGGAAGTGGGGGCTGAAGGGGTAGGTGGCTCCATCCAGGTTGTGATGGGCCTGAGTTCCCGACAGCCCCCACGTGATTCTTTGTGGCGGAGGGACAGGGCAGGTTGTTACAACCTAGGAGACATGTGGGCCTGGTCCCTGGTCGGCGTCTGCGGATACTTCAAATAACATGCTTAACGAGATCTTGGTATTTGATCTGAGTCTGTCTATGAGCCTATACGCACTAACCAACTACGCGGGAACAGTTATGGGCTCTCGGCGTCGTGGTATCTGCCGAAGCCTTCTTGACGTCAGCGGTTGAGCGGCACGCACCGGATTGGACTGGAACACCTGCGCTTGAATTAAGGGGGCTAGGTATGCTTCCGGCCGCGTTCGCAACGTGCAGGTGTGCAATGGGTGATGGGCCCAGACCCCTGCGCGCTTAGGATTTAGACCGGCGTGCTGACCTCTCTGTTGAGTGATGAGGACATCAATACCATTGTTACACCCACAGCCCCTGCTGCTATACATACTGGACCAATTACTACAGCTCGCGCACGCCAATTAAATTATCAGGTACTTTCGTTTCTTAATGTTCATGAGAATATGATGCTGCCTAAATTGGATACATTTGTTTTGCTTACAAATGAAGGGCCTAGCTTGGACAAGAAAGAGGAACCTTGGAGCAAGTTCAAGCATGGAGATGATGGCATGTGCAAGGGGAACAAGAACGGAGTTACAAGTGATGATTTCAGGACTTTGAAGCCACCATAATGAGTGCAGGAAGCCTTGGACAAAATATACAAGATGCCACTTCATAAATTTCGTCCAGAGGCTATTATAGGTGTTGCGTCACCTTATTATTGGGCCAGGCCCATGTAATTTCGAAATACTTGAGTATAGGCTATTTTTAGAGTCTGTATGTGTGGGGAAACAAGAGATAGGGTTGGTTTCGGACCCCTCCTTCATGGGCCACGAAATCCCCTCCTCTTCCTCCATATATACAGCCCTTAGGGCACCGTTTAGATTTTGGGTTTTGTTTAGATTAAAAGTTCGCCATAGCTACAACTTCCCGTACTTCGTTTGTGTTCAACGACCAGACCAAGACGTCACAGAACCCCACCTTGATCAATAAAGCTTTCATCTTCTATTTGCAATATCCAGATTGGAAATCTTAGTTTCTTGCTTGTTCTTCGTTTGCTTGCAGGAAATAGATCCTTGTGGTCAGGTTGATCATGCTCCGGCGTGGTCAATGACCTCTTGGAGTTGGTTTAGCGATTGCTAAGGCGCGACGTCCTCGCACGTTCGTAGTCGGATCGTCAAAGTCTACTCCACCAAAACCGATAGCCTCCATCTCATCGAAAGACGGGACACCTCTGCCTCTATCATTGAGCCTAGGTAGGGCTGCGACGTGTTGATTGCCGAGGCCTGGCCAGAGTAATCAAGCGTGTTGGGCAATGTGGTGCACCCCTGTAGGGAAGTTTATCTATTCGAATATCCATGTCCCTCGGTAAAAGGATGAACCAGAGTTGTATTCCGACCTCATGACAACTAGAACCAGATACTTAATAAAACACACCCCTTACAAGTTCCAGATATAACCCGGTGATCGCTCTTCCACAGGGCGACGAGGGGAGGATCGCTGGGTAGGATTATGCTGTGCGATGTTACTTGATGCTTCACTTGCTACTCTCTTCTACATGCTTCAAGATGGAGGCTGCCAGAAGCATAGTCTTCGATAGGCCTAGCTATCCCCCTCTTATTCTGGCATTCTGCAGTTCAGTCCACAGATACTACCCATTTCATTGATATCAATGCTTTTTTAGTCTAGATCCTTGCTTCCGAGTAGTTTGGATGAGTACTCACGATTGCTTTGCTCCCCCTTTTCCTTTCTTCTCGGTTGCCGCAACCAGATGCTGGAGCCTCGGAGCCAGACGCCACCTTCGACGACTCCTACTACACCGAGGGTGCCTACTACTACGTGCAGACGGCTGACGACCAGGAGTAGTTAGGAGGATCCCAGGCAGGAGGCCTTGCCTTTTCAATCGTTGCTAATTTCTGCTAGCCTTCTTAAGGCAAACTTGTTTAACTTATGTCTGTACTCAGATATTGTTGCTTCCGCTGACTATTGTGCTTTCTAGCTTATGTATTCGAGCCCTTGAGGCCCTTGGCTTGTAATATGAAGCTTGAATGATTTTAATTTGTGTCTAGAGTTGTGTTGTGATATCTTCCCGTGAGTCCCTGATCTTGTTCATACACATTTGCGTGCATGATTAGTGTACGGTCAAATCGGGGGCGTCACAAGTTGGTATCAGAGCCGACTGCCTATAGGTATCCCCCTTCCAAACTCCTTGGCCGAAGTCGAGTCTAGTCACAGAAAAACTTTTACTAACATGGCTATGTGTCTTACGGGCCCACGTCGCCGTTGGGTGGTATTAGGATCTTTTATTCCTCGTCTATACTCTGGGACTCTGATCTCTCTTCTATTTGGGTTAAATGATTTTACTAATTCTGACTCTAGGTTCTCGTAACTACTTCCTCCCGGAGAGTCCCTTATTACAGATGATCGCCTGCTGCACCAGAAGATTCCGAAGATACTTTATGATGTTTTCTCGAGAACTTGTGCTCATCGCTTTTGCGATTCCCTTCCACCGACAACCCCTATGGATAACGACATACAACTATCTTTCATACAATCATTCCTCGTTGATCTTGTTATTACAAGATACCTCAAATTTCTCTCTACTGTTCCGAGAATACTTTGTGCCTACTGCCTTGCCGTTCTTTACCGCATGGAAACCCCTACGGATAATTTCTCGCACTTATCGAGTATCCGCTCATCCCCAGTTGATTCATGTATTTCACAAAAGTCTTCGAAATACCATTCGATCTTCCGAAAATCCTCAACAGCCTATTGCTCTTGAAATTCTTGCTTGCTTGTGTTACGGTTAATCCCATAAGTCTCGTAATCTTATTGGCATCCCTTGTCATTTTCATTTTGAGTCTGTTGATTCAATATGTTGCGAATGCTTGCAATCCTCAATCAGATCCTAGAATTCATCCTTCCGGCTCAGACGCCATATTAAACATAAGCTGGATCTCGACAAATCAAATTGATGTCGATTGTACCCCTAAGTCTATTCAACTTATCCATCCTTTATCAGAGTGTTTTGTTCTGATCCCTTGATTTGGAAAATCATAATTCCTTTGCTTTTGAGCTTTGAATTAGTTAGTTGTTTCTATAATCCAATGCCTTTGCATTGTTTCTTCCTTTGGTTGTGTGCCGATGCTCACCTCAGCTCCGGTATGGACCACCGGATCCTTTGTTGGATTTTATCCGACAGCGTCCTTCGTATTAAATCACTTTGGAATTCTTTCCATAATACATAATGCCATTGGTAAATCCAATTCTCTGATTTGGCCAACCATGCTCTGCTTTCGAGCTGGTGATATTTACTCTTGAAGCTTGTGGTATATGTTTCTAAGATACCCCGATGGGTTGAACCTATGCCTTCCTTATTCTTTGTGAACCCGAAAAGTTTACACTAGTCATACCATTCTGGTGTTTTACCAGGTAATTTTCTGCTCTACAACTTCTTCGAAGACGAGAAGTAAATGAAAGGCTAGACATTGAAGAAGTGGGAGTCGACCTTGAACTTTGTGTTCATGCCCATGGACACGATGTAGATCCTATCATGGAAGCTTCTCTTAAATTAATTATACCCTTGATATAAGTTTATCTTATATCTGGGATCTGATCTTTTGCAATCATGGTTCCGGCCACATTGATATTATTTGATTCCTTTTCTCGGACAAGTTAAAGTACTTGTCTTCTGTAGATCAATACACATGTGCAACCTTTATTCTGTCCTACCTTCGAGTTTTACCTCTGTTATCTCGAGAATAACACCGAACTACATAACTGCTTATGAGTTCTTCATCAACTATTAGTTCTCGCCGATTCCAAATTTTCCCAGGTTCGGAGTGGTAGTCGCTCGGGGACACCCATAACTAAATCGAGTCCGTTCTACGGTTCAACTACTCTTGGTAATCTTTATTATTTGCGAGTTGGACTCGTTGATGTCATTCCCAGCTCATTGGCTACATCATCATCGTCATGTTAAAGCTTAACTGTGCTACCTGGTCCTTATTCCCAGAGCACAACTTTCGATGATGAGCTAAGCTTACATCGATCTTCCTTGTCTTATCATTTCACCTCGAACAGCAAGCTTGATTTCGAGTTTGTGTCATATCCGTGGTTCCAATAAACCTTTGCTTCACCATTGCTTTTGCTTGTTGTCGTCGTTGTTCGATTGCTTCTTCGTGAAGCCTGTCGACAAAATTTGTCGTGATCATCATAATCAATATTTTGAATCCTTCCAATAGATCAATTGAATTCATGATGAGAAATACCATCCTTGCCTCCTCGATGGCTTGTGTTAACATCGACAACGTTCTTGCACCCCCTCCGACACAGAACTTGTTCTTGTTTTGTGTTGTACCTTGAATTCCTTGCCATCCAGCTTATGATATGTTCTACCTTGGAGTATTACCATCGGTTATGTCGAGAATGTCATGGGAATTTCACCACCTCCTGAGAATTCTTGATATAGTGATACTTCTCACAATCACCATTCTAACATTGATCATGCTACCTAAGCCCATATTTCGGGTGCACCCTTCAACCAATGTTTAATTGTGTGTGTTTTCCTCGAGCATACATCATTATATCATTTGATCTGACAAATGTTGTCTCCATGTTCAAATAATTGTGGAAATCCATCTTGTTGGAAATCTCGATGAATGTTCGCTGAGTCCCTCAGCCACCTCCTCATCCTCTCCTTGGTTTAGTGATGAACTCTTGTTTCGGAACTCGCTTCCATAGTTCATTTCCTGAGAATCTTGCAATGTCATCTCGTCAATTTGAGTAGCACCTTTTTCTTCTTAGGCATCCAGAGTCTGAGGTATCCTAACACCAATCGGATCGGAAGCTCAGTCAGGTATGATGGTTGGAACATATTTCCAAGAGTTATAACATTGGTCTTTATAAGACCCGGTAAAGTGATGTCATGCCTAGCACACCTTGGCAGAGGACCTATTGTTATAGTATCCTTTTTAGCAAGTTTAGCCATTCTTCCATGAGGAAATTGTCAGACTTATTCTATAAGTTGTTCCTGATGGATCCTTTGTGAATCCAAAGTCTAATCTTTACCCAATGACCATGTTAATGCTATCTCGAAGCATGTCTGTGGTACTCCGATTTTCAATAAGAACATTTGAAGCACAATGCTAAATTCTCTTTATCATTTATCCTAACACCGTTGTATGGGTATTATCATGAAATTCCTCCCCCTTACCTCAATGGTTTTCTACTTTCTATCCTGTCATGGATATCATGCTCCGCTTGTCCTTGGGAAGGACATACCCCTGAAATATGTGTGTATACACATTTTCCTTTCCATTGTTCTATTTAAACCTGATAATCACTTTTCCTTTCCATTGGTTTGTTTAACCCTTCTTGTGATCTATATTATATAAGCAGTAATATTTCCCTGCTTATGTAAACACCTCATTGTACCACTCTGTTAGTAAGACCCTGTTACTTTTGTTGATGACATTCCGGTAACCACCGATGGACGAGAACTTTGCCTATTGGTCCGCCTCATTCAACGAGCAGGAAAATGGTTCTCTTCGTCCCTCACCCTTGGTACCAATGTTGTTTCCGACATAATTGCCAGGCTATCCTCTGACATGCCTTGCTTACATTATCATGCAAGACATCATCGCCCTTCCTACTTTTAAACCACATGGTGGGCCCATAACCCACGGTTCCACAGGATCGAAACCTGACTCTCCCGTACCCCCTGTTGCCAAAGTTATTCCTCGCGTTTGATTTTGTATGAAATTCCCGGGCCACCTTCCTAGTGATCTATTCTGGAATCAGACGCAATACTTGTTCTCGTTGCTCTGGACCCCTTTCACACTTTGTTTCAGAGGTCGAACGATTATCTATCCATTTGAAACTTCTTATTGTACCTTCTTACTTTCCTATCGACGTGTTTTATTGGTTCAACTCAAGAGATAATCATGTGCTCATTCATGGGATAACCCCTAGATGATTAACCCTTATAGCATCCTATCATTGTCAAGCTGCCCCTTACCTATTCGTAAGTGCGATCAAGACCGCGAAGAAAGGATGACGACTTCATCATGATGACCTGAAGCGGAGGAATGAAGAAATCAATGTAATGGATCGATCTGGTTAGTGGCCGGGCCACGTGCCGGCCCCCTTCGCCCGCTGGCCGCAGCGCCCTGTCGGGCGGGCTGGCGCCCGTCGCCCGGCTCCGCGCGGCACCCGAGAACCGCACCCGTTCGCCCGCTATGGCCTCTGGCCAATGACAGCCGGGGCCCACCCCGCTGAACGTTTAAAAAAATATATATATTTATAGAAATAAATAAATAATAATTAAAATAATTAATTAGTTAATTAATTGAATAAATTAACTCTATTTAGTTAACCTAATTAGCTAATTAACTAATTAATTATGTTAGTTAAACTGTGACTATGTCAAACGGGACTCACGCGTCAGTTGCCCCAGTCAATGGTCAATGTTGACCGCTGATGTCATGCTAACATCATGCTGACACATTATATATTTTGAATTAAAATAATTTCAGAAAATGATTTAAAACTTTGTACATGAAAGTTGCTCAAACCGACGAGACGAATCCGAATACGCAGTCCGTTAGTTCACCACACGTCCCTAGCATGGCAAACCTGCAACCGTCCCCCTCCGTTTCACCTGTCCGAAAATGCCAAACACCGGGAATACTTTCCCGGATGCTTTTCCCCCTTCGCCAGTAGCACCTAGTACCGCATTAAGGCACCTCGAGCATCGCTTAATGTCATGGCATGCATCGTCATGCATCTATTTGCATTGTATTCATTGTTTCTTCCCCCTCTTCTCTCCGGTAGACTACAAGACTGACGCCGTTGTTTCCCCGATCGACTACGGTGTTGACGACCCCTCCTTCTTGACCGAGCTTCCAGGCAAGCAAACCCCCCTTGTTCAAACCGATATCGCCTACTCTCTCCCTCTACTGCTTTCATTAGCGTAGTGTAGCTGTTACTGCTTTCGAATGAACCTATTATAATGCATAGCCTGTCCTTGTTGCTACTGTTGTTGATACCTTACCTGCAATCCCATATGCTTAGTATCGGTTGCTAGTTTATCATCAGTGGCCCTACATACTTGTCCGTCTGCCATGCTATACTACTGGGCCGTGATCACTCGGGAGGTGATCATGCGTATATACTATATACTATCACACTACTTATGTTACTGTTTGGAAGTGGGGGCTAAAGGGGCAGGTGGCTCCATCCAGGTTGTGATGGGCCTGAGTTCCCGACAGCCCCCGCTTGATTCTTTGTGGCGGAGCGACAGGGTAGGTTGTGAACACCTAGGAGACAGGTGGGCCTGGTCCTTGGTCGGCGTCCGCGGATACTTCAAATAACACGCTTAACGAGATCTTGGTATTTGATCTGAGTCTGGCTACGAGCCTATACGCACTTACCAACTACGCAGGAACAGTTATGGGCTCTCAGCGTCGTGGTATTAGCCGAAGCCTTCTTGACGTCAGCGGTTGAGCGGCGCGCGCCGGATTGGACTGGAACGCCTGCACTTGTATTAAGGGGGCTAGGACTACTTCCGACCATGTTCGCAACATGCAGGTGTGCAATGGGCGATGGGCCCAGACCCTGCACGCTTAGGATTTAGACCGGCGTGCTGACCTCTCTGTTGAGCCTAGGTAGGGTTGCGACGTGTTGATCTTCCGAGGCCGGGCATGACCCTGGAAAGTGTGTCCGACCAGAGTAATCAAGCGTGTTGGGCAATGTGGTGCACCCCTGCAGGGAAGTTTATCTATTCGAATAGCCGTGTCCCTCGGTAAATGGACGACCCAGAGTTGTATTCTGACCTCATGATAACTAGAACCGGATACTTAATAAAACACACCCCTTACAAGTTCCAGATATAACCCGGTGATCGCTCTTCCACAGGGCGACGAGGGGAGGATCACCGGGTAGGATTATGCTGTGCGATATTACTTGATGCTGCACTTGCTACTCTCTTCTACATGCTTCAAGATGGAGGCTGCCAGAAGCGTAGTCTTCGATAGGCCTAGCTATCCCCCTCTTATTCTGGCATTCTGCTGTTCAGTCCACAGATACTACCCATTTCATTGATACCAATGCATATGTAGTGTAGATTCTTGCTTGCGAGTACTTTGGATGAGTACTCACAGTTGCTTTGCTCCCCCTTTTCCCCCCTTTTCCTTTCTTCTTAGTTGCCGCAACCAGATGCTGGAGCCCCGGAGCCAGACGCCACCTTCGACGACTCCTACTACACCGAGGGTGCCTCCTACTACGTGCAGACCGCCGATGACCAGGAGTAGTTAGGAGGATCCCAGGCAGTAGGCCTTGCCTTTCCGATCGTTGCTAATTTGTGCTAGCCTTCTTAAGGCAAACTTGTTTAACTTATGTCTGTACTCAGGTATTGTTGCTTCCGCTGACTATTGTGCTTTCTAGCTTATGTATTCGAGCCCTCGTGGCCCCTGGCTTGTAATATGAAGCTTGAATGATTTTAATTTGTGTCTAGAGTTGTGTTGTGATATCTTCCCGTGAGTCCCTGATCTTGGTCGTACACATTTGCGTGCATGATTAGTGTACCTTCAAATCGGGGGCGTCACACAAGACCTCTTCATGGCATCCCTCGAGTTCACAGGCGGTCTATCACACCACTACTCTTGTGGATACCCGATTGGCATTTCTTTTCAAGACCGACTGTGGCGTCACTTTGACACCCGACTGGCATTTCTTTTCAAGACCTCTTGTGGCATCGCTTGGATTCTCGGGCGGTCCTGTCTCGCCCGATTTTCCTTTTAGACACCCGTTTGGCATTTTTTTTCAAGACCTTTCGTGGCGTCGCTTGAGTTTTCGGGCGGTCCTGTCTTGCCCGATTCTCTTTTAGACACCCGGTTGGCATTTTCTCTTATTTTCTGAATGTCACCTGGGCTGGCTAGACTACCCGTGACATTCGTTAGCTTCTATTATTATTAAGCTTGATTATGACTGACATGCTGTATTTACTTCCATATCATTTTGTTATATTCATGCCAATGTCTAAGATTTTAGTCAGCATGGGCATTTAGTAGGATCCAACATGAGCATATGCATTCGTTATATCTTTTGTTCATTATGTTTGCGAGTACATTCAAACATACTCACAGGCTTGTCCCTGGCTATTGTCTTGGCCAAATCATGTTTCAGAGAGGAGCACCATGAAACGCCCGCAACCTAGGAATTGGAGATAGCAGCCACGCGAGATAGGAGTTATCCAGGTCAGCTGTTCCTGTGGGAATGGAGTCCCATCAGCGTTCGAGATCCACGAGTTGCTTCCGTCATCCAGCAGTAGAGATCCCTGTTATATTCATTGGACCTTTATGGTCTTGTACTCAATTTCTTGTAATTGCCTGGAATTCTATATCAAGAAGGTGTCCAGTAGCAACAGTAATCCTTGGGCTGTTTAAGACATGAGGGTCATTTGCTGGGATTCAATGTCCCGGTAAATCCGTCCCCGGGAGACTTGGTATCAGAGCCAGGCTGACCATTCGCTAATCCTTTCTTAGCCTGGTCGCTATCTCTAGTTTTCCACACCATTCACAGCCTTTCCTGTCCACAGTCAAGTCCATCCTATCTGATAACCGCACAGTGGCCAGCCGACATCTTTTTGACAATCGGTGCCCAATCTACCAACCTAGCCCATAGGCTGTGTGCCTATGGCCGACACCTAAGTTGTCCCATCCACAAGTGTACGATGGAAGACTCCGCTGGCTTATAAAGGAAGCCTTGCCTCGACTCAGCACATCACAGCCTTCACTCGCAGCCTGGTGTCCAACACCCCAAGATGCCTGGTTCCATCGTCCACAACAAGACCACCGCAGCCGAGCTTGAAGGCTTTGTAGCCATCCTCGCCAATCTCACTCGGCGATCTTTTGGCACGGAAGAGCCCCCAGAATATGTTCTGTACCAAGAGCACATGAGTGATTCCATCCATCACTTCTGGGCTACAGTGCACATATACAGGAGGAGCATCACATCGGAGCGCCCTTACTGGTTCACCGGGAGGACGACCTCCGACGAGCCCCAAGCCATCCAACTTGCAGCCCGAGAGGCTGTAGTTCATCTTCGGCATCTGTCGCCGAGGATTAACTGCCGCTCTTTCTACTACTACCCTAGTCGTGAAAGCTATGGTAGCCCGACCCAAGTCGCCAATGGAGACCATGAGACGGATCCTGCCCTAGAGCATCTGGTGAGCTACCTGAGAGCGCAAGAGGCACTCTTCGATCAGGTCACCCTTGATCTGATTGCCACCCGCAGGACGCTTGCTCTCCTGACCCCGGTGAGAAGTGAAGCTGCACCCGCCACTAACACCCCGATAGTACTGTCTGGGAGACCAATCGAGCCTTCAAGGTCTGCCCCTGTTGCCCACCCGGGCAATGCTTTCGTCTCCCCAGGGGAACTCCGTCGTCTCTTGGAGACTTACTCCAATGGGACTGTGGCCTTGACACCCCGCAAAGGGCACCACCGCTACCCCAACCCTGTAGCTCCCCATCCGACCCCGGCCAGCTCCGACATCGAAGCCCATAGAGAGGGCTTGACATCCACATGATGCGCCAGGCTAGATGTCAACGAAGTGGACTGAGTCCACTAGAGTGGTCATCGAGTCCCCTATAATCCTGTTGCCCTTTAGATCCCACCCTCATGTCGTAGACGACTGTGAGTATGTTTGTTATAGTATCTGGCGCTAGTTTGCGTGATGCAACCTTTGTATTGTATTTTAGGGCGTATGTCATAAGTGCATTGCTATGTTTGCATTCTGCATATGATTGTTTGTTGTGATTTGCATTTAGTTCTTCCGCCCTTAACAAATCTCGAGGACGAGATTTTCTTAAGGGGGGTAGAGTTTGTAACACCCCAAAAATTTAAACACATTTTTATTAAGTAAAATTTGGCCAGAAATAAATTTTTTGATTTATAACAGGTCCTTTAATATTTTGAGGGCCTTTTCTGTTTCTAACTTTCAAAATTCTTCCCTCCATATAGAAATCTTTGGAAATAATATTTTGGGCTTTGGTAGTTTTCCTAAACCATTTCTTTTATACTTAATAATAGTAGCAATTATTTTCACAATAAAATTTCCCCAAAACTTTCTTCCTGGATTTAAAAAAAAAATCTTTTCTTTAAAATGAAATTCTTGAAAACCATTTTGATCTTATTTTCTCTCTTCTGTTTTGAAAACAATTTCAAATTTTAGTTGGGTTCAAAATCTTCTTAAATGATTCTGTTTTGATTGATGGTATTATTTGGAAAATTATTTTTGGAGGATCAAAAACTTCTCTTTTTTGAAGAATTTTGAATAGTTGGGAATTTTCCAAGGGATGGCCTTTTCATTCCTTCTAGCACTTCCAAAATTCACTCAATAATTTTTCTACCTCTCCTAAATTGTCCCCAAGCCAAGCTCACATTTCTACGACAGTATCCAACTCTCTCCCACCCCACAAAAATATTTTTCATATTTTAAATAAATTCCATAGTTGGAATTTACAATATTCATGGTTTCTTTGAGTTACAAAGGAACTATATTTTCTACAACTCTTCTGCCTCCACCAAAATTATCCTAGCAACTAGATGGTACCTACAACCCATTTCACCAAAAACTTTGGTTGGCACAGTTCAAAATTCAGTTAATTCAAATTGGGATAATTGTATTTATACCCTTAGTTGTGTCCCCCTCAACCGAATTGCCCCTAGTTTTTGAAAACACGTGGTCTTGCCCAACCCACTTTGTCGTCTTGTGCTTTTGCCCTTTGACCGTTTGACAGTCACTTTGAAAACTTCATAACTAATTCATACTAAATCAGAAAAATGCAAATAAGATAACAAAATGTTTGGAAAAACATCACCTGTATGTCAATGTCACTTGCATTCATGACAAAAGTGTTGGTAAGTGCCCATCCGAGTTTTAGCTCTTATCATACCACCATGAACAAGAAAATCTAAAAAAATCAGAAAATTCAAGAAAAATTTGGTGGCAAAGAATTGCAAATGTTTTAAGTGCTTGCCAAGTTTCATGAGGGAATGACATTCATGCAAGTCGTGGCAAAAAAAAACAATGAACACTCAAAAATAGATTTTTTTTGCCACGACTTCCACGAATGTCATTCCCTCATGAAACTTGGCAAGCACTTAAAACATTTGCAATTCTTTGCCACCAAATTTTTCTTGAATTTTTCAAAAAAAATTAGATTTTCCTGTTCATGGTGGTATGATAAGAGCTAAAACTCAGATGGGCACTTACCAACACTTTTGTCAGGAATGCAAGTGACATTGACATACAGGTGATGTTTTTCCAATCATTTTGGTATCTTATTTGCATTTTTCTGATTTAGTATGAATTAGTTATGAAGTTTTCAAAGTGACGGTCAAACGGTCAAAGGGCAAATGCACAAGATGACAAAGTGGGTTGGGCAAGACCACGTGTTTTCAAAAACTAGGGGCAATTCGGTTGAGGGGGACACAACTAAGGGTATAAATACAATTATCCCATTCAAATTTGGACCAGAAACAATCTTTTTGATACATACCCAATTTTTATAGCTCCAAAAATTCTGAAACTTTGCCAGACCCTCTTTTATGCATTAACAACTCACCACAAAAATTTCCACAAATTCCTAAAATGCCTAGCACCCTCTGGCATTCTGTCATACACCTAGCATGCACACTGTTCATCACTAGCAAAAATTCAGTTAACTGAATTTGGTCAGTGGCAGAGGCGATCGACGCCATGCTCTTCACTCGATCACCCTCCCTCTCCTCCACGCCTCCCATCCTCTTAAATGGAGCACCGCGGGACACCACTGGTCAGTGGCCGCCGCCGACAGAATAGTAGCCCGCCTGTGCAACTACCTATGTCCTCGGCTGCGGCAAGCCGAGCGGATCGCCACGGCGCCACCCTCTTCACTCCCTCAGCTGCCCCCGCCACCTACTACTCTTCCACGCGGCGTCAGCCCTGCACCGTCTCCACGCCGACCGCACCGTCCAAGCCATTCTGGACCCCACTGGCAGTTGCCGGAGACGGATGTCGCCGCCACACCCGTACGTGAGCATCACCGCGGATAAGGCCGCAGAGCTCGCCTCCGCCCGCACTGAAGCTTTCGGAGAGCTCCCTCGACCTCCTTGACAACGTTCTTAACCTGCCCGCCACCCTAACCTAACTTGGCGGCTGGATTTACTCCGGCATCATCCACAAGCCACGGCCATGCCCGGAATCGCCTATAAATAGAACTCCCGAGTTCCGTTCTCTCCACCCATCATCTCCACTGCCTCCCAATCGCCCCTATGCCACTCACCCGACCTCGAGGAGGTCGTCTTCCTCCTCTCCGATCACCGCTCCGCCACCTCTGTCCCCAACCAGTTCATCACCCACACTCCACCTCCACCGCTAAAACTCCGCCAGAAGCTCTCTCGTGCACCCACTCATCGATCCCCGTCTACAATTTGACGCAGGAAGCTCCCTCCGGTGAGTCCCGAAACCCCCCGAACCATCGTCCACCACCGTCGACCTCACCGGTGTTTTTTTGATCTCCGGCGACCTCCACCACCACTCACCGATGCGGTAGTCCACCCTGATCAAGCTCCGACCACCGCCGCTCGCCAAAACGCTGGCGATCGCCACCGGTGATCGCCGCTTCTTCGCTGTACTCCGCGCGGGCGCGTGCTGGTTTAAACCTGACGGGTGGACCCCGCCAGTCAACGCCCTCTCTCTTTTTTTTCTATTTAAAAAATGAAAGCGTATTTAGCTTCTTACGCTTTCTGCGCTGGAAGGCGCACTTTGTTCTGAAGCATTTTCCTTTTAAACGCACAGGGACTGGATTTTTGCAGAAAAACCCCTGGATTTGAAAGTTGAATAACTTTTAAACCACAAGTCCAAATGAGTTGGTTCTTTTTTGTAAATCCTTATTTTTCTCTCGAGTTTTTTTAATATTTATTTCAAATTATTTTCAGACAAGGTTTTGTACTGTTGCCAAAAAATTTAATTTGAGCTCAAATTCAAATTTTTTCAGAAAAAGAAGAGGGGAACTTTGCCGGGAATTTCGAAGTGTTTTCCCCGACTACTTTGGACAAGGCAAGCATTTTGAATTTGGGATATGGTGATTGCATTTGCATTGCATGGTTGCATCGGTTTGGTGTTGCACCATATTTGTAGTATATCACAAGTGCATTCATGGATGGTCATATTATTTCTTGCTCATGGCTTGCACTTCACTCAAGCTCAAGAATCTCTCTAACTTGGTTAAAGGCTGAGAAAATTCAGGAGCGTGTCTCCTGTCCTGGATGTGCTGGTGGGCACGGGCCTTGTTTTGACACGGTGGTGTCCCGTACACATATGCCGGTGATAATAAGTAACACCTCCTAAGTCGGCCTAGATCGAGTCTTGTTCCGTTACACCTAGCTGGATACCGTGCTGCCACGGGTCCTTCCGCAAGGAAGGTACGGCTTAGTAATTTGTTAACCCCTGTCCGGGTACACACCACATAGAGGGCCATGATGAGGGTTTCCATGGCCATGGACTAAATCCTGTCATCGGGTCATGGGGCATGGGTGTTACCGGTTGTAGCCGAGAGGGGGGCACCCCTTGTAATCCACGCGTATAAATAGTGATCCCATGCTAGTCGAGACGATGGTCTCCCTGACTTAGAGTTTTTCTGGAAAGATGCTTTGGGTGATTCCTGGCATCCGGACGGTTAATCTGGTGTGTGCTGGTCAGGCGTGTTTTCAACCAAAAGACCGTAATGGGAATTAGTCAGTGTCACGGTACTGACTAAAGAAACCCCATACACGTGGGTAAAGAGTACACCCTCTGTAGAGTTATATCTATTCGAATAGCCGTGTCCATGGTCAAGGGCGTTAGCTGGGAGGGTCAAGTGTCGGTCCGGGTGTCGGTCTTCGGAGGAAATAATTAAAATATGCGTGAAATATTTTGCAGGATAATTATTGACACCCTGATGCTACCATGAATATTTTGCTATGCATACTAATATTATTGTGGTTATGCATATTATTGTGGACTAACCCGTTTCTCTTATTTTATTTTCCTAAGTGTCTCAGGGGCAGGCTAGACTATCCCAGGCATTTGGTTTTATTTTCAAGACCTCTTCGTGGCGTCCCTCGAGTTCACAGGCGGTCTATCATGCCACTACTCTTGTGGATACCCGATTGGTATTTATTTTCAAGACCGACTGTGGCGTCACTTTGACACCCCGACTGGCATTTCTTTTCAAGACCTCTCGTGGCGTCGCTTGGATTCTCGGGCGGTCCAGTCTCGCCCGATTCTCCTTTTAGACACCCGTTTGGCATTTCTTTTCAAGACCTTTCGTGGCGTCGCTTGAGTTTTCGGGTGGTCCTGTCTCACCCGATTCTCTTTTAGACACCCGGTTGGCATTTTCTCATATTTTCTGAATGTCACCTGGGCTGGCTAGACTACCCGTGACATTCATTAGCTTCTATTTTTATTAAGCTTGATTATGACTGACATGCTGTATTTACTTTCGTATCATTTTGTTATATTCATGCCATGTCTAAGATTTTAGTCAGCATGGGCATTTAGTAGGATCCAACATGAGCATATGCATTCGTTATATCTTTTGTTCATTATGTTTGCGAGTACATTCAAATGTACTCACAGGCTTGTCCCTGGCTATTGTCTTGGCCAGATCATGTTTCAGAGAGGAGCACCACGAAGCCCCCGCAACCTAGGAATTGGAGATAGCAGCCACGTGAGATAGGAGTTATCCAGGTCAGCTGTTCCTGTGGGAATGGAGTCCCATCAGCGTTGGAGATCCATGGGTTGCTTCCGTCATCCAGCAGTAGAGATCCCTGTTATATTCATTGGACCTTTATGGTCTTGTACTCAGTTTCTTGTAATTGCCTGGAATTCTGTATCAAGAAGGTGTCCACCAGCAACAGTAATCCTGGGGCTAGTGATGACACGAGGGTCATTTACTGGGATTCTATGTCCCGGTAAATCTGGCCCCGACAACGACCTCCCACGCCGGCGCCAGGTCAGAGAAGACGGTGTGCGTCAGGTTCCTCCCTCGCCACCAGCAACCGCGTCAATGTTGCACCTCCTCCCCTACCAGCGGAAGGGATCCGGCCGGATCTGTGACAACCGGTGAGAAGAGAGACAGAGATAGAGGGAGTGGACACCGCCGTCTTGTTTAGATCTGGAGAGGGTGAGAGAGCGATAAGAAGAGAGCAACCCTAGCAAGCAAGTCCTGAAGTGCAGTAGTAATTGTTTTTTCTCTCTGTAGCGATCATTTTAAATTGGAAACACGCGGAGCCCTCTTTTCATTTTAACGTACCAGTAAAAAGAAACTCGATCAATAACCGTGCCACCGCATTTAGGTCGCACTTGGTATGGCTGACAATTGGTGATAGAGGCAAAAGTGTCCCGTCTTTTGATGAGATGGTTGCTATCATTTTTGGTGGAGTAGACTTTGACGATCCGATACGAACGTGCGAGGACATCGCGCCTTAGCAATCGCTAAACCAACTCCGAGAGGTTATTGACAATGTCGGAGCATGATCAACCTAACCACGAGGGTCTATTTCCTGCAAGAAAACGAAGAACAAGCAAGAAACTAAGACTGCAATATAGATATTGCGAATATAAGAGGAAAGCTTTATTGATCACGGTGGGGTTCTATGGCGTCTTGGCCTAGTCATTGAACACAAACAAAGTACGCGAAGTTGCAGCTATGGCGAACTTTAATCTAAACAAAACCCAAAGTCTAAATGACATCCTAAGGGCTGTATATATGGAGGAAGAGGGGGGAATTTCGTGACCCCTTAGAGGAGGGGTCCGGAACCAAACCTAACTCTATTTCCCCGCATATACGGACTCTAAAAATAGCCTATACTGAAGTATTTCAAAATTACATGGGCCTGGCCCAGTAATAAGGTGACGCATCACCTATAATAGCCTCTGGACGAAATTTATGAAGTGACATCTTGTATATTTCTTACAAGCCTTTATGCACTCATTATGATGGCTTCAAAGTCCTAAAATCGTCACTTGTAGCTTCGTTCTTGTTCCCCTTGTGCATGCCGTCATCTCCATGCTTGATCTTGCTCCAATGTTCATCCTTCTTGTCCAAGCTAGACCCTTCATTTGTAAGCAAGACAAATGTCTCCAATTTAGGTAGCATCATATTCTCATGAACATTAGAATCATTACCAAGAAACAAAAGTACCTAGTAATTTAGTTGGCGTGCGCGAGATCTAGTAATTGGTCCAGTATGTATAGTAGCAGGGGCTGTGGGTGTAACAATGGTATTGAATTCCTCATCATTTGGTCGCAAACCCCACATTAAGTGGACAACTAGATGTGTCAAATTGTCACGTTACCTGCCTTTTCGTGTGCAAATGCGCTCCACCGTGAGTGTACCCGCGTGTGTGTGTGAGGGGAGAGTGAAGTCCGATTTATAAACCTTGATGTTGTAGAGCTAGTCAGAAACAAACCCTCACATTTAAATCCCTGAAGTTTGTACCCTGTCCTCTGTAATCCCGGTCATTTTTAACCTTAAGGGCATGTGCGGTTCATGGGGTTTTAACGGGGATTAAGAGGGATTGTGGGGGATTAAATCATGTACAAGCCAAATTCCCCTCCAATCCTCTCCAAACCCCTTGGGAGGAGGTTGAACCGAACAAGGCCTAAGACTAACCATAGTCGGATTAACTTCAAGAGTAACATCGGGTCCAACTCAGCAAATTTGCCTATGTGGCAATTAGTTAATGAGGAGAGTGGAAAATTGAGTAACTTAGCTAGTTACTCATTCTATGAGTAACATCACACATACCAAGATAAAATGAGTCTATAACCTAATGAATGAAACTTTGCATGACACTACACATGTGATGACCACTGGAGTAATCCACTCAGGTTGTACGTCAACATGTTTATACTCTTCATGATTTTTAGTACAAATAGGATGCACATGGCGATGTCATCCTCATACCAGCCACTATTGATGGATGGCCATGTAGCATCGCCGCGCTCACCTGCAACGGAAACCCGAGTTGTGCGTGCAGCAACTACGACTATAATGGAGTATTAGACTAATAAGGCATGTTGTTGGTGCTGCTTCATGAGCTACCAAGCCATCTAGATGAGTGTGCGGTAATGGCCATCACCTGCGGAATGAAGGACGTCATTCTTTCACCGCGTCCTGGCCATCACAATGGTGGTGACGCACTTTGCGGTGTTGTCAGAGACGGAGTCCGTCGTCCCACTCTAGCAATGGTGGTCACCACAAGGGCAAGGTTGCATACCATGGTGGTGATGCCGAGGACCACCGACGGAGAGCGCGAGCATGGACGCATATACGTACGTGGAGAGCACTTGCCCGATGACCTCCAGCAACCCCGACGTCCCATCCCAGCCGCTCTCCCTACTCGTGCATGTATGTTCTACTACTATCTTCCATGTTGAGGCGCACCTACGCCGCCTTCAAGGTGGATTTATACGGCATGCATGGTGGTCCCCACCAAGCAAGCAAGCACATGGCAATTTTCTTTTTTTCGTGTTTTCTACTTTATAAATTATATGTATGGCTAATATTTTGACATGAGCAAGTTACAGCTGGGATGGTTACCATGCACCACGGTCGTTCCTTATACTCATATGTTTCTTGTTTGATGGTTTGAATCCTAATATTGACAATGAGACACTAACCTAGACAGAGATGGTGTGTACGAAAAGTCACGAATGTGTGCGCACACGCGTGCGTGCGTGCGTGAGAGCGGACATGGATGCAGGAGGACGCCATCCAACCATAGCCGCATACTTTTTGAACGAAATTCATGCGAACACGGCCGGATTTCATATAAACATGACATATTTCATTACATTTACGTCAAATAAGTTGTGCTAGTCTGGAGCTAAAGGTAGATTTAATATACCTAATTTAAATGGTCACTGGCCGATCTCTTTGTCCTCCTCCAGCATCCGGCTAAAGGAGAATCGTGCAAGACAACTGCTGTTTACGCCGGCGTCACCTCGGCGGTGGCCTTCATGGGATACAATCGATGGCGGCCTCCTGTGTTCTACTTCTCCTCGATGATGGCGGCGGGCGGCGATGTGCTGGCCGCCACCTCGTCGACATCGGTGGTGGCTTCTTTCTCTGCCTGCATGGCGCGGCTACACGCGCGTCTACGGCGGATGGCACAGTCGCAGGCACTGGAGGCATTGTACGATGCGGCGTCGTCGAGGGCATCGATAATGCCCGTGCCGTCGTGCTCCCCGACACACCGGCGTGGAACAACTCGGCACTCCTCCTCAAGCTGGATTGGAGCGGCCAGCTGTGGAACCACGCGCTGGATTAGGGCGACAACTGGCTCCGTCGGGCTAGGCGAGGTAGGTGGAGCAGCGAACTGTCTGGCTCATAATTGTCGGGCTCGGCGGGCCACCAAAATGGCTTTTATACCGGAGAAATGAACTTCCTGCTCATCGGATGCCATCAAAAGAGTGGAGAAAATGGTGGAAGGAGGAGCTTGGCCGGCGTCTTGCTCCTGAACGGACATGCGGCTGGAGTGGGTTTCTCGGATTCCACGTGGGTTTAAAATGTAGGTGTTTGAATGCGGCGAGGAGGCGGGTACAGCTGGGAGTGCAGTGGGTGGCGCCCTTGTCCGGCGCGCCGCTTCAATGGTGGACGTAGTGAGTGGTCACGTCCTCCCTGACCCCCTTGACCGTGTATGTCGGTGCAACGAACCCAAGGTGTGTTGCCCAGACTGTACATAGGCTTAAGAACAAGCTTGCAGCATCCAAGACCCGACCAAGCAGAAGAGATCAGCTCTTTGAGAAATCAAAGGGCAGATCAAGAAGACCAAGACCAACCAAATGAGCAAGATATCTCTAAGGAATAACCTCCCTTGCTGGGCAGGCGAGGCCGGCGAGGTCGAGGTTGCCCCGAAGACAACTCTCAAGATTGCCCCGGCAGGCTTGCCGAGGATGCCGAGGGCGGATTACCCGCCAAGGCTCCACCGCTCCACCTCACAGCAACGCAAGTCACCGATAGGTGCGGTGTCGAGCCCCCAAGTGACTAAGTGGCCATTGTTTGGCATGTGGCAGCCACTTCCAGAGGAAATCACCTCCAAATGACACCCATCCAGGGACATGTCACGTGGGCAGGCGAGAAGGTGGCCAAACGGCATGGCAAGACTTGTCGGGCTACGCTATGATGTGACACTAAGCGGCGCGTTTAATGCGCTTTATCCTGTCTGCAAAGTTAGGTATGATACCACTGTTTGCTATCTAATCAGTACGAAATGACTGATTTGCCATTGTGGTGACCCCTTGATCTATAAAAGGAGGGCCATGGCAACCTTAGAAAGGATTTGGACCCTTGTACACTCATACACGCGTACCTGCTCTCTCCACGAGGCAACCTTGCCGGGCTAGAGTGCTGCATCTCCACCATGGTCCTCTCATCAATCCACCAAAGCAAGAGTAGGGTTTTACGCCTCACGGAGGCCCGAACCTGGGTAAAAACTGCCAGTGTGATCGCTGTCGTGCTGCTCCGTGCCATCCGCTCTTTGTGCAGTGTGTCCTTCCCCCCTGCCGAACAACAAGGGGCCGATGGCCTCATAGGTGGCCGTGTTTTCCCACGACATCTTGGGTGCGCCAGGCAGGGGGAAGCACTTGCGCGAACCTGAGAGCGTACGCAGGGCGTCATCTTTGTCATCGTTCTCTTCATCGACGGCTTCATCATCCATGGCGCCCAAGAAGAAACCCGGTGTCGCAGCTCACCCGTCCACCTCGAAGGCCCCTTCGCATGCGGCCGCCGATGCCGTGGGGGCTACGGAGACGCACGGCGACGTGGACACTGCGGGGGACGTGGCCGGCCAAGGCAGCGTCATCAACACCTCCCGTATGGCTAAAACAGGAGCAGGAGACACCGAAGAAGGACAACGCCAACAACATCCTAGCGGCCACGCTCCACAAGGTGCAGGAGGAGAGGCCATTCCATCTGCGCCTCTCCACCCCACGAAAGGACGCAGCCACAGTGGTGGCGCTCGCCCTTGGGCGAACCGCAACCCTCCGGCCGCCCCCGCTGCGGGTCCGGCTGCAGGGCACGTGCCACGCCCGGGACGGGCTGGCCAAGCCGATGCGCCGAACAGAGCCGCCGATCCCCAAGCACATCCACCTCGTCACCATGCCACCCTAGCGACTGGCTCACGGCGATGAGAGCACGGCGCTGCCACTACCAGCACCGTCAGAAGCCAGGCGATGTTAAGGTCTATGTCGTCATCTATGCCGAGCACTGCTTCGGAGGCCATGGCGTGGGCCCAACTCCAGTTGAGATTTCCGCCGGCGGCCGATCATATGGATGAGTGGAGAGCCACCATTCAGAGCCTGATTGGTTTCATCGAGGCGAGAGGATCACAGCTAGCGGGTTCGTCACGGCCTCCGCAGGCGGTGACAACGGCCCAAGCCACTGGCCATACCGAAGGGGCCACCCCCACGGTGCAATCCCCTCCGTGGCAGCCAGCGCAGGGGCCGCAGCCAGAGCCACGCGACCAAGAATGCTATGACGTATCGATGGCTTCGTCCGATCCTCAAGCACGACGAGACCAGCAGCATGTCCTGGAAGACAGGCGGATGGGAAGACGCGCGCGTCACCATCGAACGACGCCGCGAAACCCAACGCTAGTCTGATAGGCGCAATGGCCCCGTCGTCGACGATCCCACGCCCGGTGAAGGTGGGTACCTACCTTTTGAGGTAGGGTGCCCCGCCTTCACTCGTGAGCTGCGGCAAGTCCGTTGGCCATCTGCTCGCACGTTCAAGCCAGAAATACCAAAGAAGTATGATGGAAGATTGAACCCGGCAGAGTTCTTGAGCATCTACACCATCGCTGTTCAAGCTGCCGGGGGAAGATACGAGAAGGTGTTCGCCAACTACTTCCCTTTGGCACTCAAGCCAAATGTGAGGTCTTGGCTGATGAACTTGCCAGAGAATTCCATCTCGGCCTGGGCTGACCTGTGCCATGAGTTTGTTGGTGCCTTCATGGGCGGCCATCATGAACCGGGGCGGCCCAGCGACTTGCAGCTCCTCCCGCAGAAGGAAGGAGAGAGTTTGTGGAAGTACATGCAGAGGTTCAGCTGTGTGCACAGGAATATTCCAGACATCCACCCTACAGCTGTGATAGCTGCGTTCCAATCCAACATGCACAACCGCCGGATACGTTCTAAAATGAATGTTTGGTTGCCCCAGACTGTGAATGAGCTATACACTCTGGTGGATAAGTGTGCCCGAGTAGAAGAGGGAGATGACTCCCCGGTGAAGAAGATGGCATCGACATTGACTCAGAGGACGACCACGACACCACCAACCAGAAGAAGAACAAGAAGCGCAAGGATAAAGCAGTGATGACCGTTGAAGGATCGAGTGCACCTAGTACCGGCAAGAAGGCCAAGACTGAGGTTCCCGACAAGGAAGCTGCCGCGTGCACTGACTGCGGGGAAGTCGCGGCTGCCGAGAAGGCTGGAAAGGGTGATGGGCCATACTGTAAGATCCATCGGACCAAGGGCCACGATCTTCAGGAGTGTCATCAGGTTGAGCAACTCGTCAAGAAGCAGAGGGCTGAGTACGAGAAGCGTGATAAGGAGAAAGACCAAGATGGCGTTGGCAGGAATGGTCGAGGCGGCAGAACAGGTCGCCCCGGCAAGGCTCCTCAGTATCAAGGGAAATCCACCAGAGACTGTGAGAAGAAGGATTGCGATGACGAGAGTGATGAAGGAGATGAAGAGGAAACCAACAAGCAGGAGTTCCAGAAATCCACTGACGCCCTACGCATCGATGGGCGTGCATCTTTGCACTCCTCTCACCGCCAACTTAGAAAGTGGGCGCGTGAGGTCAATACCGTGGAGCCAGCGGCAGATTCTTGGAAGCCGCTCAAGTGGTCCCACACGCCCATCATCTTTGATGAGGATGATCACCCTGACCGCACCATCGCGGTAGGGTGTTTGCCGTTGTTGGTTTCACCAATGATCCGCAACCTCAAGGTCACAAAGATGTTGGTTCACGGTGGGGCCGGGTTGAATCTGATTTCTCTGAAGGTCATCAACAAACTCCAGATAGCAGATGAAGAGCTCAAGGTTAATAGTATGTTCCAAGGGGTCAACCCCGGCAGGAGTCGTCCTAAGGGGAAGATCACACTGCCGGTTACATTCGGGGGGGGGGGGACTTAAACTATCGGACTGAGAAGATCGTGTTTGATGTGGTTGACCTCCCCCTGCCGTACAATGGAATCCTTGGTCACACAGCCCTGGCCAAATTCGTGGCGGCATCCCACTATGCCTACAACACTCTAAAGATGCTAGGGCCAATAGGCGTCATTTCCATTCCATAGGACAAGAAAGACGCAATCATATGCATGGACAAGATGTACCGAGAAGCAATCACTGCAGAGGCCGCGGAAGCCACTGCTCCTGCCAAGGAAAGCAAGAAAAAGAAGAAAGCTAGCAAGGACGCCAGCAAGGAATCCGGGAAGCGTACCTCTTTGGAGTGTGCTACGCCTGTTGATGACTTGCCGGAGAATTCCAATAGCAAGAGATCCAAGGCTATTGCACCCGCTGTGAAGAAGGTCCCGACAGGGCTGGCTGGCTCTGATGGTATGTTTACCATCAGTGCCACCCTCGATGACAAATAGGAAAGCGTGCTTGTTGCCTTCCTGCGGGCGAATGTCGATGTGTTTGCTTGGCAACCATCTGACATCCTCGGCGTTCCCAGGGAGGTAATCGAGCACCACCTTGCTGTCTACCCACATGCCCGGCCTGTCAAGCAGAAGGCCTGGAAGCAAGCTTTGGAGCGGCAACAGTTTATTGCCGAGGAGATCAAGAAACTCGAGGAAGCTGGTTTGGTCAGAGGAGTATTGCATCCAACGTGGTTAGCAAATCCAGTGGTAGTGCGCAAGGCGAATGGGAAATAGAGGCTTTGCATAGATTTCACATATCTAAACAAAGCATGCCCGAAGGACCCATTCCCCTTGCCGCGCATAGACCAGATTGTGGATTCCACCTTCGGGTGTGACTTGCTCTCCTTCCTGGATGCCTACTCTGGATACCACCAGATCTTCATGTCCAAGGAAGACGAAGAGAAGACCGCATTCATAACCCCATGTGGCACGTACTGTTTTGTGCGGATGTCCTTCGGGTTAAAGAGCGCCGGATCCACTTCTCCAAGAGCAGTACAGATTGGCTTTGAGTCCCAGCTGCACATAAATACTGAAGCCTACATGGATGATATAGTGGTCAAAACCAAGGACAGAATGACTCTCATTTAGGATTTGGAAGAGACCTTTGCAAATCTACGTAGGATCAACTTGAAGCTGGACCCAGAGAAGTATGTGTTTGGCGTTCCTTTTGGCAAGCTACTTGGCTTCTTCGTGTCCCATCGGGGGATAGAGCCCAACCCTGACAAGATAAAGGCTATCAAGCAGATTCAAGCACCCAAGACAGTTAAAGACGTGAGGCGTTTGACTGGATGTGTTGCCGCACTGAGCAGGTTTATTTCCAAGTCTGTCGAACGCGCCTTGTCGTTCTTCAAAATCTTGAAGAAGGCAGGGCACGTGGAGTGGACCACGGAGGCAGACAGTGCGCTACAAGATTTGAAGACCTACCTTTCCTTTGTTCCCACCTTAGTCGCTCCTAAACCGCAAGAGTCGTTGCTGCTATATTTATCAGCGACCAATCAAGTGGTTAGCATAGCGGGAGGTAGATGATGCAGCAGCCACCACCACCGTCCCCTCTGGAGAGGAAAGTGAACCCATCCCGGCAAGGTCAGATGCAGTTCAAGACAAGGAAGAGCAAGGCAGTGGAGACAGTTCCAAGATCACGGCAAGGAAGAAGGTGGTGCAGCACCCAGTGTACTTCGTTAGCTCCCTGCTACAGGGGGCTAGGTCGAGGTACTCTAGCGTGCAAAAGTTGATTTTTGGCCTCATCATGGCCTCAAGGAAACTGCACCACTACTTCCAAGATGACGAGATCACGGTTGTCACCTGCTTCCCCTTGCAACGCATACTCCGAAACCCCGAGGCCACTGGCAGAAGCATGGAATGGGCTTTGGAGTTATCCACCTTTGGTTTGAAGTTTGAAAGCACGTCAACTATTCAAAGCAGAGCACTAGCAGAGTTCATTGCGGAGTGGACGCCTACCCCCAATGAAGAAGTGCTGGAGATAGTCATCCCCGGCAAGGAAGCGCCCCAAGAATGGATCATCTACTTTGATGGCGCCTTCTCCCTACAAGGTGCAGGAGCTGGCGTGCTTCTTGTTGCTCCCACTAGGGAGCACCTCAAGTACATCGTTCAAATGCATTTTCCCCGGGAGAAGGCTACCAACAACACTGCAGAGTGTGAAGGGCTCCTTGTCGGGCTCAGGATCGCGACAGAACTGGGAATCAAGAAGCTGATCATCCGTGGAGACTCACAACTTGTGGTGAGGCAAGTAAACAAGGATTATCAAAGCCCATTGATGGAGGCATCCATCAAGGAAGTGAGAAAGTTGGAGGAGCGCTTTGATGGGTTCTAAACGGAGCACGTGCGGAAAACAGTGTCGTAGGAAACCACGGCCACCTATGGGGCCAAGGGGCCCCTTGCTGGTTCGGCAGGGGGGATGTCGCGTTGCACAAAGAGCAGAAGAATGTGGGGCAGCACGGCAGAGATCACACGCGCAATTTTACCCAGGTTCGGGCCGCCGTGAGGCATAAAACCCTACTCCTGCTTTGGTGGATTGATGACGGAAAAGTGGTGGTGGAGCGTGGTACACTTGCCCGGCAGGCTCACCCTGGGGAGGCAGTGACTACGCGCGTAAAAGCGTGGGGGTGTTCAACTTTCCAAACTTCGCTACGGTTGCCATGGGCCTCCTTTTATAGGTTAAGGGGTCACCACAGTGGCAAAACAGTCATTATGCACTGATAAGATAGCAAACAGTGCTATCATACCTAATTCTGCAGGCCGACAGAGTGCATTAAATGCACCGCTCAACGTCACATCATTGCTTGCCCGGCAAGCCTTGCCGGGCTCGTCTTGCCAGCTCCATGCCTACTTGCTTGACACGTCGCAGGACGGGTGTCATCTGTAGGTATTTCCTGTAGAAAGAGGCCGCCATGTGGCGAATGGCTGCCACTTAGTCACTTTGCAGCTTGACACCGCATTGATCAATGACGTGGGTCGTGGTGAGATGGCTTGGTGAGGTGTCTTTGCCCTCGTGAGTCCCGGTAGGCCCTGCCGGGACGTCTTGAATGCTTTCTTCCGGGGGAGCCCTAGTCCTTGCCAGGTCCGCCTGCCCGGCAAGGGAGGCTTTTCTCCCAGTGGTGTCTCGCTTCTCTGTCTTGGTCTTGGCCTTCTTAATCAGCATGCTGGTTCTTCGAAGATCTTGGTCTCTTGTATCTTGAAACGGCCTTGGTGTTGTAATATTGTTCTCGTGCCTGTGCACAGTCAGGGCAACAGACCCAGGGTTTGTTGCACCGACAGAAGCCCCCAGGCCTGCCCCGATCGCGCTGCCGGGCGTCGTCGGGGTAGGTCCTAATAAGTGCACAGGCAGGGGTGCTGAAGAGGCTGATCTCTTGGAGTCTTCTTTGCTTCTTCATTAATCTTGATTCTGGGCCAGCTTCCAGTTTTCCCGTGCGCCATGTAAAGCCAATCATGGTGGGGCCATCTTTGCAATGGCCCGTGAATGACTTTAACGCACGGGGTAGAAACTACCAATTCATTCTTCCCACCACGCCCTTAACCTTAGCCATGTATGCGGCATGCATCACGCGGGGTAGGTAACGGAGGCGCATGGTGTGGGGGAGCATCAAGGCGAGGGACCGGTCTTCTTGAATTGGCGGAGAGGGGCGGCGATTGCTTGTTGAGGGAGCAGCTCCCTTTCTTTCTCCGCCTATAAAAGGAGGGGCGGAGGGAGAGCCGAGCCATCCATCTCCGAATCCTTTCTTCCCCTGTTTCTGCCTTTCGTTGGTCATGTTGAAGAGAAGGGCCCGGGGCCATGCTCCGGGCTCCAGCTTGCGCCTAGAGTTGTTGAGTGTTGGCGTTCGGGGAGTGAGCCTGGTCCATGCTCGGAGAAGGCGTCGTGGACGGGCTGCTCATAGTGCGGGAGATACCAAGCTCTCCCGTTGTGAGGGAATGCTTGCTCCTTTTGCCATGGTTGTCTGTCCGTTGGGTAGTGCGGTGTCTAGCCTCAGGTTACCGCCACTCGTGGTCTTGGCGATCGGGTCCTTGGCGTCTCTGGGGCGTGCCTGGGAGGCAGGGCTGGGAATCATCGGTAAACCTAGCACTGCCCCATCCGGGAGCCGTGGGGATGATGTCGACGAGAGGCACACCTTCCTGCCCGCCAAGGCGGGAGGGGCGTGTCCCGAGCCCCCTGGCCGTCCTTGTCGCTCGCCGTCTCTTCGGGGAAGGAATCGGGCTGGAGTCCTGGTGCTCCCCCGGAGCGGTGGTGATGAAGATGAAGCTGGGGAAGACGGAGAAGGTGGGAGGCAGGCCATCCAGTAGGAGCACGACTGCATCGACGCATTCGTCTCGTACTGGCGACCTGCTTCCTTATCCCTCCGTCCTCCCTTCCCCGGCACCGTCATCACTGTTTTCTTGGAGACCGGGGAAAGGGTTGCTCCCCTGGCGCTTCCGCTTCCTCCAGTGGTCTCCTGGCCGACCCCCGGCGCCCCTCTCTGCCGGCGCTTGTGCTGGAGCCTTCTGCCTGGTTCTGGAAGTGGTGACCAGGGAGCCGCTGAGGTGCTTTGTACGTCTTCCTCCATAGCCTCGCCACTCCCGATCTTGTCAGGCTGTGCTCGGCAGCCCTTGATGGGGATCGGGGTGGCATTGTGTCGATGCATTGCATATCCTCTTCTCTTCCCACCGCACTACCTGGGATAAGAGGGACAGGGAGAGGAGTTTACGGAGCATTTATCTTTTTTCAATCTTAAACTCGTAGGCATTTGCCAAATTTTAGTTCGAATAATGTAATCTCTCGAGTCCATGTATGTGTTCTGTAAAGTTTGTACTTGTATGACCAGCATATTAATGAAAAAGATGAACCTTGCCGGGAACTCGTGCATGTATATGTCTACGCAGAGGTGAAATGCCTCTTTATTTTAAATAAACGAGTTTTCCCCGGCAGGCTATCCTGCCGGTACCCTTTCTTCGTTGCCGGGGAACTGAGCCTACCGGCAAGAAATGGAGGGACCTGCCCCCCGCCAACTTCTTTTCATCAAAGGCCACTACGACCATCTAGGCCGAAGCAATGTTCGAGCCAGGGATGGGAGCACCTAAGTTTCGAAGAGTGGCGGGGTTTTCTTATGCACAAGTTTTAGCTTACAGAACACTTATGGACAAGAGGTAGAACTTGTCTGTTTGGTTCGCCGGGGGTCGCAGCGTTGGTTCATCTCCCCATCTTCTTGCAGAAACCAAGTTCTCGGCAGGAACCTGCAGCTTTATGCAGATGAGAATGATGCAGGATGCGATCCTATCTATATGCATATGCAAATGCTCATGAAATGCTTATGCAAATGCTCTTGGAATGCTTATGCATGCATGCAACTTGGTCGGGGGCCCCCCAGCGCTTCGTTAATTTCTCTGTTGCTCAGGGTCATCGCTTGGCTTTATACAAGGGGTTACATGCAACTGAGGCAAGGCCTGTACAAAAGGGTGGCTGCCGGGCAAGGCCCAATAGCCACGCCTTACAGGTAGAACTTGCAGAGATGCTCAATATTCCATGAGTTTTGCAATTGAATGCCATCTCCGGTCTCCAGACGGACTGCCCCAGGTCTGCTGACTCGTACTACCCGGTAAGGGCCTTCCCACTTCGGCGTCAACTTGTTTGTACCCTTGGCGGACTGAACGCGCCTAAGGACAAGGTCGCCTTCCTCAAAACACCGGGCATGAACCCTGCGGCTATGATAGCGATGTAGGGCTTGCTGATAGCATGCAGCACGCGTAGCAGCACGGAGATGGTTCTCCTCGAGTAGCACAGCATCGTCACGCCGGTGCTGATCTTGTGCTACTTCGTCGTAGGCAAGCACTCGAGGCGACCCGTAAATGAGTTCCGTGGGGATAACTACTTTCGCCCCATAGACCAGGGAAAAAGGAGTCTACCCGGTAGCTCGATTTGGTGTTGTTCTGAGGGACCATAGAACTACCGGCAGCTCATCGATCCACCGCCTGCCGTGCTTCTGCAGCGTATCAAAGGTTCTTGTTTTGAGTCCCCGCAGCACTTTAGCATTCGCCCTCTCAGCTTGCCCGTTGCTTTTGGGATGTGCGACAGAAGCAACCGAGATCTTGCTTCCAAGGGCATGAACATATTGCATGAAGGCGCGGCTCGTGAATTGGGTGCCGTTGTCGGTAATGATCCTTGCCGGGATTCCAAAACGACACACCAAATCTTTCAAGAACATGATAGCTGATTGAGCAGTCACCTTTCTCATGGCAGCAACTGCCGGCCACTTTGTAAACTTGTCGATAGCAACGAGCAAGAATTCAAAGCCCCCGATCGCTCGGGCGAAAGGGCAGAAGATATCGAGCCCCCAGACCGAAAATGGCCATGATAAAGGGATTGTCTGAAGAGCTTGGGCAGGCAGGTGCATTTTCTTGGAATGGAACTGACAGGCTTCACATTTGGTGACTAGCTCAATCGCATCTTGGCGGGCTGTGGGCCAATAGAATCCTTGCCGGAATGCTTTCCCAACCAGCGCCCTTGATCCAATGTGGGAGCCGCACATGCCTTTGTGTATCTCAGCCAGCAGTTCCTTCCCTTCTTCACAGCAGATGCACTTCAATTTCACACCGTTGGGCCTCCTTCTGTACAGAGTGTCATCGACAAACTGGTACATACTGGTCCTCTGGGCTACTCTTTCAGCCTCATCTTGGTCATTGAGGAGTTCTCCGGTTTGGAGAAAGTGGACTATGTGCCTTGCCCAAGTTGGAGCCTGGGGCTCGGCAACAAGGACTAGTGGCACCTCCTCAACTGCGGGGGCACATTCCTCATTCGCAGGGACCATGGGTCCAACTGGAGGGTGCGGTCCGGCAGGTTGTGAGGAGTTGTTTCCGGCAGGGTCCCTGCCAGGAGCGGATGGCTCTACCGGGAGAGGCTTACCGGAGTCCAGCTTTCTCCTTTTCCAGGCCATTGTTGCTGGGGATACGGAGGGCTGAGTAAGATGGAGAACAAAAGTTCCTGGTTCCACAGGAAGCTTTTGGGCAGCACACTTTGACAGGTGATCAGCTATGCTCCTCTAATCTTCTCACTTCCTCAACGTATGCCTCCATTAATGGACTTTGGTAATCCTTGTTGACTTGTCTCACCACAAGCTATGAGTCTCCTCGGATGATCAGCTTCTTGATTCCCAATTCTGCTGCAATCCTGAGCCCGGCAAGGAGCCCTTCATACTCTGCTCTATTTTTGGTTGCCTCTTCCCGGGCAAAATGCATCTGGATGACGTACTTCAAGTGTTCCCCGGAGGGAGCGACGAGAAGCATGCCAGCCCCTACACCTTGTAGGGAAAAAGCACCATCAAAATACATGATCCATTCTTAGGGCGCCTCCTTGCCGGGGATAACTGTTTCTGGCACTTCCTCATCGGGGGTTGGCGTCCATTCTGCAATAAACTCTGCCAATGCACTGCTCTGGATTGTTGATGTGCTCTCAAACTTTAAACCAAAACTGGATAACTCCAAAGCCCACTCCACTATTCTGCCAGTAGCCTCAGGGTTCCGGAGTATCCTTTGCAATGTGAAGTGAGTGACAACCATGATCTCATGGGCTTGGAAGTAGTGGCGCAGTTTCCTTGAGGGCATGATGTGGCCAAAGATCAACTTTTGCACGCCAGAGTACCTTGATCTAGCCCCCTGTAGCAGGGAACTGACAAAGTACACTAGACGCTGCACCACTTTCTTCCTTGCCGTGTCCTTGGGGTTGTCTTCACTGCCGTGCTTATCTCAGTCCTGATACCTATCTGACTCTACCGGTCTTTGCTCACTCTCTGCTTCATCCACTTCCCGCTGCGCCACGGCTGCACTAACCACTTGATTGGTTGCCGCCAAGTATAACAGCAACGGCTCTTGCAGTTTGGGAGCAACCAAGGTGGGCATAGAAGATAGGTAGGCCTTCAACTCTTGCAAAGCCGCATCTGCTTCTGGATTCCACTTCATGGGCCCTGCCTTCTTCAAGATTTTGAAGAACGGCAAGGCACGCTCGGCAGACTTGGAAATGAATCTGCTTAGCGCAGCAACGCTCCCTGTCAGACGCCTTACATCTCTGACCGTCTTTGGTGCTTGGATCTATTTGATGGCTTGGATCTTATCGGGGTTGGCTTCGATCCCCCGATGGGATACAAATTACCCGACCAGCTTGCCGGAGGGAACAACAAATACACACTTCTCCGGGTTGAGCTTCAAGTTGATCTTGCACAAATTGGCAAATGTCTCCTCCAAATCCTGGATAAGGATTGATCTGTCCTTGGTTTTTACCACAATATCATCCATATAAGCCTCAATGTTTCTGTGCAGCTGTGGCCCAAAACCAATCTGGACTGCCCTTGCAAAAGTTGACCCGGCACTCTTTAATCCGAAGGGCATGTCGATAAAACAGTACGTACCACACGGGGTGAGGAACAAGGTCTTCTCTTCGTCTTCCTTGGACATGAAGATTTGATGATACCCAGAATATGCATCCAAAAAGGAGAGCAAATCGCAGCCTGAAGTGGAGTCCACGATCTGGTCAATGCGCGGCAAGGGAAATGGGTCTTTCGGGTAAGCCTTGTTGAGATCTGTGAAGTCTATGCAAAGTCTCCATTTCCCATTGGCCTTCCGGACAACCACTGGATTTGCTAACCATGTTGGATGCAGCACTCCTCTGACCAAACTAGCTGCCTCAAGTTTCTTGATCTCCTCTGTAATGAACTGCTGCCTCTCCAAGGCCTGCTTCTGGACTTTCTGCTTGATAGGTCGGGCATGTGGGCAGACAGCAAGGTGGTGCTCGATTACCTCCCTTGGAACACCAGGGATATCAGATGGTTGCCAGGCAAATGCATCGATATTAGCCCGCAGGAAGGCAATGAGCGCGCTTTCCTATTTATCATCGAGGGTGGCACTGATGGTTAAAGTACCATCAACGCCAGCCAGCCCTGCCGGGACCTTCTTCACTTGTGGAGCAGCAACCTTGGATCTCTTGCTGTTGGAACTCTCCGGCAAGTCATCAACAGGCGCAGCGCACTCCGAAGAGGCGCGATTCCCGAATTCCTTGCCAGAGCCCTTAATATCCTTCTTCTTCCCTCTGCTCTCCTTGGCGGGAACTACCGCTGCTACTGCCTCTGCCGCGACTACGTCCCGGTACATCTTGTCCACACAAATGATTGCGTCTTTCTCATCTGATGGGACAGAAATGACTCCAACTGACCCTGGCATCTTCAAGATGTTGTACGCATAGTAGGATGCCGCAATGAACTTAGCCAGGGCTGGGCGTCCAAGGATTCCACTGTACGACAAGGGGTGGTCAACCACATCAAACACAATATTTTCAGTCCGGTAGTTCAGCTCTCCCCCAAACGTCACAGGCAACGTGATCTTTCCCTTATGATGACTCCTGCCGGGATTAACTCCTTGAAATGTGCCAGTGACTTTTAACTCATCCTCTGCTATCTGAAGCTTGCTAATAACCTTTGGGGAAATCAGATTCAACCTGACCCCGCCGTCCAACAACATCTTCGTGACCTTGAGGTTGCGGATTGTTGGAGAGACCAACAACGGCAAACATCCTACCGCGGTGGTGTGGTCAGGATGATCCTCTTGGCCAAAAATGATAGGCGTGCGTGACCATTTGAGTGGTTTCCGAGCCCCTGGCGCTGGTTCCACGGCATTAACCTCACGCGCCCACCGCTTGAGTTGGCGGTGAGAGGCGTGTAGGGACGCACCCCTGTCAATGCACAGGGCGTTAGTGGCCTTCTGGAACTCCTGCCCACTGGTTTCCTCTTCATCCCCTTCATCACTCTCATCACCGCAGGCTTCCTTCTCTCGATCCCTGGCGGGTTTCCTTTTGTTCCGAAGAGGTCTGCCGGGGCGATTTACTTCACCGCCACGACCCTTACCGCCAGCAACATCCTGTCCCTTTTCCTTGTCACGCTTCTCATATTCTCATTTCTCTCTCTTGACAAGCTGCTCAACCTGATAACACTCTTGAAGGTCGTGGCCCTTGGTCCGATGGATCTTGCAGTACGGTCCATCACCTTTCCCAGCCTTTTTGGCGGCCGCGGCCTCCCGGCAGTCAGAGCACACGGCAGCTTCCTTACCGGGGGTTTCGGCCTTAACCTTCTTGCCGGTACTAGGGATACCCGACCCTTCAACAGACATTACCGTCTTATCCTTGCGCTTCTTGCTCTTCTTCTGACTGGTGGACTCGTCATCATCCTCTGAATCAACATTAATGCAATCCTCCTTTCCGAGCAGTTTTCTTCCCTCCTCCATCCGAGCACACTTATCCACCAAGGTGTAAAGTTCCTTCACAGTCTTGGGCAACCGTACATTCATCTTGGAACGAATCTTCCGGTTGCGCACATTGGACTGGAAGGCGGCTATCACAGCTGCTGGATGGATATTTGGGATGTTTCTATGGACTCTACTAAATCTCTGCAAATACTTCCAGAGAGTCTCTCCTTCTTTCTACTGAAGAAGCTGCAGATCGCTGGGCCGACCTGGTTCTTGATGGCCGCCAGTGAAGGCGCCAATGAACTCATGGCACAAATCAGCCCATGACGAAATGGAGTTCTCTAGCAGGTGCATCAGCCAAGACCTCACATTGGAATTGAGAGACAAAGGGAAGTAGTTGGCGAATACCTTCTCATCTCCTCCCCCAGCAGCTTGAACAGCGATGGTGTAGATGCTCAGAAACTCTGCCGGGTTCAGCCTCCCATCGTACTTCTCGGGTATCTCTGGCTGGAACGTGCGGACGGACGGCCAATGGACTTGCAGCAGCTCACGAGTAAAGGCAGGGCACCCAACCTCGAAAGGTAGGTACCCGCTAGTATCGAGTGCAGGCTCGTCGACGTGGGGACCGTCACACCCATTAGCCCGGCCGTAGGCGTCACGGCGTTGCTCAACGACAACACGCGTGTCTCCCCTCCGCCTGTCCTCCGGGGCACGCTGCTGGCCTGGACGCGCTCGAGGGTCAGAAGAGGCCGTTGAGACGCCATCAGGTTCTTGATTCCGCTGCGCCCGCGCTAGATGCCGTGGCGGGGATTGTACCGTGGGGGTGGCCCCTTCCGTATGACCAGTAGCACGGGCCGTTGTTGTCGCTTGGGGAGGCCGTGGCGGGCCAGCTCACTGCGAGCCCCCAGCCTCGGCGAAGCCGAGTAGGCTCTGGATGGTGGCACGCCATTCATCCATCTGCTCGGCTGCTGGCGAAAACCTCAGCAGCAGTTGAGCCCGTGCCATGGCCTCCGTAGCTGTACTTGGTATGGGCGATGATGACGCAGATCGCGCCATCGCTCGGCTCCTGACGGGGCCAGCAGCGATCGTATCACATCCCCGCTGTTGCAGGGCGGCCACCTGGATGGCATGGTGGCGTGGTGAAGGCGCTTGAGGGTCAGCAGCTCCACTAGGCGCAGCAGCCTGGTCGACTCATCCCGGGGGAGGTGCACGCGCTGTGGCCGCCCACGTGGTGGGGGCGGCCGGAGGGCGGCGATTCGCCCCGGACCGAGCGCCATTGCTGCGGCTGTGCCCGTCGGCGAGGGGAAGGAGTGTGGATGGAGTAGCTCCTTCACCCGTACCTTGCGGAGCGTGGCCATCGGGGTGTTGCTGATGTTGTTCTCCTCCGACGTCTCCAGCTCCTGCTTTGACCGTAGGGGAAGTGGTGACGGTGCCGCCTGCCCCGACCACAGCCCCAGCGGCGTCCACACTCTCGTGCGCCTCCGCGTCCCCCGCAGCATTGCTGGCTGTGGGTGGCGGCGCCTTCGAGGTGGATGGGTGAGCAGCAGCACCGGGCTTCTTCTTGGGCGCCATTGCCGACGGCACCGTCGAAGACGAAGATGGTGATGAAGATGATGCACTGCGCACGCTTTCAGGTTCGCGCAAGCGATCCCCCTACCAGGCGCGCCAAAGATGTCGCGGGAAACCACGGCCACCTATCGGGCCAAGGGGCCCCTTGCTGGTTTGGCAGGGGGGATGTCGCGTTGCGCAAAGAGCAGAAGAATGTGGGGCAGCACGGCAGAGATCACACGGGCAATTTTACCCAGGTTCGGGCCGCCGCGAGGCGTAAAACCCTACTCCTGCTTTGGTGGATTGATGGTGGAAAAGTGGTGGTGGAGCGTAGTACACTTGCCCGGCAGGCTCACCTTGGGGAGGCAGTGACTACGCGCGTACGACCGTGGGGGTGTTCAACTTTCCAACCTTCGCTACAGTTGCCATGGGCCTTGTTGGGGATATAACTATTGGGTACGACCCGCCCAGGAGGGGTGTCAGGGGGATAGACCCCGGGTAGCCTCACCTGCACTTAACAACATTTTAAGGCATCGGGGCAAGCCAGGCCCCTCAGGCCGGCAGGTCTCACGACCGGCCGCCAGAGCCGGCTGGTGCCATACAGCCGGCCTCCAGAAGACGGCGCACTCTCCGAAGGCGGCGTGGGTACGGGCCGGCTTCTAGCTAGCGGCCCACCCCTTCCCTCGGAGTCTGAGCCCGACCAGGCGACAAGATGGGGCATGGCCACAGTGCGCCATGCCTCTCCCAAATCACGGTCGTATGGCTATAGTAGGCGCCGCCCGGCGGCCGCCGACCCGCTCGGCGCGGCGCTGTAGCCATGGCATGCCCGACACGACCTCTGTTAGCGCGGATGGCGCCATAGTTAAGAGCCGTCAGCGGGGCCCGCAGGCGGTGGGCCCCACCTGTCGGCCGGTTCCTCGGCAGCCGGTAGGGCCCAGCAGAGGTGGGCCCCAGCAACTGGCGGAGAACCCGGCCCCCATAGACGCTGAAAGCCGGGGCCTACCACCCGGCCATATTACCATTGTACCCCTGGGGGGTTAGCCTATAAAACCCCCCAGGCCGCACCCATGCAAAGGGCTCCTCTCTCGTTCCACCTCAGTTCTACACACACCGTAGCCAGGGAGAGGAGAGAGCTAGCCTTGCCCTTCTTCCTCCTCTGGCCGAACAGCTCTAGGAGCACCATTGTACTCTTTGCTTCATAGTGATCATGCGGAGACCCCGCAGAGCAGGATTAGGGGTTTCATCTCTTAGGAGAGCCCTGAACCTGGGTAGATCTCCTGTCCATCCGAGCTTGTGCCCACTCCCACTTCCAGGACCCGACGATGATCTCATGGCCCCAACCATGATAAGCCACCCCTTGGCATCTGTCGAGATATTACCATGACAGTTGGTGCCCACCGTGAGGCCAGCATCAACGTTGGCCGGAGAAACGTTCTGGACGGGAACCTTGTTCCTCTCCAGCGAGTGTGCCATGGCTGGCGAGATCAGCGAGCTCGATGCGCCCACCCGCGTCGGCCTTGGCGCATCACCTGACGCGGGAGTCACCTTCCCCGCGGGTCACCTCGCCGGCCTCTTCGGCGAGCTCAGACTCTTTGACGAGCCCGCTGCCGATGCACGAGCGGCCGACACCCTCACCGAACTCTTCGGCAAGCTCGCTCTCATCGATGCGGCCTCCACTGACGACTTCCCCAGCTACATGGAGATCATCGACGATCCCCTCCCTCCTGCTGCCAGCGGCGCTCCTGTTGGCGCGCTCGACGCGAGCCCCTTCGCTGAGGTGATGGTCATCGGCGACGGCCTGGGCGCTGGCGGATCCAACAAGGATCCACTGGATGCGACCATACACGCCCTGGCGACGCCTCCTCCCCCTGGCGCTAGCCAAGAGGAGCTGGAGGAGTTCCGCGTCAAGCTTTTCGACAGCGCTTCCAAGATGGAGGCGCTGAAGCGCCGCACTGAAGCCACTCAGTGCGAGATCGACCGCGTGGTCGGTGGGACACCGGCTGCGGCTGAGCCTAGCCGGGCTGGCGCCATCCGGCAATGCGGCGCTGCGATTGCCAGCATGCTGGGGGTCGAACGCCCGGTCTACGAGACCCCAGCGTAGAAATGCACGCCGCCCAGGCGGCCGTAGAAGAGCTCAAGCACTTGCAGGGCGACGAGCTACGCGAGCAACTGGAGCGCCTCTGGCAGCTCATCGAAGCTGCGAACACGTAGCAGGACACGGGCAACCGTGTGGTGGGAGCAGGCCGACGCATCGACACCCACGTGCCCCGTCGCGAGAACGGCGCGACCTCTCGGTGCGAGCAGCCGCGAGACCCGGAGCTAGTTGCTAGCAACAGCCGGCGTACGCGCCGCACGATAGCGGACAGCCACCAAGGGCTCCAGAACCTGGAGCCTCGTTGCCGGCCGGAAGTGCACTTGCCTCCTCGGAGGGAGAGGGCGGCCACTCCCGCGCCGCCGCCTGAACACCCGATACTCAGCGGCCGGCTCGGCCCCCGCGAAGCAGTCGGCGAAAATGACGCACGCCACCGGATCGAGCGGCTGGCTCGGTCCCTGTTGTTGGAAGAGGAGCGTACAATCGGGCCGGCCTGCTTCGGCCCCCACATCCGCGATGAGCCCTTTCCCAGATGGTTCATGCTCCCCGGAGACATGCCCCAGTACAACGGCGTCGTGAAGCCGGAAGACTAGCTAATCGACTACTCCACAACAGTCGGCATCGCCAACGGCAACAAGCGCGTCGCCGTCAAGTACGTCCCGCTCATGCTTCAGGGCACGGCCCGGACGTGGCTGAACAGCCTCAAGCCCAACAGCATCAACAGCTGGGTAGATTTCAGTGACGCCTTCGTCCGCACCTTCACTAGTACGTACAAGCGGTCCCCCAAGCCATGCCAGCTCTCCATGTGCATTCAGAGGCTGATCGAGTCTACTCGCGACTACCTGGCGCGTTGGGGCGAGCTGCACAACTCTTGCGAGGGGGTCCACGAGGTGCAGGCCATCGAATACTTCACCGCCGGGTGCAGAGAGGGCACTTTGCTCAAGCACAAGCTCTTGTGCGATGAGCCGGCAACCTTGGACGAGCTCCTGCTCGTAGCCGACAAGTACGCCACCGCCGACTCCTCCATGAACTCGGAGATCCGGGTTGACTCGACCGGCAGGGTGGTCCAGCCGGTTCCCAAACTCCGGCCGGTGACACCAACTGGCGCCAACAACCGAACGACAACAAGCGCAAGGCCCCGCAGCCGGCTTCCAACAGCCGGCCGGTGGCCACTGTCGAGGATCAGCAGCCGGCCGAGCAGCCCGGCCCCAATCGTCAGCGGAGCAGCAAGGGTTCCTGGCAGCCTGCCTTCTCCTTTGAGCAAGCCCTTGATGCCCCGTGCAAGTTCCATAGCGACGTGAAACTGTCCAACCACACCACTCGGAAGTGCAACTGGCTCGCCCGGATTGCCAAGGGCGAGGCCCTGCCGCCTCCTCCACCAGCCGGCCAGGTAGCTCCGGCTGTTCAGCAACCGGCTCGAGCTGCCGGCATGCTTCAAGATGAGTTTCCCGAAGAAAACAAAACCTACGTCGTCTTCACGAGCGAAGCCGACGACAGGCACAGCAGACGGCAGCAGCACCGCGAGGTGAATGCTGTCAGCTCAGAGGTCCTCACCTTCATGCACTGGTCCGAGAGGCCCATCATCTGGAGCCAAGCTGACCACCCGGCCCTGATGCCTTCGCCGGGTGCGTACGCTCTTGTGCTAGAGTCCACTTTCTCCACGGAGAGGCGGACTTGCTGCTTCAGCCGAGTTCTGATAGATGGCGGCAGAAGCATCAACATCCTGTACCGCCAAACCATGGAGCTGCTGGGCATCAAGGTGAAGCAGCTCCAGCCCAGCCGGACTGTCTTCCACGGCATAGTTCCCGGCCTTTCCTGCTCTCCAATCGGCAAGATCAAGATCGATGTCCTGTTCGGCGACAAGAACCACTTCTGCCGCGAGCCAATCTGGTTCGAGGTGGTCGGCCTGGACAGCCCCTACCATGCGCTCTTGGGCCGACCTGCGCTGGCCAAGTTCATGATGGCCCCGCACTACGCCTACCTGAAGGCCAAGATGCCGGGTACCAAGGGCATCATCACTGTTGCCGGCGACTACCAGAAGTCGCTAGATTGCGCCGCCGCCAGCAGCCGGCTGGCCGAGTCCCTCGTCATCGCTCAAGAGAAGCGTCTCCTTGACCGGATGGTAGCCATGGCCAGCGAGAAGCCGGCCATGCCGGCTGATCCCAAGTAGACGGAAGCAGGAGCCTCCTTCCAGCCGGCCAAGGAAACCAAGAAGATCGCCTTGGACCAGGCGCACCCGGAGAGGTTTTCTGTCGTAGGGACCAACCTCGACAGCAAATAGGAAGGCGAGCTCGTTGATTTCCTCTGTGAGAAGCGAGACATCTTCGCATGGTCCCCCAAAGACATGCCGGGTGTCCCGACGGATTTTGCCGAGCACAAACTACATGTGAGGTTGGATGCTAAGCCGGTCAAGCAACCCCTCCGCCGCCTATCAGAAGAGAAGAGAAGGATCGTTGGTGAAGAAATCACCCAGCTTCTGGCAGCCGGCTTCATCATGGAAGTGTTCTACCCGGACTGGCTTGCCAACCCAGTCCTTGTCTTGAAGAAGAATAACAAGTGGTGCATGTGTATCGACTACGCGAGCCTCAACAAGGCCTGCCCCAAGTATCCGTTTGGCCTGCCACGGATCGGCCAAGTGATAGACTCCACGGCCGGCTGCGAGCTGCTATCCTTCTTGGACGCATACTCCGGCTACCACCAGATCAAGCTAGATCTGGCCGACCGCTTGAAGACTGCCTTTATCACACTGTTCGGCGCCTTCTGCTACATCACCATGACGTTCGGCTTGAGGAATGCCGGCGCTACCTTCCAACGATGCGTGCAGAAGTGCTTGTTGAAGCAACTCGGCCGCAATGCCCATGTCTATGTGGATGACATTGTGGTGAAGATAGAGAAGCGCGGCACCCTCCTAGAGGATCTCAAGGAGACCTTCGAAAATCTGCGCCGTTTTCAAATCAAGCTCAACCCAGAGAAGTGCGTCTTCGGAGTACCAGCCGGCCAGCTCCTCGGCTTCCTTGTCTCTGAACGCGGCATCAAGTGCAACCCCGTGAAGATCAAGGCCATCGAGCGGATGGAGAGACCCACCAAGCTGCGTGACGTCCAAAAGTTCACCGGGTGCCTGGCATCCCTCAGCCGCTTCATCAGTCGGCTGGGCGAGAAGGCGCTCCCCCTGTACCAGCTCATGAAGAAAACCACTTGCTTCGAGTGGAACGACCAAGCGGATGAAGCGTTTCGTCAGCTCAAGCGCATGATGTCCACGCCGCCTATCCTGGCGGCTCCAGCTGTCAAGGAACCGATGCTCCTCTACATCGCTGCTACCAGCCAAGTCATCAGCACGGTGATTGTGGTTGAGCGCCCAGAGGTCGGCAAGGTGCAGCCGGTCCAGAGGCCAGTGTACTCTTTGAGCAAGGTCTTGTCCGCCTCCAAGCAGAACTACCCCCACTACCAGAAGATGTGCTACGGCGTGTACTTTGCCGCCAAGAAGCTGAAGCAATATTTCCAAGAGCACTACATCATGGTTGTCTGCATCGCCCCCCTTGCCGAGATCATGGGCAACAGAGATGCCTCAGGCCGGGTGGCCAAATGGGCCATTGAGCTGGCTCCCCATACCATCCTCTACCAGCCCCGCACCGCCATCAAGTCCCAAGCACTGGCCGACTTCTTAGTTGACTGGGCCGAGTCCCAGTACCTACCGCCTGCGCCGGATTCTACGCATTGGCGGATGCACTTTTACGGCTCAAAGATGCGCACCGGCTTGGGAGCCGGCATCATCCTCACCTCTCCCAAGGGAGACAAGCTAAAGTACACGCTGCAGATCCACTTCGCCGCCTCCAACAACATAGCCGAGTATGAGGCGCTCATCTTTGGGCTCCGACTGCCCAAGGAGATCGGCATCCGCCGCATCCTCTGCTACGGCGACTCGAACTTGGTGGTCCAGCAGTCGTCCGGCGACTGGGACGCCAAGGACGCCAACATGGCAAGCTACCGCTTCCTCGTCCAGTAGATGAGCGGGCACTTAGATGGGTGCGAGTTCCTCCACGTGCCAAGAGCCGACAACGACGCAGCGGACGCCCTCGGCCGCATTGGTTCCACCCGGCAGGCCATACCAACCGGCGTCTCCCTGGAGTGTCTGCGCAAGCCGTCTATCAAGCCGTCGCCAGAGTCCGACTCCATCTTCGTGCCGGCTGACCCCGGAGCAGTCAGATCTGGCTCGGGGACTCCAGCAGCCGGCCCGGGGACTTCAGCAGGTGGCTCGGGGGCTGCACCACCAGCACCCGGCCCAGGAATTCCAGCAGATGGCCCGGGGACTACAGCAGTCGGCCCGGGGACTTCATCGACACCGCCAGGAGCGACCGGCTCCTGCCCGCCGCCTCCCAACCCAGCCAACCTCATGCCAGTTGCCGTCTTCACAGTGGTGGTGGCCCCATCTTGGGCACAGCCATCCGCGACTATCTGGTAAGCCGCGTGCTACCAGCAGACAAAGTGCTAGCCCGGCAGATCCAGTGCCGGGCAGGCACCTACACCATCGTGAACAGAGAGCTCGCCAGGCGGAGCATGACCAGCATTTATCAGCGCTGGGTGGAGCCGGAGAAGGGCATGGAGATCCTCAGAGACATCCACCAAGGCGAATGTGGCCACCATGCCGCCTCCCGGTCCCTTGTAGCCAAAGCCTTTCTCCATGGTTTCTTCTGGCCGACTGCATCGGACGACGCCAAGGAGTTGGTCAAGAAGTGCAAAGGGTGCCAGAAGTTCAGCACCAAGCAACACCAGCCGGCCTCTATCCTCAAAGACCATCCCCATCACTTGACCATTTGTCGTGTGGGGTTTGGACATGGTGGGTCCTTTCAAGACAGCACGCGGAGGCATGACTCATTTGCTGGTCGCCGTGGACAAATTCACCAAGTGGATAGAAGCCAAGCCAATCAAGAAGCTGAACGGTCCGACTGCCATCACGTTCATCACCGACATCACCGTCCGATACGATGTTCCCCACAGCATCATCACCGACAACGGCATCAACTTCGCCAAAGGCGCCTTAGCCCATTTCTGCGCAAACCAGGGTATCCGACTGGACCTAGCGTCTGTTGCCCATCCGCAGTCAAACGGCCAGGTGGAGAGAGCAAATGGCCTCATCCTGTCCGGCATCAAGCCCCGCCTGATCGAGCCACTGGAGCGATCGGCCGGCTGCTGGATCGACGAGCTGCCGGCCGTCCTCTGGAGTCTTCGGACCACGCCCAACAGATCAACCGGCTTTACGCCCTTTTTCCTCGTGTACGGCGCCAAGGCTATCATCCCCACGGATATCGAGTTCGACTCGCCTCGTGTCTCTATGTACATGGAGGCGGAAGCAAAGGAGGCGCGAGAAGACGGCGTCGACCTGCTGGAAGAGGCCCGGCTACTAGCATGCAACCGGTCCGCCATCTACCAGCAGAGCCTACGTCGCTACCACAACAAGAAGGTCAAGCCGCGTACATTCCGTGAAGGCGACCTTGTGCTCCTCCTGATCCAGCGATCAGCCGGCCAGCACAAGCTCGCAGCACCTTGGGAAGGCCCCTTCATCGTCAGCAAGGCCCTGGGCAACGACTCATAATACCTCATCGACGCCCAAAAGCCCAGGGCACACAAGCGAAGCACAGCCGGCGAAGAGACGGAGCGGCCATGGTACACGAACCTACTCCCTCCATTTCACAGTTAAAGCGAGTGTATGTACCACGCCAACTTTTTTATTAAGTAAAGACCTCAGGTCCCCCGAGATGTACTCGGGGGCTACCTTTTTATCCAAGAGATAAGCTTATACCATGTATTGAGTTTTTATAAATATTCTTGCCCCGTCCAGGTTCCGGTCAGCCGACCTGGGGGCTCGCCATCTTGGCCTAAGTCCGCACCAGCCGGAGCCGACTAGTAGTGTGCCGACGCCAAAGCCCTCTCTTTGCTCCATGTCACAGCTCGCAGCGCGGCTGTCCGACTGGCAAGAGTCAAAGGCCGGAAACGCTCTCCACACGAAAAAGGACTAAGGAAAACGCCGAATACGGCCAAGCCGGCCTCTCGCCTCCCTCATTCGGCTGCTCAGCAGCCAGCAGGCCGGCTTCTCGCTCGACTAAGCTATGCTCTAAGCGACTGAAGTAACTTGCCCGCTCTAAGCTGGCAGGGAGGCGGCCAAGGGAACGCGTCGAAGGAAAAAGCCAAAGAGGGTAAAAGCAAACTCAAATTAGAACCCGGCAACACACGCAAAATGTGGGGATTTAAACTTTGTACATTGCAAAAGGGCCCAAGGCAGCATTCATCAAGTTTAAAAGTACACCCCCAGTGGGTGGAACCGCGCATAACTGATATTGTTTTCAAGCACGAGACAGAAAAACTCAAAAAAAGATAACAGGCCATCTAGGCGGACGGCCCCTCGGGCTGCACGGACTGGTTGGCAGCAGGCGTAGCTCCGGCTGGTGGGGCTGCCGGCTGCGGAGTCTCGGCCTGGCGGTCGGCAGCGGCTGACGTGGTCTCCGGCTGGTCGCCAGTCAGCGTCGGGTCAGGCTGAGTCCAGCTGGTCACTCCGCCACCTGGTGCGGCTTAGCTTCCGCCCTCGTCCTCGTCGTCCTCATAGCCTTCGTCGCTGGAGGCAATCTCCTCCGCCGAGTCCTCCCCTTCCGACGGGTTCAGGCCGAACCAAGACGGGGGCACTTCGGCGCCGTTGTCTTCCCGCTTCGGGACGAAGACGCTGACATCAGCGTAGTCGGCAAGAGCCGACGCTCGGATGGTGATGGCGTCGCGCTCCGCTGCCAGCTCCAGCAGCGCCTCCTGGCGGAAGGTGGCCAGCTGCGCCAGGCGTAGGTCGGGGTACCAGGACTTGACGAACTCCAGCGCCTTCGCAGCCTCAGAACGCACCGCGGAGCTCTTCCAGGCTTCAAGCCGGTTGGCCCCCACCTCCAGCAAGTCGTCCGTCCGACTGGGAGTCCGCGGGATCCGAGTACCCGGCCACAAGTCCTCCAACACCTGCGACCCGGCCCGCTGAAGCCGGCGGAGTAGGCGGCGCGTTGGCTCGAGGTGCATTCGGACGGCCATGAGCTGTTCGCGCAAGGCCGAGGCTGGTCCTGCTCGATCTCCTTGCCCCGCCGCCTGCACTCCTCGCGCTGGGCCTCGATAGCCATGCAAACGGCGATAGAGTGGCCCGGGTGGAACTCTGTTCAAAAAAGACAAAAGTGTCAGAAGACAGCTTCCAGCAACAGCTGGCAGCCAGCAGTCGGCAACAAAAAGAAAGGGACGCACCATCGAGCAGATCCTCGATCACGGTGTAGCCGTCCTGAAGGATCTTCTCCTTCTTGGACCAGTCCGAGCGCTGGGTCTCGAACTCAGCCGTGAGGTTTTCCTTGTCTGCCTTCAGCTGCCGGACCCGCTCCGCGTATCGCTCTGCCTGGTCCGCCAGCTCCTTCTCCAACCGGTCGCACGCTGAGGCCGCCTGGTCGCGCTCCTGCCCCACAACCCGGAGCTGGCCCTCGAGCTCGGCCACGCGCTCCCTCAGCTGGGCGGCAGCCGCTGAAACAAGCAAGAGACGTCACCATCTACTCCAACAAAAACAAGAACAAGCCGAGTGAGAAGATCCGGCCCGACTGCTCAGCAGTCGGCCCGAATCTCGGGGGCTACACCCAGTGGGTGCGCTGGCACACCCCCCACTGGAAGCCGGCTTACGTACCTCGGCTCTGAGTCAGCTCAGTGGTTCGGGCGGTGAGCGTCCGGTTCTGCGTGTTGTAGGCGGCTGCCCGCATGTTGTGGTAGTCCTGCAACAAAAACAAGCATTTCAGCAAACAAAAAGAATACCTTTGAGTTCCAACCCGCCTACTCAGCAGCCGGCTCGGAACTCGGGGGCTACACCCAATGGGTGCGTTGCGCGCCCCCACGGAAGGTTACAAGACGAAAAAGCAAACCAAGATGCGCCTACCCGAACGGACGACCGCAGCGCCAGCAGCTCTCCCCTCGCCTTCAGGAGAGTCGTTGTGGGCGAGGAACTGGTCCTCCATGTGCCGCACCGCCAGGTTCAGGGCAGCTGGGCCAGCCCCTGCCACCCAACCTGAAGGAGCAGCGCTCGTTGCCCCGATGCTGGCCCCCCACAAGCTCGAGGCCGCGGCCTCCACCCGCCTTGGCTCTGAGGTCGCCCGCGTCGCACGCGGGCACGCCCACGCAGGAACGCGCGCCGCCCAGACCCGGCCCAGCGCCTGCCCAGCGCCAGCTTCCAGCGCCTCCAGCTGGCCGGGCCTGCTACCTCCTCGACCGCCAGCATCCGGCGCGCGTCGAACCTCCTCCACCTCTGGGATGGCGGCATTGGTGGCCACCAGCCCCAGCACGGACTAGTCGGCTTCGGCTACCCCAGGTGGCGTTTGGTTCTCCGCCACCTGCACTTCCGGCTGCTCAAGAGTGATGGTCTCCGGGACCTCACCACCAGTCGGATCCACCTTAGCCCTGCCGTCGGCCTCAGCCTGCGCCTTGGCCGCGGCTTCCGCCTGCGCCTCCGTCGCCGCCTCCGCCTCCGCCCTCTCCGCGGCCTGGGCCTCCGCATGCGCCGCTTCCTCCGCCCGGCCGTCGGCCCGCTCCTTCTCCGCGGCCTCCTGCTCCTCGCGCGCCTCCCGCGCATTCCTCGCTGTCGCCTCTCGAAGAACGGCAGCCGGATCCACGTGCCTGGCCTCCTCGGAGCCGCCTGTTGCGTCCATCAATGAGGCAGACGGAGCCCACGTGATGACGCAGGCCATCCTGCTCAACAAGAAAGCAAAGATGTCGGCGTGCGACACCTATGGGACCCTCAAGGAATCCCTTTACGATTCGGCAAGGGGAGAGGTATGCCCAAAGAGCAGAACCAACAATCGACGCGGGACGATTTTACCCAGGTTCGGGCCGCTAATCAGCATAAAACCCTACTCCTGCTTTGTTTTATTATCAGTGTTCTTGAGCCCAGGCTCCAGGAGCGCTTGCAATGAACAGTATGTTCAAAGAGCAGCTACGCATGCAGAATGGGCCAGAAGATCCTCCTCCCCTGTAGCAGTTGCCTTGGGCCTCCTTTTATACACTCAAAGGGGTCACCACAGTGGCAAAATGTACATACATTGAGGTGTAAAGTAGCTACAGGGTCATCATACCTAACCCCTGACGGATTAGGACGAACGCATTTAATGCACCATGAGGTGTCCGTTTAGGTGTCCTCACTTTCTTGGGGATGGAAAAAGGGGCCATCCCATCAGCACCGCTTAAGCTCTGCTCCACAGGCGCATCGCCACGCATCCAAAGAAGGACCCAGAATGTCGGGCTTGTTGCTGTGCCAGAGCGGTGGCACAACAACAGAATCTTGCCGGGCGCCGAATCTTGCCGGGCGCCGGATCTTGCCGTGCGCCGAATCTTGCCGGGCTTCGTAGGCCACCCCGGCAAGATCTTGCCGGGGAAGCTGGCTTTCGGATTCTAGCTCTCCTTATCTGCTGATCCTCAGATCTTTGACTTGAGAATTTCTCTGGTAATCTGAGTCAACCTCGAACTGTTCCCCGACAAGCCTTGCCGCGAGTATGGCTACAACTGCCCGTGTACAAGTACGGGGTACTAATGGCCCAATACTTAGTACACCGACAGGAGCCCCCGGGAATAGGCCACACAGGAGTGCGAGGCGTTGTTGGGCTAGGCCCAAACAGTGCACGGGCACACGAGGTAGGGAATTAACTGCTCGTAAATATCCCGTTTACTGTGCCCCCCACTACGCGCGCTGAATGCGCGACGTGGGAAGCGTGCGTCAAAGGCTGCAACTGCAATGCGCCTGCAGAGGCGCATTCACATTGGGGAGTAAAAGAGGCGGCCTCGCACCTTCCCCATAAAAATGGGAAACTGCAAAAGGCACAACCTATTTACCTCCCTCTTCTTCTCAATCTGGGTGCCGCCATTGTCTTCCTTCTCTCGAGCTCAGGGCAAAGCCTTCCCTCATCCGCCTGTCGCCTCCACGCCCGCTCCATCCCCGGCTTCCACCCCTGCATCCGTCATGCGGCCCAAGGCCAGCAAAGGCAAGGGCAAGCAGACGAAAGCCAATGTCCCGTAGAGCGAGCTGGCGAAGATGCGGAAGAAGCACGTCGTCTTCGCCCCATCGCTTGATGCGAAAGCTCTGAAGGGGCGGTACTAGTGTATGTGGGCGAGGGAGACGCAGGCTCACCCCGCCACTCGCGTGATTCCAGGTTCTTGCTCCAAGAGCGGGTCAGACAGATATCCCTTCTTTGCTGCTTATTTCTATTGCGGGCTCTGTCCCCCATTTTTTGACTTCTTCAACGACATTATGTACACATACGGCTTCCATCTTCTTGATTTCACACCGAATGTTGTACTGTGCATGTCCATCTTTGCTCATCTTTGTGAAAATTTTGCCGGAGTGGTTCCCAATACTGCCCTTTTCCGCCACTACTTTTTCCCTCGTATCCAAAAAGGGGAGGCCCTCTCTGGTTCTATCGCCTGGATTCCAAGGGCTTGGAATAAGGAAATATACCCAGAAGGGGTTTACCGCGAGAAGTGGGACGAATGGCGGGCTGAGTGGTGCTGGATCAAGGAAGCAGATCCCCATCCGTTCTGCCTGCCTCGACAGCAGAAAGCGGTCCGCGGCAGTGGCTGGAGCGATCTCGCTGCTGAAGATGAAAAACTCACAATCGCCACCACCAGGATCCTTCGCCTAAAAGCTGCCAGGCTAACAATGGTGATGATTGGCTTCCATTTCCTCCGCCGCCGCATTGCCCCCTTGCAGAATAAAGGGAGACCAGCTTGGGAATACCGAAACGCAGCAGACGTCATGAGACTGCACCCCGGATTGAACAACAATTTGACTGCCATGCAACTTGGCGCTCTCCGTCAAAGGCTATTCCAGCATGACAACAAGCATCGGTTGCCGGCAAGAATTGTCCCTCTGTGCAACAACTCTGCCCTGGGGTCGATTATCGCCACCATGCCACTGTTCAACGCCCACAGTCTCGACGCGACATGGGTTGAGCCATCCGAGGAAGAGGCACAAAAGTTCTTTGATAACTTGACAGAGAGGGTCGTCCGGGAAGAAGCAGACCTCATCCGAGCCACCACCGATGAAGAGGTGGCGTACATCGCCACTAGGGCGGAGGAGGCGAATCTTGCCGTGGAGGCTGGCAGCGCCGGCTTCACAAAATGGGAAACCAGTGACGCAGAGGTAGTGGTGAAGAAAATCCTGCCGGGAAGGACAAGGCTGCCAGGGGACAGAGCAGCACAGCCACTGAGAGCTCGTCCGACAAAGATGCGGCCGAAGAAGAACCGCAAGAAGAGCTTCCAGCCCAGAAGAAGACAAAGCGTGTTCTTCGAAAGGCTGCATCTGGCATCCCGGCAAGGCATCCTTCCTCGAGCAGCGAGGCTCCCGGCAAGGAAACGGCCGACAAGACTACGCCGCGGCAAGGAGTTCGACAGCAACCTGCGCAGCGTGCGAGAACCACACCAGCGGCAACTGCTGAGGCAGCAAGGGTGTCTCGCACTACCGCACCGGAGGCTGAGGTGGCGGAAACACGCCAACCCCCCCGCGCCTGCTACAGCCAAGCGACCTAGGACCCCTCCTCCGCCTCCCCACACAGACACTGAAACAGAGGTCGATTTTGACATCTCCGAATTCAGTCCGGAGCAAGAAGAGGAAGAGTGAGTATCTTGCCACAACCTTTATCTTCCAAATTCTGGATCAATCTTATTGACTTGCTTGTATTGTCTCTGCAGTGATGCAGAAACCTTGACGGAGAGGATGGCGAAGAGGGCAAAGACTTCCACGGGCGACGATCCCCCGGCAGGCTTCACGAGCGCGCCGGAAACTACTACCATCAGCCCGGATCTTAGTCCTCGACACAGCCGCCAGCGTAAGTTCATTACTCTTTTTCCGTTGGGGAATGCTGAGGTTCCTATCCTTGCCGCTGATATCTTTGGGCTTGCAGGAGAAGGACGACAACAAAGGGAGTTATCAGGAGATACCCTCGTTGCGCCACCTCTGTCAACCACATCGCCCTCAAGCGCATCCCCGACAAGAAATCACACCGACGAGCTTTTCTTGGTTGAGGAGGAGCCGACAACCATGGATACTGGCATCCTACCCCTGGCAACCGAGGTTGCCGGGAGGGGCGAGGCCACCTCTCGACAGCCCGATGCAGGTAACCAATTAGCTCAGTGCGCTTGCCATTCTTTCCTTTATCTCTCTTTCTTTTGTCTTCTTGAACTTCAATCTTGATCTCATTCTGTTTCTCTCCCTTGTCCTTTAGAATTCCCTGAGATGGAACACATGGACATCGACGCTGTCATCGAGGAGACCGCCAGGGATGTTGCCGCCGAAGCCGACAAAATCGCTGCCAGCGAGGCCGCCATGGGTGCCACTGTAGAAGCCGGCGGTGCTTTTGCCGATGAGGCCGCCAAGACTGCACAGGAGGAACCCGCCAAGGAGTCTACTAAAGAGGGCGGCAAGGAGGCTGGTGACCATACTGACGGCATTCCTGCCGCAGGAGCACTAGGCGCTGCACCGACCACGGAACCCCTGCTACTGGTGAGGCGGTTGCTGAGGATCAACCGTCAACATCCGAAGTCCCCTCATCCAGCAAATATCTCAAAGTTGGCGAGAACTTGTTTGTCAACTTGCCGGGGACGACAAGCGTTGGGGCACCGGCCGAAGGGGAAGTCTTTGCTGAAGAAATCATCGCCGCTGCTGGGCTCGAGATTGTTGATGACCCAAGCGCCAGCAGCGGCAAATCTGAAGAGGATCAACTCCTTCAGGCCATAGGTGAAAATTTCCACAAGCTCCAGGCACTTCACCGTGCCCGGAAAGAGAAAGCAGATTCCAGAATGGCAGTTGTCGAGGCGGCCGAAGCAGATTTTCAGAGGCGCGTCGAACAAATGCAAGTCCGGTATGCCGAGGCCCTCCAAGAGTTGACTGCCAGCCAGGAACAAGTGAGCCAAAACTGGACAGAGATCCTCTTGAAACAATCTGATATGGAGAAGGCGCAAGAGGAAGCTACGCAAAGAATTGCTACTGAAGATGCTCTCCTGACGGTGCGTCACATTGCGCTTGATGCTCACGAGGAAGACCTTGCTGCACATGAGCAGGCGCTCGCCGCCAAGCTTCATAGCAAAGATGAAGACATCGAGAAGCTTGTCGCGCGGCGGACCCACGAGCTGGAGCAGAAGCACAAGGAGGCGCTCGAAGCTCTAATTGTATATCACGCCGGCAAGCTCGAGGAGGCCGTCGATGCTGCCGAGACTGCAGAGGCCGCCAAGAATGAGCTGAGCGACAAAGTCAAGAAACTGGAAGTGGATCTTGAAGAACACCGCAAGGAGCTCTCAACGCTCAAAGGTGACAGGGAAAAAACCCTTCACACCCTGGCGGAGATGCAAGTTGCCATGTCTAACAAGACCAAGCAGCTCTCCTCAGCAAATGATGCTATTGCCGATCTGAGGCTGAAGCTGACCACGTTGGAGAAGTCTCTCAAGGACGGCAAGGCCCGCGAGAAGGCCCTGTGCAAAGATCTCCAGGAAGAGAGGAATCTGCTCAAGAGCGCTGCCGCCGCCCAAGTTGATTACGAAAAGGGTGTGAAAATCTGGACTGGACGCCTCATCGATGCTGCGGAGAAACTCACGGCACAATTATCATCCATGGGCCTGTCAAACTTCAGGTATTCCTCCGAAGAAAGAATATCCTCGAGCGCCAGGTTGACGATGTTCTTTGAAAGCATCATTGATGCTCTGAAGCTGCTTCAGTCTAACCGGGCGACCCAACTGGCCAACGAATCCCGCCAGCTTTGCCGGGCCATCCTCCGCAAGGTACTCATCAAGGTGGTGCACAATAATCCTGGCATCGACCTCACCAACGTGCTCGGCCGTGTGCCAAAGGACGCAGACCTCAAGGCACTTGAGGAGCTTGTCGCGCCTATCCTTGAGAGGGTGGATTCAATCAAAAGGGTCGAAGGCCAGCGCAGAGATTAGCTGCTCCACCTCTTCTTGCCATCGCCATTCCATGCCAAAGACAATTAAGTCTTAAGTTAGAACTGTGGCAACTTATTAATGTAATATAACTTGCTTATGTTTGGGTACATGTATGCTATCTCCCTTGTCTGATTCCTTTATGTATGGAGTTCACCCTACGCTTACTGAAAAACTTGCCGGCATGCAACCTGCCGCGAGCGCTGGGTGTGGGACTTCAGCAGCCTGCTGGAGGTGCAGCGGCCGGCAAGACTCCTTGGCGTTCTTAGTGCAGCCACTTAAATCGTTGAGCGGACTCGAAACAAAATAAGGGCGCAACCGATTACAACAAGGGTTCCTTCGCGTGCAGGTTTTCCATAGAAAAGTCAAAATCGTCCAAGGAAAATAACTTTGCAATAAAGGAAACTTGCCCTAAGTTTTAGAACTTAGCTTTCTGTCACTGTCCTTCCTCCAGTGAGCGTCAATTCTGAACGTCGCCAACTGGTACCCATATCCTCCTTCCCCCCCGCCGGCAAACATGCACGCGAGGAATCCCTCTGTCTTTTGAGAAAAAGAAAGAAGAGAAAATAAAGATATGAAACCTTGGCGGTTCGTTAGAACTTACAGGGAGCAAGTGTCATACAACTTCTTAGACAAACATGCATATATATATATATAAACATGAAAATCAATAAGGAACTGCACAACACTTAAACTTAGTCATCTGGGCTTAGAGTCTGCGCCTGGCATTGTACAAAGGATTACATGCCTTGCCGGCAAGACTTGTACAAAAAAGGGGGTTGCCGAGGGCCCCCGGCAACCGCGCCTTATGGGTAGAACTTGCGAAGATGTTCAATATTCCAGGAATTGCTCACTGGAATGCCATCTTCGGTCTCCAAGCGGACAGCGCCGTGCTTGGTGACTCGTACTACCCGATAAGGGCCTTCCCACTTTGGCGTCAACTTGTTTGAATTCTTGGCGGACTGAATCTGCCGAAGAACAAGGTCGCCTTCCTCAAGGCTTCGGGCATGAACTTTACGGCTATGGTATCGGCGCAAAGCTTGCTGGTAGCATGCAGCTTGCACAGCAGCCTGAAGATGATTCTCCTCAAGGAGCACAACGTCATCTTGCCGCAGTTGCTCTTGCTCAAGCTCATCATAAGCGAGCACTCGAGGTGATCTGTACGTGAGTTCCGTGGCGAGAACTGCTTTCGCTCCATAGACTAGAGCGAAGGGTGTCTGGCCGGTGGCTTGATTTGGTGTCGTTCTGATTGACCAAAGAACCGCCGGCAATTCATCAATCCAGCGTCTTCCGCACTTTCTCAACCTGTCAAAGGTTCTGGTCCTGAGACCGCGCAGCACATCAGCATTGGCCCTCTCCGCTTGACCATTGCTTCTAGGGTGAGCAACAGAGGCAAAACAAATTTTGCCGCCAAGGTCTTGGACGTACTGCATGAAGGTGCGACTTGTGAATTGTGTGCCGTTGTCGGTGATAATCCTGTTGGGCACACCGAAACGGCAAACTATCCCTTTAAAGAACTTGACGGCTAATTGTGCTTTCACCTTCCTCACTGCTTCCACCTTCGGCCACTTTGTGAACTTGTCGATAGCAACGTACAAGTACTCAAAGCCCCCGGTAGCACGGGGGAAAGGGCCCAGTATGTCAAGCCCCCACACCAAAAATGGCCAGGAGAGAGGGATCGTCTGAAGGGCTTGAGCTGGCTGATGCGATTTCTTCGAATGAAACTAGCACGCTTCACACTTGGTTACTAGTGCAGTTGCATCTTGGAGAGCGGTGGGCCAAAAGAAACCTTGCCGGAATGCTTTCCCGACAAGTGCTCTTGATCCTATGTGAGAGCCACATATGCCTCCATGTATTTCCGCCAACAGCTCTAGTCCATCCTCCCGAGGAATGCACTTCAATTTCACACCGTTCGGTCTCTTTCTATACAGGAAGTCATCGACGAACTTGTACATAACAGACCGACGGGCTACTTTTTTTGCTTCTTCCTGTTCCTCTGGGAGTTCTCCTGTCTGAAGGAAATGGACAATGTGCTGCGCCCATGCTGGAGCCTGGGGCTCGACAGCTAGGACTAAAGGCATCTCCTCCGCCGGGGGAACATTTGTCTCGACAGTGAAAGCGTGAGGTTCCGCCAGAGCCTTTTGTTCCCCGGCAGGTTTGTCATTGATCCCGGCAAGATGTCGGCGTGCGACACCTATGGGACCCTCAAGGAATCCCTTTACGATTCGGCAGGGGGAGAGGTATGCGCAAAGAGCAGAACCAATGATCGACGCGGGGCGATTTTACCCAGGTTCGGGCCGCTAATCAGTGTAAAACCCTACTCCTGCTTTGTTTTATTATTAGTGTTCTTGAGCCCAGGCTCCAGGAGCGCTTGCAATGAACAGTATGATCAAAGAGTAGCTACGCATGCATAATGGGCCAGAAGATCCTCCTCCCCTGTAGCAGTTGCCTTGGGCCTCCTTTTATACGCTCAAAGGGGTCACCACAGTGGCAAAATGTACATACATTGAGGTGTAAAGTAGCTACAGGGTCATCATAGCTAACCACTGACGGATTAGGACGAACGCATTTAATGCACCATGAGGTGTCCGTTTAGGTGTCCTCACTTTCTTGGGGATGGAAAAAGGGGCCATCCCATCAGCACCGCCTAAGCTCTCCTCCACTGGCGCGTCACCACGCATCCAAAGAAGGACCCAGAATGTCGGGCTTGTTGCTGTGCCAGAGCGGTGGCACAGCAACAGAATCTTACCGGGCGCCGAATCTTGCCGGGCGCATGATCTTGCCGGGCGCCGAACCTTGCCGGGCGCCGAATCTTGCCGGGCTTCGCAGGCCACCCCGGCAAGATCTTGCTGGGGAAGCTGGCTTTTGGATTCTAGCTCTCCTTATCTGCTGATCCTCAGATCTTTGACTTGAGAATTTCTCTGGTAATTTGAGTCAACCTCGAACTGTTCCCTGACAAGCCTTGCCGCGAGTATGGCTACAACTGCCCATGCACAAGTACGGGGTACTAATGGCCCAATACTTGGTACACCGACAAAAGATGAGGAAACCCCCAGGGGAGAAGAAAAATGTGAAGTCAGGGCAGCAAGCGCGCGTACCCGGATGTGTACGGCATGGGCTTGGGCCCCTTCCGGTCGGGGGCCACCTTCAGGGCCTCTTGCCGCTTGGTCGCGTCCACCTGCTTGGCCTTATTCACCGGGTGGCTGCCAAACCTCCCCGCAAGGCGGCATTTCTGTCCGCCGGCTAAAGCAGCCGGCTGCGACACAGAAGGGCGGGCTCCCGCCCCCGCGCCTCTGCCAAGTCGGCGCCGCTCCTTGTCGTCCTCGTCGTCGTCCGGCCAAGACCGGACGTCGCCGACTCCTCCACCTCCCGAGGAACCGCCTGCTCCGGCGCTGCCTCCTCCGATGGCCTCGTCCTCGCCACCTTCCTCCATGGCGGCCGCCCCCAGCTCCGGGTCAACCATGTCGCTATTTTTGCGGTCCGGCATCCATAGTCGGTCTGCAGCCGGCCCGCCTTGGCCCGGGAAGCGCTACCTCAAGGCCGGCTGGTCAGGACGGAGGAAAGGAGAGCATTATAAGTAAAGCAGCCGGACCTGGTACTTACCGCTGGGGCCGGGTTGGCCCGACTGTATGGCTCCTTGCCGATGTGCCACTCCTCCTCGCTGAGCTTCCAGTTGGAGAAGTAGTTCACATGGTGGACCACCTCCACCTCCGGCATCTCCTTGGTGGACATCCGGCATGGGTCCCGGCGGCCGCTCATCTCGCTGATGAGATGCGGCCGAAGTTGGAGGGGCAACACCCGGTGCATGATGAAGCCGGCCAGCAAGTCGGCCGGCTTGAGTCCCTCCCGGTCAGTCATCTCTTGAAGCTGGGCGAGGACGCTGACGATGAGGGCCGGCAGGCGCTTGGGCGGCTACTGTTGCCAGTTGTCCCGCGGCCCAGCAGGCGGCTCGGGCATGAAAGCCGGTAGGTTGATGAAGTCGTTGACCTGATGGAGATTTCGGACGTAGAAATAGGACCTCTGCCAGAGCTTGGTCGACTCATGCAGAGGGATCACCGGGAAGCGGGTGCCGCCTCCTGAGCGCCTCACGGTGACGCATGCCCCGCACTGGGCCGGCTCATCCTTCGCCGACGTGCCCAGCTTGAGGTAGAAGAATCTACACCAGAGCTCAAGCGTGGGCAAGACGCCGAGGTACCCCTCGCAGAGAGTGACGAAGGCCGCCATGAGCACCACCGTGTTGGGGGTGATGTGATGCGGTTGCAGGCGGTAGAAGTTGAGGAAGGCCCGGAAGAAATTGCTAACCGGGAGCCCGAAGCCGCGAAGGAAGTGCGTGCGGAAAACAACGAACTCATCGGGCTCCGGCCGCGGCGAGATCTCCCGCTCGGGGGGGGAGATGCACGCCCACGTTGTCGGCGTGGGGAAGACTCTGCGTCGCGCGGAGGAAGTCAATGTGGTCTTCATGTACATTGGAGCCTAGCCAGCCGCTCTTCGACATGGCTTGAGGACGGCAAGGAGAAGCTCGGGGACGAGAACGACAGGCGACGCTGCAGCGGCGCAGGGCAACAGGGGCGTCGCGGTGGCCGCGGCGGAGCAATGGCTGGGACGGAGCGGCAGCGGAAGAGCAGCAGCAGTGGCGGCGAGAGGAAGAAGAGGGAGTAGGAGGGGGCGCGCGTGCGCTCCGCCGCCCCTCCTCCTCCCCCTATTTATAGCCGGCGGGGGCGAAGCCGAGGCAACGTGGGGGCATGGGATTAACTGCACCCCACGCCCTGCACGCCCCCATGCATCCCGCGCGGTAAAGGCGCATTAATCGTGCCGCAGAAGGGCAACCGCCCCCTCCAGCCGCAGTGGATCCAAGCACGGGCCGAGGCCCTGTAGTGGCGGGCCCCAGCTTGCGGCGACGTCCCAGCGCGTGCATGGGCTGGCAGGCCGGCTTGACCGGCTGGCGCCACGTGGCACGCGCGTGGTGGGCGGCGCCACCCCAGCTCCCGCCTCGTCGATTCGAATCCGCCAGGCGGCCGCTGCCGCGGTCGGCTACTGGCGTCCGGCTCCTCCCAGCCGGACGGAGCGGAAGGCGGAAGATCTTTTGACGGGGAAACTGCTGAGGCACTTCACCGGTCAGCCGTAGGGCCTCACCAGCTTCGGGGACTACTGTCGGGGGGATAGACCCCGGGTAGCCTCACCTGCACTTAACAACATTTCAAGGCATCGGGGCAAGCCAGGCCCCTCAGGCCGGCAGGTCTCACGACCGGCCCCCAAAGCCGGCTGGTGCCATACAGCCGACCTCCAGAAGACGGCGCGCTCTTCGAAGGCGGCGTGGGTACGGGCCGGCTTCTAGCTGGCGGCCCGCCCCTTCCCTCGGAGTCTGAGCCCGACCAGGCGACAAACTGGGGCATGGCCACAGTGCGCCATGTCTCCCCCAAATCACGGCCTTATGGCTACAGTAGGCGCCGCCCGGCAGCCGCCGACCCGCCCGACGCGGTGATGTAGCCATGGCGCGCCTGACACGGCCTCCGTCAGCGCGGACGGCACAACAGTGAAGAGCCGTCAGCGGGGCCCGCAGGCGGCGGGCCCCACCTATCGGCCGATTCCTCGGCAGCCGGCAGGGCCCAGCAGAGGAGGGCCCCAGTAGCCGGCGAAGAACCCGGCCCCCATAGACGTTGACAGTCGGGGCCTACCACCTGGCATATTACCATTGTACCCCTGAAGGCTTAGCCTATAAAACCCCCCAGGCCGCACCCATACAAAGGGCTCCTCTCTCGTTCCACCTCAGTTCTACACACACCGTAGCCAGGGAGAGGAGAGAGCTAGCCTTGCCCTTCTTCCTCCTCTGGGTGAACAGCTCTAGGAGCACCATTTTACTCTTTGCTTCATAGTGATCATGCGGAGACCCCGCAGAGCAGGAGTAGGGGTTTCATCTCTTAGGAGAGCCATGAACCTGGGTAGATCTCGTGTACATCCGAACTTGTGCCCACTCCCGCTTCCAGGAGCCGACGACGATCTCATGGCCCCAACCATGATAAGCCACCCCCTGGCATCTGTCGAGATATTACCACGACAAGGCGCCGGGTCATGCCACTAGCGGCTCATGATGAAGATGCCCAGGAAGATGTGAAGATGGCGGTCCATAGAGCAAGCTTATTGAAGGCCCAAGACCCGGGGGCGACTTGAGGCCCGTGGGTGTGAACCACCATATGTTTAACTTATGTTGTAAGGCAAGTTTAGTTGGTTACCGAGCCGGATACGTAGTGTATGGGCCGGCCGGGACTCTGTAAGCCGCCGGGCATCAACCTGTGTAAATAAAGGGGTGACCCGGTGGTGGGTTAACTCAGGTAACAATCAATCGAGAACTAGGTCAGGCATATTCGCTCCCTGGTAATCGAAACCCAAGCAATACAACCTAAAGTAGGAGTAGGCTTTTACCTCGTTGAGAGGGGCCGAACCTGGGTAAATTCTCTGTGTCCATTGTCCCATTTTAACACCTTCAAGCTAACCTAGGTGAGATGGCTCCACACCTAAGTCCTTTTGCTAGGGCATCTGCCATGTTAAGTCCACGACAGTTGGCGCCCACCGTGGGGCCAGTGCATGGTGGTTTCAAGTTCTTGAAGGGCAACTTCGCAGGGATCAAGGGATACGCTATGGGCCGGATGACCAAGAGTCGTCGCAGCAAGCTCTACATCGACGACGCAGGATGGGGCCCCGAGGCCGGCTCAATCGAGTATGGGTACCGGGTCCCCATTGGCGGAATCCATGTCTTCATTGGCAAGATTGGGGAGTCGGAGCCTGAGTGAAACACCTGCACCGACATCATCGAGACGGCTCAGCGCGCACAACCCGCCAAGGTTCAAACCGCCCCGAAGAGCGCCTTTGTTGGTGTCGTCCATGGCATGGATCTTGAGGAAGGATCTGAGTCCAGGGGAGAGATGGTAATTTACTCTGATGGTGAATCCTCAACTGGTGAGACCGATTCGATGTATCAATAGCAAGATGGCAGGCTTGGGGGCTGTTCCGATGGTGACAGTATTCCGGACCCCCATGAGCCGCCGAACAGGGTCACAATCTTCATGGCTGGCACACAACCGATGCTTGGTTCGACGACTGCTTCGGCTATGACCTCCAGCTCCACGGCGGCAGCGAAGGCTGGTGCCAGCGGCTCTGTGCGCCCGCCGGCTCAGGTTTTGACCAAGCTGTTGGATGCTTTGGCGACTTTAATGGGAGCAGAGGTAACCCCGGAGACTCAAGAACAGCACAAAGTGGATGTCGCGAAGCTATGAGATGAGATAGCCCAGGCCAAGGAAGAGCTTGCTGTTGAGAATGCTAGGATGGTAACAGAGCAAGCCGCCTTGGATGCGCAATCACAGCAGATTCAGGCAGAATCATTCCGGCTCACCTTGGATCAAAACGCTTCAAACGCTGTTATGAGGAGGAGGCACCAGACCTGTCTGCCCATGGAGTATGAGGCTAGGAACCTTTTCAACATGCCTGGGGCAGGGACGAGTGATCCGCCCGTGGTAAACCAGGCCGTTGAGACACCCGTGACCAGAGCACCGGTTCAGCCACATGCGGTGGACCCGCCTCGCTTAAATTTGACTCCGCCTCAGCATGTTCCGACACCGCCGGGTCATTATTCTAACCCTCTGGACAATATGATCGTTGCGGCTATGCAAATGGCGGCTCTTCCCGTTGAAGGTGAGTCTCCAGCCGCAATGGAGATACGGAGGGCCAGAGAGCTTCTTCAAATAGCGGTGGCTCAACAGGCGGCTTATTTGTACAGCCGCGAACGGATTCATTCAACCTGTCGTCCAAGCCGGAGTTATAGCAGGCATATTGACTCGCCAGCAGTTTCAAGTAGTGAACGGCACCATAACCAGCCCCGTAGGCATGACCCACCACGTGCTGGTAACGATGTCCAGGCCTTGGTGGATTAGGGCAGGGCGCGTCGGGAGGCTGAGCTGGCGGCTCAGTTGGCGGCTCAACAACAATCTTCGGTTTACCCATCGGCGTCCGTAGAGGCAGGAGTGACCTCTAGAACCCTTGGTGTGCCATGTTTATTGCCGGCTCTACATAACGAGCGCTTACCTAAGGATTTCAAGGGCCCCCGCAAGGTGCCTAATTACACTGCAGATCAGCCCCCAGAGGCCTGGATTGAGAGTTATGAGATGGCCATGGAGATGTTGGATGTTAGTGACGCTGCATGTGCTAAATACTTCACCATGATGTTGGATGGGCCAGCACGTACTTGGCTGAAAGGGCTGCCCCCTAATTCCGTTGGGTCATGGGCTGAGTTGAAGACGCGCTTTATCCAAAATTTTAAAGACACGTGCAAGCAGCCTATGTCAATTCTTGATCTAGACTCTTGTGTCCAGGGTGAGGGCGAGTCAACAACCAATTGGGTGCGAAGGATCTCGGCCATCATCCATTCGTCGGACAGTATCAATGCCGGTTCAGCCGTCCTGATGTTAGAAAAGAATTGCCGGTTCCTTGCCCTTAAACAGAAGTTGGGACGGCTTAAGCGCCATTGCAATGATATGGGTGAGCTCATGGCAGCTCTCGTCAAATATGCTGATTCTGATAGCACTAAGGTCCCTGAGTCCGATGAGGAGAAAGTTGGGAAGGGGAAGAAGAATGACAATGCCATGGGGCAGCAGCACAACCCGGCGGGTCAAGGTTATAATGGTAAGCACAAGGCCAATGGCGGTTTAGACTTTGTGGCTAACACCAATACGCAGAATAACAATCAGCATCGTAAGGGGAAGTTGTCAGTACCCCGGTTTGGTGGGCCAAAATTCAACCTTGAGGCGATAGTGAATCAGCCTTGCCCAAAGCATGGTACGCAGGAGAAGCTGGCTAATCACTTGTGGAAGGATTGCTTCATAATGCGGGAGTACAGAAATTCCAATTTTTTTGAGAATAATCATGGCCCGCATGGCGGCTCAGGTTCCGGCTCTCACGGACCTGGCTTTGGAGGTGGCAGCTCAAGTTCTGGTTTTCAGGGCCAAGGCAATCAAGGTGGTTCTAATCAGCAATTGCGTCAAGGAAATCAGCAGCAGCAGTCCGGTTATCAGAGTAATCCGAAGCAGCTGAATGGCGGTCAATATCACGCGTTTACCACAAGCCTATGCAAACGTGATCAGAAGATTCGTAAATGGGCAGTAAACGCAGTTGAGCCGGCTGTCCCTCGATACCTGCGATGGTCTGAACACCCTATTGTGTGAAGCCGTGAGGACCACCCGCCCCGGTTGGATAATCTGGGTCAATTGGCTTTGGTGGTGGCTCCTCAAGTTGGAGGGTACAAATTTACCAAGGTGCTCAAGGATGGGGGCAGCAGCATCAATATCCTTTATTATGATACTTTCCGCCGTATGAATTTGACTGACAAAGATCTTAAGCCATACTCTACTGTTTTTCATGGGGTGGTGCCTAGTAAGTCGGCGTACCCGGTGGGTAAGATAGCCTTGGAAGTGTCCTTTGGTGATGATCATGATTATAGAGCTGAGACATTGACATTTGAAGTAGTCAAGATCAAGAGCACTTACCATGCCCTGTTTGGACGGACGGCTTATGCTAAGTTCATGGCACGACCATGTTATGTTTATCTGCAGCTTAAGATGCCGGGTCGTAAGGGTACTATCACAGTGCATGGCAACAGGAAGATAGCTTTGGAGTGCAAAGAGGGAGATGCTGCTTATGCTGAGTCTGTTTGTGCAATAGAGGAGTTGAAATTCTACAAGAATAATGTTGATCCAGCAGATATGACACCTTTGAAAAAGCCAACCACAGAGCATGACCCCTTGTTGAAATTTAAGTCAGCAGATGACACTAAGATGGTCGACTTTGTTCCTGGCGACTCATCCAAGCAGTTCAGTATCAGTGCTAATATCGATCTAAAATAGGAAAGCGTGCTCATCGAGTTCATCCGTGAGAACCGGGACATCTTTGCATGGAAGCCTTCAGACATGCCAGGTGTACCAAGGGAACTCGTTGAGCACACTGTTAATGTTGATCCCAAGTTTAAACCGGTCAAGCAATTCCTTTGTCGTTTTAATGAAGAAAGGTGCAAGGCCATTGGTGAGGAAGTGGCCCGGCTCTTAGCGGCTGGGTTTATCATTGAAGTGTTTCATCCTGAATGGTTGGCTAACCCGATGCTGGTACTTAAAAAGAATGGTACCTGGCATATGTGTGTGGATTACACAGACCTTAACTAATCCTGTCCAGCTGATCCTTTTGCTCTCCCTCGTATTGATCAGATCATTGATGCTACGGTGGGTTGTGAGCGTTTGAGTTTTCTGGATGCTTACTCTGGTTATCATCAGATCAAGATGGTGGTTAAGGACCAGGAGAAGACAGCTTTCATCACTCCCTTTGGAGCCTTCTGCTATGTGTCTATGCCTTTTGGGCTCAAGAGTGCCCAGGCGACTTACCAGCGGTGTGTTCAGAATTGCCTTCATGACCAGATTGGACGCAATGTTCATGCCTATGTGGATGACATTGTTGTGAAATCGAGGAAGAAGGAAACCTTGATAGATGACTTGAAAGAAACCTTTGACAATCTCTGGGTCTACAAGATGATGCTTAACCCGGCCAAGTGTGTATTTGATGTACCAGCAGGCAAGCTTCTGGGTTTTTTGGTTTCTGAAAGAGGCATTGAAGCTAACCCGAAGAAAATCAAGGCTATCACTTCTTTGGCTAAGCCGACGTGTATTAATGATGTTCAGCGTCTGGCGGGTCGTATTGCGGCCTTAAGCCGGTTTATAAGCCGGTTGGGTGAAAAGGCCATCCCTCTGTATCAGATGATGAAGAAGATAGATCGCTTTGTCTGGAGTGATGCTGCCGATCAGGCGTTTGAGGCATTAAAAAAGCAGTTGGCTGAGCCGCCGATCCTTGCAGCTCCTATTGATAAGGAGCCCTTACTGTTATATGTGGCTGCTAACAGTAGAGCTGTTAGTGTGGCAATTGTTGTGGAAAGAAAGGAATCAGGCAAGGAGCATCCGGTTCAGCGGCCGGTTTATTATGTTAGTGAGGTACTCATCGAATCCAAGCAGAGATACCCACATTGGCAGAAGCTGGTTTACGGCGTGTTCATGGCTAGCCGTAAGATAAAGAAATATTTCCTTGGTCATCCCATCACTATGGTCAGTTCTGCCCCTTTAGGGGATATTATTCAAAATAGAGAAGCCACAGGCCAGGTGGCTAAATGGGCCATAGAGCTTGGACCCCATGGTCTGAAATACATGCCTCAGACAGCTATCAAGTCTCAAGCACTCGTGGATTTTATTAATGATTGGACAGAGCTGCAGATGCCTGAGGAGAAGCCTAATAACACATACTGGACTATTCATTTTGATGGATCCAGGCAGTTAGAAGGCTGGGGGGCTGGAGTTATTTTGACTTCCCCATGAGGTGATAAATTTTATTATGTCTTAAGGTTGATGTTCCCTTGTACTAACAATGCAGCTGAGTATGAAGCCTTGCTCCATGGTCTTTGGATGGCTAAAGAAATGAATCTAAGCCGGGTGAGATGCTTTGGCGACTCAGATTTTGTGGCTCAGCAGGTTTCAGGAACTTGGGATTCCAAGGATCCACTCATGGCGGCTTATCGCCGAGAGGTTGATGCCATTGCTGGTCATTTCAAGGGCTATCAAGTGGAACACGTTGATCGCAGGAAAAATGAGGCGGCGGATACTTTAAGCCGGCTGGGATCCCAGCATAAGCCGGTACCACCTAATGTTTTCGTCGATGTGTTGCATAATCCTTCAGTTAAATTGCCTATGAAGGAAGATCTTGCTATTCCTGACCCGGAGACACACTTGGTGGTGGCTCTTCATGTTATTCCTGATTGGACAGTTCCATATTTGGCTTATATGACCTGGGGTGAGTTACCTAAAGATGAAACTTTGGCCAGGCAGATAACCCGGCGGTCTAAGTCAATGACTATCTTCAATGGAGAGTTGCACCAATGCAGTGTCACGGGAGCATTTCAACGTTGTGTTTCTCCTAAGGAAGGGCGTGAGATTCTACGAGAGATTCATGAAGGAGATTGTGGTCATCATGCCGGCTCTAAGTCTCTCGTGGCATAGCTTTTCGTCATGGCTTCTATTGGCTCACGGCTCATGCTGATGCAGAGGATTTGGTCAGCAAGTGTGATGGTTGTCAGAAATTTTCAAGACGAGCTCATGTGCCGGCTCAACAATTAAGGATGATTCCAATTACTTGGTCGTTTGCACTCTAGGGGCTGGATATGGTTGGACCTTTTAAAAGATCCAAGGATAAAAAGACTCACCTCTTGGTGGCGGTTGACAAATTTACAAAGTGGGTTGAGGCAGAGCTGGTCAGCAAGTGTGACGCGGCAACGGCGGTTCAATTCATCAAAAAGGTGATTTTCCGCTTTGGATACCTCACAGCATCATCACTGATAATGGCACTAATCTGTCTAAAGGAGCTATGAAAGAATTTTGTCAACGTGAACATATTCATCTTGATGTGTCATCTATGGCCCACCCTCAGTCCAATGGTCAAGCTGAAAGAGCCAATCAAGAAATCTTGAGAGGTATACAACCCCGGCTTATGGTCCCTTTGCAAAGGACGCCGGGTTGTTGGGTTGAAGAGCTGCCCTCAGTGCTATGGAGTATCAATACTACCCCCAACAGATCTATGGGTTACACGCCTTTCTTCATGGTTTATCTACCAGAGGTAGTTCTCCCTAGTGACATCCGTCACGACTCGCCCCGTGTGGCGGCTTATGTTGAAGCTGATAAAGAAAAGGCACGTCAGGATGCTCTTGACCTTTTGGATGAGGAGCGTGACCTTGAAGTGGCTCGCTCGGCGATTTACCAGCAAGATCTGCGACGTTATCATATCCACCGGGTTAAAACCCGGACCTTTCAAGAAGGGGATTTGGTGCTTCGGCTCATCCAGGATCAAACTGACATGCACAAGTTGTCCCCACCTTGGGAAGGGCCCTTTGTGGTAAGCAAAAATCTGAACAATGGGTCATACTACCTCATTGATGTTCGAGAGCACAAATACTCACGCAAGTCTGAGGAGGAGACCCGCCGGCCGTGGAACATTGCTCATCTTCGGCCTTATTACACCTGAGCCACTGGCTCTTGTGATGTACATATTTCTACCAATGTATATATTATGATTAGTATAATAAAGCCGGCATCCCTGATAATTCAGGGCCTCTGTCGTTTCATTTCTGAGAATCTAAGTATTTATTGTCAATTCATAAGGTCACTTGGGGGCTTCCTGCTCATTGAGCATATCTATGACTACCCTCTTGATCCGACTTGTATGCCTTGATTGCAAATTACTTGGGAGCTTCCTGCTCATTGAGCATAGCTATGACTACCCTATTGATCCGTCTTGAACACCTGGATTGAAAAATTACTTGGGGGCTTCTTGTTTAATGAAACAGAGTTTTGTTTACCCTTTTAATTGACTTGGATGCCAGGTGTATTCACCTAAAATCTGGATTATCCTGCCTTTGTATGCTTGCCACTCCGACCAGGTAATCCTGGAATGACTCGCTGTACTCTTGACAGCCAATCTTATAAAGACCCTGAACTTGTCAAAGTTAAAACGGTGATTGGTCATGTGAGGCCCGGCTTACAGGTTTGAATTAAGGATTAACTCAGTGGCTATGCGGCCCGTTGAATAGCACTTGATATTGAGGCTTGGCAGCCTATGAAGGCCTTGTTTTTTCTAATTTGTATTTACTTTGAACACTTTTTGAGGTTCATCTTATGTACCATATTGATGTATGGTTTAAAATTGTTTCGGGCCACGTTGCCTTGATCCTTATGATTCACATTTGAATCTATCTGGAGTTTTGATAACCCAGCCTGGCTTGGGACCATAAGTCGCCAGTGTGCTTTGATAATGCGCTTGAAGTTATGCGCTCTATGTCTTTGGGATGTTATCCTCGCTGCATATGGCATGGTATGCCGGTAGTATGAACAAATATCACAGGTATGATATTTACTTGTTATGACTATATGAGGTTTTTGATAAACTCGCCCTGGTTATGGATTATATAGTCACCAGTGGATTTTATATGGGATATTATGACCCGACCTGGAGTAAACCGCCAGGGCACTTGTTATCTACTTGTGTGCAGGGAATATGATAAATATGGTTGACATGATTGATGATATTATAAGCATAAGTGGCAGATCTTCAACATCAGATCGGCGGCTCAAACGTGTTATGCAAATAAACACGCACGATGGCGTTGCAGGCCATGGTTTTTCATCTAGCCTATTACATGGCTCCCCGAGCCCAAAAGAATAAGTGTTTTTGATACACACAGTGTCCAATACTGTGAATGGTAAGCCGGCCCTTGGATCAGTTGTCTTGGCCTTCACGTGTTGACGCTTCCGGGTCATCTTGCACCGGCTCTTCTTCTTCTTGGTTACCCATTGGCTGGAAGTCAGGTGTAGCCCAGTTGATGCCGATCAAAGCTCTAAACACAGCCTCGTCATCTATAAGACTTGATGGATCAATGCCAGGAGCAAAGGTGTGCTTACGTGTAGGCGGGATAAGATCCACAGCCTGGTGAACCGGCGCCTTCACCTTTGAGTTGTCAGCATTATAAACCGGGTGGTACTTGGAGAGGTCCGTTTCGTCAGCTAGTTTGCTTACCCAGGGACGCATCGCTCTTACTATTTCAGTGAAGTCATCAACACTCAAAGGGGACCCATCTTCTTTAACACTGGGACAGTCGGCTGATATCTCTTCCGGATCAAGTTCAGCCTGCCACGCTTTTGCCCGGCTCAAGGCAGTGATAGCACCGGCTCTAGCGGCTGATCGTTTTTAATTCTTCCATCCTTTGTGGTAGCATAGATAGCCTCTCCAACACTTCCTTAATAAGGGAAGGTGGTTGCTTCTTATGTAAGGCAGCAGAAATCGCCCGTTGGGCGCCAGTGTACAGCTGCTCTACAAGGGTGTATACGGCTTTCAGCTTGATGCACATATCGTCACCCGGCTTGGAGCTTCTGGAACCTATATTGGCAAGTATATTTATGAGCCGGATCAATGGTTGTTCAACATTGATGAAGAAATATTGAAGTATACTATTACTTACCAAAGATGGCCGCTGTCATGCTGTTGATTTGATATTTTAAACCGGACAACTCATCAGTTACCGGCTTAAGGGTAGCCTCGGCGTCTTCTGCTCTTTTCAATAGAGCTGCCCTCTCGGTTTCCCAGCCATTTTTATCAGCACTGAAGTCTTGTTTAAGCTTTTCGATGGTTTCCAAAGCAGTCTTCAGCTCTGATTTGGCTTTTGATGTTTCAGATTGTTGGGTTTGAATGTTGGCCCTAAGATCATTGACTTGGGATTCCTTCATATTTAATTCAGCCTGCAACATGAACACCATAGGAAGCATTATGATCATTTTTGAAGTCCCAAGCACAATACCAGTATTTTACTTGGCACTTGGGGGCTAATGCACATTGCTCTTTTTTGAAGACCATTTTATGATGACCCGTTTCAAGACTTATGACTATGGCCGGCTCATGGGGGCTATATCTTTGGATTTTATGTTCCTAATTATGGTGATAAAGTTCCGGCTTAGCCATGCTGATTAAGCCGGCCCTTGGGGGCTACAGGTGCAAAATTGAGCACTACTATTTGAAGTTCCGATTTAACTTTTTAAGCATGCTATGGCATGGACATCAAGATCAATCAGGAGATTTAAAATCTACAACATATTCAAGTTTATCATATCCAGTAGACTTGGTGGCTGACGGAAAGATATGTGCATAAGACAATTTTTTTTTACTTACCTCCAAACGATTCTTCATAAGATTAACCAAGCCGGCTTCAAAGTCACGACTGGTGTGGAGGCGGTTCAGGTAACCCGCGTGAAGCTCCTGGGCATTGAATTGAGTATAGTCTTCCAGATCCAGTTTCCACTTGCCTTTGTCAGCAGCTGAGATTTCCTCTTTTGCGCTGTGCTTGGACAAGACGGTGGGGTTACCTGGTGCTATGTAAGCCATCCCAGTAACTATGATATCTTCTACTTCTTGAGCCGACTGAGCGGGGCTGGGCGGCTTAGCATTTTCTGGATCAACATGCATGGTATCCATGGTGACAGGGGGCTCTTTTGGTGGCGGGTCATCCATAGCCGCTTCTGAAATTTGATGCATGGATTCAGACACGGTCTGCTTCTCCGGGTCAGCAACCTTGGGATCTTCAGCCGGCTTGTTAACCTTAAGCTTCTTGCTGGGCTTGGCCATGGCACTGAAAACAACAACTCATGATGAGATTAGTGTATTAATGGAGTAAGATATCAAGGCAAACAGGCTTAAGTGTTTCTTACCTAGGAACAGTTTTGAACAGGGGAACTTGAGTCCTAGTTGAATTGCCGGAGGAGGAATGAGAAGTTCCCTGATAATTTGAGTCAGACAGGTTAAGGGTTGTTGAATAAGGCCCGCTTTTGGATATGCTAAGTCGGAAATTTGTGAATCCTCTGGACGGCGCTTGCGAGGGACCGGCGTGTTGGGTAAGCCGGAAGATAGAATCCCACCGCCGCTGTTCCGGGTTGTGCGGCGAGCTTCATGTTGTTGTTTCTTCAAAATAAAGTTGGGATCCAAGTAAGCTAAAGGGTGAGAAAACCTTACTTTGTGGCTTGCTTGACGAACTTTCTGTCTTGGCAGAGATTCTGAGTCGGAGGACAGAATAGTTACCTCTTCACCATCTGCGTGGCTACCTTCCGCGTCATCCTAATAATGATCATTGCCAATAAGATGTACAAAAAATGAGCCAAGGGAATCAAGTTCTACCTCCGACTCATCATCATCCAAGTTAAATAACTCGGAGGGGGTGGCCTTCTTCTTGGCAGGTTTTTTCTGAGCCTTAGTTTTTGTCCGGGTCTTCTTGGCCGGCTTATCCTGCAGCTTCCTATTCCAAAAAGGAGAATCGGCCTGCAAAAATCAAATGGGTATAAGAAGCCAGTTTTAATAGAGAAATGATTAAACCGGAAATTATTTAAAGCTTACAGCTGGTGGCTTGTTAAGAGTGCATAAGGGATTCAGTCCAGTTTTGCTGCAATCTTCCAAACTCTCATTCAGCAGGGACTTGGTCATCTCATTGATGTCATCATCAGTCAGTTGTATCTGGCAGTGGCGTTGCGGATCTTTTAAGTCACAGGTGTATTCCCACATCAAGCCGGAGCGGCGGCTTAAGGGCATAATTCTCCAGGCGACCCAGCATCGAACCAGGTCGATTCCGGTCAAACCATTGGCCATTAAGGCTCTAATCTTTGAAAAGAAGGGCATATATTTGGCCCGCTCTGCTGTGCTGATTCGACCAGGGAGAGGGTGCCTGTTACTAAGCCGGCTCTCACGATAACCCGGCAGAGGATTTTCCCCTTCTGGAGAGGTATCTTGATTGTAAAACCAAGTTTGGTTCTAGTCCATGGGGTGGCTGGACAGTCTGGCGGCTGGGAAGGTGGCGTATTTCTGCCTCTGAATTGAAATACCACCTAATTCTAGGCTAGGCCCATCCGTGAATTCAGTTTGGCGGTTTAAATAGTAGAACTCTCTGAATAGTTCTACAGTGGGTTCCTGCTGAAGGTATACTTCGCAAAACACTTGAAAATTGCAGATATTTGTGACAGAGTTGGGTCCGATGTCTTGAGGATGGAGATGGAAGAAGTGCAGTACATCACGGAATTTTTTTGAACCGGGCGGAGTGAACCCCCGGAGCATGTGATCAGTGAAGACGACAACTTCGCCCTCCTTGGGTTCGGGGACAGTTTCTGCTCCTAGGGCTCTCCAATGAATAACTTTCTTGGCGGCTAAAATGCCCACTTGAACATGTTCAAGTAGTTCTTGCTCGGTAACCCGGGAGGCGACCCAATTACATGAGGTGACAGTCTTGGTCATTTTTGAGGAGGAAGGTCTACGAAGAAAATATTGCCGGTTTAAGATTATGCTGTTAAGCAGGCTATTGATTCAAAGGTAAGTGCTATAAAAAGCCAACGTGTTAAGCAGGAAGATAATACACATATTGGCAGCTTAAAACGGGACTAATGGTACATGGCAAGTTACGGTTTGTCAGTTAAAGCCGCCCAAACGGTTGCCATATTTCAGATCTATAAGTGAGGATTTGCCAAGTGATGGACAAATAGATTCCATAGATTGACGCTGCGATTTTGGATCTACAATAGTTCAGAAAATAAAATAAATTGTAGGCCTAAAGTGAAGGCAGTGGAAGAACTCATGTGTTCGGATGGATCTTATACAGAAAAGTGCCTATTGCAATTGAAGAAGGGATGCTACGCTGCTACTGCGCGTTTTCAGTGTCATCTTCAAATTCAGCCGTGCGATCGAGAAGAAGAACAAAGAAGAACAGAGAGGAACCCTGATGAACTGTGGCTAACCCTAAAGGAGATCTGCTAACGAGGAAAAAGAAGTGCTTACTGATGCTGCTGGACAGCGGCGGTGCGTCGCGGTGCTCTGATTCGTTCAGGTTGATGCAGCGGCCGGAGTTGAGGCAGTTGACGAGGTCGACGGCGGCGGAGCTCGGGCGCGCGTGGGTGTTGTGAAGAGGAAGACGAAGAAAAGGAGGCAAGGGGGAAAAATGTAAAGGACCCCTGTTCCTATTTATAAGGAGATGGATAAAAGGCATGCACGGGAATTGAGGAGGCCGAAAAAATCATTAAGTGGCTATGCGGACGCCTCGATTTTTGGGTGGTCCATTAAAAGATAAAAGATCTGTTGACATGTTCTGGGCTTCGTGCGAAATTAATGCGAGATGACGTCATGGCGGGTTAACACGATTCTGTGAGCTGACGTCATGGCAGGTTATAGCAAGTTCATAAAATTGATGATGCAAGGTTTGTTAAGACAAGCACTGAAGATTGATGTGAACAAGTTCAAATCAACCTAGGGCCTAATGTTGGGGATATAACTATTGGGTATGACCCGCCCAGGAGGGGCCGGGTCATGCCACTAGCGGCTCATGATGAAGAAGCCCAGGAAGATGTGAAGATGGCGGTCCATAGAGCAAGCTTATTGAAGGCCCAAGACCCGGGGGCGACTTGTGGCCCATGGGTGTGAACCGCCATATGTTTAACTTATGTTGTAAGGCAAGTTTAGTTGGTTACCGAGCCGGATACGTAGTATATGGGCCGGCCGGGACTCTGTAAGCCGCCGGGCATCAACCTGTGTATATAAAGGGGTGACCCGGTGGTGGGTTAACTCAGGTAACAATCAATCAAGAACTAGGTCAGGCGTATTCGCTCCCTGGTAATCGAAACCCAAGCAATACAACCTAAAGCAGGAGTAGGCTTTTACCTCGTTGAGAGTGGCCGAACCTAGGTAAATTCTCCGTGCCCTTTGTACCGTTTTAACCCCTTCAAGCTAACTTAGCTACGATGGCTCCACACCTAACTCCTTTTGCTAGGGCATCTGCCGTGTTAAGTCCATGACAAGCCTCCTTTTATAGGTTAAGGGGTCACCATAGTGGCAAAACAGTCATTATGCACTAATAAGATAGCAAACAGTGCTATCATATCTAATTCTATAGGCTGACAGAGTGCAATAAATGCACCGCTCAACGTCACATCGTTGCTTGCCCGGCAAGCCTTGCCGGGCTCGTCTTGCCAGCTCCATGCCTGCTTGCTTGACATGTCGCAGGACGGGTGTCATATGTAGGTATTTCCTGTAGAAAGAGGCTGCCATGTGGCGAATGGCTGCCACTTAGTCACTTTGCGGCTTGACACCGCATTGATCAACGACGTGGGTCGTGGTGAGATGGCTTGGTGAGGTGTCTTTGCCCTCGTGAATCCCAGCAAGCCCTGCCGGGACGTCTTGAATGCTTTCTTCCGGGGGAGCCCTTGTCCTTGCCAGGTCCGCCTGCCCGGCAAGGGACGCTTTTCTCCCGGTGGTGTCTCGCTTCTCTGTCTTGGTCTTGGCCTTCTTAATCAGCATGCTGGTTCTTCGAACATCTTGGACTCTTGTATCTTGACACGGCCTTGGTGTTGTAATCTTGTTCTCGTGCCTGTGCACAGTCAGGGCAACAGACCCAGGGTTTGTTGCACCAACAAACAGCATTGCTGATCATCTGTTAAAGTGCGCTGCGCAAAAACTCCCTGTGGAACCAGGGACTTTTGTTTTCCATCTGACTCAACCCTCCATATCCCCAGCAACAATGGCCCGCAAGAGGAGGAAAATGAACTCCGGCAAGCCTCTCCCGGCAGAGCTTCCCGAAGCCGCCGACAGAGAGCTTGGCGGGAACAACTCCCCTTCGATCGGTGAGCTCCACCCTCCCGGCGAACTACCAGTCTTTGCGGTCGAGGCATGTGCTCCCATCGATGAGGAGGAGCCACTAGTCCTCGTTGCCGAGCCCCAGTCTCCAACTTGGGCGTGGCACATTGTTCATTTCCTCCGAACAGGAGAACTTCCCGAAGAACAAGAAGAAGTTGAAAGAGTAGCCCGGAGGGCCAGTATGTATCAGTTCGTTGACGACACACTATACAGAAGAAGGCCCAATGGTTTGAAATTGAAGTGCATTTACTGGGAAGAAGGAAAGGAACTGCTGGCAGAGATAGACAAGGGTATGTGTGACTCCCACATCGGATCAAGGGCCTTGGTAGGGAAATCTTTCCGGCAAGGTTTCTACTGGCCCATAGCCCTCCAAGACGCAATTGAGTTAGTCACCAAGTGTGAAGCCTCCCAGTTCCACTCCAAGAATATCCATTAGCCTACTCAAGCTCTACAAACAATCCCTTTGTCATGGCCATTTTTGGTCTGGGGGTTCGACATCTTGGGCCCCTTCCCCCATTCTACCAGGGGCTTTGAATTCTTGTTCGTCGCAATCGACAAGTTTACAAAGTGGCCGGAAGTAGAGCCTGTGAGAAAGGTGACCGTGCAGTCAGCTATCAAGTTCTTGAAAGGATTGGTGTGCCGCTTCGGGGTACCTGCCCAAATTATCACCGACACTGGCACCCAATTCACAAGCCGCGCCTTCATGCAATACGTTCATGCCATCGGAAACAAGGTCTCACTTGCCTCTGTTACCCATCCCAGAAGCAACTGGCAAGCTGAGAGGGCGAACGCTGAAGTGCTGTGAGGTCTCAAGACAAGAACCTTTGATAGGCTGCAGAAGTGCGGCAGGCGATGGATCGATGAGCTGCCGGTGGTTCTTTGGTCCCTCTGTACGACACCAAATCGAGCTACCGGGCAGACTCCCTTCTCCCTAGTCTATGGGGCAGAAGCAGTGATCCCCACGAAACTCATATTCGGATCTCCTCCAGTGCTTGCCTCCGATGAAGTAGCGCAGGAATAGCACCGGCGTGACGATGTTGTGCTACTTCAGGAGAACCGTCTCCGGGCTGCTATGCATGCTGCATCTACCAGCAAGCCCTGCGTTGCTATCACAGCCGTAGGGTTCATGCCCAGAGCTTTGAGAAAGGCAACCTTGTACTTAGGTGTGTTCAGTCTGCCAAGGGTGCAAACAAGTTGACACTCAAGTGGGAAGGCCCTTACCGGGTAGTATGAGTCACCAGACCTGGCGCAGTCCGTCTGGAGACCGGAGATGGCATTCAATTGCAAAACTTATGGAACATTGAGCATCTCCGTAAATTCTACCCGTAAGGCGCGGCTGTCGGGCCCTGCCCGACAGCCACCCTTTTGTACAAGCCTTGCCAATGTTGCATGTAACCCTTTGTATAAAGCCAGGCGCAGACCCTGAGCACCAGATAAATAAACAAAGCACTGGGGGGCCCCCGAAACTTGCATGCATACTTAAGCATATCAGGAGCATAGCATGATCATGTAGATGAGGTCGCATGTGGCATTGTTTTCATCCACACTAAGTTGCAGGGTTCTTGCCATGGACTTGGTCCCGAAGAGAAGAAATGAAGACGGGCCTACGTGAGGATCCCCGGCAAACCAAACAGATAAGTTCCTTCTTATCCATACCTATTCTTTAATTTGAAAAGTTGTGCATATGAAAACCCCGCCACCTTCGAAACATAGGTACTCCAACCCTTTGACTCGAACACTGCTTCGGTCAGGGAGGTCGTAGTGGTCTTTGACGAAAAAGGTTCAGCGGGGGGCTGGTCCCTTCTTATGGTTTTGTGCCCGGTAGGCCTAGCCCCGCGGCAACAAACTGAGGGCACCGGCAGGTTAGCCTGCTGGGGAAAACTTGTTTACTTGAATGTATAGAGATATTTCACCTCCACATGGATATGATACATGCACAAGTACCCGGCAAGGCTTGTCTTTTTCATTAGTATGCTGATAAGCAAGTACAGATCTCACAGAACACAAACATGGATAAAGAACTTTACATTATTTAGACTAAAGTTTGGCCAATGCCTACATATTTTAAACTAAAAAAAGATAAGTGCCCCGTAAACCCTTTCTTGTCCCTCTCCACCTAGGCACTGCGGTGGGAGGTGAAGAGGGCAAAAGGAGTGCCTGAGTGGAAACCCAGCCCGATCCCGTCAGGGCTTGCAGGGCGCAGCCTGACAAGATCGAGAGTGGCAAGGCTGCGAAGGAGAGGGGCGGAAGGAGCAGCTCGGCGGTGCCCTCGTCACCACCTCCAGGACCAGCAAGAAGCCCCAGCGGAAGCACTGGCAGGGGAAACCACCGAACCTCAGCTGGAAGACTACTGGAGGAGGCGTAGGCACCAAGAGAGCGACCCCTCCCCGGCAACCGTCCTAAAGAGACCGGTGATGATGGTGCCGAGGAGGAAGGGGAAGAGCGCAAAGAAGAGGCAGCGGGCTGGCAATACAAGATGAAGGCGACGACGCCATCGTACTCCGACCTGACGGCCTGCCACCCGCCTTCTCTGTCTTCCCTCGTTCTATCTTCATCACCACAACTCCGGGAGGATGCTAGCCCCTCGGGCCGTCACCTCCCCCGGAGAAACAGTAGGCGACGGTGATGTCCGAGGCATGCAAGAAGCACCGCTCCCCACCTTGGAGGGCAGGAAGGTGCCACCGTCTTTAGCGTTTGCCCCGACTCTGCCGGAAGGAACAGCACTGGGATTACCGAGGATCCTGAGTGCTGCACCCCAGACAGGCACCGGAAACCCCAAGGGCCCCATCGTCAGGGCAACGAGGCTCGGCGAAACGCAGCGAGGGCTAGCGTTTGTCACTGGACAGCCGGCTCATGTGAGGGAGACGAGCGTTTCACCATTTTGGAGAAGCATGACACCTCCCACACTGCGGGCGACTCGGCGCCCACATCCTCGACCACCGCATCCCCTTCGGCCCTGGACCAGACTCACTCCCTGGGCGCCTACACAAGCGTTCGGCGTCATCGACCCCAAGCTAGAGCCCGGGGCCTGGCCCCAGTCTCTCCCTCTCAACATAGCAAGAAGAAGGCAGGGAATGGGGAGAAGAGGTGCATGGATGAGCACTTCCGCTCCTCCTCACCCCTCTTTTATAGGCGAGCTGGGGCTGGGGGGGCTGATCCCTCGGCGAGTAACCGCCGTCCCTCTCCACCAACCCAAGAAGATCGAGCCCCTGCCATGACGATCTCTCCCGCACCACGCGCCTCTGTTACCTACCCCCCTCAATGCATGCAACATACGTGGAAAGGGATTCGCCTGCCCGGCAAGGGAGGTTATTCCTTAGAGATATCTTGCTCCTTTGGTTGGTCTTGGTCTTCTTGATTTGCACTTTGATTTCTCAAAGATCTGATCTCTTCTGCTTGGTCGGGTCTTGGATGTTGCAACCTTGTTCTTAAGCCTGTGTACAGTCTGGGCAACAGTGTACGTCCGTCTTTGAGCACAACATTATTCGTAATGGACCTTGACGGTTTGCATCACCTTTTGTCCAGATCTGAGATGCAACTTGTACCAAATGATTGACTCTGAGTTCGACCCCCGTGATGCTAGGTGTGAGCCGACGAACACTATTGGAGAGACCCCCTGATAATTTTGCTACATTGGTCGTTTGATTCATAGGATTGAATGCTATAGGAACTTTTCCTATGAAATCATGTATTCATTGGCAATCTAGCATCCACTCCAACTTTTTTTCACTTCGTTTGTTTTTCCTGTGGTATCAAACACTTTGCTAATGCTACAGGATTCAAGTGGACATTCCACTCCAATCCTTTATATTTCCTATTCCTGCGTTTTAAGAATCCTACAAATGAAAGTAAAGAAACGGAGGGAGTACTTGCTCTAAATGATGTGCCGCTGCAAGAGCCGCCTATATTATTAACCATGCTCTAAAAAGGTGGCACAACTTTGGCTATAGTACTACTACGGTGAGTAGGTGACCTTGCGCTTGGCTCTTCGCCTCTTCCAAAAGTCGAACAATGATGATGGTACTACAGTATATATTTCTGGCAATCTAACATCGAATGAACTATTGCACGTCCACCGCTATTATAAAGCCCACTATTGTAAGAAAAAGCTTCTCCTCGTGCTGCAAGCCACCACGCGTGCGTGCGCGAGGGAGAGGGTGTAGTAAGCAAGCTTCTCATCATTCTGCAAGTTGACGAGACACATCAAAGTTATTTAGTACTCTCTCCAAAAAGGCCGACCATGTCCATGGCTACCACCCCGTGCTCCATCATTGAGTACGTGCACGATTCACGTGCCATCAAGGAGAAAAAATATTGCGTATGTGCCATCGAAGTGCATGACTCACTTACGCACTGCTTATCTCCATTTTCTTGCATGACAGGTGCACCTTGATGCTCGATGTCCCGCGTGTCGGCAAAAGGATGAACAAAGCTCACATAAAAAAAAGAGTGGAAGAGCATAGATTTCCGACGACCAGGAAGGAGCAAGGAACCTCGCGGTGGAGCGTCTCCACTCATAATATTTTATATTATTTAGCGGTATAAAATCAACCCAATCTCTCTACATTTAACGGAAAGAGTCTAAAACACGGCAACCCAGTGTAGTTACATCATACATGGCCCACCTCATGCATTCTCCATATTCCTTGGCCTCCGTGCGACACCTAGTTATAGTATTTCCACCAGCCCGTATCGCTTCATGCTCCTCGTCTCTCTCAAAGTGCGGCAGGTTAGCGATTTTGCTGTCTATTGAGGTCGGTTTACTCACACTCACTCCCACATGTTAGCGACATGCCAAGAGCATTCTAAAAAAAATTATTGTACTCTATTGTAATGCCAAGAAGAGGAAGCGCTTTAACCGATAGACCAAACGAGGCAGGCGTGCCGTGTCGTGAGTGGGTCCTGTTTCTCGTTTTGAACTTGTTGGGTGTAGTTGTAACACTTGGTTTTGAACCTTCATAGAATGATGCAAATCCCCGCTAAAAGGAGCTTTGCTTTGTGCTAATCCCATCAACCATCCTACTCCATGCCGGTACGTAGGGCGTACCATTTTGTGAGTATCAAATTTATTGGTCACATTCACATGTTTAGATTTCAAAGCGGAATAAATTGTTAAGCTCAATGATTAAGATATAATTAACCAATGCATGTAAAATGTTCTTGTTTATTGTAGTACTCCTCACGCATGCATGCGTTGCGATAAATACTACTCCCTTTATCCATATATATATATAGGGCCTAATGTATTCTTCGAGATTGTCCTTGACTATTGATAAGATTTTATATAATTTGAAAATTATATCATTGGAAGATCCTTTCATGTACAAAATTGATGGTATGCTTTGACCAACTTGCATGTCCTATACTGCTCGAACATGTGGTCAAAGTTAGTCCCGAAAAACGCATTGGGCCCTATATAGAAGGATAGAGGGAGCACATGGTACTAGCAAACGCTCACCATCTAGTAGTTCATTGGTTGGTTTTGATTTTTGAATTGAGTTTTACTAGTAGTACATTTGGTGTTGTGATGCTACCGTCCAATATTCACGTGTGGTGGTTTCTAGATTATAAAAAAAGGAGGTGCTTACTGTGGGAAAGGTGAAGTGATTGGTCATTTGCCCGAGCAACTTATTACTATGGGAATATTACAGTACGAGTGGATTCAACGAAGAGTGAAATGATGGTTGCTTCGTCCAAGCAGCTTACTGTGGTGAAGGTGGGGCTCTGTGATCTGACTACTCACTAGTCGCACAATGACCGGGGTGAATCTCCCCTGAAGTTGTGCACTCAATATTGGTGCATGGCAGGTGGAGCCGGACATGTCGGCGAAATGAAGTTGAATGGTTTCTAACATTGCTGTCAATCTTTCAGGATTTGTTTATATGTACACATAATTTTCCAGCATAATGAAATTATACTGTAATTCTAAGAAGGTTTCAACTTTGGTTCCCACAAAAAAAAAGGTTTCAACTTAGGATTCATGTGTCCTCGGCCTGAAGGTTGTCTCGTTACAACATTCCATCAAATACAAATGAAACTACCATGGCTGCTAATGCATCTCAATGATTCGCAGATCAACGCCAATATTCACATCACAACTGAAGACAAAGTTGTGAGAAGGTGTACAAATAAAGAAGAAAAAAAATTGATCGTTGTTGTTCGTTGGCATGGCTCCATTTCCTGGCCATGGTGTTCATTGGTTGGCAGCTAGTTTCACGCAGCTTTGTAGCCAAGAAAGAGGTGTATGGACGACATCACAATCCGATCATTTTCTGCAGTTCCACTAAAATCGAGCTGATCATCCCTGTTTGCAAAGATATTCAGTAAGTGTAATTACAATAATAGTGGAACTAGATGATGAAACATAGCACACACAAATAGAACCAATCACCTCTACAATCTCTCTTTAAGACTAACTACTTGTTGGAGAAGATTAGGCTTGGAGTTGGATGAGGAGGATAGCAAAACCAATCTCCCTTTCTGCAGTCCCACAGAAATGTAGAAACGTTGCCCGTGTGACATTTTGGCGGAATAGCACAAAACACGCTTAAGAAAATAGTGATTTGTGCATTTCATCAAAAGGTCGCAAAAGCAATAAGGTGAAATGGATAGCACTGTTTGCAAAAAGAGGTAGAAAGGAAACAATTACTGCCCCATAACAGTTGAAGACACATACGTCGACAAAAAAGAAGCATATTCCATGTCCTAAGGGAAAGATAGCAGGATGGTGGTTTATCAAAAATGGTGTGAGGATGAGATTGCAAGATGGAAAGTACATTAGTCAAGATATGTTGTAGGCAAAGAACTAAAGAAGATCCACATGCAGGATTTTCCACATGCAAAACATGGGAAGATGGGCAGTGGAGCAAGGCCGGAGGAAGCTGTACCTAAGGGTCGTTGGGATGTAACTAGTAGGGCGCCGGTGGCCCGTATCTACCCATATTGTGGCAGCGAGCAAGTGGCAAAGACCTTACCGTGCTAGAGCTTGGTCAGAGAGAACGACGGGTACCACAGATCAGGACGTGCTGTCTTGACGCCGTTAAACAGAGAAATGATGCACATCCTCCCTTTCCGCTGGCGGACAAGATGCGGCCGGACCAGTGACCAATGGTGAGAGAGAGAGGCCACTGCCGCCTTGTGTGAGGTAGTGTGAAGAGAGACAAATCCTGGCAGGCGGGCTCCATTGTATATAGTGGAGCGAATTTCTTTTTTCTCGATAACAATCGTTTTATATTTTGTACGTGCCATTGAGGAATATAACTTTATTTAAAAGTAATGCATCAAGTCAAACTTTGTTTCATGTACGTGTGGTACACGACCCTCCTTCAAGTAAACAACCGCTACATGCGTCAAATTATCACGTGGGCTGCCTTTTCATATAGAAAATGAGCTCCACCGTGTACCCACGCGAGTGTGGCCGGGAACGAGATGCGAGTACGTGCGTCGTGCTTGCACCTCTTCTCTATGTGCAGGTACCCCACGTACGTGGGTGTGTGTGAGAGAGATGGTGTGTGCATTCAAGAGTGTTTTTTGGGGGGGCGTGAGAGATAAAGAGGGAATATGTGTCGATGATATCTCAAACAATAAATGTAACATATGCAATGTGTGTGAAACAGAGGCCTCGATATATGATATATAGAGGGGGCAATACACGAGAAGGGAGTGGAGGGATCATCGGCGTGAGATATCGATAGAATCGAAGAGAGGGACGAAGTGTGTGGGTGCGCGATCGATAAAGAGTGTCATCGAATTTGTGTGTGCCCACGTCAAAGATATAGGGCGGCTGGCCTATTGGAACGTGAGGGGGAAGAGGTGCAGTTTGTCTCTCTGGCATGGATACCTACCTACAGCATTCGACTATCGGTGTGGGGGGAAGAAGAGACGAGATCGATCGGGATCCATGCACATGTGTAGGAGAGGAATAAGGTTGGGAGAGAGATAGAGCTAGAGTGTCAGAGGGATGGTGGTGGAGTTGCTTCTCACAAATGATGGGAGAGGCCTGCTAGAGAAACGGAGGGTACAACTGCAATGTTAATAAGAGAGGGGATGTCTTCCTATCTCTGCACGTGTGTCTGGGAGACTGGTCGGGAGGCATGCATGGATGATGAGGGGGGATGATATGGTTGTGCTAAGCAGATGTAACTACATAGGAAGATCAATCGCCGTGTGTCGGAGAAAGGGAGGGACATAACTAGTGAGGTACGTTGATCGGTGCTTGGAGAAAAAGAGTTATATTAGACCTAGCTATATGTAAGGAGATTGATTGGTATACATGCATGCATGTGTTAGAGGCAAATAAGGTCCGGAGAGACAGATATGGAGAGAGGGATGCGGCTAGGAGGTGGTGCGAGAGGCCTACTATATCAAGGGGGGAGGAGTGTGCGAGTGTGTGATCAATGAAAAGAGGGATGGGAGTGTGCATGTGCGTGGGACCGTATTAGACAGAGGGGGCATGGACGGTGAGAAGAGAAGAGGGAAAGCAAGTGTTTGTGGTAGGTAGACCTGGCTAGAGAGGTATATCGACCGGTCTGTGCTGGAAAGAATGAGCTGGGGGGCCTACACACACAGTTGGTAAACGACCTAAAGAGAAATAACGAATGGGTGCGATGGAGAGAACGCCGAGGGAGGGGTGAGAGGGAGGCGGGCATGTGCATGCACGAGAGAAAGTTAGCGCTAGCTACAAGCAGAAGAGGATTGTGTGGGTGCAAAATACGACCAGAGATCTGTCGGATTCCGGGCTCCGCAGACCCAAGAAGGTTTGAACTCTGGGGCATGTGTGAAGATCTCAACCAACCCAAGTCTTGATCTCGCCGCCCTATAGCCTAGCCTCGTCAAACTCACGTGAGCGGGTAAGAAGATGAACACGGCAGTTTACCCAGGTTCGGGCCACCTTGCGGTGTAAAACCCTACTCCTGCTTTGTGGTGGATTGGCCTCACGAGGAGGCTGTGGATGAACTAGTACAGTGGTTTGAGTGGCCTCGCGACGGCTCTGGTGGTGAGGGTGGAATGGATCTGAGCCGGGATCCCTCTCTACGGTGGTGGCTAACCTATATTTATAGTGGAACTACTAGGGAAATGCTTATAGGTAGGACATCAGTAGTAGCGCTGGAAAAAAGCAATCGCTGCTGCTAATTAGCAGTAGCGCTGATCCGGGCCAGCTCTACAAGTAATGCATTAGCAGTAGCGCTGGAAAATAGAAAAAGCGCTACTACTAAGTGGGACCCAACGCTCCCACTGACGATAGTTGTAGTAGCAGCGCTGTCCAGAAAACAGCGCTACTCCTAAGATTCTAGCAGTAGCGCGTTTTTTTGCAGCACCGCTACTGCTAATGGGCCCCACTTAATAGTAGCGCTCTTGCTGGAAAGCGCTACTACTAAGTCCCATAGCAGCAGCGCTTTCTGGGAAGCAGCGCTACTGCTAGTTGCGGCTGGTGCCACCTTTTCACCCCCCTCCCCCTCCTCCCCCCTTTGCCCTCTCTCCCCCTCCTTTCCCCTCTCCCCTCCCCACCATTGTTGCCCTTCTTCTCTCTTCCTCCTACCACTCTTCTCTCCTCATTAATGCCCCCCTCCACCAAAACTCTCCTCCATAAATGGCCTTCTCATCTCTCTCTTCCTCCTACCTCTCTTCTCTCCCCATTAATGCCCCCCTCCACCATAACTCCCTCTCCATTAGTTAGCTAGAGTCATCTCTCCTCCCCAACAACTAGATCTAGCTAGCTATTTAGCCATCCACACTTTCAATCCCTATAGGTAGCGAAAGGCCTCATCTAACCGTGCTCGGTCTCTCAGATATATAGGTGAGTAAAAAGTTGTTCATTTCAAGAATGGGAATATGTGTGTGAATGGGAATATGTGTGTTTGGGATATGGAGAAATTTGTGCGAGTGACATGCCCCCGAGTTGCTTATGTTTTGCCGAAATGTTGATTTATTTCTGTTTCAATGAATTTCGAGCAAACTCGATATGTCCTATTTTTAGGCAAGGTCATGCCAAATTTTTATATGACTTTGATGCATGCATGCATTTTGTTTATAACCCTTTTGCTTGTTATAACATGCAGTCAGACATGAAGGTGAGTGAATAGAATGTGGAGCGATACATGCAATCCGTGGTGATGGACATGTATGCAAATAATCAAACTAGGATTAGATGTCCGTGTGCAAGATGCAAAGAAGGAGTCCTTTTGGACCCTTTTGATCATGGCACTTTGAAGGCGCACCTGTTGATGAATGGTTTCATGGATGGCTATACTCGGTGGATAAGTGAAGAAGATGATGATGATGATGAGGACGTCCACATGGCAGGGAATAACGACACGGGGCTAGACGAAGAGATGACCGATCGACATGAAGACGATGGCGCCAGACATGGCGGGCAGGAAGAGTCCGGAAATGATGGCAGCGGAGAAGATTCCGGACACGGCGAAGAAGAGTCTGGATATGGCGGAGAAGAGGCGGCGGTCACACCGCAGTCTTCGGCGCTACTAAGTGCAGTCGTGCAGGAGCCTCATGTTCGAGACCTCCTTCGCAAGAGTACGACTAGCGAGAGAGCTGCTTCTAGAGAGGAGGCCAAGCTGGCGCAACTTGAAGTAGACTCGAAGACTCCATTGTATGACGGTTGCGATCCCGAGGTGACCCGCTTGAGTTTCATGCTTGAACTTCTAAAGACGAAGGCCAAAAACAAATGGACAGACAAAAGCCTCGATGAGCATTTGAAGTATCTACATAATAAAGTTCTACCCGCGAGGAACCTGTGTCCTACTAGTGTTGAGGAGGCCAAGAAAATCGTTTGCCCTTTTGATTTGCGGCGCATTAGTTACCACGCATGCATCAATGATTGCATCATTTATCGGGGGGAGCACATGGAAAAAACCAGCTGTCCAGTGTGCAATGCTTCTTGATACAAGAAGGCAGGAAAGAAAGCTCCTCAGAAAGTTGTATGGTACTTTCCGATCACTCCCCGTCTGCAGCGGTATTTCATAGATCCTAAGGAAGCAAAGCTCATGCGCTGGCACACGAAGAGGAAGAAGCCCGACGATGGAGATGATCCGAAGCTGAGACACCTCGTAGATGGTAGCCAGTGGAGAGCATTCAACGCCGTATATGGATTTGCTGCAGAAGATCCAAGGAACATCGTGCTTGGTGCGAGTACCGATGGCATGAATCCGTTTGTTAACCAGAACACCAACCACAGCACATGGCCCATCTTTGTATGGATGTACAACCTCCCCCCATAGAAGTGCATGAAGTCAAAGTACATACACATGAGCATGCTGATTCAAGGGTCGAAACAACCGGGAAATAATATTAGCCTGTATATGGGGCTTCTAAAAGAGGAGCTAGACACGTTAGGGAAAACACCGGCATGGACATGGGACGCCAGCAAAGGAGAATATTTCCATATGAGAGCCGCGCTGATGATGACTGTGCACGACTATCTCGGTTACGGGTACACCTTGGGCCAGGTGTGCCACGGATACTGCGGATGCACGAGGTGCATGGATGATACAACGTCTCAATAGCATACGTCAACGAAAGATGGCGTGTCCGGGAAAATCATGTACATGGGGCATCGTAGATGGCTCGAGAAGGATGACCCATGGAGAAAGCGTGGAGATCTATTCAATGGGTTGGCTGAGCATCGAGGACCTCCACGTAAGAGGAGCGGCACCGAAATCAATTAGCTGTTGAAAAACCGGGAACAGTGCCCCGCGTCGGGAAAGATGAAAAAGGCGCCGGAGCTGCTGCTGAAGGTATGGATAATGAGGTCTGTTTTCTAGGACTTGGAGTACTGGCCCAATCACGACACGCCTCATTGCCTTGATCAAATGCATATCACGAAGAATGTCCTCGAGAGCTTGCTTGGTACACTGATGAACATGCCGAGAAGACCAAGGATGGGCCGAAGGCAAGGAAAGACTTGGAAGATTTGAAGATCAGGAAAGATCTCCACCATAAAAAGTCGACGGAGGAGACTGAGACTGAGACGGAGGACGGGGAAAGGGGCAGAAAAGTCAACAAGAAGGAGGAGAATTATTGCCCCCCTTCTTGCTTCACCTTAAGTGCGAAGGAGATCGATCAATTCATCAAGTGCCTTATGGGAATCAAAGTCAGTTCCGGTTACTGTAGGAAGATAAGCAGATTTCTAGACCCCAAGAAGAAAAGGTTCAGCGGGATGAAGTCTCATGACTGTCACGTGATGATGACGTAGATACTCCCGGTTGCCATTAGAGGGATAATGGAGAAGCACGTCCATGACACGCTTACTAGTATCTGCAACTTCTTCGACGTTATCTCTCGAAAGTCCATAAGTGTGAAGTAGCTCCGAAGGCTATAGGAAGAGATCGTTGTCATACTATGTGAGCTTGAGATTTACTTCCCGCCTGCATTCTTTGACGTCATGGTGCATCTGTGTGTCCACATCGTGGACGATATCATCGACCTCTGGCCGACATTCCTTCACAGCATGATGCCATTCGAGAGGATGAATGGGGTCATCAAAGGATTCATTCGTAACATGTCCCGTCCCGATGGGAGCATCGTCCAGGGGTATCTGACACATGAGTGCATCTCCTTTTGCGAGAATTATAAGGCGTCGGAGACCCTGTTGTTGGTTTGCCCGTCAAGAAGCACGATGGGAGGCTTGAAGGAGAAGGTCACAACAATGGCCGGAGGGAATTGCACGTGGACTACTCGGATCGACGGAACGACTTTGACAGGGCTAACTTAGTAGTGCTACAACACCTAGATGTGGTAGATGATTATGTGGCATGGCACAAAGAAAGCATCGCAAAGAAGTACCATGATAAGGGGATGCTCAAGACGGACGACGAAGTTACTGTAGAGCACAACGCCACTTTCTTGCGTTGGTTCAAAGAGCAAGTTCTTAAAAATCCCCCGGAAGAGGGCAGTTCGGACGGATTGCTCATACACGCCTTAGCACATGGCCCTGCACCCAAACTCGCGACCTATCAGTCATACGATATCAACGGGTACATGTTCTACATGGAGGCCAAAGACATGGACAGTGATTACCAGAACTCCGGGGTGACAATTGAATGCGTGACCAACGCCAACGACACAACTGAAAGATTCTATGGAAGGGTCGAAGAGATCTGGGAGCTTGACTATGCTGGAATGCATGATGCGACGATGTTCTGTGTCAGATGGGCTAAGGACGTCGTAAGAGAAAACAAGTATTTCACTACCATGTCTATACCCGACGCAAAGAGCACTCCCGTGAACATTAACGCCATCGCCAAAAATGAGCCATGGGTACACGCTAAGCACATGACACAATGCTTCTTCATAACCGACCCGGCCAATCCCAGCCATGTTGTTGTGAGCAGAGGCAAAAGGAGCATCGTCGGAATGGATGGAGTCGCCAACGAGGAAGACTACGACCAATACGGCAACCCGATGAGGGAAGATGATGATGACGATGGAGCAGACGTGGAAAGAAGAATCAATACTACATTACCTAAGAAATATCGGACTCCATGGTTCCGGAAAAGTCACAAGGAGGGGCTCAATTATTCGGCAACGAACAAGAAAGGGAAGAAGCTCAATGTGAAATGTCATCAACGCAGCTGAGAAACCATCATTTATATATATGTATCTATTTTGTGTACGCACTTAAGTAACCGTTATCGGTCAAATGATGTATACATCGTATCCCCTTCAATTACCACCACCTGCATGGTTCCGGTGATATTCGCGCAATGTGGGAGGGAGACGTTCTCGTCGACTGCGTGCGAGGAAAACAAAAAACAAAAACAAAAGGGAGAAAGCAATACAAAAGAAAAAGAAAAGTAAACAGAAAAGGAAAGGAAAATAATAAAAAAAAGAAAACTAAAAACTAGAAAAGGAAAATAATAAAAAGAAAAGAATAATAGCAGTAGCGCTGGTTTACGACCAAGCGCTATAGCTAACTTAGCTATAGCGCTGGTCCGTAAACAAACGCTACAGCTATGTGTATTTCAGAATTAAAAAAAAAAACAAAAAATGGAACAGTTAGCAGTAGCGCTAGACCAGGACCCAGCGCTATAGCTAAGTTAGCTATAGCACTCGGTCCTGGTCCAGCGCTGCTGCTAGTTTTAGTTAACCCCCGCGCGGGCGCTCAAATTTTCGCCAAATCCTTTTCCCCCCTCTCTCCCACCTCTCTCCCCCACTCTCTGTCCCCGCCGTCGCCCTGCCCGTCCTCGCCGCTGTCGACCCTGCCCGCCGTTGCCCCTGCCCGCTATCGACCGCCGTTGACATCGTCGCCGGAGCCCTCCCTCGACCTCACCGTCGCCACGCGGGCCCCCTCTCCCCTGTCCTCGACCTCGTCACCGCCGCCGCCCTCTCCCCTGCCCTCGACCTCGCCGCCGCCGCCATCTCCCCCGCCCATGACCTCGCCGTCGCTCCGTAAGCCTCTCCCTCTCCTCTCCCCTGCCCTCCTCTCTCTCTCTCTCTAGATGAACCCTAGGCAAAAAAAATTGACCATGGCTCTAGGGCAATTTAGATGAAGTATATGAACCCTAGGGCAATTTAGTTTTTGTAGGTATATAAATTAGCTATAAAAAATAGTGGCAAAAATTTATAAAAAACAGTAGCTAATTAGGGCAGTAGCAAATATAGCTAGGGCCAATTTTTTTAGCAAATTAGCAAATTTAGCTAGGGCAAATTTGTTTAGGGCAGTAGCTAATGCAATAGCTAATTAGTGTATATAAAATACCTATAAATAAAAAACAGTAGCAATTTTTTGTAGCAAATTAGTAAATTAGTTTAGGGCAAACTAGTAGCAAATTTTTGTAGCAAATTAGTAAATTAGTTTAGTAGCAAGTTAGCAAACAGAGAGAGAGAGATCATTTAGGAAAAAACAGTAGCAAATTAGTTGAGGAAATTTAGCAAATTTGTTTAGGGCAATTTAGTTTAGGGTATATAATATCAATTTAGTTGGTTAGGGCAGTAGCAGAGAGAGAGCATTTAGGAATTTTTGTAGGTATATATAATAGCTATAAATAAAAAACAGTAGCAAATGTTTAGTGAGGTAATTTTGCAAAGCTTTTTGGTTTTTGAAAAGACCACTAATTTGCAATGTTTAGTGAGGTCATTTCACTCTATGTACTTGCTTGAATGATATATGTCATTGATGTTATATGATTTTGCAATGTTGGTTGAATGTCGAAGAATATCCGAGTGGCCTATGTTTTGCCGGAATGTTGATTCATTTCTGTTCCGGCAAATTTCAGGCGCTCCATATGTCCACTTTTTAGCAAAGGTCATGCCGAAAATTTCCGTGATTTTCGGTATGACTTGTGCTAGAAACTAGGACATATGGAGTGCCCGGGATTTGCCGGGGGGAATGAATCAACATTCCAACCAAACATAGGCCCCTTTTTATCTTCATTATATCTTTTATTTACAATTGTTGAATAGGAAACATGTCTAGCCACGGCGAAGCCGGGGGTTCTGCTCGCCTCAAAGAAGACCCCATCGAGGCAGCAAATCACTATTTTGATTACCTGGACGAACACCAGACGGGGGTGCATGGTGGCGGCAGTGGCACCAACCCCGACACCGACACTGGCACCAGCACTGGCACCGGCACCGACACCACCCCCGAGACCGGCAATGATGTTGTCATAGCTGGTAATGCACCAAAGCAGAAGAGGTCACGAAGACCAAACGAGCTTGGCATCGGACAAATTGTGGGCACGGAGATGCACCCCAAGAAGTTAGAGCCAACGGCGCCGGACGAAGTGCGCTCGTGCTGGGGCAATCAACTAGGATGCATCCTCAGGGAAACATCAACGACGAGAAGTTGAAGAAGATACCACATATGAAGAACATGCTCCTAAAGAAGTTGCAGAATAGGTTCCTGTTCCCCGGCCGGGATGAAAGCAAATTTAAAGATCCGTGGGACGACGACGCCATGACAAAGAAAAACAACAAGGCGATGGTGACGTTCACCAACGACTTGTCAGCCTGGAAAGTTCGGGTGAAAAAAGCGATTGCGAAGAATGAACCGTGGTCCAAGATTCATGCTGATAATCCGTCAATAACGAAAGAGGACTTTGAAAAATTCAAGGAGACTTGCGCTAAAGAAGAAGTCAAGGCAAGGTCGGAGAAAATGAAGGCACTCCAGGCCAGGAACACGCCTCCCGACCGCCTCAGAAGCCGTGGTTACGAGGGGAAGAGGCACATATGGGCCAAGGAGGACGCCGAACGTGAAAGTCACGGAATCCCAGACCCCTTGGTGGAGTTCACCGACCCGCTGCTGCATGACTGGATCAGGGCCCGGTACAAGTGGGACCGCATCAAAATGATCTTTTACACGGACCCGAACATGAGGGAGTTCATGAGACTTCTGGTAATTGTTATATTACCACATTATCATATTAGCTTGCAATCAATTCGACTACAAGTTTTGTCACATCAGTAAACCATCCAAGTTCCTTTTGCAGAAAGAGCAGCACCAAAAGGCAGCCGAAAGCGATGAGTCGTCACAGTCGTCGGCGAGGCCCAAGTGGGACACCCCATTCAACCGGGCCCTGAACATACTAAAGAAGGTCCCGGAGGACAAACCGCCGTCCTATGGACGTGTGCACGGCGGCGCCTCGTGGAAGACGTGCTACTGTGAGGAGCCAGAGGAAAGAAGGAAGAGATGGTTGGTCGTCACTCAGCAGACCATCGATGAGAAGGTCGCGATTGCGGTCAATAAGACCAAAGCTGAGACCAAAGAAGAGTTGCTCGGGGTAGTCAATGCAGCAGTCAGTGACGCGGTGGCCAGCTTGATTCCGGTAATTTTTGATTGGTCGAAGAGCAATCCAAATAAAGGGCTGGAGGACTTTCCCCTTCCCATCTTTGTCATGAGCAATTTGGTGAACATCACAGCACCAGCACCTGCTCAAGCAACCGCAAAAGGTCCCGCTCCTGTTCATAGCAGCCCGACCTCCGTCTCTGGCATGCTCGGCGGGCCTTCGTCTATGCCTGAGCTCGACGCCCTCACGGTAATTACGCGTCATACCCTTTTCACCAGCATGTCTATAGTCTTCCGCTTCAGTTGCCTTTCGGATGTTTGACGTCACAGACATGTCTTCTTCGTAGGCCGATGATACCTCATGCACCCTACTCTACGACATCAAGGGCCAGAAGGTGGCCGTGGGAAAGGCAACGATCGTGAAGCCGAAGGACCGCATGTTCCATAACCGAGAGATGCCCGATGGCGTCTTCAAGGTTAACGTGGCCAGTGTCTTAGCGGGCTTCGAGGATTTGCCTCCTCCGGTACTAGTCGATGACGAGGAGACCCCTAAGTGGATTGGTGCATGCAAGAGCTGGTTCTTGCCTTGGCCGAATACTCTTCTTCGTCTCGAGGCGCCCAGTATCACACCAACGACAACTTCTCAAGAAGGTATGAACACCACCCCACCTACCAAATTACCTGCAACTGTCATGGCGGTTGATAGCGGACGACGCAAGGGAGAGCCTCCATTAGTGCCAGATGACGTCGCCCCTATTGTCGAAGAAACAAATGCTGATGATGAAATGGAGGATGATGATGATGACCCTGACAAGTATTTCAATACTGCCTATGATGATGTAGGATTGATGGCTCAGGACGACGAAGACGCAGGCTATGAGCATGGAGATGATGACTTGATGCTACCTGATTTGCCGGAGCCACAACGTCCTAAGGCAGAATGCAAAAAGTCTCTCTTCAAGCGATCCTCGCAGGAGACACCGCCAGATGCCGCCTCTACCCAGCAACAACCCGAGGGCCGTCCACTAATTAGCCCGACGACACTGGGGGTGGTGGTTAGGGAAGGTATGGTGGGCTCACTACCGCCACCCGCCAAGAAGCAAAGGAGGAGACCGGACAGGAAAGGCCCTAAAGGCGCTAGAGCTGCCTCAAGCAGCCAGCCGCGTCTGAAGCCCCGGGTGGTAGACAGAATACCTGTCGAAGGTGCGAAGCGTTTCCATGTCACCGGTGAGCCGATCCTACCTGCGAAAGCGCTAGAGCACATACTGAACAATGATCTAAGGAGGCTCCATGAATATATGCTGGCCAGAGAGAAAAGCCTTCTCATCTCGGAAAAACTAGGATACCCGCTTTACGCGGCTCAGGTGCCGGGTGGGAAGTTGTACGTCGAGAGATGGCCCGCGGATAAGTTCATCCTGCAATTTGACTACATCTACGACATGTTCCACATGACCAAGCTGTATTTCCAGTTCATCCGCATGTATGCGTTGTATCTCAACTACTTCATCAGGATCGAGAACATAAAATATATCTACGTCGCGGACCCATACTATATGCATGAGAGCTTCTTGGTAGTCTGCAAAGAGCACCATGACTATGCGAGCAAGTACATCGGCGACTTCATGATCGCTAATAAGGACAAGAAAGCGATTCTCCTGCCTTATCATCCCACATAAGTCATCCGCGCATATCCTTTCGTAAGTGTTAATCATTCCTTCGCAAGCATTGAGGCTAATTTGAGGTGTACTTAATTTGCGCAGCGGGGGGGGGGGGGGCGTCCTCATCATTCTGTACCCAGAATACTCCCATGCTATGTACTTGGACTCATCGAAGAACATCAAGAAAAAGGACTACAAGCACATAAAGAGTGTTCTCGATAGTGCCCTGTTAACCTTCAGTCTATCTGGTGGATATATCAAGGTGAAAAGTACAGGAAGAATGGGCTGGTTTCGGCCATAAGACCGACTTTTGCTGCATCCAGCAACCGCACACCAGTAAGGCTGATGGATTCTACCTCATGCATCACCTGCTCGAGTACAAAAGGGATAATCAATGCCTTCGCATGTCAACTACTACCAACGATGCCGAGATTGTCAACTGGGCCACAAGCATAGGAAAGACATCGGATCATCGAATCCGAGCTGAGTTTTATTTACAGTGTGAACTTGCCCAAGTGATCATGAAGCAGGTCCTCGAACCAACAGGGATGTTCTACCATGGGCCAATCACGCGGGATGATGTCCGAGCACTGCTACTCGCTCAGCGTCTAGACCTGAAGCCTTTAAAGAAGCTCGGGTGCTTCCTCCCTGACTATGAAGATTGGACCGCCGACATGGAGGACTGATTGTCGATGACAATGTGTCACTACTGTCTTTCTATCGCAAAACTTTGAATTTATGCACGGCGAAACTATGTGATGTAATTAAACCGTGGTCCTGAACTAGCGTAGATCGCTCTAGTTTATTAGTTTGGGTATGAGGAACTTCATCATTTATGTTTACTATAGGTTGCTTGAATTTTGCTAATTATGCCTCTTTGTTTTCTTAAGTACATTATGTTGCATATTTTCGTTCAATTCATCAACTAACGATGCAGGTACATAGATCAGAGATGGCGAAGGACTGCTACGCCGTGTTCGTTGGGAGGTTTCTAGGAGTCTACGACCACTGGCCAGACGCTCTGGCCCAGGTGAACAAGTACCCGGGTGCTAGCCACAGAGGGTTCGACAGCAGAGCCGAAGCGGAAAGTAGTTACTTGAGGTGGACGCTCCGGCAACAGCGGGGGCAGAACCGCCGGTGCCTCAAGTACTACATAGTCACGGTCTTGCTCATGCTGATCGCTCTTCTCTTCTACATCATGGTTTAGATAGAGATGATGAAACTTGTGTGTGTGCCATGACCATGTAGTTGCACTTATTCGATACATGACATGACTTGTGTATCGCTATTTTCGAGATGTGATGATATTTGTGTTGAATGATGATGATGGTATGACGAGACTACTGTATGTGTATGATATGATGAGAATAGTGTATGTTTATTGTGATTTGATGAAACTACTGTATAGAGCCTGTACAAATACATCACAAATACATAGAGGGGGTATGAATCTGTGAAAGCAGGAATACTAGCAACAGCGCTGGAAAGCATCTAGCAGCAGCGCTGGATTAGCAGCAGCGCTATAGATAGTCAGCAGTAGCACTGGTCAGTGCAGCGCTACTGCTAACCATACTTAGCAGTAGCGCTGCACTAACCAGCGCTACTACTACAACTTAGCTGTAGCGCGTTAGCAGTAGCGCTGGACCCAGCGCAACTGCTATAGGTATTTCAAGCGCTACTATAGTAGGCTTTCTCCTAGTAGTGTGGCCTCGGTCCTCTTCCCTCATAACTTAGGCGGGAAGAGATCCCACAACGGCCAATTTGAAAGGGGACAAGAAGTACAACTAATCCTGACGAAAGGTGGTCTTCGCCTGCAAAGCTTCTGGCCGTGACGTAGCGGTGGGCTCGGCGATGACATCCGTCCTCCCGATCTCGTGGTCTTGGTCTTGTTGCACCAGAATGGAAACCTTTGGGAGACTCCTCGGGAAGCTTCGCCTGTCCTTGATCCCTTAGCACCGAAAGGGAAACTGCCTCCTCTGCGCCCGCTGGCACCCGCCTGGCGATGGTCGTCATGGCTCACATCATCGCAGCCTCGCGAGGTTGGGTACCTGCATAGAAATCTCTGCTCCTCAGGAGGCGGCCTGGGGAGGCCGCTCCTTTGGAGGTCTTGGTGTTATCCGCCTCGCGAGGCCGGGGGAGCTCGCGAGGGTCTTGTCTTGGAGTTGTTGTAGTTGGGCCCTACCAGGCCGTCGATGGATCCACGCCGTGGGCCGCATGCAGGCAGGTCTGGGTACCCCCGATCCTAGAACACCGACTGTAGCCCACGAGCCAAAGGCGCGCTCGGGTTGGCTTCGAGGCGAAGCCAAAGAGAGAGGGCGGGGTGTCGTGGGCCCCAATCACCTGCGGGCCAGGCTTGACGCGTGGCGCATGACGGGACACGGACGCCTTCGCTCCCCCACGCCCCTCAGCAACCGGCCAGGCTGACAAAAGGCATGGGCACGCCACAGAGCCATCATTGCTCACCTTCGCCTTGCTCCAGATCCCCTTCTCCAACCAAAAGCTTCTCCAAATCCAACCGCAGCTCCGCCCCCTTCCTTCTCCTACTCCAACATCGGCGACCCCTCGAATGGCGCCCGGGAAGCCGAAGCCCGCGGCCCAGGTGGCGAGCTCCTCCTCTCCTGCGCCAGCACATTGACCGTCCTCCATCGCCGAGGCGGGGCATCTCGACCCCGTGCTCCCACAGACGGCGAGCGAAGACAACGAGTGGGGCGAGACTGTGATCTGGGCTGGTTCCTCCAAGCAGAGGACCTTGGCGCAGATGGTCTACCCCTTCTTCCTCCACAGCATCTTCGTGGGGCTCGTCCCACCTCTCTCAGAGTTCTTCATCGCCATCCTTGACAACTACGAGATCCAGGACCTTCACCTTCAACCCAACTCCATCCTCCTCTTACCATCTTCGCCTTCTACTATGAAGCCTTTGTGGGCGTGATGCCCTCCGTGGCGCTCCTCCGCCATTTCTTCAGCTTGTGGCTGCATGACAACATGTAGCACTCCGCTTGCATGTCCTTCGTCGTGGTCCATAAGGGGAATGTCCTCTTGAAGGCCGGGAAGAAGGTGGAGGGCTTCGGGCACCGCTGGGTCTTCCTGGACACCAAAGGTCTCAACCAGCGGTTGGAGTTGCCGACAGAGCTAGCTGAGCGGCTCAAGCGGTGGCGCCATGCGAAGCTCACCGACCCCCGGGCAAAGCCTGTCCTGTGGAAGATGACCTTCACCATGGATGACAAGCGGCTGACGGGGGGAATGCTTGTAAAGGAGTTCCGAAGGCAGCGCCTGGCGCTGCTCCAGTCGCCCACGAGGCCCATGTGGGAATTCCGAGGCGGCGGGACGACATGAGGCTACGCCCCACAAGCCTGACCAACGAGGAGCTGGACAAGGCCATGGCCATCCTGCTCAACGGCGAACCGGGGGACCTTCCCGAGGGCTGCACCCCGCTGTACCGCCGCGACAACAGGGCGGAACTGGTTGCCACCATGCCCGCCTTCAACAAGCTTTGGCTCGTGTCATCCGAGTGCTCCAACTCCCCCATGCCGGTGTCCTCTGGTGACAGCGGCGGTGAAAGGGACTCGGAGGCGACCGAGGATGACAAGGTGAAGAAGGTGTCCCCCCGTCGTAGATTGAGCTTTGTCGGGGCCGGATTTCGGAGACATGACATATCCCAGAAAATTAACCCCTCGTGTCATCACCAGCCCAGGATTACCGTTACTGGTGGACACGTCCTTGTTACAGATTACCAAGCTATTACAAGAATTGGATACAAGACCATACAGGTCTAATGATACAACAGTGACTCCGGTAGTGGATGACGGAAGCGACTCGTGGTTCTCCAACGTCGATGGGGCTCCATTCCCACAGGAACGGCTGACCTAGATAATTCCTATCCCGCATGGCTGCCATCCTAGGCTCCGCACGGACATCGCTGTGGTACTCCTTATAGAAATCCTGACCTGGCCAAGTAAATAGCCAGGGACAAGCCTGTGAGTACGTTTGAATGTACTCGCAAACAGCATGAACAAAAGATATACCGAATGCAACAATTAAATTATAAGATCATGATGAACCAAACTTTATGCGTATGCTCATGCTGGACTATATAAAATGCATGCTGACAGGGATTAATTCATGGCATGATAAAATATTAGCATGTGAAAATATATAAAATTGTTAGGGATAAACAAGGAAAGTCAAAGGAAAACAAAATAAAAGAAATGCCGGTCGGATGTCAAGTGACACCACGGTAGGTCTTGAAGAGAAATGCCAAACGGGTGTCTAAAAGAGAAATCGGACGAGACATGACCATCCGAGAACTCAGGCGATGCCACGAGAGGTCTTGAAAAGAAATGCCAGTCGGGTGTCAAGTGACGCCACGGTCGGACTTGAAGAGAAATGCCAATCGGGTGTCCACAAGAGTAGTGGCGTAATAAACCGCCTGTTAACTCGAGGGACGCCACGAGAGGTCTTGAAAATAAAACTGAGTGCCCGGGGTAGTCTAGCCAGCCCCTGAGACACTCAGGAAAATTAAAATAAGAGAACAGGTTAGTTCACAATAATATGCATAACCATAAAAAATAATTTCACAGCAATAGTATTCAAATAATCATGATGGCGTTAGTGATGATAACAATATCCTGCAAAATAGTTCAGGCCCAATTAATTATTTTCCTCCAAAGACCGACACTAAGACCGACACTTGACCAACCCAGACTATAGCCCTTAACCGTGGACACGGCTATTCGAATAGGTTTAAACTCTGCAGAGGGTGTACTCTTTACCCACAAGTAAAGGATTTCTTTAGTCAGTACCGTGACACTGACTAATTCCCATTACGGTCCTTGGGTTGAAAACACACTTGACCAGCACACACCAGATTAACTTTCAGATGCCAGGAATCACCCAAAGCATCGTTCCAATAAAACTCTGAGACGGAGAGACCAACGTCCTGCATGGGATCACTATTAATACGCGCGGATTCCAAGGGGTGCCCCCCTCTCAGTCACAACCGGAAACACCCATGCCCCCTGACCCGATGACAGGATTTCGTCCCGGATCCCTGGGAAACCCTCATCGTGGCCCTCTGTATGGTGTGTGCATGGAAAGGGGTTATCAACTTACTGAACCATACCCTACCTATGGCAGGAACCTGTGGCAGCACGAAACAAGTATGGGGGTTACCGGAACAAGACTCGATCTATGGTCGACTCAGGAGGCATTAAGTTTCCTGCAACAGTTAGCACAACAAGGTATTCCTTCAACAGCAATCCCAACAGGGCCACAACCCTTGCATGCTCCAACATGCACAACAAACAAGGCATGATCACGCTCCAACGTGATCATCCTCCTGCCGGTAACGGTATTTTTCTTATGCCTGCTCCTGCAAGTTAGTCATGGCAACACACGATGCACGGTACGATGAAACATGCCAACACTACACACATGCAAAATTAGCCATATGCCAGTTTTATTTGAATTCAACTTAGTCATGATCAAATTATTCTAGCAAATAAACTACCATGCATTCACCATATCAAGTGTTCAAGATGCTTGCCTTGAGCATGCAGAAGTGTGGGGTGCACTCCAAAAGCTTGACAAGTTATCTTCCCTCCATTTCCTATTTTCATAAATATTTGAATTACCACATAATTCAAAAACAGTGCCAAAAAATTGTTTCAAATATTTTTGAAATAATTACTAAAATAAAATAGAAGAAAAATGAAAAATAACAGAAAATGAATCAATTCACTTGGAGTTCATATTAATTACTTAGAGAATTTCTAAGTTGAAAATAAGTAAGGAAAAAGAATTTTTAACAAATCTTGAAGAAACAAAGTTCAGGATAAATGTCCACCCTATTTGTATAAATAGGAAAAGATTTTAGAAATCCACAGAAATTAGAATTGGTGGTTTTGGATTTGAAATCATTTCTGAGGAAATATTTGAATCATACTGAGAAAAGAAAAAGAAACGAGAGGAGGCAGTGGAGCGCCTTGAGCGCGTTTTAACCGCAGGCGCCACTGGGCCGAGCCCAACTGCCCACGGCGGCGCCCCTCTCCTCCTTCTCTCTCTTCCTCTCCCACTGACCGGTCGGGCCCGCTGGTCAGGTTCAATTCCCCCTCCTCCCTCCTCTCGACAGGCAACAGAGGGGGCGCCGGCGACGATCGTTGCAGCGGCTACGGGGCTCGAGGCGGGACGGCGAGGATGGGGATGGATGCGGGGCTCCATGCCGCAGCCAGGGGTGGGTCGCACGGCGCCGGGGATGGTCGGAGGTGGTGCGGCGGTGGTGGCCTGGCCGCGGCGGCTCCGAGCAGTTGGGGTGCTCTGGCCATGGAATCGGCCGGGCACTGGCGTGCTCGCCGTGGTGTGGGGACTTCATTGGTGAGCTTGCGTGGGGTGGGGGATGTCAGAGTGGCATGAATTCAGCCGAAGCCGAGGCGGAGGATATGGCGATGGTGAGGGGAAATTGGAGCATGGGGGCTTGAGGAACTCGACCAGTAGGGAGCTGGGAGGGATAGTGAAGTGATGTGTTGGATGAGACGAGCTCGGGGTGGCTAATATAGGCAGGGGAGGGTTGGTGCTGTGGCCTCCAGAGAGGTACACGTCGGCGGCGGCCATTGATGGCGAGGATGAGGTTGTTGGGTGGCCGGTGGAGTGGTCGGCGAGTCGATGGAGGAGTGGATGGGCTCAGGTGGTTAGAAGTTAAGAGGGGAGCGAGCTGGCGGGTCTGAGCGGCTCGGGCGGTGCCGTGCCCGAGCTGCCGACCATGGCGGCGGTGGTGGTTGTTGAGGAATGGTGCTAGAGCCAAGGGGGAGGTGTCGGCGGTGTTCAGCGTTGACTGGGCGATTAGGGGAGGATCAGGACGGGCGAGGGGAGCAACAGAGCAACGATGCGAAGGCGAGGCCGAGCCTGCCAAACAAGCGCTCTGCTCGTGCTCTAGGCATGCACAGGAGTTGCTCGACGAAATGCCAAGGGCTTTTAGGCTGATCCAAATGATCCAATTTTTGGCAGGGTGGTGTTATCTAGGATGGAAAAGATGATGGACATGTTATTTTGGCCATATGATCAAGTTGTGTGTGTAGTTTGGAAAGAGGCAAAGATTCAGTTATGCACATGAGCTATTTGACAAAATGCTATGGCCATCTAGGAATCTTTGTTGGCTGTGAGAATTGCCAGGATGGTGTCTCCTTAGTGGTTAAATACTATAGTGAAGCTGGTATAGCAAGAAGAGTAACTTGCTAGTGCAAGTTTTATCAAATTTCAGTTCTGGACAGAACTTACAGAGGAGTTTTTGGTGGACATAAAGGATGCAAATGAAGCTAATCTCCTGGACTTCAGGTTTTGGTTGGAAGGACAATGAGTGGGAAAATTTCAGAATTTTTGGAGCAAGGAAAAATGGGGTTGTAGTTATAACCTAGAAAATGGAAAGAAATGAAAAGAGATTGTTTCACTCAAATTTTTCAAAAGACCAAGTTTGGTTTTTTCATAAAAGTGATATGTAGGCATCACATGACCTCCCATAATTTTTGTGGGATTTAAAAAGAATTATTTAAAATGGTTGTAGTGCAACAGAAGCATTTAAAGTGTTGTAAATGCTATTAAAAGAATTGTTTTGGGCAATTTTTATTATGAAAATAATTCTTACTGTTATTAAAATGTAGTTGAAATGATTTGAGAAAACTACTAAAGCCACAAATTTATTCCAAAAATTTCTATATGGAGGGAAGAATTTTGAAAAACAGAAACAGAGAATGGTTCTGAAATTAATAAAAGACCTAGTAAAAATTCAAAATTTTAATTCTGGCCAAATTTTATTTAGTAAAAACATGATTAAATTTTTGGGGTGTTACAAGCTTGTCCGTAACCTCGAAGACGACGACACCGATGAGCCCCCGCCCGTGGACTCCCCGCGCTCCTCCAGGGCCCTCAGGAGGTCAGGGGCCACTCCCCAGACTGCGCAAGCATCTGACCGGGCGACCCCAAAGAAGAGCGCGGCCGTGCCCACTCTGGAAGGCTCCCTAAATGCCAGCAAGGTGGTCGAGGCGTCGGTCCCACCCTCGTCTGGTCCGCAACCGATAGACGGGGCGGCCACGGCTGGGGCGGACGTGGTCCCGCTGGTTGTGACCCTTTTGGGCGACCCCCCCACCTCTCGGGGCTGCAGCGCCATGTCGGGTCCCGTCAGGAAGTACCCCTCCCGCCCCATGGGCGCAACCAAGGTCATAACGAAGGAGAGCAGGGGCACCCCAACCCTTGCCAAGAAGAAGAGTAAGTGGGTCGACCCTGAGGAGTAAGTGACCTACGTTGCCCTTGGGTCGAGCATAGATTGCAACTGTGCTCACAGGCCTCCTTTCTTGATGCCCAGGTGTGGTGACGTGACGAAGAAGAAGAAGGCGAGCGCCGAGCCGAAGGAGCCCCCTGTCCTCAGGGCGCCGTCAGCCTCCAGTCGTGGTCGCGCCGGGCGTGGGAGCGCGCCGCGCCAGCCCAGCGCAGTCCCCGGGCGCTCAGGTGGCACCACGCCCAAACGCCCGAGTGCTCCGCCTGCTCCTGGTGGCTCGCCGGTGCCACTTGGGGAAAATCCGCCGAGGATGCTGGGGTTCAGGAGGCGACACTCCTTGTCACGGCTGCGGTAACCCCGGCATTGACTGGGGAGGTGACCCCTCGCCCCCTCGCGATGGAGTCCGCCCCTGAGGCTGTGCTTATGCAACTTCAGGAGGAGTCAGCCCCCATAGGCCAGCAGGCCGCGGAGTCGTCCACCCTCGTCGTGCTTGAGGGGAGCCTGGAGCCTCGGGCGCCCCCAGCCATCTACGCCAACACCTCCTTGGCCACAACGCCGGTTGATACGCCAGTGCTGCCTCCTCATCAGGCCCTCACGCTCGTGGACCGCGGACCTCTGATCAGGCCTGGGGCCCTGGATGAGGCCTACATCATGCTTGGCCAGATCAGGGCCGTCCAAGAGGCCGATAGGTGCCTCGCAAGGGAGCGACTGGGGCTCATCTCAGGGTGCCTTCAGGCCGACACCGCTGTCAAGATGGCTTTGGGCCTGGCTAAAGGCACCACCGCGGAGAGCGAGAAGGACGCCGCCAAGGCCAAAGAGGCTCACGATGCAGCTCTAGCCCGCGCGACATCTATTGAGAGGAGTTGCAGCGAGGTGGAAGCCAAGCTAAAGACACTCCAGGAGGAGCAAGCCATGCACGACCAGCGGCTCCACCAGCTGGAAGAAGGCCTCAAGGCCCATGAGGCAAAGCTCCCCGATCGCGACTCCGAGCTGGCTCAGGTGACTACTGACCAGGCTGCAGAACGCGACCGCCTGGCCAAGGTGAAGGAGGAGGTGACCAAGGCCCAGATGTCCCATGCCCACGCATTTCCGAGGCGACAGCCTAGCTGGATGCCAGGGAAAAGACCCTTGCTGCCGCCGAGAAGAAGGCGGCCGTGGAGCGCGACGCCTTCCCCTCCCTTGAGCTCAGGTCCAGTCAGGTGTTAAATTCCATTTGTAGGGGAGGGTGCGAGGAGCCGCTGGTGGCCCCGGAGAGCGGCTTTGCAGAACTCTCCTCCAAGCTTGCCGAAGCGCTCGAGGGTACTGCCGTTGAGGTCATATTCTCATGAACATTAGAATCATTACCAAGAAACGAAAGTACCTGATAATTTAATTGGCGTGCGCGAGCTCTAGTAATTGGTCCAGTATGTATAGCAGCAGGGGCTGTGGGTGTAACAATGGTATTGATGTCCTCATCACCCTTCCACATAGATTTTATCCTGTGACATTTACCGTGCCTCGTGGAGGCGTAAGACTTTGTTTAAATTCGCAGAACATTTGGTGCTTGTAATAACTGCTAGGACTCTGTGATTTCCTTTTCGCGTTTGGTTTCCTTCTTGTTTGCTTTTGTGCTCTACGTCGGCAGCCCGGTGATGCAGAGCATCCTACGGACATCACCATGTCAAGAGTTTGTTTGGCAAGTGACACGTGCATCATCTACTTCATGCATACAAAGGTGAATCATCTCCTTTACACGTGTCCACTTGTACCATTCGAGGATAGTATACTACTTGACCCCTCTCTCGTGTGCATACGTAGGTGTGAGCGAAGCTACACATTCATCATGGAGGAGTCCAAGCGCAAGGGAACAACTACACCATCCAAGACGGAAGCCTGGAAGCGGAGAAAGAACTGGCCAAGAAGAAGGCCATAGCTCCCAGGCGACCCAGTGCGCACGGGCGTGTACCTTGCCCATGGGACCCCCGTGTCCACGGGCCTCACAGACCCCGTGCGCACGGGCTACTGCGTCAGGTCTCTGGAGATCCCGTGCGCACGGGCTCCACTTACCCCGTGCACACGGGGCCCCCTGTGTGTAAATGCGGGCTTTGTTCTTGTAATGACCATTTCGCCCCTGCTTACCCCTTAATCCCCTAGGACTATATATACTCCTTGATCTCCTCCATTTAGACTTATCTAAGAATAGATCTAGACATTAAAGCTTAGCTCATGTACCTCCCCTTGTGGGATTCCTCCTCTTGAGAGAGAGAGACACTCCATTGGAGTTCAAGGCCTCCTTTGGAGAAGATCCCTAGTGGATTCAAGACCCCATCTAGGGAAGGATCTCTTTTGATTTCAAGAACTCACCTTCCTTTTGGATTTAAGATGAACTCTACCTTGTATCTTTCATTTTTTTGTTCTTGTACCATTGTGGATCTTGTGTGGATGTGAGTCTAGTGAATGTGTGATTGGACTTGTTCTTGACTGTTCCTCTTGTGATTTCCCTTTGTGTTCTTCGTGTTCTTCTTGTTCTTCGGGGAATCCCCCTCCAAGTCATGAAAGATCTCCACTTAGGGTTCCACCCTACAACATTATGGTATCATGAGCCATGGTTTCTCACAAAATTGGAGCCCCCTTCCTTGTTTTCTAGCCTAATTTTGCTTGTTCTTGCCCAATTTCGAAAATCCCCACAAAAAGAGCCATACCAATTTTTTTGTGATTTGTTGTTTCTTGTGAGTTTTTGTTGACTTCAATCCATGGATCTGGTGTTTAGCAAGTAGATCCACCTTCTATTGCGTCCCCATAGCCTAATTTTTCTTTTCCCCCTTTGAATTTGACCTGAAAATCACAAAATTTTCCCCCACCCCCGTGTCCACGGGCCCCCGAAAAGTCTCTGGACACCCCGTGCCCAAGGACCTGTACCGTGCACATAGGACCCCGTGCCCATGACCTTTTAACCCCGTGCGCACGGCCGTCCCAGGAAGAGCCGCCAGCGTTTCACTGTTTTGCCCAGATCTCCCACTCCCGAACTCCGATTTGTGTGTTCTTTGGCTTGTTGAAAAGCTATCAACGTGCCCGAGCTGCTCATCTTGGTTTTACCACCATTTGACTCCATCAATTTTTTTTGCATTTTGGCATCTTTGCCTAGGCCCTCCGCCATAACTTCCGCACCACCGCATGAAACTTCCGCAAACTAACCCATTTTGGTTCCTATTGCATTTGTGGTTGTTTGAGTTGTGATTTGAGTCTCCTAAGGTGTTTCAGCTACTTTGGGACAGTTACATCCTCATCAACCACCGGTGACTTGTATCGTTCCATCGACTACATCCACCACGACATTCCGCATCGACGACGATCACCCATCCTTTGAGACCATCTTCAACTGGAAGCAAGGCCGGTTACCACCGACTTCATGAAAGGTTAGGTGTGATAGAGGTATCCATTCCGTCATAAACTTTTCCTTCCTTGCCATTACATCTTGATAGCCCCACCATCTTTTCGAATACCTTCATACTATTGAGACTAGCTATCCGAGAATTGCCGGGCTTCGCGAAAACTTGTGCACCATAGTGATACAATATCATATTGTTGCATCATTTGATATATCATATTGTGCCATTGCTTGCTCCCGTGCATATCTTGTCATACTTGTCTCACGTGATTGGTTGAGGCTCAATAAACATAGTGGAAAGGAAGAGAAGAGAAAAAAAAAGAGACAAAAAAGCTTTTAATCAAGAAAAGAAAGATCATAAGCTTATAAGCAAATGAGAGTTGAGCATGAAAAGAGATACTTGTGCATGAGGATACATGGAATAGGACAAATTCTTGTTGCATACATATAGGTTGGTGCCAAGTGGTGAATCGTGCCCAAGTGTGCAATCAAGCTAGTGCTCTCCTAGTGTTTGTGCAACACGAGCTTAGTCTTCATTAGGCAATTTTTGTATTACTCATCCCTATAGTTGCACAAGCCCCATTATCCCACCGTGTGTGTTTCTTTATTGCCCTCCTCTATATTTGTGATCACTTGCTTTGCATTTTGAGTCCTTTGGATTTATCTCAACATATACAATATCTTGGACTTCAATTTGCATGAAATTTGTGCCACTTGTCCTAACCAAGCCACTCGATAAGCTTTTACTTGTAGGTGTGAGTGAACAAGTCCGGTACCAATTCCACTATTCTTTCATTTCACATTGAGTGATACGAGATACTTCCTCAACTTTGGGAATAGGTAGCTTGGTATTGTTTATCTCATTTCCTACTCACCTTTGCTCGAGTCTTGTGATGGATAGGCAAAGCACACCATCTCCGGTCTACAACCACGACGACGAGTTCGATGCTATGAAGAACTTCATCGATGCCAAGATGGACAAGCACATGGAGGAGCTCAAGGTCTTCATCAACAACCGGAAGAGGTCTTCATCATCTTCGAGAAGACGATTAAGTGCAAAGACTCCCGATCTTCCATCTTCTTCAAGTACACCACGGCATCGACACCGACAAGACCAGGCCGCTCAAGATCATCAAGGGCGTGCCACAAGAACGGAAGAGCGACCTTCCGGACGCGTGTTGGCCTCTCTGCCAACCCTGTGCACACGGGCCATCGACCCCCATGCACACGGCCTTCTACACCCCCGTGCGCACGGGCTATACAGAGCCATGACATTAATCCCAAGGATGCGGCTTCTTCAACACCTTTGGCATCTTCGCCAAGTGACTTCAAGGCATCTTCGCCTTCGAACGTACGACATCTTCGCCTACTCCACGAACTCAAGTCCACTACTTCCACAAGCTACTACGACTTCACCGACGACGATGAGATTCCATTCTTTGGGACTCATGACCCCGAAGAGTACCTCGAGTGGGAGTGTAAGATGAACGATTACCTCAAGTTACACCAAGTCCCCTCCGAAGATCAAGTGAAGTGCGCCACAAGTACCTTCCACGACTACGCATCGACATGGTGGCTTCATAGACCTTCGACAAGCTTCACCATGACTTGGCCCACGATGAAGAAAGCGATGAGGCAAGAATTTGTGCCTTCCACCTACACGGAACATCTTCAACGCCAATTGGAGAACACCATACAAGGATCCAAGTCCTTCGACGAGTACTTCAAGAACATGAAGGAAGCCTTGCGATGAGCTGGTGTGGACGACCCCATTTGGATGAAGTTCTACTTCATGATGGGATTGAACAACGACATCTCCAAGACTATCTTCCTTGAGAACTACAAGTCCCTCGACGACAACTACATTGGTGCTCTCAAGGCGGAGCAAGAACTCATGAAGACCAAGTCTACTCGACCCCTAGCACACTTCGTCATGACCACGCTCCAAGACGGCGAGCATGAGGCTAGTGCCACCAAGATGTCCAAGCACGATGAGCTCCAAGATAACGCTCCCAAGTTCGACTTCACCGCCATCCCTCTTTGTGGCATTAATGATTCCGAGTCTACTACGACCCTTTTTCAAGATAGTGCGGCGACAAGTATAGCTACGGAGAAACTCAACGATCAAGATTTGGAGGTGAGCGACACGGTGACGAGCAAGGATGATGCTTCCATCTTTGGAGGCGAGAGTGATGATGTGCCATCTTCGTCCTTCATCCATGACGCGAGTGATGATGTGCCATCTTCGGCCTTCATCCATGACGAGAGTGATGATGTGCCATCTTCGGCCTTCATCCACGACGAGAGTGATGATGTGCCATCCTTGGCCTTCATCCACGACGACCACTACGAGATGGTTGAGCATGGAATTTTCCCTTCGACCATGGCGATGTATGATGACTTGAGTGACTTGTGCCACCATATTGAGAGTGAGAGTGACTCCACCACTAGCCCCATATATGACGAGTTGCCCCAATTCCCATGTGAGGAGAGCCACCATGTCGGTGCAACAAACCACAGGTGTGTTGCCCAGACTGTACACGGGCTTGGAGGCAAGGTTGCAACATCCAAGTCTAGACCAAGCAAGGAGAGATCAACTCTTTGAGAGATCAAAGGGCGGATCAAGAAGACCAAGTCAAGCTAAATAAGCAAGACACCACTAGGGAGAAACCTCCCTTGCCGGGCAGGCGAGCCTGGCGAGGTCGAAGTTACCCCGAAGACAAACCGCAAGACTACCCCGGCAGGCTTACCGGGGACGCCAAGGGCGGCCTACCCCGCCAAAGCTTCACTGATCCACCTCACAGCGACGCAAGTCATTGATCGGTACGGTGTCAAGCCCCCAAGTGACTAAGTGGCTGTTACATAACACGTGGCTGTTACATAACACGTGGCAGCAATTTCCAGAGGAGATCACCTCCAAATGACACCCATCCATAGACGTGTCAAGCAGACAGATGAAAAGGTGGCCGAACGATCCGGGAAGGCTTGCCGGGCATGCCATGATGTGACACTAAGCAGCGCATTTAATGTGCTCTGCCCTGTCTACAGAGTTAGGTATGATAGCAGTGTTTGCTATCTAATCAGTACACAATGACTGATTTGCCATTGTGGTGACCCCTTGATCTATAAAAGGAGGGCCATGGAAACTATAGAAAGGATTCGGACCCTTGTACACTCATACGCGCATAGCTGTTCTCGCCCCGAGGCAACCCTACCGGGCTAGAGTGCTGCGTCTCCACCACGGTCCTCTCATCAATCCACCAAAGCAGGAGTAGGGTTTTACGCCTCGCGGTGGCCCGAACCTGGGTGAAAACTGCCCCTGTGATCTCTATCGTGCTGCGCTACGCTCTCCGCTCTCCGCTCTTTATGCAATGTGCCCTTCCCCCCGCCGAACCAGAAAGGGGCCGATGGCCCCATAGGTGGCCGTGGTTTCCCATGACATCTTTGGCACGCCAGGTAGGGGGAAGTGCTTGCACGAACCCGAGAAACATACGCAGCGCGTCATCTTCATCATCGTTTTTTTCGTCAACGGCTTCATCCTCCATGGCGCCCAAGAAGAAGCCCGGGGCTGCAGATCACCCATGCACCTCAAAGGCCACGTCACACGCGGCCGTCAATGCCGTGGGGGCTACCAAGACACACGGGACATGGACGCTGCGGGGGACGTGGCCGGCGCAGGCGGCGTCGTCACTACCTCTCTTGCTCCCGAAACGGGAGCAGGAGGCACTGGAGAAGGACAGCGCCAGTAGCATCCCAGCGGCTACACTCCACAATGTACGGGTGGAGAGATCATTCCTTCTGCACTTATCCGCCCCGCCGAAGGGCACAGCCGCAGTGGTGGCGCTCGCTCTGGGGCGAACCGCAACTCTCTGGCCGCCCCTGCTGCGGGCATGGCCGTAGGGCATGCACCGCCCTTGGGACGAGCTGACCCGTCCGATGCGCCGAATGGAGCCGCCGACCCCAAGCACATCCACCTCGCCGCCACACCATCCTGGTGACTGGCTCGCAGCAACGAGAGCACGGCATTGCCACTACTGGCACCGTCAGAAGCCAGGCGATGTTACGGTCTACATCATCGTCCATGCCAAGCACTGCTTCGGAGGCCATGGCGCGGGCCCAACTGCTATTGAGATTCCCACCGGCAGCCAATCAGATGGATGAGTGGAGAGCCACCATTCAAAGCCCGATTGGTTTCGCTGAGGCGGGAGGATCATAGCAAGCAGGCCCGTCACGGCCTCCACAAGCGGCGACGACGGCCCGAGCCGCTGGCCATACCGAAGGAGCCACCCCCATGGTACAATCCCCTCCATGGCAGCCGGCGCAGGGCCGCAGCAAGAACTCGACGATGTATCGATGGCTTCATCTGACCCTGGAGCACGTCGGGACCAGCGGCGAGTCCTGGAAGATAGGCAAAGGGAATGCGCGCGCGTCACCATCGATCAACGCCATGACACCCGCCCGCAGTCCGATAGGTGCAATGGCCCCGACGTCGACGAGCCCACGCCCGGTGAAGATGGGTACTTGCCTTTCGAGGTTGGGTGCCCCGCCTTCACTCGTGAGCTGCGGCAAGTCCGTTGGCCATTTTCCCGCACGTTCAAGCCAGAGATACCAGAGAAGTACGCTGGGAGATTGAACCCGGCAGAGTTTTTGAGCATCTACATCATCTCTGTTCAGGCTACCGGGGGAAGAGATGAGAAGGTATTCGCCAACTACTTTCCTTTGGCACTCAAGCCAAATGTGAGGTCTTGGTTGATGCACCTGCCGGAGAACTCCATCTCAACATGGGCTGACCTGTGCCATGATTTTGTTGGCGCCTTCACGGGTGGCCATCAAGAACCAGGGCGGCCCAATGATCTGCAGCTCCTCCCACAGAAGGAAGGAGAAAGTCTGTGGAAGTACATGCAAAGGTTCAGTCGAGTGCACAGGAATATTCTAGACATCCACCCGGCAGCTGTGATAGCTGCGTTCCAGTCCAACATGCGCAACCGCAGGATACGTTCCAAAATGAACGTGCGGTTGCCCAAGACTGTGAATGAGTTATACACGCTGGTGGATAAATGTGCTCGCGTAGAGGAGGGAAGGCGACTTCCCGGTGAAGAGGATGGCATCGACATTGACTCAGATGATGACGACGACGCCACCAACCAGAAGAAGAAGAATAAGAAGCGCAATAAGAAGCACAAGAATAAAGTTGTGATGACCGTTGAAGGATCGAGCGCACCTAGTACAAGCAAGAAGGCCAAGACCGAGGCCCCCAGCAAGGAAGTTGCCGCGTGCACTGACTGCCGGGTGGCCGCGGCTGCCGAGAAAGCTGGCAAGGGTTATGGGCCGTACTGCAAGATCCACCTAGAAGGAGGAAAGGAACTGCTGGCAGAGATACACAAAGGCATGTGCGGCTCCCACATTGGATCAAGGGCTTTGGTTGGGAAAGCATTCCGTCAATGATTCTATTGGCCCACAGCCCTCCAAGATGCGGTTGAGCTCATCACCAAGTGTGAAGCCTGTCGGTTCCATTCCAAAAATATCCATCTGCCTGCCCAAGCACTCCAGACAATCCCTTTGTCATGGCCGTTTTTGGTCTGGGGGCTCGATATCCTCGGCCCTTTCCCCCGAGCTGTCGGGGGCTTTGAATTCTTGTTCGTTGCAATTGAGAAGTTTACAAAGTGGCCAGAAGTAGATGCTGTGAGAAAGGTGACTGCTCAGTCAGCTATCAAGTTCTTGAAAGGATTGGTGTGCCGCTTCGGGGTCCCTGCCCGGATCATCACCGACAACGGCACCCAGTTCACGAGCTGCGCCGTCATGCAATATGTTCATGCCCTTGAAAGCAAGATCTCATTTGCCTCTGTCGCACGACAAGCTGAGAGGGTGAACGATGAAGTGCTGCGAGGACTCAAGAAAAGAACATTTGATAAGCTGCGGAAGCACGGCATGCAATGGATCAATGAGCTGCCGGTGGTTCTTTGGTCCCTCAGAACGACACCAAACCGAGCTACCGGGCAGACTCCCTTCTCCCTAGTCTATGGGCCAGAAGCAGTTATCCCCATGGAACACATTTACGGGTCACCTCGAGTGCTTGCCTACGATGAAGTAGCGCAGGAACAGCACATGCGTGACGATGCCGTGCTTCTCAAGGAGAACCGTCTCCGGGCAGCTACGCGTGCTGCATGCTATCAGCAAGCCCTGCGTCGCTATCATAGCCGCAGGGTTCACGCCCGGTGTTTTGAGGAAGGCGACCTTGTCCTTAGGTGCGTTCAGTCCGCCAAGGGTACAAACAAGCTATCGCCGAAGTGGGAAGGCCCTTACTGGGTAGTACGAGTCACCAGACCTAGCGCAGTCCGTCTGGAGACCGGAGATGGCATTCAATTGCAAAACTCATGCAATATTGAGCATCTCCACAAGTTCTACCCGTAAGGCGCGGCTGTCGGGCCCTGCCCGGCAGCCACCATTTTGTACAGGCCTTGCCTCAGCTGCATGTAACCCCTTGTACAAAGCCAGGCACAGACCTTGAGCAACAGAGAAATAAATGAAGCGCTGGGGGCCCCCGACAAGTTGCATGCATGCATAAGCATATCATAAGCATTGCATGATTCATGTAGATAGGTTGCATGATCATGTAGATAGATTGCATCTGGCATCATCTTCATTTGCATAAACTGCAGGCTCCTGCCGTGGACTTAGTCTTGGGAAGAGGATGCAAAGACAAGCCAGCACTGTGGTCTCCGGCAAGCCAAATAGATAAGTTCCATCTCTTATCCATACATGTTCCGTGAGTAGGACTTGTGCATATGAAAACCTCGCCGCCTCAGAAACAAAGGTGCTCCCATCTGTTGACACGAACGCTGCTTCGGTCAGGATGGTCATAGTGTCCTCTGGCTGAAAGGGGTTGACGGGGGGCTGGTCTCTCCCAATGGGTTCTGCGCCCGGCAGGCTCAGCCTCACGGCAGCAGTCCTATGGGGTACCGGCAAGGTAGCTTACCGGGACCTACTTGTTTACATGAAAGTATGGAGGAATTTCACCTCTGCATGGATATCGTACATGCACAAGTGCCTGGCAAAGCTTATCTTTTTCATTAATATGCTGATCAACAAGTAAAATCTCACGGAACATAAACATGGATATAAGAGATTACATTATTTGAACTAAAATTTGGCAAGTGCCTATAGATTTAAGATTGAAAAAAGATAAGTGCCCCATGATGCCTTTGCCCTTGTCCATCTCCTTCAGGAAATCGCAGGAAGGAGCGGAGAAGGCGGAAGGCGGGCCCGGCAGGGATTCGACGCCTCCCCAGGATCAGGAGAACACCGTCGACGGTCTAAGAGGAAGAAACAGGAGGGCAGGCGTGGGCGGTGGCACTACCGGGAGCCCAGACGAAGTCACCGGCAAACACGACTCGTCGGAACGGACGCCCCCGTTCTTGACGCGTCGTGGGTTGCCGCCACCTCCTGCACCACCATCACCCAAGGCTCCCGCCACGCCCATCGATGCGAACACCGCGCGCCCCAGGAGACCCCACAGAGAGCATGGACGTCCCCGACAGCCCGGCGATATGAAGACCCCGCCCCTTAAGGAAGCCAACACGAGGACTAGAGGCTCTCCCATGCACCAGATGGGCGGAGTACGGGGAGATAGGGTCCGCCCTCACCAATGGCGAACCATCTCTGCAACCTCCCTCCAACGCCGCAGGAAAAGGGGGGATAGGCCACAGTCGACTACCACACCTTCTGCCCATTATGGGCCTCAGCGTGGTGTAGTTTGCGTCGTCTCTCACTAAAGTTGAAGCCACGGGCGGCCGGCGACGAGCACGCTAGAGTCGCTACCTCTGGTGCTACCGCCGCGCCGCCCGAGCGCCCCCATGGAGCTCACGCGAAACTCCAAGCTAGAGCCCGGGGCCTGGCCCCGGTCTCTTCCTTTCAGCATACCCCGAAGAAGCAAAAGGCGGAGGAGGAGAGGAATGTGGATGAATGCCTCCGGTCCTCCACCGCTCCTCTTTTATAGGCGAGCTGGGCGTGGGGGCTGATTCTTCGGCGAGTACCCACCGTCCTCCTCCACCAATCCAAGAAGATCGGGCCCCTGCCTTGATGCTCTCCCACATCATGCGCCTCCATTACCTACCCCACTCAATGCACGCGGCATACATGGCTAAGGATAAGGGCGCGGTGGGAAGAGTGAAATGGCAGTTACCCGCCCGTGCGTTAAAGTCATTCGCGGGCCATTACAAGAATGGCCCCACCACAATTGGTGTTGCACGATGCGCGGGAAAACCGGAAACTGACCCAAGCTCAGGTTAATTAATAAGTAAAGAAGATCTCAAAGGGCGGGGCTGTCCTTACATTTCTGCCTGTGCACTGGTTAGGGCCTACCCCGATGACGCCCAGCGGCGCATTCGTGCCAGGCCCGGGGGCTCCTGTCGGTGCAACAGACCCTGGGTCCATTGCACAGACTGTGCACAGGCCAGAGACAAGATTACAAGACCAAGATCGGACCAAACAAGGAGGATCAATTCCTTTGAAGGATCCAAGTGCAAGTCGAGAAGGCTAAGGTGAGCCAGAGGAATAAGGCATCGCTAAGGGAGGGACCTACCTTGCCGGGCAAGTGAGCCTGGCAGAGTTGGGTTTTTACCCCAGAAGCAAGCTCCTAGATCGTCACGGCAGGCCTGCCGGGGCTGGCGGAGGCAAGCCACTCCACCGCTCCACCTCACAAGCGACGCAAGTCATTAATCAAAGCGGTGTCGAGCTCCAAGGTGACTAACTGACTGCTTTCTGCCACATGGCAGCCACTTACTACGGCAAACACCTCCATATGACACCCGTCCTGAGACATGTCAAGCGAGCAGGCGCGAAGCTGGCAAAACGGCTCGGCAGGGCCTGCCGTCGAGCTATGATGTGACAGTGAGTGGCGCATTTAATGCGCTCTGTCATCCTGCAGAGTTAGATATGATAGCACTATTAGCTATCTAATCAGTACGCAATGACTGATTTGCCACTGTGGTGACCCCTTAATTTATAAAAGGAGGCCCATGGCAACGATAGAAAGGGTTGGACCCTGGCATATCCATACGCGCGTAGCCACTCTCGCTCCCAGAGCGACCTTGCCGGACGAGCATGCTGCATCCACCTCCATTATCCACCATCAATCCACCAAAGCAGGAGTAGGGTTTTATGCCTTATGGCGGCCCGAACCTAGGTAAAGACTGCCCGTGTGATCTCTGTCGTGCTGCGCGACGCTTCTCCGCTCTTTGTGCAACATGCCCACCCCCCTGCCGAACCAAAAGGGGCTCATGGCCCCAAAGGTGGCCGTGGTTTCCCACAACACTCGGGTATGAATGGCATACAAGTTATAAGATGTAGATAAAGTCTGTCCAATAAAGTGTGATTCTTGAGAATTGTGATTAAATTGTTAAACACTAAATTCTTTGGGAATTGTGGTTAAAAGTTGATCACAAGGATACCGATTTGATTGCATGTTGTTGCGAATCAATGCAAGAATTACTACAGCCTAATGACCAACAAATTAATGAGGTTAAAATATGTGTTGAAAATTTTGTAAAAGTTATGATACTTTTTCATCAACATATTATCTTTGAATTTATTTTCATAATTCATTTTAGAGTTTTGTACACTGTTGCCCATTTCATAGAAGTAGCAAAAGAGAAAAATAGTTGTACGATGTAATGAGTAAAAAAGGCCATAGTCCTATTGTGAATAGGATGTAAGTTATGAATATTAATGATACAGTTAAACATCCATAACACTGGCGCTAAATGTCGCAAGACTAAAAGAATACCACATATGTGTGGCACAACATTTGGTCACATTGCAGAACCCGCACAGAGAAATTCCATACTGATGGATTTTCTAGTCATGATTATGAATTATCTGACACTTGCAACTTTCATCCAAAATAGTGAAGTAAACTAAAATACCGTTCACAGGCTATGAAGAATGGGCAACAAAATAATTGGAAATATGCATTTGATGCATGTAGTACAATAAGTGTTGTTGCAAGCAGTGGATTTATCTATCTTCAAGGATGACTCAAGTAAATGTTTATATTTACTAATTGAGAAATAAATCTGCATCTTTTGAAATTTTTCAAAAGATTTTAGAATCAAGAATAAATTATTGTAACAAGAAAATTATGTTTCTACAATTGGATTGAAGAAAAGAATATTTAAGTTACAACTTTAGCAAATGTTTGATGAGCTGTAAAAGAATTTTCTAGCTTGCACTTTCCAGAACATTACTAAGAGTAGAATGTTTTGAGTAGATGTAATCAAGCTATGTATGAGATGGTAAGATCAGAGATGACATTGATAGATTTGCCATTATACTTTTTAATGTGATGCTTTAGAGACTATGGCTTTTACACTAAAAAGAGCACCATCAAATTTGTTGAAATAAGTGCTACTTTGTAGGTAATCCCAAATGGTTGCGTATTCCTCTATCACTACGCCGAGGCAAAGTGTTTTGTCACAGAGTGCGGAAATTTTGAAGAAATTATTTTCTGCAAAAGAATGAGTGGGAGGACAGTGCAATTCGATGAGATTACAGAATCTTCGTGATTGAGTCAAAGAAAAGAAACGCTAGAAGTAGTTTTTTTTTACCATGACTGATACAAAAGCCTCTACATAGGATATAGAGACTTTAGTTGAACATGCAACTGAACTATACAGGTTGGAAAATTCATAAAGACCTTCAGGGTATGCAGACGTAATATTGTTAAAACAAACAATGAACCCATAATACACAGAGAAGCGTTGATGGGCCCTCATTCCGGAATTGGCTATACGCCAAAATAATCCGAGATAGTATCCATAGACATAATTCAAGTTTAGAACTTGATTGACCCGCTGAAAGACTAGAAGTCTAATGTGTAGTGATGGATCTATAGGTTGACAAAGATAAAAATGTTTTACATTGCTTGTCTTGTTGCAAATAATTTTTGACAAGATCAAGGAGTTGATTATGACGAGATTGTCCCATCATAATAATACTTAAAGTCAGTTCGGATTAAACTGGTAATTACTAAATATTTCAGTTATGAGATATAACAGATGGATGTCAAAATGATTCCCATGAGATGGAAATAGATCCAAGGTTGTAGTTTTTTATATAGTCCAATGTAATTTTCTCGATCCAAAGGATGCTAGTAAATGTGCAAACTTCAAGAGATCTAGTCATGATCTTAAACAAGCATAGTGGAGTTGGAATCTTTGTTTTGATGAACTGATCAAATAATATGATTTCGTCGATAGAAACAAAGATGCTTGTAAGCAAGTGGGAGCATGATAATATTTCTAAACACTGTGTGAGGATGACACATTGTTGATTGGAAGTTATATAAATTTCTTGACACGTATTAAGATTTTATTGAAACTAGATTTTTAGTAAAGTACTTAGGCAATATAGTCCTTGTATTAAGAATTATCTATGGAGATAGTAGTGTCTAATCAGGACTTAGCCAAAATACATATTGACAAATTACTAAAGCAATTTAGTATGAAAAACGCCAAGAAGAGCTTTCTTGTCAAAGTCGTATGGAAGGAGTTCTTAGCTAGAATCGGTATCTTGAAATACTGATTAGTGAAATACATGATTTCTATCACACTTGTTTTAAATCCATAGTATGCCAGTACACGAAGTAAGTTGTGAGTAAAGTTACCAAAAAGGTCAAATTGTTGATCATAGGAAAATAGTGAACATGTCATTGAGTATTAATTACATGTTTCTCGCATACAGATAAAATGAAGAGATTTCTATAAGGAGTTACATCAATACATATTTGATGTAAGTAGTACATCGACAAAAATCTTCAATCGGTGCTCGAAGCAAATTTCGATTTCAATTAAATGATTTATGGTGGTAGAGTAAGTTGGAATTGGTCCAAGAAAGTTACTCCGGTGAATTGTACAACAGAAGGCTAAGTATATTGTTGCTTTATAAGCAACAATATAGTGTGACGGATCACAAGTTCATCCATGAACTTTGCATGGTTTCTAGATGATTGTGCAAATATAACATTGTTCTCAATAGTGGTTCCATAGATCAATCTAAGAAAGAAAGGTCCTACTAGTGATTCGAAATACACAAAGCTAGTTTCACAAAAATTATGAATTTACTGAAAGCATGACAGATGCACTGAAATGCGGATGATACACACGGTTCTGAAGATTGTCAGATTCGGTGGGACGAAGTCCATACCACAAGGAAAGCATGGACTCATACCGTATTGCCATTGGTGTAAAAGTTAAATGTGTTAACTAGATTATTAGTGCAAGTGGGAGACCGTTGGAAATATGCCCTGGAGACAATAATATTATATTATTATATTTCCATATTCACAATTAAAGAGTTTATATTATGTGCTATAACTGCTATGATCCTGGAATATGTGATTTAGTGGAAAACTCATATGCACGTGTGGAATGATAAACGGTTAAATAAAAGAGTCCTAGTGTTGTAGGGTGGAGACCCTAAGTGGAGATCTTTCATGAATTGGAGGGAAATCCACGAAGAACGTGAAGAACACGAAGAACAAGAAAGGAAAACACAAGAGGAACACTCAAGAACCAGTCCAATCACACATCCACTTGACTAACAAACACATGAGATTCACAAGGTACAAGAACAATCAAAGGGAAACAAGATACATGGTAAAGTTCATCCCAAATCCTATGAAGGAGACAAGGTCTTGATGATCTAGATAGATCCTTCCCACACGGAGGTCTTGAATCCCTAAGGATCTTCTCCAATGGAGGTCTTGAACTCCAATGTAGTGTTCTCTCTCTCAACAGGAATCCCACAAGGGGAGATACATGAGCTAAGCTCTAATGTCTAGATCTATTCTTAGTTAAGTCTAAATGGAGGAGGATGTGGAGTATATATAGTCCTAGGGGATGAAGGGGTAAGTAGGGGCGAAATAGACATTACATGGGCAAGCCCACTAGCAACACACACACAGCCCCGTGTGCACGGGGTAAGTGGAGCCCGTGTGCACAGGGTCTCCAGCGACCTGACAACATTAGCCCGTCCGCATGGGGTATGTAAGGCCAGTGGGCACGAGGGTCCCATGTGCATGGTACACGCCCCGTGCGCACGGGGTCTTCAGATCTGTCGGTGCAACAAACCCTAGGTCTGCTGCCCAGACTGTGCACAGGCCTAAGATCAAGATCACAACAACCAAGACCAGACCAAGCACAAGAGATCAGCTCTTTGGTGAACCAGAGTGCAAATCAAGAAGACCAAGTCAAGCCAAGGAGCAAGGCTCCACGAAGGGAAAACCTCCCTTGCCAGGCTAGAGAGCCTGGTGAGGTCAAGGTTGCCCCAGAAGCAAGCCTCAAGACCGGGTCCTACGAAGGCAAAAACACCCTGCCAAGGCTTCACCGCTCCACATCACAGCGACACAGTTCATCGATGAGTGCGGTGTCAAGCCCCAAAGTGACTAAGTGGCTGTCTTTTGCCACATGGCACCCATTTCCTACAGGAATCGCCTCTAAATGACACCTGTCCAGCGACGTGTCATGCAGACAGGGGAGAAGGTGGCCGAACAGCCCGGCAAGGCATGCCGGGCAGGATATGAGGTGACACTAAGTGGCGCATTTAATGCGCTCTGCTCTGTCTATGGAGTAGATATGATAGCACTGTTTGCTAACTAATCCATACACAATGACTGATTTGCCACTGTGGTGACCCCTCAACCTATAAAAGGAGGCCCATGGCAACCATAGATTGGATTTGAACCCTTGTACACTCATACGCGTGTACCCCCTCTCGCCCCGAGGCAACCCTGCCGGGCAAGAGTGCTGCGTTTCCGCCACCATCCACCATCAATCCACCAAAGCAGGAGTAGGGTTTTACGCCTCGCGGCGGCCCGAACCTGGGTAAAACTGCCCGTGTGATCTCTGCCGTGCTGCGCGACGTTCTCCGCTCTTTGTGTAATGTGCTCAGTCCCCCTGCCAAACCAAAAGGGGCTCATGGTCCCATAGGTGGCCGTGGTTTTCCCATGACATCTTTGGCACGCCGGGTAGGGGATGGCGCTTGCGCGAACCCGAGAATCATACGTAGCGCGTCATCTTCATCATCGTTCTCTTATTCAACGGTCCATTGTCCATGGCGCCCAAGAGGAAACCCGGTGCCGCCGCCCAGCCGTCCTCTTCGAAGGCCCCGCTGCCTCCGACCATCGACGCTGTGGGGGCTATGGGCGCGCCCGGGGATGTGGACGCTGCGGGGGATGTGGTCGATGCAGGCGTCCTCACCACCACCTCCCCTACGGCCGAAAGAGGAGTAGGAGGCACCAGAGGAGGACAGCACCAACAGCATCCCAGCGGTCACGTTTTATGAGGTACGGGTAGAGAGCTCATTCCGTCCGCACCTCTCCGCCCGGTCGGAGGGCACAGCCGCAGCGGTGGCACTTGCTCTGGGGCGAATCGCAATCCTTCGGCCGCCCCCGCCACGGGCGCGACCGCAAGGCGAACTCCACCCCTGGAGCAGGCCGACCTAGCCAACGCACCAAATGGAACCGCTGGTCCACAAGCGACTCCATCTTGTCACCGCGCCGTCCTAGCGACTGGCTTGCGACGGCGGGTGCACGACGCAACCAATGCCGGCACCACCAAGAGCCAGGCGACGTTACGATCTTCATCGACATCCATGCCAAGCAACGCTACGGAGGCCATGGCACGAGCCAAGCTGCTGTTGAAATTTCCGCCGGCACCCGATCAGATGGATGAGTGGAGAGCCAACATTCAGAGTCAGATTGGCTTCGCCGAGGTGAGAGGACCATCGCGGGCTGGCCCGCCATGGCCTCCCGAGGCGACGACAACAGCCCTCGCTGCTGGTCATGCGGGAGGGGCCACCCCCACGGTGCAGACCCCTCCACGGCAGCCAGTTCCGGAGTTGCGCGACGAAGAGCCCGATAGCATTTCAATGGCTTTGTTTGACCCTCGAGCGCATCAAGGCCAATGGCGAGCCTTGGAGGATAGGCAAAGGGAAGGCGCGTGTGTCACCATCGAGCAACGCCGTGTGACACCCTGATTTTGGCAACTTTTTCTTTTCAAACTTTTCTTGGCTTTATTTGAAATTTGAATGGTTTTTTAATCTTTCTAGTTGGTCTTGGAAACTTTTGAATCTTTCCAAGTAATCCAAAGCCTCATCACCTTGCCAAAACCCTGCCAAGTACCTCTAGGACCCAAATCCCAGTTTAAATCTTTTCCAATAATCGTTTTCTTTTATTTGGGAATTTAGGTCATCACTATGGGTTGTGAAGCAACCTATAGTTTGGATGGCCAGAAAATTCTCAAATAATTCTCTAAATACCTTGGACCATATCTTGCCCCAATATCCCAAAAATTCCATGGCCTAGTTCAAATATTTTGCAAAACAATTCATTTTTGTTCCTGGTCAGTCTGGACCTTTGTGAAGGAAGTACCTGCTAGGTTTGTCCAAATGCTCTGAAATTTCTATGGCATGAGGACAATTACAAATGACTTCCCTCCACCAAGTTTCAGCATCTAAAGATCATTCATATGAGCAGGGATTCAACTTTCACATTCTGGACCAGATTGGTAGGTTACACATGAACTACCCTCAAATCTCAACCAAACCTTCTCAAACTTGACCAGTTTTGAGTCCTTCGAACCTATATCATCCTGGACATCTCCATTGGCACTATTCGCAGCTCACCACTTCTCTAGATCTCTCTCTAGTTCACTGTCAGGAACTGTATCTGAGGCTACCCCTCATCTTAGACTGAGACAAGCCAAACTAGAGGTGTAGGTGAGCTGAGTGATCGAGGGTCGACGTGCCAGACAAGAAACGCCAGGCTCTGCCATTGCGCGCGCTCTGCACTGCGCCCGTGTCTGTGGCGTCGCATCCGACTGCCTCTCGCCACAGTAGCATGTCTTCGTGTGCCGACATCGTCCCCGTTCGCCACCTAGCCCTTCTGGACTCCTCCCCTCGCCGGAGAAGCTCTCGGTGGCCGCCATGACCACAAGCACTGTGCCACCTGTGCGGCCACAGTTGCGGCGCCGCTCGTCTTCTTCTCCCTTAGCCATCTCTTCGCACATTCAATGTTCTGCTCGCTCCCGTCTCGTCGCCCCGCGCCACGATGGCCGGCTCGACGTCCTTGCGCCAGTGGCGTAGCCACGTCGCCGCCGATCTAGAGAACTCGGCGAGCTTCGCCTCTTGGCTATAAATAGCCCCGCCCGGCCTCGCTGAGCTCCTCACCCCTCTCCCTCTCTCTTAAATTGCCTCCCCAAGCAAGAGCCAAGGCCGAGAGGCCCTCTGGCCTTGAGCATCGCCGGAGTTCCTCCGCCACCCTCTCTCAGCCGACAGCCACCACCACTCCTCCTCCGCCTTGCCTGAGACCACCGTAACACTCAGCAAGTTCCATTGATCTTCCTAGAACTCTCGCCTAGTCGAATTGCTGCCGAATCGAGACTCTCCGTCGATCACCGAAGTGCCTATCCGCCGGAGAAGAAGGGGGCCGCACTGTCCAGCCATCTCCGGAGGAGCTACGTGTACGAGAAAGACCGTTGTTGAGTGCTCGTTCAATCCCCGTAATCTCCCCGCCCAACCGCCGTCGCTATCGCCGACGAGGAGCGCCGGTGAGCCGCCCCTCTCTCTGCCTCTCTCTCTTTCTATTTAAATCGAACCGGCACCACCTGTCAGCGACCGCGGCTGTGTGCGCGAAGGGGTAAGTGGAGACGCCCGCGAGGTTTACGCCTTCGACGTGGCCCTCCACTGGTTTTTCTGGTTTTTGCAATTTCATTTATTTAAACAGTTTTGACCAACAGATTTGACCATTAATAACTTTTTATTAAAAGGTCCAAATCACCCGATTCTTTTTGCATTGTGTTCATATTAAACTGCTTTATTTTCTGACCAAGTTTGGCATTTTTCCAAAACTCACAGAATTGTTGGTGAATAAAAAGGCTTTCTGTGGCATTTTCCTTTGACATTTAAAAATGTTTTCAGAAGGAGATTCTTGTGGATTTGAAGACCAGGAGTATTTGAACAACCCAACCGAGCAAGGCAAGCCAGGACATCCATATTATGAAGCATTTCATAGCATTGCATAATTCATATTCATTTCTTGCATTTAATTAACATAGATAATTCAAGTGAAGTATTTAAATGCCTATTGTTGACAACTTAAATTGATATGACGAATGACCATGATTGCTAAGTGAAACTTAGTTGGTTGATCAAGAGTCACCTGTCCGGGCTTACCCGTGCAGCCACATTAGCCGGTATGGGACGGCCTTGACTTGGTCTGGCTCCGTGCTCTTTCACCGGTACCTCCAGACAGGGAGGGTTATGCGTGCGTGCTGCCCTGATCAGACAGACGGCGATAACCCTGTGAGCCCAGTTGAGTTTTGTGCTGGCGTCCCTGTTTGGGACAGTTTAGTTAGGCCACGACGGTGGCAGGTGTCATGAGGTGACACGGGGCCACCCAAGGCTTGACTCCGTGGGAGTGTGATTGCCGGTGGTATGATGGGAGAGTCACGAGTCAGGCGGGTTTCGTTGGAGCAACGCTGGTCCACCCGAATGGGATCACAAGGTTAGGTGCTCCATAGTGTGGGTAAAGTGCGCAACCTCTGTAGAGTGTAAAATCTATTCGAATAGCCGCGTCCACAATATTGGACAGCCCGTCCAGACCTCTCTAGGTGATCAACCGTAATAACCATAGTAATGATGGAAGAACTTGTCTTATGAGCAGAAGTACTCGTTGGCATCGAGTATTCCGAGGGTTGTAAGACAACCCGGATATGAGTAAGTTAATAACAGTAAGTGAATCAGTTAAGACATAACATGTTTATTGCCATGCTATTATTTGCTGCATACTTGGTTGTCATGTGCTTGCGAGTACATTCAAAGTACTCACCTAGCGTATCAAGCCAGAAGCAGGAGAAGACTGAGACGGAGGTCTCGAAGGTCTGTGTTGCGATGTCTAGGATGTGTCCTCAGCAGTGTCCCTGTGGATGGAGTTACTATCATGTTCCGCTACGCAGTAGTCTTTCGCTGTAGTGTCCCGTAGTAATACCGAGGCCCTGATATGTTAGATAAATAATGTAGATATTGTCATAGCACTAGATGTGCTTTTGGCCTCGATGATCATGTAATATATAAGCTTGTACTCGACTATTATCAATAAAAGTTCAGCTATGTTCTATTCCAAGTTGTTGTGTGTTTCCAGAAGACATGATCTCTGGGTTGGAAACACTGGTAAACCGGTTCTCTGAGCCAGGGTGCCGCAACGCTTGGTATCAGAGCCATGCTGACTGTAAGACACCCTAGGTAACCCATGCTAGGACTGCGATTAGCATAAGACTTTGAGTGTGCATCCTGCTTGTTGCATTTGATTGTTGCATGCCATGCCTCATGCATCATAATTCATTATGTTACTAACCCTTGGCATTGTGAGTGTAGATGGCACCAGTTCCATATCACTTTCATCATGAGCCAGAACCTCACACTTTTCCAGCTCTGCTTCGTAGCGTCTGGCTTCGGCTGTATCCCAAATGTGATGCCCCGGTGTACCAGGTGTTTCAGGAGCAGTTGGGCGAGTCAGTATATGAGTACCATGCAGTGGCTTACTTGACCGCGACTTCAGATATTGGAAGCTCTTCTCGCTCTTCCAAGGGCGGAGTGGCTTCTACTCCGGAGCTGGCGATCCAGTTTGCTGCCATGGAGGCTATTACTGACTTGCGCTTCCACGAGGTCGAGATGCAGACCCATCCAGGTTTCTTCCACTATCCCACCCTGTCGCCTACGACAAGGCAAGTCCTGTTCTCACCTGTTGACCCGGCGTGTGATCATGCGGCTGGTGTTTTGTCTCGCTACCTAAACGCCAGTTACCGTATGATCATTTCGTAGGCTGAGGAGCTGTGTCGTGTTCAGGAGGCACTTGCAGCAGTGACTCCAGCACCTCCTCCTCCTGTAGTTCCACCTAGGTATCCACCACCAGTTCCACCTCCGCGTGTGCTTGATACCCCTTCTGGTTTTTCTGGACCATCAGGCTTATCGTCTGGTGGCCGACTTGAGACCCCAGCTGAGTGGGCCTCACTCCTAGCCACTCCTGCTTCACTGATGTTGAGGCGACGTGCTCTTTCTCCCGCAGAAGGAGAGCCATCTTAGCAGCGATGTCGCGTCTCCTTTGACCCGGTGACTCACATCATCAGTTCTGATTCTGACTCAGGATCTGACGACAAGGACTCTTTAGATGGGCAGTGTTCGTGTCACCGATGCACCAGACTAGAGCTTGAGTAGTAATGCATGCATCTTTGCATATGTCAACTGCCGTATGAGCAGTCTAGCCATGATATCCCCCCTACTAGCTTGCCATGTATGATGTTGGGTTATCTTGTATAATTATGTTGTTCTCTTTATTTGCCTTTTTCATGAATTTTATCTGGTGTCATATTACTGTATTTTTCCTTATGGATGTTGCTCGTCGATTTGGTATTCGCCATGGGAACAAAAATTAGGATGAAGAAAGGAAGTAGCAGTCAAGGCGGCGATGGAAACCCCGTCCGTCGATCCGCTAGGCAGGCAGGGCAACCGCCCGAAGACTTACCACCACCACCACCTCAAGCACCAACCACAAATCAGATAATGAGAATGTTTGAGGAAAAGAGAAACCAAGACCTCATGGAATTTCTCGAGAGTATGTAGACAATAGTAGGTCAAAACAATGGCAATGGGGTGCATTCCAAACTGTCTGACTTCCAGCGCACAAAACCACCCAGCTTTGGTCAGGCTGTGGATCCTATTGAGGCTGATGACTGGTTAAGAACCATGGAAAAGAAATTGGACATCGCTCGTTGTGAAGAAGCAGATAAAGTCCCATTTGTCACCCATTATCTCGAAGGCCCGACAGCCATATGGTGGGACAACACCAAGTTAATGTGGCCTGCTGGAGAAGAGATTTCCTGGGAGAAATTCAAAGAGCTGTTCCGCAAGTATCATATTCACACGGGTATCATGAAAGTGAAGCAGAGAGAATTCCTGGCTCTCACACAAGGAAACAAGTCTGTGGGAGAATACCTATACAAGTTCAACAACTTGGCCCGGTACTCTCCTCATGATGTGGCTACCGAAGAAAGGAAAATAGACCGGTTCCTCGGAGGACTTAATCACGCCCTCCGATGTCAGCTATGCTTGTTGGACTTCCCCGATTTCCAGACCTTGGTGGATAAGGCCTTCATCGCCGAACGAGAACAAAAGTCTGGGAATGATGATCATAAGAGGAAGTTCGAGCCCAAGAAGGACAACAGGGAACCATATGCACAAAAGCTGCGCAGTTGGCAGTCAGGGCCATCGGAGAACAAACCTGTGTGCAACAATGGTGGCAACAACATCAAGCCAGGCAATCAGAGCAAGACCTTCGGCAAGCAGCCAGTCATAGAGGACTGCCGCCGCAACAACACCTGTTTCACTTGTGGCCAGAGTGGACACTACGCCAAGCAGTGTCCTACTAATAATGGAAAGCATTCAGCTGACCACAAACCACAAGTCAATCACCTTGGACGCCACCCCAACCACAACTTCAGCCACGGATGCGTCCACCACCTCTCTGCCGAAGAAGTCTGCGAAGCTCCAGACATTGTCCTTGGTATGTTTTCTGTTAATGACATACCTGCAATAATTTTATTTGATTCTGGGGCTTCCCACTCGTTTATTTCGCGAAGTTTTGCCACCTTGCACAAATTTTCTCCTTCACTTTTGGACAAAATCATGGTGGTACAATCCCCTGGCTCTATGCTCAGAACAAATATAATATACAAGGGTCTGGAAATCTCAATCCATGGAGTTAAATTCCTAGCTACCCTTGTTGCCATTGAATTCCCAGGACTCGACATAATACTGGGGATGGACTGGTTGGCACCGCACCAAGTGTGTATCAGCTGCACCACAAGAACGGTGACATTGGTAAACCCCGCCGGACAAACCGTCCAATTTCTGGCCAGCAGAATGATAACAAGAAAGGGCACGGCATACCAGACCACTGTTACAGATATGAATCTGATCCCGGTAGTGGGTAAATTTCCGGATGTGTTTCCTGAGGAATTACCAGGAATGCCGCCCGACCAAGAATTGGAGTTCGCCATTGAAGTAATTCCTAGTACAGCTCCAATATACAAGAAATATTATCGTATGCCAGGCCTAGAGCTGGCAGAGCTAAAGAAACAGTTAGACGAGTTGCTATAGAAAGGATACATTCGTCCAAGCATTTCGCCATGGGGGTCACCAGTATTATTTTCCAAGAAGAAGGATGGAAGTCTATGAATGTGCGTAGACTATCACCAGCTTAACGAGGTCACTATCAAGAACAAGTACCCGCTCCCTCAAATTGATGACTTATTCAACCAGTTGAATGGAGCACGTGTATTCTCTAAGATCGACCTCAGAACGGGATATCATCAACTGAAAATCCGAAAGGAGGATATCCCCAAGACAGCATTCACCACTCGATATGGACTATATGAGTTTACAGTTATGGCATTTGGATTGACTAACGTTCCAGCCTACTTCATGAGCATGATGAACAAAGTCTTCATGGACTTTCTGGACAAGTTTGTAGTGGTGTTCATTTGTGACATCCTGATATACTCTAAGGATGAAGAGGAGCATAAGCAACATCTCAGAGCTGTCTTGGAAAGGTTGAGAACCCATCGCTTATATGCCAAGTTCAGTAAGTGCGAATTTTGGCTAAAAGAGGTGGGATTCCTTGGATATTCTGTCAGAGAAAGGAATAGCTGTTGATCCCAGTAAGGTTACTTTGGTCTTGAACTGGAAGACACCAGCCACGGTGACCGAAGTTCGTAGTTTCCTGGGCTTGGCAGGCTACTACCGTCGCTTCATTGAAGGTTTTTCTAACATAGCTAAGCCACTTACGGAATTATTGAAAAAGAACCCAAGGTTTATCTGGACAGCCGAGTGCGACAGCAGTTTCCAGGAGTTAAAGACAAGGCTAACCACAGTCCATGTCTTAGTCCTCCCAGACATTCACAAGAGTTTCGACATATACTGCGATGCATCTAGGCGTGGAATCGGATGCGTGCTAATGCAAGAGGGGAAGGTTGTAGCTTATGCATCACGATAGCTACGACCTCATGAGGAGAACTATCCCACACATGACTTGGAGCTAGCTGATGTGGTTCATGCCCTGAAGATTTGGAGGCATTATCTTATTGGACAACGATGTGAAATATACACAGACCATAAGAGTCTCAAGTATATTTTCACTCAACCCGACCTGAACCTCAGACAGTGAAGATGGCTTGAGCTAGTCAAGGACTATGATGTTGGAATAAACTACCATCCAGGGAAAGCGAATGTGGTCACTGATGCCCTGAGCAGGAAACAAGCTGCTATGAATGCACTAGTTGAGGGTATGCATCCAAGCTTACAAGAAGAGTTTGTCAAGCTCAATATGGTGCTAGGCAGCCCAATGACCCCGGACACGTTGGAAATTACTCCAACCCACATGGAGGAAATCAAGGAAGCACAGAAGTTAGATGAAGAAATTTGGGAGATCAAGGAGTTAATTCAGCAAGGGAAGGCCAAGTCCTTCCGTGTAGATGAAGAGGGTACCGTGTGGTTCGAGAAACGAATTTGTGTGCCGGATCAGAACAACTTGAGGCAACAAGTACTCAAGGAAGCACATGAGTCCGCATATTCGATCCACCTGGGAGGTACCAAGATGTATCAGGACTTGAGAGAAACTTTTTGGTGGTCTGGAATGCGGAAAGATATAGCATACTATGTCGCCTGCTGTGACATTTGCAACAAGGTCAAAGCAGAGCATCAGAAACCCGCTGGGCTACTGCAACCTTTACCGGTGCCCCAGTGGAAGTGGGACGACATATGTATGGATTTTATTGTGGGACTGCCCAAGTCCACGAGAGGCAATGATGCTATTTGGGTCATTGTAGACATCCTCACAAAAGTGGCTCACTTTATCCCAGTAAAGACCACTTTCAATGCAAATCAGCTAGCACAACTCTACATGTCCCGGATAGTCAGTCTGCATGGAGTACCCAAGTCTATCACTTCAGATAGGGGTTCCCTATTTACCTCAGCATTCTGGCTACGGCTACATCAAGCTTTGGGATCCATGCTGAAACACAGCACAGCGTACCATCCATAGACGGATGGACAGACCGAGCGAGTGAACCAAATATTAGAGGATAGTTTGCCGTACGCTGAATTCTCCTACAACAACAGCTATCAGTCAAGTCCCAAGATGTCGCCTTTTGAGGCATTGTATGGATGGAAGTGCCGCACACTGCTGAACTGGTCCCAAACAGGAGATAGTCGCATCTTTGGCACGGACTTGATGCTCGAGGCTGAAAGGCAAGTCAAGGATATTCAAGAGCGGCTGTGAGCAGCCAAGTCCCGACAGAAGAGCTATTACGACCCAAAGCACCAGGAAGTAACTTTTGAGCCCGGAGACTATGCTTACCTATGGGTAACTCCTATGAAGGGAGTGAAAAGGTTTCATACCCGGGGAAAGTTGGCCCCAAGATACATCGGTCCCTTTCCAGTGATTGCTAGGAAGGGCAGAGTCGCATATCAGTTGGAATTGCCACAAGCATTGTCAGACATTCATGATGTCTTTCACATCTCACAGTTAAGGAAATGCATTGCACCCCCAGCCAAGCAAGCGGATATGAGTGAGCTAGAGCTGGCTAAGGATTTGACTTATGAGGAAAAACCTATCAGGATCTTGGATGAGATGGAATGAACCACGAGGAGTAAGGTGATAAGATTTTACAAGGTGCTGTGGGAGCACCACACTGAGGAAGAGGCTACTTGGGAAAGAGAAGATTTTCTCAGATCCTCATATCCATACTTGTTCCCTGAGCAATCGAATCTCGAGGATGAGATTTATCCTAAGGGGGGTAGGTTTGTGACACCCTGATTTTGGCAACTTTTTCTTTTCAAACTTTTCTTGGCTTTATTTGAAATTTGAATGGTTTTTGAATATTTCTAGTTGGTCTTGGAAACTTTTGAATCTTTCCAAGTAATCCAAAGCCTTATCACCTTGCCAAAACCCTGCCAAGTACCTCTAGGACCCAAATCCCAATTTAAATCTTTTCCAATAACCCTTTTTTTATTTGGGAATTTAGGTCATCACTATGGGTTCTGAAGCAACCTATAGTTTGGATGGCCAGAAAATTCTCAAATAATTCTCTAAAATACCTTGGACCATATCTTGCCCCAATATCCAAAAATATTTCATGGCCTAGTTCAAATATTTTGCAAAACAATTCAGTTTTGTTCCTGGTCAGTCTGGACCTTTGTGAAGGAAGTACCTGCTAGGTTTGTCCAAATGCTCTGAAATTTCTATGGCATGAGGACAATTACAAATGACTTCCCTCCACCAAGTTTCAGCATCTAAAGATCATTCATATGAGCAGGGCTTCAACTTTCACATTCTGGACCAGATTGGTAGGTTACACATGAACTACCGTCAAATCTCAACCAAACCTTCTCAAACTTGACCAGTTTTGAGTCCTTCCAACCTAGATCATCCTGGACATCTCCATTGGCACTATTCGCAGCTCACCACTTCTCCAGATCTCTCTCTAGTTCACTATCAGGAACTGTATCTGAGGCTACCCCTCATCTCAAACTGAGACAAGCCACACCAGAGGTGTAGGTGAGATGAGTGATCGAGGGTCGACGTGCCAGACAAGAAATGCCAGGCTCTTGTGGCCTCTAGACATCAACTCTCGTGGTGAGCACGACAAGGGCATGCCATTGCGCGTGGTCTGCACCGCGCCCGTGTCTGTGGCGTCGCATCCGACTGCCTCTCGCCGCAGTAGCTTGTCTCCGTGTGCTGACATCGTCCCCGTTCGCCACCTAGCCCTTCTGGACTCCTCCCCTCACCGGAGAAGCTCTCGGCAGCCGCCACGACCACGAGCACTGTGCCGCCCGTGCGGCTACAGTTGTGGCGCCGCTCGTCTTCTTCTCCCCGAGCCATCTCTTCGTGCATTCAATGCTCTGCTTGCTCCCGTCTCGTTGTCCCGCGCCATGACGGCTAGCTCGACGTCCTTGCTTCAGTGGCGTAGCCACATCACCGCCGATCCAGAGAACTCGGCGAGCTTCACCTCCTGGCTATAAATAGCCCGGCTGGCCTCGCTGAGCTCCTCACCCCTCTCCCTCTCTCTCAAATTGCCTCCCCAAGCAAGAGCCAAGGCCGAGAGGCGCTCTGGCCTTGAGCTTCGCCGGAGTTCCTTCGCCACCCTCTCTCAGCCGACAGCCACCACTCCTCCTCCACCTCGCCTGAGACCACCGTAACACTCAGCAAGTTCCACTGATCTTCTTAGAACTCTCGCCTAGTTGAATTGTTGCCGAATTGAGCGTCTCCGTCGATCGCCGAAGCGCCTGTCTGCCGGAGAAGAAGGGGGCAGCGCCATCCGGCCATCTCCGGAGGAGCTACGCGTACGAGAAGGACCGTCGTTGAGTGCTCGTTTAATCATCGTCGTCTCCGCGCCCAACCGCCGTCGCTATCGCCGGCGAGCAGCGCCGGTGAGCCGCCCCTCTCTCTGCCTCTCTCTCTCCGTTTCTGTTTAAATTGAACCGGCCCCACCAGTCAGCGACCATGGCTATGCGCGCGAAGGGGTAAGTGGAGACGCCCGCGAGGTTTATGCCTTCGACGTGTCCCTCAACTGGTTTTTCTAATTTCATTTATTTAAACAGTTTTGACCAGCAGATTTGACCATTAATAACTTTTTATTAAAAGGTCCAAATCACCTGATTCTTTTCGCATTGTGTTCATATTAAACTGCTTTATTTTCTGACCAAGTTTGGCATTTTTTCAATACTCACAAAATTTTTGGTGAATAAAAAGGCTTTATGTGACATTTTCCTTTGCCATTTAAAAATGTTTTCAGAAGGAGATTCTTGTGGATTTGAAGACCAGGAGTATTTGAACAACCCAACCGAGCAAGGCAAGCCAGGACATCCATATTATGAAGCATTTCATAGCATTGCATAATTCATATTCATTTCTTGCATTTAATTAACATAGATAATTCAAGTGAAGTATTTAAATGCCTCTTGTTGACAACTTAAATTGATATGATGAATGACCATGATTGCTAAGTGAAACTTAGTTGGTTGATCAAGAGTCACATGTCCGGGCTTACCCGTGCAGCCACATTTGCCGGTATGGGACGGCCTTGACTTGGTCTGGCTCCGTTCTCTTTCATCGGTACTTCTAGACAGGGAGGGTTATGCGTGCGTGCTGCCCTGATCAGGCAGACAGCGATAACCCTGTGAGCCCAGTTGAGTTTTGTGCCGACGTCCCCGTTTGGGACAGTTTAGTTAGGCCATGACGGTGGTAGGTGTCACGAGGTCACACAGGGCCACCCAAGTCTTGACTCCGAGGGAGTGTGATTGCCGGTGGTACGATGGGAGTGTCACGAGATAGGCGGGTTTCGTTGGAGCAATGCTGGTCCACCCGAATGGGATCACGAGGTCAGTTGCTCCATAGTGTGGGTAATGTGCGCAACCTTTGCAGAGTGTAAAATCTATTCGAATAACCGCATCCACGGTATTGGACAGCCCGTCCAGACCTCTCTAGGTGATCAACCATAATAACCATAGTAATGATGGAAGAACTTGTCTTATGAGCGGAAGTACTCATTGGCATCGAGTATTCCGAGGGTTGTAAGACAACCCGGATATGAGTAAGTTAATAACAGTAAGTGAATCAGTTAAGACATAACATGTTGATTCCCATGCTATTATTTGCTGCATACTTGGTTGTCATGTGCTTGCGAGTACATTCAAAGTACTCAACTGGCATATCATGCCAGATGTAGGAGAAGACTGAGACGGAGGTCTCGAAGGTCCGTGTTGCGATGTCTAGGATGTGTCCTCAGCAGTGTCCCTGTGGATGGAGTTACTATCATATTCCGCTACGCAGTAGTCTTTCGCTGTAGTGTTCCGTAGTAATACCGAGGCCCTGATATGTTAGATAAATAATGTAGATATTGTCATAGCACTAGATGTGCTTTTGGCCTCGATGATCATGTAATATATAAGCTTGTACTCGACTATTATCAATAAAAGTTGAGCTATGTACTGTTCCAAGTTGTTGTGTGTTTCCAGAAGACATGATCTCTGGGTTGGAAACACTGGTAAACCGGTTCTCTAAGCCGGGGTGCCACACACCGCGACACCCACCGCCAGTCCGACAGGCGTCGTGGCCTTGACGTCGACGAGCCCGCACTCATGGAAGGTAGGTACCTGCCTTTCGAGGGTGGGTGCCCCACCTTCACCCTTGAGTTACAGCAAGTCCGTTGGCCGTCCACTCGCACATTCAAGTCAGAGATACCGGAGAAGTATGACGGGAGACTGAACCCAACAGAGTTCTTGAGCATCTACACCATCGCTGTTCAAGCTGCCGGGGGAAGAGATGAGAAAGTATTCGCCAACTACTTCCCTTTGGCGCCCAAGCCAAATGTGAGGTCTTGGCTGATACACTTGCCGGAGAACTCCATTTCAACCTGGGCGGACCTATGCCATGAGTTCGTTGGCGCCTTCACGGGCGGCCATCAAGAACCAGGGCGGCCCAGTGATTTACAGCTCCTCCAGCAGAAAGAAGGAGAGAATCTGCGAAAGTACATGCAGAGGTTCAGCCGAGTCCACAGGAATATTACGGACATCCACCCGGCAGCTGTGATAGTTGCGTTCCAGTCCAAAGTGCGCAATCGTCGAATACGTTCCAAGATGAACGTTCGATTGCCCAAGACCGTGAAGGAGCTTTATGCTCTGATGGATAAGTGTGCTCAAATAGAGGAGGGAAGGAAGCTCCCTGGGGAAGAAGATGGCATCGACATCAAATCTGAGGATGAAGACGATGCCACCAGTCAGAAGAGGTAGAACAGGAAGCGCAACAAAAGGCGCAAGGATAAGGCAGTGACGACTGTTGAGGGATCGGGCACGCCTTGTACTGGCAAGAAGGCCAAGGCCAAGGTACCCGGCAAGGAAGTTGCCGTGTGCACTGATTGCCGGGAGGCCGTCGCTGCCAAGAAGGCTGGGAAAGGCAATGGCCCGTACTGCAAGATCCATCGGACTAAGGGCCACGATCTCCAGGAGTGTCATCAGGTTGAGCAGGTCGTCAAGAAGCAGAGGGCTGAATATGAGAAGCGTGATAAGAAGAAAGGTCAGAATGGTGCTGGCGGGAAGGGCCGCGGTGGCGGAGCAAGCCGCCCCGGCAAGGTCCCTCAGAGTCAAGGAAAACCCGCCAGTGGCCGTGAGAAGAAGGATTGCAGTGATGAGACCGATGAGGGAGATGAAGAGGAAACCAGCGAGTAGGAATTCCAGAAAGCCATTGATGCCTTGTGCATTGACGGGGGTGCATCTCTGTACTGCTCGCACCGCCAACTTAAACAGTGGGCGCGTGAAGTCAACGCTGTGGAGCCAGCGGCAGATTCTCGGAAGCCGCTCAAATGGTCCTGCACGCCCATCATCTTTGACGAAGAGGATCTGATGAGGACATGACTACATTGGATATGACCAAAAATATTGCATACATGTATATTTGTGAGGTGATTTCTAATGCAAACTATGCAATAATTTATTTGTGTCATCCACGACAAAAATACTTCACAAACTTTTGTGCCATGTCTAATTGCAGGTGTATAGGACATTTGTACAATTCACATATGAAGATAAGGGAAAAAGAGAAGTTTAGGTGCTGTTCAAAAAGTCCTCTCACGTCACTTTTGGGCCAAGAGAAGATAGAGTCCAAGTCTCTCACGTTCTGGATTCAGATTCGGACTGCACAGACATACCTGAATCAAAACGCCAAGAACTATTTCATACGGACTCCGAATTGGGTGATTCTTTTTTTGTTGGAAAGTAGATTTCGTGCTATTTCTAACCCAATTGGTTTCACCTTCAAATTCATCCGGAGCGTTGAGTTGTCGTCGAAACAATCTGACGCTGTAGCAGAATCCGAGTGAAACTACAAGTCCAAAGGTGTTGCATCACCTCCACTTGGGCCCATTGGCCTTGTACGACCTAGGGTTAGTTTTAGGCTGCCTTGGGACGTCCTCCCACCTCCTTGGCTGCCACCCTTTGCTTCTATATAAGTAGATCCATCTAGTAGCTTTTTGCTTGGGATTTGTTTAGTTAAAAGTTAGCCATTGCAACTTCGTGTACTTCGTTTGTGTCCAACGACCAGACCAAGACCGCTTTCGGATCCCCACCTTTATCAATACTTCATCTATATTCGCAATATTCAGATTGTATTATCATATTCTTGCTTGTTCTTCGTTTGCGTGCAGGAATAGACCTTCGTGGTCAGGCTGATCATGCTTTCAGCATCGTCAGTAACCTCGAGAGATTGGTTTAGCGATTGCTAAGGCGCAACGTCGTGCATGTCTGTAGTCGGATCGTCAAAGTCGACTCCACCAAATCGATAGCTATCATCTCATCGAAAGATCGGGACACCCTCGCCTCTATTAAGTGGTATCAGATTTCAGGTTGCTCGGTGAGAATTTCCAGTTTTCCCTAGATTAGATTTATTTTCTTACCTATTGTTCAAGAAAAAGCCATAAAAAATAGTTAGATCTATTCATCCTTTGTCCAAGCCAGTCTGAGCGTTTGCAATTTTCTTTTCGTTGTTTGCATTATTGAATTATCGGTTGCATCATCGTGTTCAGTTGCTGGTCTTAGTGTCTAGTTCGTTTAGAGTTTTGAGTTCTGTTCACATTAGTCACGCCGCCGCTGCATCGTTATTCCTTCCGCTGTCCACCATCCCATCCATCAATTTCCACATCCTGCTACCCACTGTTCATTGTCATAATCATAGTTGAGGTCGTTCACATCAGTGCTTGATCCAATCTACATCTTATCTAGTTTGTTTTGGAAAGAGGGAGAGAGAAAAAAGAGAGAAAAAAAGTTAAAAAAAAGTCAGAGAAAAAAAAAGAGAGAAAGAAAAAGAAAAAAGTGTGAGAAAAAAAAGAGAAAAGAAAAAAAAAACAAAATTCGGATCTATCTAGACTCAATCTCGTAGCTGAATTCGGATTGGAATCTGTTTTGCGCAGTGTTCAGTAAAACAGGCATATCTTTTTCATACGAAGTATGTTTTGGCTCTGTGAGTACTCAAATTAAAGCTAGTGACGAGTCGCATCTAAATAGTTGCAGAAGCTAGTTCAATATTTGACACCTCAAAATTGGCTTCTAAATAGGTCTTTTTGCCCTCTGAAGTTCGCGAACACAGCTTGTTCCAGTTTTTCAGGCCAGTTTTAGAATTTTTTGACTCCTCATATCAACTCGGAATTGAGTGATTCTTTTTGCATTTGAAAGCTTGAGTCAGTGCCATTCTTGAGAAAAATTATCATAAAAGTGGCACAAACTTTTATAGAGTAAAGTTGGAGAGAGAATTATTGGTATATGCTACTTGGTAGTTGTTTCTCATCATTATCTTTACTGCCATTATGATCTTCACTTACATCTTGCTGTCCAGAGCTACTTCATATCCTTTATTGATGCTAGTTGTGCTACGCCGTGACCTCATTAGTGTTCTAGGCTCACGTCTCTAGTCCGGTCTAGCCTAGGACCAGCACAGTACCGTCGTTGAGCGTGTATTCAACATTGCATCTCTGAATTGATTATTGCTAATCTTTTGCTACCATATATAGCCAACCCAGCTCCACATATTTTTACACCGTGTATACGTACATTCGCCTGGCAATCGCTTTACTCAATCTTCAGAGTTATTTGACACCGCTGGTTGCCCGTCACCACCTGCTGCATGGTAATAACTTGTAAGATATTGATATTTGCTTTACTGTGAGCGCTTTACCACCACATCCTAGTAGTTCATAGGAACATTATTGTCGATTTTTTGTTTGTTTCTACTAATCATGGCAGGTTCCGGAGTTGTTAGTTCTTGGGCTTCATCGATCGTGGGAGATTTGCCATCACCTAAGAAAATACAACAACCGTCACAAGAGGAGCAACAACATCAGAATGCACATAATCAGGTTAATGTTTCCATGCCACCATTTACTGGTCATTTTAGGCCTGATTTATATATTGAATGGGAGTACGAAATTAATGCTATATTTGCTTCCCATAATTTTGATGAGCGTGGAAAATTTCAAGCCGCGGTTAGTACTTTTAGTAGCTTTGCTTTAGTTTGGTGGAGTGAATACTGTCGGTTAAACCCTGATTATATACCTACTACTTGGGATGGTTTAAAACATGTCATGAGAGATAGATTCGTAGATGTTCATTATACTCGTGGCATGATTAAAAAACTACAACATTTAAAACAAGGTAGTGACACCGTAACAAAATATTATGATGATTTACAAACTACCTTGTTGCACTCATTTTTAGAAGAAAGTGAAGAAGATTTTATGGATAGATTTTGGGGAGGATTAAACCGTGATATTCAAGAGATACTATTTCATGAAGAGTGTTATCCTATGGACCATTTGTTTCGTCTTGCTTGCAAAGCTGAACAGGAAATAAAACGACGTGTTGCCCACAAGGAGAACAAGCGTACGGTGCACATTCCAAGTGTTGATACAGATGTTTCTTCAACTACTAGGCGTACTATGACAACCACATCCATTGTTGCGATGACTACATCATCTCCACCATGTGACACATCACCACCGAGAGTGCCTACATCATCTGAGTTGATCATAAGAGGTAATGACAAAGGTACATATTTTCCACTTTCACATGAGAATGATGCATGCCTAGTTAACTTGAATACATCATGTGTTGAGTTACCTATTGATTTGGGCACGTCACCTATTTTAGAGAATTGTGTTACTGTCATGAATGCGTCATGTGATCAAACAACTGAAATACCAACAATTTTGAGTGCACCCATTGAATTAACTGTTGATGCAAAAGAACCAATGTTTAATCATTTTAATATGACCTCTAATCTTGGTGATGATTCTGTGACCAATGACTTATTGCATGTTTGCTTATTTAAGCATGTTGTAGCATGTAAATTTGATGCAACTAAGGTTTATTCACTAATGTTAGGATGGTTTAATGATGAACATTGTCAACCTTTTGAAATGAATAAGAGCTTCACTTATATGTGCAAACTGAGTTGCAATATTTTCATGCCTTCTACTTCTTGTGATAATATTTTGGCTTTAGATTTTATGAACTATGAAGGTTACTCATGTATACATGTGTCATATATGCAAAAACTAAGGGAAGTAAAACTGGATGACATATACATATACAACATGTACACCTTGTCTCTTTTGTTAGCCACATTTTAGCTTAAGCAACGCCGAGGACGGCTTTGTTTTCAAGAAGGGGAGGATGATGAGGACATGACTACCTTAGATATGACCAAAAATATTGCATACATGTATATTTGTGAGGTGATTTCAAATGCAAACTATGCAATAATTTATTTGTGTCATCCACGACAAAAATATTTCACAAACTTTTGTGCCATGTCTAATTGCAGGTGTATGGGACATTTGTACAATTCACATATGAAGATAAGGGAAAAAGAGAAGTTTAGGTGATGTTCAAAAAGTCCTCTCACGTCACTTTTGGGCCAAGAGAAGATAGAGTCCAAGTCTCTCATGTTCTGGATTCAGATTCGGACTGCACAGACATACCTGACTCAAAACGCCAAGAACTATTTCATACAGACTCCGAATTGGGTGATTCTTTTTTTTGTTGGAAAGTAGATTTCGTGCTCTTTCTAACCCAATTGGTTTCACCTTCAAATTCATCCGGAGCGTTGAGTTGTCGTCGAAACAATCTGACGCTGTAGCAGAATCCGAGTGAAACTACAAGTCCAAAGGTGTTGCATCACCTCCACTTGGGCCCATTGGCCTTGTACGACCTAGGGTTAATTTTAGGCTGCCTTGGGACGTCCTCCCACCTCCTTGGCTGCCACCCTTTGCTTCTATATAAGTAGATCCATCTAGTAGCTTTTTGCTTGGGATTTGTTTAGTTAAAAGTTAGCCATTGCAACTTCGTGTACTTCGTTTGTGTCCAACGACCAGACCAAGACCGCTTTCGGATCCCCACCTTTATCAATACTTCATCTATATTCGCAATATTCAGATTGTATTATCATATTCTTGCTTGTTCTTCGTTTGCGTGCAGGAATAGACCTTCGTTGTCTGGCTGATCGTGCTTTCAGCATCGTCAGTAACCTCGGGAGATTGGTTTAGCGATTGCTAAGGCGCAACGTCGTGCACGTTTGTAGTCGGATCGTCAAAGTCGACTCCACCAAATCGATAGCTATCATCTCATCGAAAGATCGGGACACCCTCGCCTCTATCAGGATCACCCTGATCGCACCACTGCGATAGGGTGCTTGCCGTTGTTGATCTCACCAACAATATGCAACCTCAAGGTCACCAAGATGTTGGTTGAAGGCGGGACTGGGTTGAATCTGATATCTCCAAACGTCCTCAGCAAACTCCAGATAGCAGATGAGGAGCTCAAGGTTACTATTACGTTCCAAGGAATCAACCCCGGTAGGGGTCGCCCTAAGGGAAAGATCGTGTTGCCGTTGACGTTCTGGAGGGAGTTAAACTACCGGACTGAGAAGATCGTGTTTGACGTGATTGACCTTCCCTTGCCGTACAATGGAATCCTTGGTCGCCCAGCTCTGGCCAAGTTCATGGCGGCATCCCACTATGCCTACAACACCTTGAAGATGCCAGGGCCGATATGAGTCATCTCCATTCCGTCAGATCAGAAAGACACAGTCATATGCGTGGATAAGATGTACTGGGAAGCAGTCGCGGCAGAGGCTGCGGAAGCCAGGGTTCCCGCCAAGGAGAGTAGGAAAATGAAGAGAGCTAGCAAGGATGCCAGTAAGGAATCCGGGAAGCATGCCTCTCCGGAGTGCGCTGTGCCTGTCAATGATTTGCCGGAGAGTTCCAATAGTAAGAGGTCCAAAGCTATTGCACCTGCTGTGAAGAAGGTCCCGGCAGGGCTGGCTGGCGCTGATGGTACCTTCACTATCAGTGCCACCCTTGATGACAAATAGGAAAGCGCGCTCGTTGCCTTCTTGCAGGCGAATGTCGATGTGTTTTCCTGGCAACCATGTGACATCCCCGGTGTTCCCAGGGAGGTAATCGAGCACCAGCTTGCTGTCTGCCCATATGCCCGTTCCGTCAAGCAGAAGGTTCGGAAGCAAGCTTCGGAGTGGCAACAGTTTATTGCCGAGGAGATCAAGAAACTTGAGGCAGCTGGTCTGGTCAGAGGAGTGTCGCATCCAACATGGTTAGCGAATCCTGTGGTGGTACGCAAGGTCAATGGAAAGTGGAGGCTGTGCATAGATTTTACGGATCTGAACAAGGCAAGCCCGAAGGACCCATTTCCCTTGCCGCGCATCGACCAGATTGTGGATTCCACCTCCGGGTGTGACCTGCTTTCCTTCCTGGATGCCTACTCTGGATATCATTAGATCTTCATGTCCAAGGAGGACGAAGAGAAGACCGCGTTCATCACCCCATGTGGCACATACTACTTCGTGCAGATGACTTTTCGGTTGAAGAGCGCCGGGTCCACTTTCGCAAGGGCAGTCCAGATTGGTTTAGAGTCATAGTTGCATAGAAACATTGAAGCTTACATGGCTGATATTGTGGTCAAGACCAAGGACGGATCAACCCTCATTCAGGATTTAGAAGAGACATTTGCTAATCTGCGCAAGATCAACTTGAAGCTAAACCCAGAGAAGTGTGTGTTTGGCGTTCCTTCCGGTAAGCTACTTGGCTTCTTTGTGTCCCACCGGGGGATAGAGGCCAACCCTGACAAGATCAAGGCTATCGAGCAGATTCAGGCACCTAAGATAGTTAAGGACGTGAGGCGTTTGACTGGGTGTGTTGCCGTGCTTAGCAGATTCATTTCCAAGTCTGCCGAGCGTGCCTTGCCATTCTTCAAGATCTTGAAGAAGGCAGGACCCATAGAGTGGACCCCAGAGGCTGACCCCGCACTACACGAGTTGAAGGCCTACCTTTCCTCTGTGCCCACTTTGGTCGCTCCCAAACCACAAAAGTCGTTGCTGCTATACTTGACGGGCGCAGCGGGAAGTAGATGAAGCAACAGACACAGCTAGTGCCCCTTCCAGGGAGGAAAGAGAGCACACCCCGGCAAGGTCAGATGCAGATCAAGACGAAAAAGAGCAAAGCAGCAGAAGCAGTTCTATGGTCACGTCAAAGAAGAAATTGGTGCAGCGCCCAGTGTACTTCGTCAGCTCCCTGTTGCAGGGGGCTAGATCCAGGTACTCTGGCATGCAAAAATTGATTTTTGGCCTTGTCATGGCCTCAAGGAAACTGTGCCACTACTTCCAAGCCCACGAGATCATAGTTGTCACCCGTTTCCCTTTGCAACGGATACTCCAAAACCCTAAGGCTACCGGAAGGATAGTGGAGTGGGCTTTAGAGTTATCCAGCTTTGGTTTGAAGTTTGAGAGCACGACAACCATCCAGAGCAGAGCACTAGCAGAATTCATCGCAGAGTGGACACCAACTCCAGACGAAGAGGTATTGGAGACAGTTATTCCTGGCAAGGAGGCGCCCCAAGATTGGATCATGTATTTCGATGGTGCCTTCTCCCTACAAGGTGCAGGGGCTGGCGTGCTTCTCGTTGCTCCCACTGGGGAGCACCTTAAGTACGTCGTCCAGATGCACTTTCCCTAGGAGAAGGCTACCAACAATATTGCAGAGGATGAAGGCTCCTTGCCGGCCTCAGGATTGCAACAGAACTGGGAATTAAGAAGCTGATCATCCGCGGAGATTCACAGCTTGTGTTGAGACAAGTCAACAAGGATTACCAAAGTCCATTGATGGAGGCATACGTCGAGGAAGTGAGAATGTTGGAGGAGCACTTTGACGGACTGCAAACAGAGCACGTACCCCGTGCAGAAAACAGCATTGCTGATCATCTGTCAAAGTGCGCTGCCCAAAAGCTTCCTATGGAACCAGGGACTTTTGTTCTCCATCTGACTCAGCCCTCCGTATCCCCGGCAACAATGGCCAGGAAAAGGAGGATACTGGACTCCGGCAAGCCTCTCCCAGTAGAACCTTCCGAGGATCCCGGCAAAAAGCTTGTCGGGAACAACTGCCCTTCAGTCACTGAGCTGCATCCTCCTACCAGGCCACCGGTCCCCGCGGTCGAGGATTGCACTGTCACGAATGAGGAGGTGCCGCTAGTCCTCGTTGCCGAGCCACAGGCTCCATCTTGGGCGCGACACATAGTCCGTTTCCTCCAAACTGGAGAACTTCTCGAAGAGCAAGAAGAAGCTGAAAGAGTAGCCCGGAGGGCCAGTATGTATCAGTTTGTTGATGATACGCTGTACAGAAGGAGGCCCAACGGTGTGAAATTGAAGTGCATTTGCCGGGAAGGAGGAAAGGAACTGCTGGCGGAGATACACAAGGGTATGTGCGGCTCCCACATTGGATTAAGGGCCTTGGTTGGGAAAGCTTTCCGGCAAGGATTCTACTAGCCCAAAGCCCTCCAAGTTGCGGTTGAGGTTGTCACCAAGTGTGAAGCCTGCTAGTTCCATTCCAAGAATATCCACCTGCCTGCCCAAGTTCTTCAGACAATCCCTTTATCATGGCCATTTTCGGTCTGGGGGCTCGATATCCTCGGCCCTTTCCCCCAAGCTGCCGGGGGCTTTGAATTCTTGTTCGTTGCAATCGACAAGTTTACAAGGTGGCCGGAAGTAGAGCCCGTGAGAAAGGTGACTGCTCGGTCTGCTGTCAAGTTCTTGAAAGGATTGGTATGCCGCTTTGGAGTTCCTACCCGGGTCAACGCTAACAACGGCACCCAATTCACGAGCCGCACCTTCATGCAATACGTTCATGCCCTCAGAAGCAAAATCCCGTTCGCCTCTGTGGCTCATCCAAGGAGCAACGGGCAAGCTGAGAGGGCGAACGCTGAAGTGTTGCGAGGACTCAAGATGAGAACCTTTGACAAGCTGCAGAAGTGTGGCAGGCGGTGGATCGACGAGCTACCGGTAGTTCTTTGGTCCCTCAGAATGACACCAAATCGAGCTACCGGGCAGACTCCCTTCTCCCTAGTCTATGGGGCAAAAGCAGTTATCCCCACGGAACTCATTTACGGGTCACCTTGAGTGCTTGCCTACGATGAATTAGCGCAAGATCAGCACCGGTGTGACGATGTCGTGCTACTCGAGGAGAACCATCTTCGGGCTGCTACGCGTGCCGCACGCTATCAGCAAGCCCTGCGTCGCTATCACAGCCGTAGGGTTCATGCCCGGTGTTTTGAGGAAGGCGACCTTGTCCTTAGGCGCGTTCAGTCCGCCAAGAGTGCAAACAAGTTGACACCAAAGTGGGAAGGCCCTTACTGGGTAGTACGAGTCACCAGACCTGGCGTAGTCCGTCTGGAGACCGGAGATAGCATTCAGTTGCAAAACTCATGGAACATTGAGCATCTCCGCAAGTTCTACCTGTAAGGCGCGGCTGTTGGGCCCTGCCCGGCAGCCACCCTTTTGTACAGGCCTTGCCTCTGTTGCATGTAACCCCTTGTACAAAGCCAGGAGCAGACCCTGAACAACAGAGAAATAAATGAAGCGCTGGGGCCCCCCCAAAACTTGCATGCATGCATAAGCATATCATGAGCATTGCATGTTCACGTAGATAAGATCGCATGAGGCATCATTTTCATCTGCATCAAACTACAGGCTCCTACCGTGGATTCGGTCCCCAAGAGGAGAAGAGAAGACAAGCCTACATTGCGATGTCCAGCAAGCCCAAATAGATAAGTTCTCTCTCTTATCCATACGCATTCTGTAAGTAAAAACTTGTGCATAGGAAAACCTCACCACTTTCAAAACTTAGGTGCTCCCGTCCCATGACTCGAACGTTGCTTCAGTCAGGATGGTTGTAGTGGCCTTTGGCGAGAAGGTTTGGCGGGGGGCTGGTCCCTCTTTACGATTTGTGCCCGGCAGGCCTAGCTCCGCGGGAGCAAACTGAGGGTACCGACAGGATAGCCTACCGGGAAAAACTTGTTTACTTGAATGTATAGAGGCATCCTACCTCTGCATGGACATGTTACATGCACAAGTGCCTGACAAGGTTTATCTTTTTCATTAATATGCTGACCAACAAGTACAGATCTTACAGAACACAAACATGGATAAAAAAGATTACATAATTTGAACTAAAGTTTGGCAAGTTCCTACATATTTTAGATTGAAAAAACATAAGTACCCCGTAATCCTCCTTCTCTCGCTCCTCCCTCCCAGGTATTGCGGTGGGAAGAGAAGAGGGCAGAAGGAGTGCCTAAGCGGACGCCTGACCTGATCCCGTCAAAGGCTTGTCGGGCGTAGCCTGACAAGATCGAGAGTGGCGAGGCTGCGAAGGAGAGGGGCGGAAGGAGCAGCTCGGCGGTGCCCTGGTCACCACCTCCTGGACCAGCGAGAAGCCCTAGTGCGAGCACCCGCAGGAAAGCCACCGGAGCTCAGCTGGAAAACTGCTGGAGGAGGCGAAGGCACCAAGAGAGCCGCCCCCACCCCGGCAACCCCGAGGCCGGTGATGATGGTGCTGGGGAGGGAGGGGAAGAGCGGAAAGACGAGGCGGCAGGTCGCCAATACGAGACGAAGGCGTCGATGCCATCGTACTCCGACCTGACGCCCTGCCACCCGCCTTCTCCGTCTTCCCTAGTTCTTTCTTCATCACCACCATTCCGGGAAGACGACGGCCCCTCGAGCTGTCACCTCCCTCGGAGAAGTAGCGGGCAATGGCGGCATCCAAGACGCGTGAGGGGCATCGCTCCCCTCCATAGGAGGCAGGGAAATGCCGCCGTCTTCAATGTTTGCCCTGGCTTCGCCAAAGGGAGCAATACTAGGATTACCACAAGCTCCGGGCGCCGCACTCCGGACGGGTACCCGGAGCCCCAGGGGCTCCGGCGTCGAAAATGGCCGATCCGGGCAAGGGAGACAAGCATTCCCCCATGATGGGGGAACTTGATATCTTCTGCGCCAAGAGCGGCTCGCCCGTCGCATTCTTTCGGAGCACGGACTAGACTCATTCCCCAAGCATCGATACGAGCGTTTGGCGTCATCAACCCCAAGCCAGGGCCCGGGGGCTGGCCCCGGGCTCTCCCTTTCAGCATACCCCAAGAGAGAGCAGAAAATGGAGGAGGAAGGGTGTGCGGATGAATGCTCCCACTCCGTCCCCCACCCGTTCTTTTATAGACGGGCTGGGCGCTGGGAGCCGGCCCCTTGGTTACCTACCCCACTCAACGCTCTCCCGCTCCGAGAAGACCGGGCTCCTGCCTTGACGCTCTCCCGCACCACGCGCCTTCATTACCTACCCCACTCAACGCATGGTGCATACGTGGCCAGGGATAAGGGTGTGGTGAGCAGAGTGAATTGGCAGTTACTCACCCGTGCATTAAAGTCATTCACGGGCCATTACAAGGATGGCCCCACCACAATTTGCGTTACGCGACGCACGGGAGAACCGGAAACTGACCTGGGCTCAGATTAATGAAGAAGCAAAGAAGATCTCAGGGGGCAAGCAACTCTTACCCTCCCACCTGCGCACTGGTTAGGGCCTACCCCGACGACGCCCAGTAGTGCGTTCGGGCCAGGCCCAGGGGCTCCTGTCGGTGCAACAATCCCTGGGTTTGCTGCCCCAGACTGTGCACAGGCCTAAGATCAAGATTGCAACAACCAAGACCAGACCAAGCACAAGAGATCAGCTCTTTGGCGAACCAGAGTGCAGATCAAGAAGACCAAGTCAAGCCAAGGAGCAAGGTTCCACTAAGGGAAAACCTCCCTTGCCGGGCAGGAGAGCCCGGCGAGGTCAAGGTTGCCTCGGAAGCAAGCCTCAAGACTGCCATGGCAGGCCTGCTGGGTCCTACGAAGGCTAAAACACGCCGCCAAGGCTTCACCGCTCCACATCACAGTGACGCAGGTCATCGATCAGTGCGGTGTCAAGCCCCAAAGTGACTAAGTGGTTCTCTTTTGCCACATGGCAGCAATTTCCTACAGGAATCGCCTCTAAATGACACCTGTCCAGCGACGTGTCATGCAGACAGGGGAGAAGGTGGCCAAACAGCCCGGCAAGGCGTGCTGGGCAGGCCATGATATGACACTAAGCGGTGCATTTAATGCGCTCTGCTCTGTCTGCAGAGTAGATATGATAGCACTGTTTGCTATCTAATCAGTACACACTGACTGATTTGCCACTGTGGTGACCCCTTAACCTATAAAGGAGGCCCATGGCAACCATAGATAGGATTCGGACCCTTGTACACTCGTACGCGCGTAGCCGCTCTCGCCTGAGGCAACCCTGCCGGGCAAGAGTGCTGCGTTTCCACCATCATCCACCATCAATCCACCGAAGAGGATTAGGGTTTTACACCTCGCGGCGGCCCGAACCTTGGTAAAACTGCCCGTGTAATCTCTGCCGTGCTGCGCGACGTTCTCCGCTCTTTGTGCAATGTGCTCAGTCCCCCTGCCGAACCAAAAGGGGCTCATGGTCCCATAGGTGGCCGTGGTTTTCCCACGACAAGATGTATGCAGACAGGGAGGCCCGTGGGCACGGGGTCGGGGAGGCCCGTGCACACGGGGTCGCCTGGGAGCTGCTGCCTTCTTCTTGGTGGTTCTTTCTCCGCTTCCAGGCTTCTCTCGCGGACGGTGTAGGCGCTCGCTTGTGGGTGACCTCCTCCATGGCACTTCCATCATTGCGCTCAAACCTATATGGGCACATGGTAGGGCGGTCAAGTAGTATACCATCCCTCGAGGGAACTAAGAAGACACACATTAAGGATGGAATTCACCTTAGTATGATTGAAGTAGAAGTTGGGTGTTTCTCTCAGCAATGGAACTCTTGACATGGTGATGTCCGTAGGAAGCTCCGCATCATCTCCTCCCACTTGGGAAAGATCCGTCCTCAGATCAAAATCCAAATCACCATGGGAAAGAGATGATGTCATCATGTAGAAGTGGACGATCACCAAGCGTTCTTCATCTTGAAGCCCGGAATGGGCACTCTCCAATGTCGCACCATCTTGTAATTCCTTCAAAACAAGCAAAGACAACAAACACTTGGAAAAACAAACGTGGTTAGCGTTAGTTCAAAACCTAGCATTCAAGAGGTGATTCACCCAACAAGTGTCATCATCAAGCATAGCATCACTACAAAAAAAAGACACATCCGTGACATTTTGGCCTGAACGAATTTTTTTCCTGTCATGCTTATGACACTTCTATGACGATAATTGTGACAAAAGCACATATCATCATAGATGTGGTGGGCTCCTACTTCTATGACAAAAAATCGTGATAGAAAATGGGCTTTTCGTCCTGGGCGGGCCGGGGACGCACCTACATGACATTCTTTGGGCCGTCCATGACAGAAAAAATTGTGTTAGAAGCAAGGGCGAGGAAAATTTTGGGGAGTTCCCGGTTATGGTGGGTGGTCGGGGTCGAGCGAAGCACGGAGGGATTGCACGTTTCTCTCGTATACGTACACGCGTGTTTGCAAGGCGTTGTGCTCTAACTGAACCCGAGCGAGGGGTTCGCTTACTGAACCCAAGCGATTGCACTAGCTATGTTACTGAACCCGAGCGATCGATCCCTTGGCTGTTAACTGAACCCGAGCGATTCCGTTGCTACTGCCGCCAACTGAAGCTGGTCAAACCTGCTGCTGCCTCTTGATGAACAGTGACCATTGTTGGGTGTTGGATGAACAGGACCCCATGGTACTAGAGGCTGTTGCCGCTGGATGAACATGACCCCGATTGAGAGGAGGCCGCCACACACCACCCGATCGAGCCGGTTGGGGGTGGATGAACAGGACCCCCATGGAGGGCTGGTTGAATAGTAGCTGGTGGAGGGTGGATGAACAAGACCCCGTGGAGGGCTGGTTGAAAAGTAGCCGGTGGAGGCTGGATGAACAGGACCCCCGTGGATGAACAGTAGCTGGTGGAGGCAGGAGGAAAGTCGACGGTGGATGAACAGTAGCAGGTGGACGCTAGAGGAAGTCGACGGTGGATGGACAGTAGCCCGTGGAGGCTGGAGCGAGGCAGTAGACGGTGGATGAACGGTAGGCCGTGGAGTCCCGTTTTGCGGTACGCCACACCCCTCCCGATAAACAGGACCCTGTTTCGACTGTAGGCGCTCAAACACAAGTCTGTTTCCTCCGTTTTGTGGTACGCCACACCCCTCCCGATCAACAGGACCCCGTTTCGACCGTAGGCACTCGAATAGAATGCCGTTTACTCTGTTCTGCGGTACACCAGACCCTTCCCGATGAACAGGACCCTGTTTCGATCGTACACGGTCGAATAGAAGGCCGTTTTACTCTATTTTGCGGTACGCCAGACCCCGTTACGGCTGTTCCGTCCAATCCGGTTGGCTCTCGATGAACAGGACATGTTCCGACCCAGTGGCTTCGCTCTCAATGAACAGGACGCGTTCCGACACAGTCACTTGGCTCCCGGTGAACACGACGTTGTTTCCTCCATTCCGACCCAGCCGGTTAGCAGCCGATGAACAAGACGACGTCGCTGCCGTCCATTGCCTCTCTATGCACACGAGCCCTGGCCGTAAGTATGCGCACGTACATGTTCGAGACCCCGCCTGTATGTACGTACGTAGCCGTACTTACTTTCTTGTAACATGGCTGTACATACCTGTATGCGATATATATAGACGGGACTGCGTGACATGCTACGTCCGCGGCTCAACTATAACACATGCATCTCCTTACTCGGCCACGGTTCATCGCTGCAGTGAGAGCGATCGACCAGTATGTGCGTACACATTCGTGACCAGACAGACAACCCTACGTACGGTTCGACCCGGTGGGTCCCAACTGTTAGGGGGAAGAATCATTTTTTTTGCCCGTAATATGGACGCACTTCCTTGCGTGTGAAGATGTAGCTGGTGGGTCCCAGCTGTTAGGGAGGAAACATTTTTTCGCAAAATACGGCGGCCCTTCCGGTGGGTCCCTGCTGTCAGGTGGAGGAATCATTATTTTGCGTGTATTAAGGAGGCACTTCCTTGCTGCGGCCATGGACCCAGCTGTCAGCCTCTCCATGTACAGTCCTCTTCTGATGGAAGTCGTTCCTTGACCACGTTGACCATGCCGCGCCAAGAGCACCAAGGCGGTGGACGGCGGCGAGGCCTAGGAAGGGAATGACCCGGAGCCAGGGAAGACTCATGTCACGCCCAATATGCGATCCTATCTGAGAGGAACTCGAAGGTCCCACCAAGGATAGAGCCGCATATTGAAACGCTTTGCAAGGTGGATATCATTAAATCATACCATGTACATAATAGTTGGGGATACATACAAAGGCATACAAATGCCACATGAATACAACAAACATCATACAAAGGAGAGGCATCCGACTACGAATGAAACACAAACGAAAAACTCAAACGACATCCACCCTGCTAGCCCAGGCTGCCGACCAGGAACCTATCCCAAGATCAGCGAAGAAGAAGCAGAAGATGAACTCCAAAACAAGCATGCATCGCTCTCACGTCATAACATCGCATTACCTGTAGCTGCATCTATTGTTGTAGTAATCTGTGAGCCACGAGGACTCAGCAATCCCATTACCATGGGTATCAAGACTAGCAAAGCATAATGGGTATGGAAAGGAAAAGTGGTGAGGTTGCACCAAGCGACTAAGTATGGTATGGTGACTAACTTACGAGTACAAGAGTAAGATGAGATGCTACGCAAACACACAAACTAGAAATGATCAAGTAGTGATCCTGAACTACTTACGTTCAAACATAACCCCACCGTGTTCTCTTCTCGACTCACTCGAAAAGAGACAGTCACGGTTACATACACGGTTGGTGTATTTTAATTTGGATCTGGTGTCAAATTCTCTACAACCGGATATTAAAAATTCCCATCAGCCACATAACCATGGCCACGGCTTTCGAAAGTTTAAACCCTGCAGGGGTGTCCCAACTTAGTCCATCACAAACTCTCACGATCAACGGAGGAAAATCCTCCTCCCGGAACAACCCGATCAAGCTCGGAATCCCGGTTCACAAGACATTTTGACAATGGTAAAACAAAACCAGCAAGACCTCCCGATGTGTCGACACCCTGATAGGAGCCGCGCGTATCTTGTTGTCAGGACACTACCGGATGGGAAAGCCGACGAGTAAAACCAGATCCTCGGGTTGCCCCATGGTGGCCCCGCAATCTGCCCGTTTTGGACCAGCACCTTCAGCACTGGCCCCCCCGTATTATGTTGAATAACGAACCTCGGGTAGCGCTAACTCCCTATGTGTCAAGTTTATTATTATGTTGGGCAAATGTTAGAACCAATGTTGGGCCTTGCTCGAAGAGTTTTATTCAAAGCGAACTGTCAAGGGGGGCCCATAAACCCCGACCGTGTTTGGAACGCAAAATCAAGGAACATAATACCGGTATGATGGAAACTAGGGTGGCAAGAGTGGAACGAAACACCAGGCAAAAGGCCGAGCCTTGTACCCTTTACCAAGTATATATGTGCATTAATTAAATAAGAGATATTGTGATATCCCATGATATCCATGTCCCAACATGGAACAACCCGCAACTGCACCTGCAACTAGCAACACTATAAGAGTGGCTGAGCAAAGCAGTAATATAGCCAAACAACGGTTTGCTGGGATGGTGAAAAAGGTTAGAGGCTGTTTCATGGCATATTAGGAGGCTTGAAAAACAAGTGGTGGGTAGCACGACATAGCGATAGCATCGAGACAACTAGCATAGCAAAGATAGTAGTGAGATCGAAGGTGACGGTCATCTTGCCTGAGATCCCGCTAGGAAGAAGACCGAGTCCATGAAGAAGACGAACGGGCATAGACGAACCCAGCATAGTCGAACGAATCCTCACGATCGCAACGAAACAGGAACTATCAAGAAGAAGCACAACCGGAAAGAAGCAAACAACATGGTAAACACACAACACATAAACATGACATGGAAAAGAATACATGCTACATACACGAGGAACATGAATGCATATGAAGAATGCAACAGACGGATCTGAGGGGCTACCAGAACGAGGGGTACGTCAACGGGAGAGATATGGTGAAGACAAGATGGATATGGGCAAAATCTTGGTAAACCAAGCATGCCACTAGAAAGATTGGATGATTTCGGTTGAAATCGATATAAAGATCACCGGAAACGGATGCACGGTTTGCAAGTGACAAGCAAAACAAAATGCAAGGCAAAACTGACCATAACAGCAACATGGCACTTTGTATGCAACATTTAAATATGATGCATAACTTAAAAATTGAAACAAATGACATGGAATGAGATTGCATAGCATCTACTTCAAAACATGCTTACTGATCTATTTCTAAAACTCATTAGAACATCATCAAAACAGCATGGCAAAATGGCAAATGATAACAGTTTTACAGACTTGGCAGAAATTTACTGAACATGGCAAAACAGATTCAGATAGCAATGTTTAGGACTAGTAAACTATATGCTACAGGAACATATTATAGCAAACAAGAGCATGTAATGATAGTACTAAATGCACTTAACAAAACTCCCTCACTGAACATGTTCCATAAACAAATAGATAAGATGATAGCATCAATGCAATATGGCAAGTTATGTTGACAGATTCAGACTTGGCAAAATAAACATGGCATGGCATTGACAGATTTGAGTAGGCATGTTTGCAAGCTTGTTTCACTCACTACAAAACATATCATGGCATGGAATAAAAATTAGCAGCAAGTAGACATGATGTTGAACCTAAACATGCGCAAAACTACCACATAGCATATTTGTATTTAAATACACAAAAATGACAAAATGGCATATGCTGCATATATGACATGTTCACAAACTTGCTCAAATAAAGAAATGGATGCCATGAATGGATTAGTTGAATTTTTCTAGTGCAAAATGATATATAATATGCATATGTTACTGTAGAAAAATGCTGACAAAATGCCATAAGTAAAACATTGCCTAAAAGGGAAATTGACACAAGTGGAAATGTTCCAGAATTGGAATGTCCAGATTCGGACATGGCCCGAAATGGAAAACGGGGTCTTTCCAGAAATGGAAATTCGCTGGTTTAATAAAAGAAAAAAGAAAAGAGGGGCTATTGGGGGGATGACAGGTGGGGCCCTGGGGTGTTAGGGTATGACAGGTGGGGCCGGCTGTCATAGGGATAGAGGAAAAATAAAAAGGAAGGGGTTTTTCTTTCCCCCGATAGGATTCGATCCTGGGTCTCCGGGGTGAGGAGAAGGGGCTCGAACTAGTTGAGCTAGGTGGGAGATTGGAAACAGATGGGGCTCGGTGTCTTTTGAACTAGCCCAAAGCGGTGCTAGCTCCTCTGTTACAATAGAGAAGACGACGGCAACGACGGCACCGGCGAGGGCACATCGGGGCGAGGCGAGCGCGGTCGGACAGCGGCGGGCATGCAGATTTGGGAGGCGGTGCTACCAGCGGAAGGCTTGAGGGTGTCGTGTGATGATGTGTGGGTAAGGGCTTCGGCGAGGCGGAGCCTGGCTAAGGCCATGGTTGCCGGCCGGGGTAGAGAGGCGCGGAGGGCTCGTGCGCGTGCTGTGGTGGGTGTGCGAGCGCGACGAGGTGACGCGAGCGTGTGTGCGGCCTGCGAGCAAAAGTAAGTTGCACTGCACCAAAGGTGGGAGCTTGAGCTCGCTTCCGAGGTCGAATATGGTGGACGAAACGGAGCTCTCAGATCCGCACCCTAGGACGATGCAAACTCGGTACAAGAGAGAGAGGAGGTGTGGGTCGTCACCGTGGGACTGAAGGCGTCGGCGACTGGGTTGGGGAAGCGACAGAGGCGATGACGGAAGGCGCGAACGGCGCGTCCGTGAAGTAGGCATACGAAGACGACGAATGACATCGTTGAAGGAGCTCCAGGACCTGTGTGGACGCGGGCGACGTCGTGGACGAAGTGGAAGACGCCTGCGACGCTCCCGTGGTCGAAGAAGGCGGCTACAACGCCGATCGAGCCGGGGAGGAGCTCGAGCTCTCCTCGGCCATGGCGCGGTGACGGCGGGTTTGGCGCCGCTTACCTTGACGGCGCCAGGAGGAAGAGAGGGGTGGAATGGAGGGAGGAGGAGGTCTAGGGCACCGGGGCATATCTTATAGGGCGTAGGGAGCTACTACGACCGTCAAATCACCAAGGCTGTCGACGTGGCTCCGGTGGATGGTCTGCCGTACGAGAGGAAGGGGATGATGAACAGAGGCTGGCACTGGTGGGCTGCTACGCGGGGGGGGGGGGGGGGGCGTGCTGCTGGGCTGCGCCTGGAGCTGGGCCGCTGGTGCTGCTGCAGCTGCGAGAGGCACAGGTAAGGAGAGGTAAGCCAGTCTCTGCTCTGTTTTCTTTTCCCTTTAATTTTCTTCAAACAGAAAATTCAGAGAAAAGCACAGGGACGAAGGAGAGGGGTGTGAGAGATACGAAAATATCCCCATGACCCTAGATTTAAGCACATGATTGTAAAAATGGTTTGGACATTTTTAAAGGAAGAAAAATATTCCAAGTTTGAATTAGATTCAAACTTGAGGCATTTTTTACCCCAACCAAACCAAGTCCAATTGAGATGAAATTTGACAGAGAGGTAAAAGACAGGGTCTAGTATTCATAGGGAAAAGATGAACATTAATGGAGGAGGGAAAAAATGGCACTTGCAAAATAAAAGAAAGGAGAAGGGAGGTGATGATGCATGATCATGGATTGAGAGAGAGATGGCAAGGGGTGATGCACACACATCAACTAGAGCAACACAAAACATATATAAGGGGCAATGCACAAGATGATCATGGCAACAACATAATGCAATATGACAATGAGATGGGCATGGCAATGCAATATAACCAATGATGAACATGATGCAAGACGAGAAAATATGGCAAGGCACTCAACATGGTCATGACAACAAACAACTGAAACACATGGCAACAACGAAAACAAATGGAAGGCAACTAGAGCATCGGTCTCGAGGCGTCACAACACTCCCCCACTAACAAGAGATCTCATCCCAAGATCATAGGAACGAGACGGAAGAGGAATAGGAAAACAAAGTTGCTTCTTGGACAAATGAGTGAAACCAAGGAACTTTGAGAGGTTGAACAATTCCAAGGAAAGAATACAATGGAGATGAACGACGTTGCAAACACTCCGTTAGAAAAGAGGAACACGGAGCATTACGAGAACCATGTAGGTTGAAAGACATGAGACAAGAGCTTAATGAAACAAATGAATATGAAATTGCACCGATATAACGAGATAGCCAAGGGACAAGAATGAAAGAATTTGGACAGCACTCTGGTTGAACATGGGATGGAATAGCACAAGAACTTGACAAGATGGAACGATACTTGACGAGAGGAACAACACAATGCCTCCAGAAGAATTGAAAGAGTGGAATGAAATGAACGGAGAAGAAAATGACAACTTCTACCACAATTGAGTTTGAAAAGCGTCCTTACGAAGAAGGGTTGAACGGAGTTGTTGAGAACATCAAGAACAAAAGAAGAAGCTTATTGTGGACTTATGGAAAAACATCTCAAAACTTGAGGTGAAATTATGCCACAACCAAATGCCTGAATAGCTGAGAAGAACGAAGAAATGCAAAACTCCACTTAAAAAGAATACGAAGAATTAATTTCACTTCGAGACGCAAGAAGAAAAGATACTTGAGCTCCTCCAACAAGAATCTTGATGAACACTTGAAGAATGAATTAAATCCTTAATGAACCACGGTGAAGAACTCCGGTAAGAAAAGGATGATGAGATAGAATTGAAGGATGAAAAGAATAAGATTAAAGCCTTGTAGTGATTTAGATGGAGGTTCCGACGAGATGGCCGAGGAAATTTTGAACTCCGGAAAAGAAAAGATGAAAACACTTCGAACCGAGAATGTTATATGATGAACAAACTCCGAAAAGAAGAGATTAATCAACTTGATGAAAGAAGAATAAGAATTAAGTTATGCTTATTCTCCACCAATTAAATTGATGAGAAGCAATGGATTTGCATACTACTTATTCGCGTTGGAAAAGATTAAGGGGAGATATAGCGCAACACTTGGGAAGGTCTTACTGAACCACCGGTAGGATTGGAAAGAACGAATGAATTGATATGATAACAAAGGAAAAGGAATCTTGAACGAACCACCATAAGAATTTGAAAATGAATGAAGAAAGAGAATTCCTCGCTGGGAAGAATTAGAAATAGCACAAAGATACTTGAGGGAATTTAGATATAAGACAATGAAGAGAACACGAGATGACTAGAGAATACTTTGAACGACGCACTGGAAGAATATGCAGATGAATGAATAAACAACAATTTAGGAGAACTGAAGTAAGAGAAGTGAATGATGAGAATGAATAAATATTTTGAGATGATGGCCTCCGTGGAATCAAAATGAAAAATAGCTCTGAAATGCTTCGGATGGGCATGAAAAGAATTCTTGACGATCGGAACAAATTAAGAGGATATCATCAACCTTGCACTGCGAATCTTCAAGAGAACAGACAAGATTTAGAGGAAAACTCTTCTTCGGTCTTCAAATGCCGAGAAGGACGACGACAACCACCATGAGGAATTTTGAGATACTCCAGAAGAAGAAGAATATAAAGGTTGAGCCAAAATGAAAATAATTTGAAAGTGATCTTGGAGAAGGCATATGACTGATGATAATTCATTCTTACGTCAAACTTGGAAATGAATTTGAGAATAGCTCTGGAAAAAATAGAAGAGTCAGGTAAGATCCTGGGAAAGACCTGTGGGTTAGGGCCCACTCAAAGATACACCGTTGAAGTGATTTTTAAAAGAGAGATTGCACCAGTTAAATTAAATGGCTTGAATGAGATAACAAGCTCGAAATAACTTGAATGGATTGAGAATGGAAACGCGAATATTCTGAGATATCTTTTACACTCCGGAGAAGAATAGAGAGAGGTGAATAAACAAGAGAGTCTTGGATAAGGACTTCCAACATAATAAAGCATTTAACAAAAGAAAGGGATATGATCAACACTGAAAACTTGAATTGAATCCACCGAAAAAGAAAATGAGACGAACAATGATGAGCTAGACGAGAATTCACTGAACGAAACTTGAAACAAAAGAATGAAGAGGCTTGCACAAATAAAATGGATGCTGATTCAAGACTTCACACTCCGGGAATAAAAGGGTGGGCAGGTGGTAAAAAAGAAAAGAAAGATAACTTCGGACAGGGAAACAGCTGGTTGGGAAATAACTGAGGATTGATCTTGCCAAATACGAAGAGGATCGAATCAACTCGAAGAGAGGTGCGCCGGATGAAAAGAGCTGACATCACAATGATCGGAAACTAACTACATGATTCTAAGGAAAATTTGAAGGGGAAGAGGAGAAATTCGAAACACCTACATCAAGATTCCTCACCAGAGCGACGAAGAGGATGAGGAGTAAAAAGAATTCCTACTCTCCCATATAACTAGACTCCAAAAATAGTTTTTTTGCTAGACTCGACAACGGCCAAACTACGATCAAACAAGGGGGCTCCTATGGTTGGTCGAGGCTCTGATACCAACTTGTCACGCCCAATATGCGATCCTATCTGAGAGGAACTCAAAGGTCCCACCAAGGATAGAGCCACATATTGAAATGCTTTGCAAGGTGGATATCATTACATCATACCATGTACATAATAGTTGGGGATACATACAAAGGCATACAAATGCCACATGAATACAACAAACATCATACAGAGGAGAGGCATCCGACTATGGATGAAACAAAAACGAAAAACTCAAACGACATCCACCCTGCTAGCCCAGGCTGCCGACCAGGAACCTATCCCAAGATCGATGAAGAAGAAGCAGAAGAAGAACTCCAAAACAAGCATGCATCGCTCTCACATCATAACATCGCATTACCTATACCTGCATCTGTTGTTGTAGTAATTTGTGAGCCACGAGGACTCAGCAATCCCATTACCATGGGTATCAAGACTAGAAAAGCTTAATGGGTATGGAAAGGATAAGTGGTGAGGTTGCAGCAAGCGACTAAGCATTGTGTGGTGACTAACTTACGAGTACAAGAGAAAGATGAGAAGCTACGCAAACGGTCACAAACTAGAAATGATCAAGAAGTGATCCTGAACTACTTACGTTCAAACATAACCCCACCGTATTCTCTTCTCGACAAACTCGAAAAGAGACAGTCACGGTTACACACGCGGTTGGTGTATTTTAATTCGGATCTGGTGTCAAATTCTCTACAACCGGATATTAAAAATTCCCATCTGCCACATAACCACAGGCATGGCTTTCAAAAGTTTAAACCCAGCAGGGGTGTCAACACTTAGTCCATCACAAACTCTCATGATCAACGGAGGAAAATCCTCCTCCCGGAACAACCCGATCAAGCTCAAAATCCCGGTTCACAAGACATTTCGACAATGGTAAAACAAAACCAGCATGACCTCCTAATGTGTCAACACCCTGATAGGAGTCGTGCGTATCTTATTCTCAGGACACTACCGGATGGGAAAGCCTACGAGTAAAACCAGATCCTCGGGTTGCCCCGTGGTGGCCCCGCAATCTGCCCATTTTGGACCAGCACCTTCAGCACTGGCCCCCCTATGTTATGTTGAATAACGAACCTCGGGTAGCTCTAACTCCCTATGCGTCAAGTTTATTATCATGTTGGGCAAATGTTAGAACCAATGTTGGGCCTTGCTAGAAGAGTTTTATTCAAAGCGAACTGTCAAGGGGGGCCCATAAACCCCAAACGTGTTAGGAATGCAAAATCAAGGAACATAACACCGGTATGACGGAAACTAGGGCGGAAGAGTGGAACAAAACTCCAGGCAAAAGGCCGAGCCTTCCACCCTTTACCAAGTATATATATCCATTAATTAAATAAGAGATATTGTGATATCCCATGATATCCATGATATCCATGTCCCAACATGGAACAACCAGCAACTGCAACTGCAACTAGCAACACTATAAGAGGGGCTGAGCAAAGTGGTAACATAGACAAACAATGGTTTGCTGGGATGGTGAAAAAGGTTAGAGGATGTTTCATGGCATATTGAGAGGCTTGAAAAACAAGCGGTGGGTAGCGCGACATAGCGATAGCATCGAGACAACTAGCATAGCAAAGATAGTAGTGAGATCCAAGGTGACGGTCATCTTGCCTGAGATCCCGCTAGGAAGAAGACCGAGTCCATGAAGAAGACGAACGGGCATAGACGAACCAAGCGTAGTCGAACGAATCCTCACGATCGCAACGAAACAGGAACTATCGAGAAGAAGCACAACCGAAAAGAAGCAAACAACATGGTAAACACACAACACATAGACATGACATGGAAAAGAACACATGCTACATGCACGAGGAACATGAATGCATATGAAGAATGCAACAGACGGAGCTAAGGGGCTACCGGAACGAGGGGTATGTCAACGGGAAAGATACGGTGAAGACAAGATGGATATTGGCAAAATCTTGGTAAACCAAGCATGCCACTAGAAATATTGGATGATTTCGGTTGAAATTGATATAAAGATCACTGGAAACGGATGCACGGTTTGCAAGTGACAAGCAAAACAAAATGCAAGGCAAAACTGACCATAACAGCAACATGGCACTTTGGATGCAACATTTAAATATGATGCAGAACTTAAACATGGAAAAAAATGACATGGAATGATAGTTCCTAGCATCTACTTCAAAACATGCTTACTGATCTATTTCTAAAACTCACTAGAACATCATCAAAACAGCATGGAAAATGGCAAATGATAACAGTTTTACAGGCAGAAATTTACTGAACATGGCAAAATAGATTCAGATAGCAATATTTAGGACTAGTAAACTATATTCTACAGGAACATATTATAGTAAACAAGAGCATGGCATGCTAGTACTAAATTCACTTAACAAACCTCCCTCGCTGAACATGTCCCAGAAACACATAGATAAGATGATAGCATCAATGCAATATGGCAAGTTATGTTGACAGATTCAGACTAGGCAAAATAAACATATAAACATGGCATGGCATTGACAGATTTGAGTAGGCATGTTTGCAAGCTTGTTTCACTCACTACAAAACATATCATGGCATCGAATAAAAATTAGCAGCAAGTAGACATGATGATGAACCTAAACATGTGCAAAACTACCACATAGCATATTTGTATTTAAATACATAGAAGTGACAAAATGGCATATGCTGCCTATATGACATGTTCACAAACTTGCTCAACTGAAGAAATGGATGCCACCAATGGATTAGTTGGATTTTTCTAGTGCAAAATGATATATAATATGCATATGTTACTGTAGAAAAATGCTCACAAAATGCCATAAGTAAAACACTGCCTAAAAGGGAAATTGACAGAAGTGGAAATGTTCCAGAATTGGAATGTCCAGATTCGGACATGGCCCGAAATGGAAAATGGGGTCTTTCCAGAAATGGAAATTTGCTGTTTAAATAAAAGGAAAAAGAAAAGAGGGGCTATTGGGGGGATGACAGGTGGGGCCCTGGGGTGTTAGGGTATGATAGGTGGAGCCGGCTATCATAGGGACAGAGGAAAAATAAAAAGGAGGGGGTTGTTCTTTCCCCCGATAGGATTCGATCCTGGGTCTCCTGGGTGAGGAGAAGGGGCTCGAACCAGTCGAGCTGGGTGGGAGGATGGAAACAGATGGGGCTCGGTGTCTTTTGAACTAGCCCAAAGCGGTGCTAGCTCCTCTGTTACAACAGAGAAGACGACAGCAACAACGGCACCGGCGAGGGCACATCGAGGCGAGGCGAGCGCGGTCGAACGGCAGCGGGCATGCAGATTTGGGAGGCGGTGCTACCAGCAGAAGGCTTGAGGGTGTCGTGTGATGATGTGCGGGTAAGGGCTTCTGCGAGGCAAAGCCTAGCTACGGCCATGGTTGCCAGCTGGGGTAGAGAGGCGCGGAGGGCTCATGCGCGTGCTGCGGTGGATGTGCGAGCAGGACGAGGCGACGTGAGTGTGTGCGCGGCCTGCGAGCAAAAGGAAGCTGCACTGCACCAAAGGTGGGAGCTTGAGCTCGCTTCCGAGGTCGACCATGGTGGACGAAACGGAGCTCTCAGATCCGCATCGTACGACGATGCAAACTCGGTAAAAGAGAGAGAGGAGGTGTGGGTTGTCACCGTGGGACTGAAGGCGTCGGCGACTGGGTTGGGGAAGCGACAGAGGCGATGACGGAAGGCGCAAATGGCACGTCCGTGAAGTAGGCGTACGAAGACGACGAATGACATCGTGGAAGGAGCTCCAGGACCCGTGTGGACGCGGGCGACGTCGTGGACGAAGTGGAAGACGCCTGCGACGCTCCCGTGGTCGAAGAAGGTGGCTACAATGCCGATCGAGCCGGGGAGGAGCTCGAGCTCTCCTCGGCCATGGCGCGGTGACGACGGGTTTGGCGCCGCTTACCTTGACGGCGCCAGGAGGAAGAGAGGGGTGGAATGGAGGGAGGAGGAGGTCTAGGGCACCGGGGCATATCTTATAGGGCGTAGGGAGCTACTACGACCGTCAAATCACCAAGGCTGTCGACGTGGCTCCGGTGGATGGTCTGCCGTACGAGAGGAAGGGGATGATGAACAGAGGCTGGCACTGGTGGGGTGCTGGCGTGGGGGGGGTGCTGCTGGGCTGCGCCTGGAGCTGGGCCGCTGGTGCTGCTGCAGCTGCGAGAGGCCCAGGTAAGGAGAGGTAAGCCAGTCTCTGCTCTGTTTTCTTTTCCCTTTAATTTTCTTCAAACAGAAAATTCAGAGAAAAGCACAGGGACGAAGGAGAGGGGTGTGAGAGATACGAAAATATCCCCATGACCCTAGATTTAAGCACATGATTGTAAAAATGGTTTGGACATTTTTAAAGGAAGAAAAATATTCCAAGTTTGAATTAGATTCAAACTTGAGGCATTTTTTACCCCAACCAAACCAAGTCCAATTGAGATGAAATTTGACAGAGAGGTAAAAGACAGGGTCTAGTATTCATAGGGAAAAGATGAACATTAATGGAGGAGGGGGAAAATGGCACTTGCAAAATAAAAGAAAGGAGAAGGGAGGTGATGATGCATGATCATGGATTGAGAGAGAGATGGCAAGGGGTGATGCACACACATCAACTAGAGCAACACAAAACATATATAAGGGGCAATGCATAAGATGATCATGGCAACAACATAATGCAATATGACAATGAGATGGGCATGGCAATGCAATATAACCAATGATGAACATGATGCAAGACGAGAAAATATGCCAAGGCACTCAACATGGTCATGACAACAAACAACTGAAACACATGGCAACAACGAAAACAAATGGAAGGCAACTAGAGCATCGGTCTTGAGGCATCACAACTCGGCAGTTGTTTCCCACACAGACGGAAGTACGAGGGTTTACTGGTTCAGCTCCAGTGTGAGGCTGCATCGCCGGAGAATAACAGGAGGTCTGGGTGAGTACAGGGATGGCCAGCCAAGCAATGGGGGTAGGGTGGGGCGGTGAGCCTTGTGCGGCAGCACAACCGGCCACGGGACGCAGGAGCAGGCGGCATGGCCAGCGATGGTTTGGGCGGCTGGAGCAAGAAGACTAGAGGTTGAAGAAACACAACGGCCGTTGGATGGACATCGTACGGTCACTGCACCTAGAATCGTTTATATTGACTAAGTTGACAAAACCTGCATCCGCACCAACTTAGTAGGCCCACAAGTAAACCTCCAAATATGGTGGGTCCCAGCTAGCAGGGGGAGTATTCATTCTTTGTGCGTAATAAGGAGGCACTTCCTTGCGTGCGAAGATATAGCTGGTGGGTCCGAGCTGTCAGCGGGAGGAACATTTTTTCGCGAAATACAGAGGCGCTTCCAGTGGGTCCCTATTGCCAGGTGGAGGAATCATTATTTTGCATGTAATAATGAGGCACTTCCTTCCGTGCAGCCGTGGACCCAGCCGTCATCCTCTCCATGTACAGTCCTCTTCCGATGGATGTCGTTCGTTGACCACATTGACCACGCCGCGCCGAGAGCACCAGGGCGGTGGACGATGGTGAGGCCTAGGAAGGGAACGACCCAGAGCCGGAGAAGACCCGGCAGTTGTTTCCCACACGGAGGGGAGTACGAGAGTTTACTGGTTCGTCTGCCATCGCTGGGGAATAACAGGAACTGTGGGTGCGTAGAGGGATGGCCAGGCCAGCGATGGGAGTAGTGTGGGGCAGTTACGCCTGCGCGGCAGCACAGCCGGCCACGAGAGGCATGAGCAGGCAGTACGGCCGACGCTGGTTTGGGTGCCTGGAGCAAGAAGACCAGAGGTTGAAGAAGCAGCAAGGCCGTTGGATTAACAATCCAATGGTCACTACTGCTAGAATAGTTTGTGGACTAAGTTGACAAAGCCTTTCATACACATCAACCTTGTAGACCCACAAGCCAGCCTCCAAATCTGTCCCAAACAGCATACAGCCCGAAATTTCTAGCCAAATTCAAATTAATTTAAAAAATAAACATACCTTACTGTAAAATCCAATGTAATTTTACCCGCACAAAAACAATGAAATTTAAAATATCAAAATTGGAAAGAAAAATTAATTTGGAACTAATTGCCTATTTGCTGTATTTTTCATTTTGCAGCCCATTTCTTATTACTTATAGCCCATTTTCTGGGCAAGCCGAATGCATCCCTCCTCGTCTTGAAAGATTTCAGGCCCAGCAGGGCGTAGAAAAGCAAGTAGGCCTCCGTTGGTTATTCTGCAAAAAACAAAATAGCTGGGCTAGCCATTTTCAGAAAGAAAAAACAAATCTGGGCTGGTAATGTCGTACACATTTCAAATAAAAGCCTGGGCTAGATGGACCACAGCTCCCGCACAACCCAGTTGATACCTTGCTCCATCCCGAAAACAAAAAAATAATACTGCGACTTGCTGGGTCCCGGGTATCAGCCGGTCCTTGTGCAGTTATCTCGCTTATTGACTACGTTGATAGTGTCGTGCGACCCAGGTGTCAGGAAACCATCAGGAGGAACCATTTTTTTCTTGTAATAAAGGAGGCACTTGCTTGCCTACTGCCATGATCCGGGTGGGTTCCTACTGTCATCCTCACAATGTATAGTTATCCCTTTATTCCTCTCAGTTGTTGACCATGTTGACAACACCGGAGGGCGGCGCCGCGGCGAGCGAACCAAGGCGGAGGACGATGGTGAGGCCTCAGACGGGAATGAACAGGAGCCAGGGAAGATGCGCAGAGTTTTAGGGTGCGATGTGGCCGCAATGCGTGCGCGGCAGCACAACCAGCCGTGGTAGGCGGGAGCAGGCGGTCCCGCCGACGCTGGTTTGGCATTGGCGGCTGGAGGAAGAAGAGATTGAAGAAACACGATAGACGTTGAATGTCAATCCAACGGTAAAGGTTGGCACAATCATTTGTTGACTAAGCCGACACCATGTAGGATACTTTTTGAGAGGAAGAAAAGAAAACTGGGCCCGTTTGCCAGATAACATTCCCGAAACTGCCACAGTTTGATCTTGCGTCACAACTAAAACTGCCAGGAAAATGCGTTTGTTTGCCGTCCTCCTCCCAGGGAACGTTCACCACATAACATTCCTGAAAATCAAAGACTTGAGAAGGCGTACAGAACAAGCTAGTGTACCAGGTAAGAGACGTTGCCGAGTTTTAGAAAAAAGAGAGACATGCTCATCTAGCTGGTTCGAATCCAAACATAGACTATGACTATATATAGTGCTATTCTACTCTGCAAGTAATGAAACTGACATATCCAACGTTCGCTTCTCCTCTTCTCTAGTTACTCTGCCTAGCATCAGAAGCTCTGGCCACAGCAACCATGTCCGATGGCGGCTCGTCCACCTACTCTTCAGCAGGCAACAACTAGATATGCGCCAAGTCGCCACCCGTACCATCCCCTGTGGGTCTCATCACACCCCCGCCGGCACACTCACCGCAGCCGGTTGCTCATCGCAACCCGCTACCGTTGGTGTGGTGCCACTGCTGCAAATCACGCAGAGTCATCCATCACGTCTCAACTACAATCCTCAACCCTGGCCGAGTCTTCTACAAATGCCCAAATCATGGGGTAATAATATGTTTAAGTGTTGTTCGCCTGCTTTTAGTTGCTAGTTTTTTTTAATAGTTTCATTGATGATCTTCCAATTTGATTCGTGCAGAAAAGGGAAGATTCATGTGATTTGTATTTCTGGGAAGTTGCTGATGTGGGGGAATGGAACTACGCTGATTATTTGGTTAGTCGAGGAATCCCAATACCAGCAGGTTGGGGTGTTGGACAAGTAACTGAAGGAACGACAGAAGAGGAAGATGCAGAGTAGAAGGTTAAAGATGTAGTTCATCTGATCATGGCAAAGCAACAGCTGCTGAACGGCCTTGACAGCAATGAGGAGATGAAAGAGCTTGTGAAGATAATGGGAAAGATTGTTGTGCACTGTAGGATGATTGTCGCTTTATTTGCAGTGTATGTAGCACTCATGATGTATTCAGTGGCTATGACATGAGCACTTTGCTGAAACTAGTAATGAATGAAACCTGTTTAGCAGGCTGGGCGTAGTGTTGTCAACATTTAATGATTTCTATTAACAGAAAATCCGGGGGTATCCCCTTTTGCTCATAAATAAATAGCAGAGGCCCTTTTGCTAATAAATAAATAAATTAGCAGAGGCCCTGTCGGGTTAGCTTTGTTCCCATTCGAAGACGTCGAGCAAATTGTAGTCCAACAGCAAACTATGTCATCAAATACAAGTTTCATAGCCAAATATGAGTACAACTAAAGAACAATGTCATCATGTTTTAGTCATCATACAATCACCACACACAAATCAACATACATAATAAGTGATGTTCTCACAGCAAAATATTAAACAACAACTTCATCAGGTTTCAGTTGTCATAGTAAACACAATTTCACATAGTAGATAAAAGGTCCTCTTCTCACACGCAAATACGACAAAACCAATATAATCATCATCCGCAGCAGCAGCGTCAACATCTCTGCCATGTGTATTAGTCTAAATCGTAATTCCCCCTAGTGTCATCTTCTTCTTCATCCTCAATGTCCTCTAACATTGGCGTCTTATTGATCAACTCTCGTATGTCCATAGCCCGACAGGGAATCTTTTTGCCAGCGTTATTGACGTGATGGTTCTCAAAGATATTAGGAACAATAGTGGAATCTTCTGCCTCAGGAGTAGTGTAAGCATCATCTTGTTGTGCAACTTCATTAAATGAATTCCTCTGCTCAAACCTTTGCAATACTCTCCACTCATCGCTACATGCATATGTGTCTTCTAAGAAAAATATCTAGGTTGCTTGATTTGCCAAAATAAAAGGCTCGTCGATCTGGTACGCCGCCTTGACATTGATGGATTTGAAATAATCATCAGCTCTGGGTTTTGCGTTCCTGGAAAACAGGTTATACCAACGATAGCATAACAGAACCACACACCGATGAACCTCGAAACTGGAGATATACTTCAACTGAACAATGTTTGTTATGTTAGCATACATTTCAGTTGTCTCTTCACCGTAATTATCCGTGCTCATGATGGCACTGTTTTGTGTCTTCCTGCCTTCGTCGCATGCAAGGGTGTTGTAGCGCACATCTCCAAAAACGCAAGATTCATAATGTCTTACCCGAGTATCAGGACCCATTGCTAGTGCGTAAAGGGCATCATTAACTGCCTGCCCATCCTCCCGCATCTTCTTAACCTACGGTTAGAAAATAGACAAGCTGATCATCTTATGTACTCAATATATTAAAAAAATGGACAGTGCAATTCAAAAGCTTACATGGGTCTTGAACAATTTCGCAAATCCTACCATAACCAGTTTGTCAATGTTTCTTGGATTTTGTGGCTGTAACTCCTTTTTGTAGATCCTGCACAACATAGTGATCACGTGAAACATCTAAATATATAAGAATGTGCTGCAAGTTTAGTAGATTACGATGTATAAGCTGTAGTACTTAGCACTTACTCGATATAAGGTAGAATCTTAGGACAGTTATTCAACACATACCAAACCATTTTGTCCAAATCTTTAGGTTTGTCGTCTTATCGACTCTTCCCTGTAACTCGAACAGAACAATCAAAAACATTGAGCTCAGGATTGTCTTCACCCACCTCTTTGCTAAGCTGATCAGCTGTTTCAATGTATTTTGAGCAGAATGTCAATGCTTCTGTAGCAATGTAGGCCTCTGCAATGGAACCCTCAGGTTTAGCTCTGTTCCTAACATAGCCCTGAAGGTGCCTAGCCGCGTTTCAATAGGGTACATCCGGCCATATTGTACTGGACCTCTAAGTAGTGCCTCATCAGGTAGATGAACAGCCAAATGCACCATCACATCAAAGAAGGCTGGAGGATATATCTTCTCAAGGTCGCATAGGATAGTTGGTATCTTGGCTCTAAGACGCTCCAAAGCATCTATCCTGATATTTCTACTATAGAGTTCCCTGAAGAATTGTCCCAACTCTGCAACTGCTCTGTATAAGTCAGGGCGGCCCAATCCTCTAAGGATAACAGGTAAAACCCTTTGATGTAGGATGTGGCAGTCATGAGGTTTCAACCCTTGTACCTTGTTTCCATCTGCACTGAGTCTCCTTTCAGGGTTGGAAGCAAATCCATGTGGGAATCTCACACATGACAGGACCTTGCAGAATTCTTTTCTTTTTACCTTGTCCAAGACATACATAGCTGGTGCCATATCCCATGATGCACCATCATCTTCCACCTGCAAATCCTTTCTGATACCCAGGTGTGTCAAATCAATCCTAGATTTTAAGGTATCTTTCGTCTTGCCTTCAATATTAAGAAGTGTGCCGATAATGCTGTCACATATATTTTTCTCGATGTGCATCACATCAAGATTATGCCGCAGATCCAAACCTTTCCAATACTCCAAGTCCCACAAAGTGGACATGCGGGTAAACAATAATCTCTCTTATGCCCTACCACGCTTCCTTTTCCCGCTACCATTATCAGGATGGTTTCCTGGTGTAATATGTGTGACCTACTCTAATTCCACTTGCAACACATCGCCGGTGAGCCTCTTTGGCACATCACAGTTTTCATGCTTTGCATTGAACACATGTCTTCGGTATTTTATAGGACACGCCTTGTCCTTGGCAAGGAAACGTTGGTGTCCAATGTAATAGATCTTGCTAAGTATTGCGTATGACAACGGATTCTTGTCACAGCGAACACATGCATTGTAACCATGTGTTGTTCGCCCTGACATAGTGCCCAAAGCCGGATAATCATGGATGCACCAAATTATAACACCATGCAGAAAGAAATCAACTGGTGGGCTGCTATATAGGTCTCGAGTGAGAACACCCCTCCATAGCTATTGAAGTTCCTCCACAAGAGGCTCCATGAATAAATCAAAATCCTTTCCAGCACTTTTTGGACCTGGGATAAGCAAGGCCATCATGTAGTTTGATTCTTTGGTGCAGACATTTGGTGGCATGTTGTAAGTGATAACAAGCACTGGCACATCCTATATGTGGCGCTCTGGTGGCCAAATGGGTTAAATCCATCATTAGCTAAGCCAAGTCTAATGTTTCTTGGGTCAGCAGCAAACTTTTTGTGTTTCTGATTAAAGCTTTTCCAGTCACTACCATGAGATGGATGGCTCATTACATTCTGATCTTTGTACTCCTGGTTCCTAGAATGCCACAGTACATCCTCTCTTGTTTTAGCATCATGAAACAACCTCTGCAATCGTGGTATAATTGGAAAATGTCTCAAAACATTATGAGGAATCCTCTTCACAGCATCGCCATCTTTCCATCTTGATTATTTGCATTTTGGGCATTCACTTAAGTTGGCATAATCCTTCCGGAACAGAACATAACTATTCTTACAAACATGGATCATATCATATCCAATTCCAACTGCACAAAGGAAATTCTTTTACTATAGGTGTGTGGCAGCTTAGACGCATCTGGGAAAGATTTGCAGAAAGCAGCCAACATCACATTGAATGATTTATTGGTCATCCGCTCAGATGTCTTCACCTGAAGAAAGGTGACCATAGCTGAGAATACTGACAACTTATTTCCTGGGGTGACTGCCACGTTGCATTGTTCCAACATGCGGGCCCACCATTTTTTTCTGCAGGTGAAAGTTCGCAAAATGCGTGAGCATTTCATAGCATTGTTTGAATGTTGGTCAAACTCACTGGCTCCGCCGCCACCACCTCCTCCTCCTCTTCCACCTGAGCATTAGGCAGATCAAGATGGTGATCTGCTGCTTCTGCATAGTTAGTAACATTGACGTTCACTACTTCACCATGATGAACCCACCTAGTATATGTGACCGACATCCCATACAAGTGTAGATGATTTTGCACAATTGACTGGGGTCTTGTAACTGAATTCATACAACTACTACACTAGCAGAGCACATCTGATTTCGGACCACCGTACTCAGCTCTGATAAAGTTCATGAAGTTTTCAACCCCCTCGACATATGCAGCGGAGAATCTTCGAGCAGAAGTTATCCAAGTCTTGTCCATCTGTTAGACATACAAATTAGTTCTTCTACTAGATATTACAGGAAAAACGTGTATGCTTTTTTATAAAGTCCAGAAAAAATACCTATGCCGATGTCTAAAGCTATGGCAAGATATTTGGACAAGCAGATCTAAGTAACAAAATATATGTAAAGCTAATTCAGCAAACAGATTTAAGTGCTAAATTATGGCAGGCTATTTCAGCAGTCAATGAGGCTGAGCACACAGCCATCGAAGGCCATCTCAGCAACAAAGATCGAGTATAAAACGGTGTCGAGCTATTTCACCTAACATATTGGCCACTAGACCATGGCAATCTAATTCACATTAAATATATGGCAGGATATTTTAGCAACTAATCGGGCTTGGCATGCCATCTCAGCAAAGCAGATTGAGGGCAGAACAGGGCATGGAAGCTTCTTATGCAGAGCATATTGACCATAAACTATTTCGGCAAACAGTGAGATTAACAGCATCTATCAGCTAACATTCAAAGCTACTCCGACATGCACGGGGCCTCAGTCTAGAATGCGCATACCATGGGAGAAGCTGACCACCGTGCATCTCCACAAGAACATCGCCAGTGGTGGTGGCATGGCTGGAGGACGGCAGTCTACGAGAGCGTACTATGGGAGCGAGATGATAGCCGTGCGTCCCCTCGACGAACCGCGGCGCCGACGTATCGGTGCGGCGGGGAGGGCGGCTTTGGCGGAGCGAATGGAGTGGAGGGGGCCGGGGGGAGGGGGGTTTGGGGAATATTATTGGCTAGTTGGCCGAAGGGCAGTTGAATTTGGGATTTGGGGGGAATTTTTGCGCGGTGGACGGCGAGTTTAACGCATGGTCGGTTTCTCCAAATGCGGTCCCACGTGTCAGTCAAGTGGCAAGCCGAAGCGCGTTCCATTTGCGTGAGCCGTGTGCAGGACCGACCTTGCGAGGGGTGCAATGCGACCGCGACAGGCATGCTATGAGTGTACAACCTTTTTCCTTTTTAAACTTGGTGCTTCGCGCGATCCATCAATACTACTACTAGTAATCTGGTAATCCCGACTAAAACGACGCGGCCGGGTCTTTTCCCGCGTGATATGCTTGGTGGTTGGCTTAGTTGGTTTTTTTAGGACTTTATTTTTTAGGACAAGGCTTAGTTGGTTTGACAGACAGAGCGAGAGAAAGATGTGACATGCGTGAATGTGTAGTGGACGTACTATTGGAGTGCCTAAGATAAATTGTGTATGTATACCTATGTGTTTATTAACTTCGCATGTTAGCTTTGTCTCGGGTCAAACCTTCTAAACTTAGACCAAGTTTATACACACAAAAATGAATCATCATTCAATATATTTCCATACAATATATCTTACTATTATTGTGAAAGTTCATATACACTGGACAAGATTCATGCAAACATGGCAGATTTTCATTATATTTCGAACTTTTATAGCACAGAAAAAGAAAAGAAACCCGACCCTAAACCTATTCTATGGCGGTGGCCGATGTCCACTTTCCTTTGTACTTCCGCATCGGCGACGACGTCCTCCATCTGTCATCTCCATGAACGGCGGCGGGGTTCAAGACCCGTGAAGTGAAGGTGCAGTCTTCGACAAGGAAGAGTAGAACATGGGAGATGGACCGGCTAGTTGGCACACCATGCCATGCCACCTCCCATGCCCTACTCATCCTCAGAGGAGTCCCCGACCTAGGCGGTGCCGCTGGACATGAGGTCGATGATGATGGATGTGGACAGTCCGTCGCTTCACCTGCCACATGCGCCACTAAACATTGGACAATGGCAAGTAGGACGCATGGCTGGCGGTGCTCCCGTCATCGGCTGCCAGTGTGGCAACTGCTTGTGCCGTCGCGCCCGCGTCCGGCTAAACCGGTATTGCGTTGCAAGCGGCAAGTTGAGCGAGGGCGGTGACCTCGAGCATCATCCCCGAAGACAAGCTCTACCACAGGGCGTTACCGCTCGCGGTCATCGTGGATGTGGTGCCAGGTAGGAGGATGCGCTATGGTGTGGAGTTTAGCTAGGCGTTGCCGCTTTAAGTAGCGCATTCCGGTGAGGCCAAGCGTCTGGGTGCGTCAATAACTCACCGGAGTTGGTTCCTCGGGCAGCGAGCCTGCTTAATGACGGCATACGGACTGACGGCATGAATGCAGGTAGCTGGCGCCAGCTGGGAATGCACGCACGCGACGGCGCGAGAGACGAGGGTTTTTTGTGTGCCAGGGTAGTCAGCTGCGGGCGTGGCAACGTTGGACATGCCCTTTGCTCACATGCGATCCCACATGTCATTGAACGACGACCTGGCATGGTCTCAGGTCCTGGGGATGCAATTGGCCATGCTAGAACACTCAGCGGACGTGTCGCGGCGCACGCGTACTTCGGCGCCCCGTGCATCCTTGACGAGTCAGGTGTTGATCTGCTGGTCGTGCCATAGCGGTAGCGCCACCCTCGGCACTCTGAAGCCGAGCGTGTCCAGCGGCGATGAGCATGTCACTCACCGCGGTTGCCATGTCCAGAGGCGGTGTGGGAGCTGCGCCACATTGTTGGCCCCCACGACCCACATGAACGGTTGCCGGTGGCGAGGAGGTCATGGGCCAGCTCCTCCATTGGACTAGTCTGCGCCATGTCATCCCGACAGGTGTGCCCCACATGTCGGTTTCCCTTTTCCTGGCCAAATTCGAGAGTCAGTATGGCCTCATTAACACTCGGCCGACCTCTCTCTCTTCTAGTCTAGTAGTAAACGACGCGGGCAGGGGAGGGAGAGGGACGTCGGTTCGCTCTCAACTGCGCACAAGTGAGCGAAAACGCAAGACGAAGCGTGTTCCATTCGGTGAACAACGTGCAGGGTCCACCGTGCTGGGGTGCAACACGAACGCGACAAGAGTGATGTACACCGTCCGTTCCTTATGAACTTGCATACTTCGAGTACTCCTTTTTTTGAACACAGTACAGACACAAGCACTCATACATGCGCGCATACACTCACCCCTAAGAACGCACACACGCACACCCTACCCCTATGAGCACCTTCGAGAGACTAAGCCGTCATATATATATTTATCTCTACTCTTATCTCTACTCTCGATGATGATGGTGTGCCTGCCATCTTGCAATATAGATCGTCCAATCTATATCTGGCGGATAGAAAGTAAACTATGGCAATTTTGCAAAAGGATACCCGCACCTCTCTCGTTCATCCTTATCTCCCACAACTTCATTGTTGAGTAATTAAAAAAGGAAGCCTCTGGAACAATCTGGCATGGTGGCCGCTGCTAGCATCGTCCATCCCCATGCCTCCGCTAAGTCCGACCACCAATCACCACCGCGCCCCACTCCTCCTCACCTTATCTCTCATCTTTCTCGAGATATCATTTTTGATGAAATTCTCGAGATACCATTTTTTTGACGAAATTCTCAAGATATCATTAGTTTTTACACATGGGATTACTCCTGCATGGGTCAATCACAACAGGTGTTTTGTAAAAAAAATGCATCCTCATGTTCCGTGCAATGCACGGGCATCTTGCTAGTCATCTTGAGATTTACGAACTCACTGCCTCGTCGTCGACAAGAACGGTGGGGAGGTCCGAATGCCTGCCACATGAAACTCCAAAACTTTTGTCCCATCCCACCCCACAGCTCTCCAGGCTCCAGCCGTCCGGCTTTGCAAACTCCGCACAGTCAAAACCGATTGACCAGTCATCACCGAAACCACTATTCACACTAGAACCTTCGCTGCTCGGCCTACGCCAGCTACTTGCCAGCCCATCACCACTACCCCAAAACCACACCTCCTCTCCAGCCCATTCCCCCACCGCAATCAGCCATCCCCTAGTTCGCATCAACCATCCCCTAGTTCGCCGAAAAGCCATGGTGTGCCGCAAGACCACGTACTACAAGATGCTGACGCCGAAGCATGGCGCAGAAATCGTGGCAACGGTCGGGGCCACAGACCTCCGTTCCCAAGCTTGCTTTGAGCCGGGCCAATCCCCGAGTTCTCTGGAGCCAAGCTCCGAGGAGGAGGAAGCCGATCCAATGTTCATGGCGGAGGTCACGGCGCAGAAGGCCCACGATGCGTATGAGATGATGGACGTCGACTTTGTGCCGGCGTCCGGGTCCCCCATGGTGTAGGCGGACCAGCGGTTCAACCTAGCGACCCTAAAGGAGGACCGGGAGGTGGAAGCTCAACTCGACGCGGAGCGCACGGCTGCAGCTGCCATCGAGGCCCTCCTGCAGGAAGAACCTGATGTCGTGGATGTGAACCGGGCAGCGGAGGCTCTACTTGACGCGGAGCGCCCGGATGCCGCTGCCATCGAGGCCCTCTTGCAGGCAGAACCGGACGTCCTGGACTTGAACCGAGCGGTGGAGGCTCAACTCGACGCGGAGCGCGCGGATGCCGCTGCCATCGAGGCCCTCCTGTAGGCGGAACTGAATGTCGTGGACGTGAATCGGGTGGTGCTCGTGTCCGTGCAGAGCGACCGCATGCTACGCGTGAACGAGTAGCTAGAGGCTGAGTACAACCTTGGTGTGGAGACACACGTCGGTAATTACGGCTAGTTCGCACCGGCAGCCAAAGATGACGAGGCCATCTCGTTCCGTGAGCAGCGATAGTTTTTCTTTATGTTGTTGTTTTTAGGGATCTTTTCCTGTGTAAAAACATATATTTATGCAAGTCGCCTGACTTTCATCATTTGGGTCAGTTGACCATTTCAGGCGGTTGGATGAATATCCTACGTGTCCTAACCCTTCTTCTTCCTCACCTCTTCTTCTTCCCCAACAGACCACCGCACGGGCCGCACGGATCTTCCCCAACATGCAGTTGGATAAACATATTTTATGAACAAAAATTATGTGTCAGCGGTAGGATGGCTGAGTTTGGTTTGATCACAAGCGGTAGCATGTGTCAGTGAGAGTGCGTTCCCTTGATTGGGTTTGCGGCGTGCAGGAGCGACTGTGTGAGGGTGCGGTGCGACCGCCACAGCCGTGCGCAAGTGTACCTCCTTTTCATTTTGAAAAAGTTTAGCCAAGCTTGGCAAAAATGTGTTGCAAAGTATGGCAATGCAAGGCCTAGACCCAAACAGGATACAAGTATGTACTACTTGTGTTAAAAAAGAAAGGCGGGGTTTTCCTTCGCGGGATTGATCAATACAAATCCTCGTTTGACATGTCAATTAATGCGTATTTTTTTCTCCAACGCCCAAAGAGCTAACCATCTCACTCCTCATTGCTTGATTAATGCAGCGCCATGCAAACCAACCTTCTCACTTCCGCATGCATGCAAGGCTATATTAATGTCCTTGGTTGCTAGTACGAGGCAAACCCCATCAATTTTTCCTCGATTAGTGCTAGTGGCCTTCTGCAAATTGTAATTTTGATACTGGCCTTGTATACAAAAAATGGAGGTAGTAACTATTTGACTTCCTTCCCCATTGCGGTGACATCGATGATATCTCAAATGTTGTGGCTTTGGTGAAGTGCGTTCGACGGAGCACACCATTGAGGGAGACCACGATAAGTTGTTCGCAAGTGCTGCCTGCAAGCCGAGACAACCGCCTTCTTTGCATCCAGTAAGTCCCTTGAACCAAAGGAGGCATAAATGTACTACTACACAATAGCGTTGTCTGTCCAGCTTAGTGTGGTAAGGTGGTTTCTCGAAGAAGACGATGGAGAAGCAGAGTCAGCAAAGAGTGAAATGATGCTTACTTCGTCCGTGCTTTGTGATTTGACGCCTCACTGCTTTGTGATTTGTGATAGAAGGGACAGGGGCCTAGACTCTGTGCTCTATACTATACATGTGTCCAAGCACGGGAGAAAGAGGAGAGAGGTTGCATTTTTTTATTCCTTCAATCAATCAATTAGGGAGCTTTGGTTCCCTCTTTTTGTCTTTGGCAGCACCCTCCAGAATGGTTCCCATCGATGCCAAAAGCTATTTTCACATTTGGCTACACATTGTGGATGCCCTTAACTGTACCACTTCGTTTTGCTCCTGTGTGCTATCTATACAAAACTCAATTATATTGATCTAAAAAATTATATCAAGATTAGTAAAAAGGATGTGATTTTACCGCGCGAAAGGCGGGGGAGGTTTCTTATTTTTAGAGGACGTTGGCTTGGCGGTCTGCAAACATGCGATCCCACATGTCAGCGATTTACCAAGCCGATCTGTGTCCCACATGAGGTACAACAACGACAGAAGCAACACATGGTTAACTTGAAGAAGATGAGGGAGAAGCGGATTCAGCAACGAGTGAAATGATGGTTGCTTTGTCCCTCCAACTTCTTTTTTTAGCATCACTTCGTCCCTCCAACTTAACTGCGGGAAAGGTGCAGGTTTGTGATTTGACGCCTCATTGCTCATTACTACGCCGGCGCCATGACCGAGGTGCTTCACCCCTGCTGCTCTGCACTGTTATTTCGGTATGGCACATCGACCCGGTTGCTTGATGTCCCACATGTCGGCAAAAGGGACTAGAACATTTATGAAAGTGAGCGCTCCACTCTTATGACGGAGGAGTACACGACACGGCGGCCCAGTGAACTGTTACTTGTACTGTAGTACTACTATAGTTTTGTTGTTTCACACGATCCATTGATACAAACCCGATTAAACAGGCAAGGGCGGGATTTTTCCCGCGCGCTAGATGATACTAGCCATACATTTGAAAGGTAATTTTAATGTATGCAAACTGAATAATTAAGTAACAATATGAGATCTAGTAAAAATAAAAACACATATGATTTATTGTGTTAGAGTGTGGTAGTAGTGTTGTATTGCATAGTTGTTAGATGTAACATGCGAGAACGTGTAGAGATGTACTTTTGGAGGGCCTACAGAGAGAAATTGGGCATAAAGTGGATTCAAATATTTGTATTCTTCTTCATAGCATTTGTAACTCATATCTACAGTTTGTACGGTAAACATGAATGCTTGTTCGCTCTTATGAAACCAGTATAGCTATAATGTGGTGGCGTGCGCCAATTTAGGCACTGGCATGTTGGCCTACTCGGCTCCACAGAGAGAGTGAGAGAAGAGATAAATACACTGGCGGTCAGTGTATTTCAAGCGAAAAGCGTAATACGGTCACCGAACTTTAGAATACGCTCATTACGATCACTATACGTTTTGCGGTGATTATACGGTCACTTGCTCACCGTTCAACATCGGATTGCACTCTGTTGACCGGCCAAATATTCTGTGTGGCACTATGTTGACTGGTTAAATTAACCATGTTCCTTGTGGGTCCCACCTGTCAGTTCGCATAGGAAAAAAGTAAGATAAACACAAATTTACGTAGGCGCGACAAGACTCCAACCCGTGCGCCGGTACCACCTGGTTGTGTATGTGTCTGTCAAGGCCTGATGTGCACGCATGCACATGTAGGTTGAGCACATGAGCATGAGCGTGTGTGTTGGTCGTGTGGTGTGTGCATGCATGCGTGCGTGTGTGTGTGTGAGTGTTGGGTGCGTGCGTGGTTGCGTGTGTACATGTGAGTGTTGCGTGCATGCAGTTCGTGTGCATGCGTGCGTGTGTGTGTGTATAATCACCACACCAGCTCCTGTGTGTTAAAACAGACGGCTCAGCATACCAATACAAGGCCACCTTGTCCGTTGTGCCCGCGGTCATGACTTCGAACCACCCTCCAATATATTTTTATCATTTGTTTTCATTCTTATACACGCCGACACGTGGGCCCAATGGTAGTGAGATAATGTGATGCAACACTAGAGGTGCCACGTAGAGCGTTTAACTGGTCAACTAGTCGTGTCTTGAACAAATACAGAGCTGTACGGTGAGCCTGTGACTGTATAATAACAACAAAACGTAAATGGTGACCGTAATGAGTGGATTCTGAAGTCCAATGTATGTATCGTGCTTTTGCTTCAGATACAATGATCGTCACTTTATATATCGCGAGAGAAAGATGAAACATGCGTGAATGTGCTGGGGGCGTACTTTTAGAGGACCTGGAGATAGTTTGTGTTCATATGTGAAAGGGGCGTAGAGGGGGGGTGAGCGATGGAGAGAGAGATGCTCTTCGTTTCTCTTTATTATGACTAACTTTATATATAGTATAAAAATATAAAAATTCATAGTGCGGAATAAATATCATTGGGTGCACCATGCAATGCAAGTTAACTTTCATACTCCATATAACTTTGTAATGTTGTATATATGTAGAAATTCTAAAATAAAATTTTGGCCACACTTTGTGTGGTTTTATTCAAAAGGAATGTTGTATGGGAAGTAAACGTGAAGAGAGGGCTTTTTAGATCAACGGGGTATGTGATAAGATGTAACATGTGTGAATGTGTAGTTGACGTATTTGCCATGGCCTAGAGAGGGTATGTGTACGTATTCGATAGAGGCATGGATAGAGGGATCCGGCGGGGGGCGACGTCGGAGAGATAGCATGAGAAATGAGAGAGGTCTAGAGAGAGAGAGACGAATAGAATGTCACGGCAAGAGATGCCCTTGAGTGTGTACATGCAAGGGGGAGGGGATAGAGGCATGAGGAGAAAAAATTTTGTGTGGTGTCTTGTTGGTATGTGTGGGTGTTAGAAGATAAGGAGACCAAGGGGCAGAGGGTGTGTCACCCCGTGAGGTCCGGTGGGCCGAGGTGAGGCCCTTGGGTCGGTTCCATCCTGCGCCACATTGGTCGGCCCGTGACGCATTCAGGGAGACCCATGGAGGACTAGTCGTACAAGACAAAGATACCAGAGTCATGAAGGACTCTGTGTCCACTGACAAAGCCGGCTAGGATTTGTAACCCTAGGTCCTAGGACTAAGGTAACCCCTTGTCTCTAATATTACCATTCATCCAACCTAACTTTAAGGGGCATCCTACAGAATGATCTGCTGGAATCATATTCGTCAATTAGGAAGAGAGGTGGAGACAATGCATGCGAGACAGGCCTAAAGATAATGTGCGTGCGGGAGACACGTAGGCAGGTCTATGTATAGAGAAAGGGTCAATGGGGATTGTGTGTGCGTATGCGTGTGAGAGGAAGAGTGCTTGTGATAAAGGTTAGTGAAAACAGTCGTAAATGGTTGCGAGAGGGAGGGAGGGTGATATCGAGAGCATGTGTGCGAGAAAGACACCTCGGGAGAGAGTGTGTGAGCATGTGTGCGATAACACCGATGGATATACACCGTGTGCGCATATGTGTGAGAGAGATAGTTAGCGCGTGTGTGAGGAGGGGCCTATGGAGAGTGAAACTACACATAAAAGACTGATGTAAACATTGATTAAAAATATAAATTGTATCCAAATATTAGGATGGGATCATGATATTTGCAATTCGCATAAGGAACGGTCATTGATCCATCAGACATCTATATTCTATCGAATTTGAGCATGTCTATGTTATTATTCGACATAACTGATCCATAGAGTCAGTATTTTGAACTCCAGACAATGCATCGCTTTAGAAATTCGAATATAAACGTGAGTATAGTTCATGTTGTGTGTGTAAAGCGCATTATACATAAAAAAAGTTACACAATGAACATTATCAATAGCTAGCTAGGAACTAGCATACATTTGAATTCAACTTAAGGTGGTTTAAAAAATTCAAATTCAACATGAAGTCCATTCAATTATTTGAATTCGAGATCATGACATTTGTAAATCGTACCTAAATTATGGGGGCACCAATCTTTGCTCTGCTTTTGTACATAATAGCATATATAGTCATGTACAAAATAGATTCAAATTTACCTCCTCCATTCCAAAATAATCGTAATTATAGGATTTTCAAGTGTAAAAATTTCAAAAAGAAGCGCATAATTTAATGAGGTTTTCAAACATACAAGGTCAAATTTAACGTTGTCTATTTAGGTCAATCCTCAAAGTTCAAGAGTACTCTAAACGTGAATGCTTCTGTTTCAAAATTTCGAAAGAAGCGCCAAAAGGGCCTCTACTCGCCTGATACCTTGTGAGACCAATGTTTGGTAGAAGTAAATTGCTTTTCGAACTTCGACCCGTGAAACCTACCGACCCGACGTCCAAAGGTCTAAACCGGGGTAGGTTTGTAACTTCATCTAGATGCCACGCAACCGCCTCCAAAAAACATTCATACACCGTGGCCGCCTAAACACACATGCGCTCGGGCGAAATCGCTCCCGCCCACTATTTTGGACACCTGGCATTACCGTCCTACCACCGACCCGTGGTAGGTCCAAAATTTAAGAGGGGGGCAAAGTTTGTACCTTCCCCAAATTTTAAGCAACCCATCTGTTAAAAAACCAAAAACAAGTGTGTCCCAGACCGAAACATGGTTCCCCCTTAGCTCGCCCCCCTTCGATTCCCGATTCGTACTCCGTGGGCGCCAAAACTACCTCTACACCAGCCGCGAAACCCCGGCGTCCTCCGTCCGCCACCCCATCCCACCCATCAACCGCCGCCCTCCTCCATCACGTCAGAGCCAATACCCTGACGTCATCGTCCACCGTAACCGCAACCGCGACACCCTCCACGGCTAGTAGTTGAAGCCAAGGCCGAGCTGCCTCCAGGATGCTAATGTGTGCCGTACTCGAGCCAGTTTAACCATGCCTTCCTGCGCCTCACCGCTGCCGCTCCAACATCGCCACCATCCACCACACTGGAGCTGTTCCCGCTACGCCGTCCTTAGCCACCTCGGATCTGATTCCCCTTCGCCGACAGATAGCCACCGCAACATAGTCAACAATTTGGCCATGGGTTCGTCCAAGGCTCCACCCTCCTCCAAAACATCGGTTCCCCTAGTAAAAAGAAGAACATCGCCGCGAAATAAGGAGCGCACAGCACTGGCAACCGGAACTGGTATTCCTCTTCCCTTATTTGTGCAAATCTTACGTGTCTGCTTGCACGGTATTCATCCCACAGAAGACACAAGTTGACCGCTTCTTCCTACACCTTCTTCCTAATACTAGATGTTCCTAGTAACTCATGATGCACAAGGTTTCTCCTCATATACTATTTCACCCCTTAGCTAGAGGTCCGTCGCGCCCCTGGATTTCAATTCCTGGTCAGTTGATTCCTAATTAAAGGAAGCACTCCCCAGCGTAACAGGCGCTAGTCCGCCTATTACGCTGGGGAAGCAGTGCTTCGGTGTCTATCTTAGGGGTGTGTGGGGCCTAGGAGCTGCTGGCGCCCGATCTGGAGGTCGGCCGGGCTTAAAGGGATGGCCGGGGAGCGCTGTCAGGCACGGCGGTGGTGTGAGGTCGAGGGGAGGGCGGGGCGGCGGAGGCTGGGGTCTGGGCCGGTGGTCACTGGCGGTTCGAGAAAGATCGTCAACAGCGACTGGTGGGAGGTAGACGAAGGCCATCTGCCCGTTCCTTGTAGATCGGACGGTTCATAAAAAAATTGACTGACCTATTTATTTTTAGTCGACTGTTATTTTTGATAGGACCACATGTGGTGGTGTGCTGGAGGAGTACCTGCATTTCCCAGCCATCCCTATGCTCATATATTACAAAATCGTACGGAGTAGAATCTAATTTTTTTTGCCATGCAATGTTGTAGAGCTATCATATGTTTCCTGTCATTTATTTTTCAGCCACCTGCTATCTGCTACGTTTACAGTGCACTAGTTCTACACACACTTCACCCATACTCTCACTATTGTTTTTTTATGCATGGGTATTTCAGCCTCTGCCGAACGGTTGATAGAAGCATGAAATAAAAGAGAGAAGTCGCTCCAGCTTTCTTCATGCTTAGGCAAGACACGTTTCGGCACTTTAAAGGGTGTAGTGTCAGTAGATGGAGACGGTAAACGTAGCTCTGGAGTTGATGATCCCGCTCGGCATGAACCACCATCCTAGGTGCTTGCTTTAACTTCGCGGTGTCATATGTGGTTGCATGTTGCATATGGTGTCTAGCTTGTATTCGAAAGGCCGAAGTCGGTCTTTATTAAGATAAGGAAAGATGTTTTTTACATGAACCACCATCCCAGGAGCACCAAAAGCCAAATAGCTAGTCAGGGCACTGGCCAAGCCAGTGACAAGCCCAGCATAGACAGGCATCACCTGTCAGCCAACTAAAAAGCCACGGCGGTGGCGAAGCAGCCCGCCTCCCACCAGGCTCTCGGGTCCTCGATGATAATGCTCACCACTCCAGTCGGGTGTCTAGCTTGTATTGCTTCCAATTTGGTTAAATTGCATCTGCTTAGCTTACACATTATACCTTTGAATATGACATGCATTCCTGGTTTTGGTACATACTACTACATCTGTCTATTAACCATGTTCTTACATTAAACTAATGTTCTTGTGTATCCCTCATCAATCACTTATGAAGAGACAGTCAGGCCCGTGGATTGCTGTGAGAAAATATCCTCTTTTAAAGAATGCAGTGTCAGCCTTCCCACATGATTCTCAAGAAATAGCAAGGCTAGATAAAGATAGTCAATGTAGCTCTGTAGTTGATCACCGCATTTCCCCTACACTACCATCGCAGGTGCTTGCTCTAACTTGGCAGCGTGATATGTGGTTGCATGTTGCATATGGTGTCTAGATTGTAATTCTTCAAATCTGGTTAAATTGCATGTGCTATTCTGCTTAGTTTATACATTATACCTGTTAATGTGACATGCCTTCCTGTTTTTGGTACATAGTACATCTGTCTATTAAGCATGTCCTTACATAAAACTACTGTTTTTTTGTATCCTGCATCAATCTATTATGATGAGACACCTTTAGTATATGCAGAGTGATATTGGTTGCATCTTTCATATGATTTATAGCATGCACTCCTTCTAATTTGTTGAAACGCCATTTATGATGGGACACTTTTAACTTGGCAGAGTCATATTGGTTACATCTTTCATGTGGTGTCTAGCTTGCATTGCTTCTAATTTGTTGAAATGGCTTCTGCTTAGTTTACACAAATACTTGTGAATATGCCACGTCGTCCTATTTTTCGTACATATTCCATCCTCGTATCATGTGTTTGACTTACATCAAAGTAGTGATTGTCAGTATCATGCATGAATGAGTTCTGAAGAGTGAATTTTATTGCTTTTTCTTGTCGGTTTTACTTGACAATGCAAAATCAATAAAGCGGAAGGAAATTAGCAAGGCAGTGGATAATGGTGCTCCTTCCAAACAACTGAATTGGAGGGCCTCTACATATTCTACTCCTCCATCACCGCAAGAATATTTGCAAGACAACACATGCATAGACACTCAACGTAGTTGTGTTGATGATGAGCACGTCTCCCCTAGTCCACCATCACAGGTGCTCCCTCTAACTTGGCACTGTTATATGTGGTTACATGTTATGTATGATGTCTAGCTTGTATTGCTTCTAATTTTGTGGAATTCCATCTGCTTACTTTACATATTATAATTGTGAATAAGACACATGTTCCTGTTTCTAGAACATACAATATCTGTCTATCACACCATGTTCTTACATCAAAATACTAATGTTGTGTAACCTGCAACAATCACTTTTCAAAAGACACGTTTAACTTGGGAGTCTGATATAGTTTACATCTCGCATTATTTTCTAGCTTGTACTACTAATTTGTTGAAATGGCACTAATGAAGAGACAGTTTTAACTTGGTAGAGTGATATTCGTTGCGTCTTGCATATGGTGTCTAGCTTTCATTGCTTCTAATTTGTTGAAATGCCTTCTGCTTAGTTTACACATCATAGCTGTGAGTATGCAATGCTGTCCTTTTTTCTTACAAATTCAATCGTCCTATCATGCGGTCGCCTTACACTAAAGTAGTGCTCGTCAGCATCCTGCATCAATGAGTTCTGAAAAGTGAATTTTTATTCATTTTTCTTGTGGGTTTGACTTGACAAGGCAATAAAATTAAGAAAGAGGAAGAAAAAATTAACGCAGGGACTGATGGCGGTCTTCCGGCGAAACCGGCATCCGAGGTGCATTCTCTAGCTTGGCAGTGTTATATTATCTTGCATGTTGCATACGGTGTCTAGCTTGTATTGCTTGTAATTTGATTAAATTACTTCTGCTTAGTTTACACAAATTGTTGTGAATGTGCCATGCCGTCCTGTTTTTCATACATATTCCATCCTCGTATCATGTGTTTGCCTTACATCAAGGTAGTGATTGTCAGTATCATGCATGAATGAGTTCTGAAGAGTGAATTTTATTGCTTTTTCTTGTCGGTTTTACTTGACAATGCAAAATCAATAAAGCAGAAGGAAATTAGCAAGGAAGTGGATAAAGGTGCTCCTTCCAAACAACTGAAACGGAGAGCCTCTACAGATTCTACTCCGCCATCCCCCCCAAGAAGATTTGCAACACAACACATGCATAGACACTCAACGTAGGTGTGTTGATGATGAGCACGTCTCCCCTAGTCCACCATCACAAGTGCTCCCTCTAACTTGGCACTGTTATATGTGGTTGCATGTTATGTATGATGTCTAGCTTGTATTTCTTCTAATTTTGGTGAATTCCATGTGCTTACTTTACACATTATACTTGTGAATAAGACACGTGTTCCTATTTCTAGAACATACGATATATGTCTATCACACCATGTTCTTACATAAAAGTACTAGTGTTTTGTAACCTGCAACAATCACTTATCTTAAGGCACGTTTAACTTGGGAGTGTGATATAGTTTACATCTCGCATTCTTTTCTAGATTGTACTACTTCTAATCTGTTGAAATGGCACTTGTGACGAGACGGTTTTAACTTGGTAGAGTGATATTTGTTGCATTTTTCATATGGTGTCTAGCTTTCATTGCTTCTAATTTATTGAAATGCCTTCTACTTCGTTTACACATCATAGCTGTGAATATGCAATGCTGTCATTTTTCCTTACACATTCAATCGTCCTATCGTGCGGCCGCCTTACATTAAAGTAGTGCTCGTCAGCATCCTGCATTAATGAGTTCTGAAAAGCAAATTTTTATTCATTTTCTCGTGGGTTTGACTTGACATGGCAATAAAATTAAAAAAGAGGAAGGAAAATATTAAGATAGGGACTGATGGCGGTCTTCCGGCGAAACCGGCATCCTAGGTGCATTCTCTAGCTTGGCAGTGTCATATTGTCTTGCATGTTGGATATGGTGTCTAGCTTGTATTGCTTGTAATTTGATTAAATTACTTCTGCGTAGTTTACGCAAATAGTTGTGAATATGCCATGCCGTCCAGTTTTTCGTACATATTCCATCCTCGTATCATGTGTTTGCCTTACTTCAAGGTAGTGATTGTCAGTATCATGCATGAATGACTTCTGAAGAGTGAATTTTATTGCTTTTTCTTGCCATTTTTATTTGACAATGCAAAATCAATAAAGCAGAAGGAAATTAGCAAGGCAGTGGATAAATGTGCTCCTTCCAAACAACTGAAACGGAGGGCCTCTACACATTCTACTCCGCCATCCCCCAACAAGATTTGGAAGACAACACATGCATAGACACTCAACATAGCTGTGTTGATGATGAGCACGTCTCCCCTAGTCCACCATCACAGGTGCACCCTCTAACATGGCGCTGCTATTTGTGGTTGCATCTTATGTATGATGTCTAGCTTGTATTGCTTCTAATTTTGTTGAATTCCATCTTCTTACTTTACACATTATACTTGTGTATAAGACACGTGTTCCTGTTCCTAGAACATAAAATATCTGTATATCATACCATGTTCTTACATCAAAGTAGTACTGTTGTGTAACCTGCAACAATCACTTTTCACATGACATGTTTAACTTGGGAGTCTGATATAGTTTACATCTCAAATTATTTTCTAGCTTGTACTACTAATTTGTTGAAATGGCACTAATGACGAGATAGTTTTAACTTGGTAGAGTGATATTTGTTGTGTCTTAGATATGGTGTCTAGCTTTCATTGCTTCTAACTTGTTGAAATGCATTCTGCTTAGTTTACACATAATAGCTGTGAATATGCAATGTTGTCCTTTTTTCTTACACATTCAATCGTCCTATCATGCGGTCGCCTTACATTAAAGTAGTGCTCATCAGCATCCTGCATCAAAGATTTCTGAAAAGCAAATTTTTATTCATTTTTCTTGTGGGTTTGAGTTGACAAGGCAATAAAATTAAGTAAGAGGAAGCAAGAAATTAAGGCAGGGACTGATGGCGGTCTTCCGGCGAAACCGGGATCCCAGGTGCTTTCTCTAGCTTGGCAGTGTGATATTGTCTTGCATGTTGGATACGGTCTTTAGTTTGTATTGCTTGTAATTTGATTAAATTACTTCTTCTTAGTTTACACAAATAGTTTTGAATATGCCATGTCATCCTGTTTTTTGTACATATTCCATCCTCGTATCATGTGTTTGCCTTACATCAAGGTAGTGATTGTCACTATCATGCATGAATGAGTTCTGAAGATTGAATTTTATTGCTTTTTCTTGTCGGTTTTACTTGACAATGCAAAATCAATAAAGCAAAAGAAAATTAGCAAGGCAGTGGATAAAGGTGCTCCTTCCAAACAACTGAAACAGAGGGCCTCTAAAGATTCTACTCCGCCATCCCCCAAGAAGATTTTCAACACAACACATGCATAGACACTCAACGTAGCTGTGTTGATGATGAGCACGTCTCCCCTAGTCGACCAACAAAAGTGCTCCCTCTAACTTGGCAATGTTATATGTGGTTGCATGTTATGTATGATGGCTAGCTTGTATTTCTTCTAATTTTGTTGAAATCCATGTGCTTACTTTACACATTATACTTGTGAATAAGACACGCGTTCTTGTTTCTAGAACATCCAATATATGTCTATCACACCATGTTCTTACATCAAAGTACTACTGTTGCGTAACCTGCAACAATCACTTATCATAAGACACGTTTAACTTGGGAGTGTGATATAGGTTACATCTCGCATTCTTTTCTAGCTTGTACTACTTCTAATTTTTTGAAATGGCACTTGTGACGAAACAGTTTTAACTTGGTAGAGTGATATTCGTTGCATTTTTCATATGGTGTGTATCTTTCACTGCTTCTAATTTGTTGAAATGCCTTCTGCTTCATTTACACGTCATAGCTGTCAATATGCAATGCTATCTTTTTTTCTTACACATTCAATCGTCCTATCATGCGGTCGCCTTACATTTAAGTAGTGCTCGTCAGCATCATGCATCAATGAGTTCTGAAAAGCAATTGTTTTTTGTGGGTTTGATTTGACAAGGCAATAAACTTAAGAAAGAGGAAGGGAAAAATTAAGGCAGGGACTGATGGCGGTCTTCCGGCGAAACCGGTATCCTAGGTGCTTTCTCTAGCTTGGCAGTGTCATATTGTCTTGCATGTTGCACACGGTGTCTAGCTTGTACTGCTTGTAATTTGATTAAATTACTTCTGCTTAGTTTACACAAATAGTTTTGAATATGCCATGTCGTCCTGTTTTTCGTACATATTCCATCCTCGTATCATGTGTTTGCCTTACATCAAGGTAGAGATTGTCAGTATCATGCATGAATGAGTTCTGAAGAGTGAATTTTATTGCTTTTTCTTGTCAGTTTTACTTGACAATGCAAAATCAGTAAAGCAGAAGGAAATTAGCAAGGCAGAGGATAAAGGTGCTCCTTCCAAACAACTACAACGGAGGGCCTCTACACATTCTACTATGCCATCCCCCAACAAGATTTGGAAGACAACACATGCATAGACACTCAACGTAGCTGTGTTGATGATGAACACATCTCCCCTAGTCCACCATCACAGGTGCTCCCTCTAACATGGCATTGTTATATGTGGTTGCATGTTATGTATGATGTCTAGCTTGTATTGCTTCTAATTTTGTTGAATTCCATCTGCTTACTTTACACATTATACTTGTGAATAAGTCACGTGTTCCTGTTTCTAGAACATACAATATCTGTCTATCACACCATGTTCTTACATCAAAGTACTACTGTTGTGTAACCTGCAACAATCACTTTTCATAAGACACGTTTAACTTGGGAGTCTGATATAGTTTACATCTCGCATTATTTTCTAGCTTGTACTACTAATTTGTTGAAATGGCACTAATGAAGAGACAGTTTTAACTTGGTAGAGTGATATTCGTTGCGTCTTGCATATGGTGTCTAGCTTTCATTGCTTCTAATTTGTTGAAATGCCTTCTGCTTAGTTTACACATCATAGTGGTGAGTATGCAATGTTGTGAATATGCAATGGCACTAATGACGAGAGACCTTTAACTTGGTAGTGTGATATTGTTTGCATCTTGCATATGATTTATTTCTTGTACTGCTTCACATTTGTTTAAATGCTAGTTAAGACGAGACACTGTTAACTTGGTAGAGCGATATTTGTAGCATCTTTCATATGGTGTCTACCTTCCATTGCATTGCTTCTAATTTATGGAAATGCCTTCTGCTTAGTTTACATATGATAGTTCTGATTATCTCATGCCGTCCTGTTTTTCGTACATATTACATCCTCCTATCATGTGGTTGTCTAACATCAAAGTTCAGTTCGTCTGTATCAAGCATCAATTTGTTCTGAAGAACTAAATTTTTATTCCTTTTTCTTGTCGGCTTGACTTGACATGGCACAGAGAAAGAGGAAGGAACACAGAATGGCAGGGGATGGTGTTAGTACTCAGGATGCACGGAAACAGAAGCGGAAGAATTATGCAGATTCTGCTGGTACTGATGGTGCAATAGAAGGTCAAAGTCCACCAGAAAATTGTACAAACACGGTATCCCGTGCTACACCAGCTGCAAACAATCCAAACAGAAACTAATAGCTGCCACCAAACAAGCAGTGACAACCCTAGTTGTTGCAACACCTTCCACAGTACCAACAGCTGCACGAGTTACTCGTTTGTCAACTCAGCTAGCGGCAAGTTCCCAAGGCAGCAGTTGCCGTTAGGTGTCATGCACGTATTTTCCCAACATGGATTCAGTACAGGAATGACAAAGATGAAACCCAGTTCAACACCTTCCTCGACCATTTATCTATAAGTATGGTTATGTATGGAAATTAGTAGTATCGTCTTGCTTTGTCCCATACTTTCTAGGTTGCTGGTAATGAGACTCCCATAATTTTCAATACATGAGGTTCAAGTTGGATAGCCAAGATGATGCAACCACACAAGCATGCACCCATGTTTCAAGTCTGCTCTATGACAGTATCGGTATAACTTGAGGAAAACTCACTTTGAAGGCAAGGTTAACAGTGAACTTGCCCAAACATCTCCAGTGGAAAATATATCGGATGAAGACTGGAGAGGCCTCGTTAAACACTGATCTGATTCAAAGTATCAAGTACGTTATATATGTGTGATCAGATCACATGTTGAACTCCTATTTACGCATGTGCCTCACAAATCTATCTTCTTATATGTGAACTGTTCAAAGAACAAGGCCAACCGTATGAAAGTGAAATTCCAACAGACGACAGGATCTCGTAGCTATATTACACACTGCGAGGCTCTTGTAATTAGCTGTTGTTTCACTCTTTTCGTTGTGCCATATTATCACATCTATATTGACTTGTTCCGAATGTAGAGGAAAGCCCGCAGGACCAAAAAGTACCTGAACCAAATGCTGTGGAAATCTTCAAGGACTGTCACACCAGCAAACGAAGGGCATGACTACACCAGTCAAAGCCGCTTTTGTAAATCCTTAATCCTCATGCCTTTTATCTACTACTTACTCTGACTTGTGCATTGAACTGTACGGTTTGCAGCCAATGTCTATTACTCTTTTCAATTGTATGCACAATTTTCTTTGCGTATCATTGCACCTTACAAGGTTTAAAAGAGAGGAGTGATGTTCCTTTGATCTTGATCTGTAATCTAGTTCCGTGCTGGACTTGTCTACACAATGTTACAATTGCATGTTTGTCTGTTCTCAGTTGTTTTGTGGTATGAATGATGTCATACTATGCATACCGTATTATAAACTTTGTCTCTTTATCCTTAGCTGTCAATACAATGTGAAGAAATAGACAATACATTAGCCATGGTACATGGTCATATGTTTGGAACCTGGTTTTATTATGTACTTTGCAGTAAAATACAACTAATATTTTACACGGGTTCACCAGAATAAGTTCTGTAAATAGACCAAAGCTATTTTGTTTGGTTTTGCTACCTCCTTAATATCTTCTGTTCTAGTACTACTAATGTAAAGACTCAACTTTTCAGCACGCTATGGAACAAATGGTGGAACCGGCACCTTCTGAAGGTGACGAGGCAACTATAACCGCAATGTCACCTCTTGCTGCAGTGGGTCAGTACCTGTCCACTAACAGTGCCAAAAGCACGTTCTTGCATAATACTGGGTTGGTTGTTAAGGCAATCTTGTCCAAACTGCATCATGATCAAGATATGCAAGCTCAAAACAATGTTATATCTGCGCTCCAGACACAAGTCCATTCCCTAACAGAGAACCTTTGTGGAACAAGGACAGCCATTGTTTGATGTCGTCAAGATATGCATAGTTTTGAAACCAGACTATCAGACATTTGCTATTTTGTTCAGGAGCCTAGGAGAAATGAAGGCGAAGGTTATGGTGCTCCATTGGATAGTACAACATGAAAACATAACAGTCAGGTCAAATGAACTGAGCTTTTGAACTTCTGGTGGTGCATTTATCCGTCGGACTGTTAACTTTTATGCCAACCTTCCTTTTGTTTTATGGTTGTAATTTATTTTGTTGCGATACAAAATTTGTTCTTAACGTGCAGCGACCGGCTCAAGAAAATAGCAAGCCATTTTTGTATAGTGTAGGGTGTTCCCTATATTTGCACTAGTGGCTAACTTTGATGCCCAGGGGATGTAATCTGTGCAATCGCCTTAATAGCCTAGCGTTAGTTTCTGGCTTATTTATTTCCCTAGTCTTATTTTTCCTTGGTTTGCTAGTTGCCGCAACAACCATGGGCCATATACGGACCGTGGTAACCTTGAGCCTGCTACAGGACGTAGGATCCATGGGCCTCCTACGGGCCGTCGGATAAATGGGCCTCCAACGGGCCGTAGAATCAGTGGGCCTCGGTGTGACACCCCCGGCCCGATCGTGCACTAATCATACACGCAAATGCACACGATCAAGCCTAAGGACTCACGGGAAGATATCACAACACAACTCTAAAACATAAATAAAGTCATACAGGCTTTATATTACAAGCCAGGGGCCTCGAGGGCTCGAATACATAAGCTTGCGAACAAGCGTCAGCGGAAGCATCAGATATCTGAGTACAGATATTAAAAGAAAGCACAGAAAGGCTTTTAGAAAGGCGGGACAAAATAAAACACTACGATCGAAAGGCGTAGGCCTCCTGCCTAGGACCCTCCGAACCTACTCCTGGTCGTCAGTCAACTAGTAGTAGTATCCATCCTCTGGGTAGTAGTAGTAGTCGATCGACGGGACATCTGTCTCAGGGGCTCCGTCATCTTGGTCACGTCAAACTGATATGGGGAGAAAAGGAAAATAAAGCAATCGTGAGTACTCAGAAGTACTCAGCAAGCAAGGATCTACTCTACATATGCAACATTTTCAAAGGGAGGCTATATATGTGGACTGGGCTGCAGAAATGCCAGAATAGAGAGAAGGCCTAGTCCTATCGAAGACTAGCATCTTCAGCGGTCTTGCAGAAATAGAAGAGGGTAGAACAGTACAATATAATGTAGCAGTATCATTAAGTCTCAACCTCACCCAGAGATCCTTTCTCAACTCCCTGCGAGAAAGCAATCCCAGAGCCATACAGTCATCAACCTCGTCCGGAGATCCCTTCTCGACTCCCTACGAGAAGCAATCCTAGAGCCATAGTATCCAAGTATCCAGTTCTAAATTGTATCAATCAGGATACAACTCTGAGTGTCCTTTACCGTAGGACCGGCTATCGATAGAAGTGTTCTTCCCTGCAGGGGTGCACCAACTTACCCAACACGCTCGATTAACTCCGGCCGGACACACTTTCCTGGGTCATGCCCGGCCTCGGTCAAACGACACACCGCAGCCCTACCTAAAGCTCAGCAGGGAGGTCCCCGCCGGTCTACATCCTAAGCACTCAGGGGTCTTGGGCCATCGCCCTAGGCACTCCGGGTCGTTGTGTGCAGGGTGGATACCAGCACCGCCTCGGAGGGTCGGTACGATCCGACCGTGCCACAATGCTGAACTGGACGTCTGACAGAACTGTCGGCTGATGCTACGATGCAGAACGCCCATACTATGCCCACGTGATGGTTAGTGCTATCAGACCAGAGGCCTGCTCGGATCAAATATCCAAATCGTTAATGGACTAGGGCTTGCGGTAACGAGCAGAGACTCACGAAAGATGTGACCCTGTCGCCCCGTCTCGAGGACTTGCTGCAAGGGTTAAGAATGCCCGGCCGCGCCTCATATTCAGCACTCGGGCACCATACAGGCACCCGTCTTCACAACACTCGCCTCTCAGGCGCACGCGGGTACCCCTCAGGGTCGACCCGCCTATCCAAGTAACAGTGTAAAGTCCAAGTATCCGTGTCTCCATAACATCAGGGGAATCCGAGGTTTCACCCTTGTTGGATTCCTACTCGATGTATCCTTCAAGATGAACTCGGAGGAATCACCCTCTCTGGGTCCACACTTGAGGTGTTGTACGACAGTGTCGTTATCGGAAGCGGTGAAGGAGGAATCACCCTCGTTGACCACGACCGAATAGCTAGTCTACAGAGTTAACATCAGAAGTGCTACACGAGGTATCACCCTCGGCACTCGATATTAATGTTGCGGTGTCGTTACAACTAAGGGGGGTGATGTGCGGTGTCGGGGCCTGGTCTTCAATCCCATTGGTCGGGTCTTCTGATAATCCAGCGCGGCAGTCAGAATAAGTGGGGTCATTGATAGGTCTCTACCCAGCCTATACTAAACATTTTAGGGTATGCAGGTAATTATCAACAGCAGGTTTCAATAAACAGGCTATGCATCAGAATAGGTAAAGCAGCAGCAACAATTCTAATGCAAGCATGAGAAATAGAATGGGCGATATCGGGATGATCAAAAAAGGGGGGGCTTGCCTGGTTGCTCGGCGGCAAGGGCAAGGTTGTCAATAGTGTCTTCGGGCTCCGGAGCTGCGGCAGTACCAGGAACTGCGTCGGGGTCTAACGAGAGAGAAGAGGGGGAGGAAACAGTATAAATATAGAGCAAACATAAGCAACACGGAGCAGGCCATGCTAACGTGCAGTGCAGGGTTGCCTGAAGACATGTCTAAGTCTTTTAGTTATTTTAGGAATTTGTTTGGAATTATTTTATTAGGGTCATGCACTATTCATCTATCTGAAACAGGCAAAAAGTTGCATGTTCAGATAGTTAGAGGCATCTAACAGGTATGTGGGTAGCGTATTCGGATTCATGGGATTTTTCTGACCATTTTTCATATATAAATTATTTTCATCGGAGTTACGGATTAAAAGATATGATTTTCTAAAGTTTTATTGATTTTCTGGAATTTATTTAATTATTTAAATCAACATTATCCGAAACAGTAGCAGCGTGACGTCACTGTGACGTAATGCTGACATCAGCAGTCAACGGTCGGCTGACCAGGGTCAAACCTGACCAGTGGGGCCCACATGTCATAGACTGTGACATTAACAGTGGGGTTAAAATTAACTAACTGGGTTATTTAGTGGGTGGGCCCCAACAGTTAGTGACTGATTAGTGTTTAAACTAATTAATTAACTAATTAACAGATTTTCTAGTTAATTAAATCAGTTTAACTGAGTGGGGCCCGCATGTCAGTGAGACAGGGCGGCCACGTCAGCTGTTGACCTGGTCAAGAGGTCAACTGGGGCCCGCGGGGCCCCACAGTCAGTGGCCCAGGAGCGGGGCCCATCGGGGCCAGGTCAGCGTCGGCCGTCACAGCTCTCCGGCGAGCCCCGACGCGGTGGCTCAACTCCGGCGAGCTCGGAAACGGCGCACAGGGCATCATTTGCGACGCGGTTGGCGGCAGTCGAACGGGGAGACGACGCCGCATCGATCTAGGGAACTAGCACGAGGCGGGGCAGTCGGAGACGAGCGCTGCGACGGCAATGGCGGACGGCGGCGTTCGGGCGAGACGGCGAACAACGTTGCAGCGCGCGTGCGAGCGAGCCAAGAGGCTATGCGTGGCCTACGCGGTGCAGTGAGTGCGATGGCCACGGGCACGGGGCCCAAAGGTCGCCGGGGACACGTCGGCGACGTGCACAGGCGGCGGTGGGTTCGGGCACGGCGAAACCTAGCGCTACAAGCCCCGGAGGGCCGTGAGGGGAGAGGGGGAAGGAGCAGGAGCTCATAGCGGGGTGTAGCCGGTCAAAGTGGGCTCGGGGGAGGTTTGGTGTAGCCGGAATCGGCGACGGAGTGCGGCGGCGATCCGAGGAGGAAGAAGATGGCGTGGAGGCGATGCAATGGCTCCGGGCTTTGGCTCGTTTGCGCGGTCGAAGGAGGCGACGATGGCGAGCACCGTGGACACGTTCGGGAGGCGGGGCGGTGACGGTGGCCGCGCAGCTCAACCGCGGCCGTTCATGGCGGCGTCGGGCGAGGTGGGAGAGAGCGAGGGAGGAAAGGGGAGGGGTGCTAGGGCTCGCCAGGGGGAAGCGGGGGTGGCTCTTATACCCAGCGCGCACGCGAGCGTGCCGTCGAGCGGCGAGCGAGGGGGGGCCGGGGCACGGGCGAGCGTGCGTGCAGAGCGCTCGACAGCGAGGCGCGGGGTGAGCAGTGGGAGGTGGGAGGGGACGCCGGTTGGGCTGGGCCGGCACTGTGCACTCGAGGCCCAGCATAGTGGGCCTTTTCCTTTTTCTCCGTTCCTGCTTTCTTTTTCTTTTCTGTTTTGTAAAATGTGTGGCCCCCATTAGAGTTTTGTAAAATATGAGAGCTGGGCCACAAATCACAGCACAATATATCCTACCACCAAAAACTAGTTTGGGGTAAATATCTTTTCATATTTATTTTAGATTAAATAAAAGGTAATTAAATATTGTCTTTAGTCACTGTTTGGGGATGTTTGAGTCACTTACCCAACTCCAATGATGTTGGTTTCAATTTTAGAATTGTCTCTGATTTATTTGCTATTTAATGAACAATTTAGTTTCTATGTTGGACAACTTTTTTTTTCCACTTTCATTTAAATTTCCATTTGAATCAGGAGTTGAAATGGAATATGATGCTAATGATGATCATGCACTGTTAAACATGATGTCATGGCATAATCAAAAGGGTGGTTACTGTGGTTAACCACTGGGGGTGTTACAAATCTCCTCTACTAACAAGAATTCTCGTCCCGAGAATTAAGAGGTAGAAGGAAAAATTTCGGGGTATTCCGCACGAAGATTATCCTCGCGTTCCCAAGTGGCTTCATCTTCAGTATGATTTGACCACTGCACTTTGAGGAACTTGGTAACCTTCTGACGGGTCCGACGTTCAGCTTCATCGAGAATGCGGATCGGATGTTCCTTATATGAAAGATCATCATGCAATTTGAGCATTTCGTGATCCACAGCTCGGTGCGGAGATTCCTTGAAGCACTGACGAAGTTGCGACACATGGAAGACATCGTGGATATGAGAGAATTACGGCGGCAACTCCAATTTATATGCCACCTGACCACGTCTAGCAATAATGCGGAAAGGACCAATGTAGCTTGGAGCTAGCTTGCCCTTGATTCCAAAATGGTGAGTGCCCTTCATAGGAGTGAACCGCAGATAAGCCTGATCACCAGGTTGATAAGTCAAACCCCATCGTTTGCAATCATAGTTGCTCTTCTGGCGGTCCTGAGCCGCCTTGAGATTTCCCCGGACAATACGAACTTGTTCTTCGGCGTGTTGAATAATATCTGGACCCATGAGCGGTCGTTCCCCAGTTTCTGACCAATTCAGAGGGGTTCGACACTTACGTCCATAAAGTACTTCGAAGGGGGCCATTTTCAAGCTGGCTTGATAGCTGTTGTTATAGGAGAACTCGGCATACGGGAGAGATTCTTCCCACTTCTTACCGAATGAAATAGCACAAGCTCGAAGCATGTGTTCAAGCACTTGATTAACTCGTTCAACTTGGCCATGGGATTGGGGGTGATAAGCTGAACTCTAGGTAATATGAGTTCCCATAGCTGTTTGGAAACTTCCCAGAATTTGGAAGTGAAAAGGCCGCCACGGTCCGAACTGATCTCCTTCGGAATACCGTGGAGTGATACAATTCTGGAGATATACAACTCTGCTAACTGACTAGCAGTGATAGTTTCTTTGACAGGCAGAAAGTGTGCAACTTTAGAGAGTTGGTCGACGACGACAAGGATAGCATCGTGACCCTTCTGTAACCTAGGAAGTCCTGTAACGAAATCCATCTGAACCTTATCCCATTTCCATAGAGGAATAGGAAGCGGTTGCAGAATTCCAGCAGGCTTCTGGTGTTCTGCTTTAACGCGACGGCATACATCACATTCAGCAACATATCAAGCAATGTCCTGCTTCATTTTAGACCACCAGTACCTTTGACGGAGATCACGATACATCTTGGTGCTACCCGGATGAATAGACAGTGGGGTATCATGTGCCTCCTTCATGACTTTGTCAGTCATAAGCTCGAAGCGAGGTACCACAATGCGGTTTCTGAAATACAAGGTTCCATCTTCAGACAGCGAGAAATCCCTGTACTTTACAAGGTGAAGGTCTTTCTTCATCAGATCAATTTCAGCATCTTTAGCTTGCGCATTCTTAACAGCTTTCTCAAGATCTGGTTGTATCACTAGGTTATTTAGAGAGCCCTGTGGAACAATACGCAGATTCAGCTTGCACAGTTCTTCATAAAGACGAGGTTGAGCTCGCCTAACCATGAGGTTGTCGCAATAGGACTTGCGGCTTAAGGCATCAGCCATCACGTTAGCCTTACCAGGGGTATAGGAAATACCCAAATCATAGTCCGCAATGGCCTCCATCCATCTTTGCTGATGGAGGTTTAGAGATGGTTGAGTAAACAAGTACTTCAGACTTTTATGATCCGTGTAGATCTCGCAACGATTACCGAGAAGGTAATGTTGCCACAACTACAGTGCATAGATGACAGCAGCTAGTTCTAGATCATGTACCGGATAATTCTCTACATGTGGGCGCAACTGACGAGAGACATAGGCAATCACTTTACGCTCTTGCATTAGGACACAGCCTAATCCTTCACGGGATGCGTCACAATAAATCACAAAGTCTTTGCGGGTATCTGGAGGAGATAGTACTGGGGCAGATGTCAGCTTGTCTTTGAGTGCTTGAAAACTTTCCTGACATTTTTCTGTCCATTCAAATTTAACGCCCTTGTGAAGCAGATCAGTCAGGGTCTTAGCAATCTTGGAAAAGTTCTCGACAAATCGACGGCAATAGCTTGCAAGGCCGAGAAAACTTCTCACTTGCTTGACGTTCTTCGGAGGAGTCCAGTCAAGAATAGCCTGAACTCGTTCTGGGTTGACAGCAATTCTTGGGCAGGTAGTCAAAGAGATTGACGATGATAACACAAATCAGCGAGGGACAAGGATGGCATTGCCATTCATGAATTCAATTAACATCTCGGAAGAACTCAAAATGTTGACGCTGAACACGACACATTTTTCCGGGAGATTCCAAAAGTGTCAAATGACGGTAAGCGAGGTATATGATAACTTGGAAAGAAAAGGGTAAACAACCCAATGGAAAGAAAAATGATTATCAGACTAATCACATAAATGGTAAGGAATTAAGCACAGATATCCAGCTCTCCGGGTGGACGAGATTTACGAGATCCTAAGTGTTGGCGTTAGTAAACTTTATTTAACCCGAATAGAAGAGAGATCAGAGTCCCAGAGTAAAGGTCGAGGAGTAAAAGATACTAATACCACCCAATTGGCGATGTGGGCCCGTAAGCCACACAGCCAAGTTAGTAAAACAATTTTTGGTTACTAGACTCAACTTCGGCCAAGGAATTGGAAAGGGGGATTCCTACAGGCAGTCGGCTCTGATACCAACTTGTGACGCCCCCGGCCCGATCGTGCACTAATCATACACGCAAATACACACGATCAAGCCTAAGGACTCACGGGAAGATATCACAACACAACTCTAAAACATAAATAAAGTCATACAAGCTTTATATTACAAGCCAGGGGCCTCGAGGGCTCGAATACATAAGCTTGCGAACAAGCGTCAGCGGAAGCATCAGATATCTAAGTACAGATATTAAAAGAAAGCACAGAAAGGCATTTAGAAAGGCGGGGCAAAATAAAACACTACGATCGAAAGGCGTAGGCCTCCTGCCTGGGACCCTCCGAACCTACTCCTGGTCGTCAGTCAACTCGTAGTAGTATCCGTCCTCTGGGTAGTAGTAGTAGTCGATCGACGGGGCATCTGTCTCAGGGGCTCCATCATCTTGGTCATGTCAAACTGATATGGGGAGAAAAGGAAAACAAAGCAACCGTGAGTACTCAGAAGTACTCAGCAAGCAAGGATCTACTCTACATATGCAACATTTTCAAAGGGAGGCTATATATGTGGACTGGGCTGCAAAAATGCCAGAATAGAGAGAAGGCCTAGTCCTATCGAAGACTAGCATCTTCAGCGGTCTTGCAGAAATAGAAGAGGGTAGAACAGTACAATATAATGTAGCAGTATCATTAAGTCTCAACCTCACCCAGAGATCCTTTCTCGACTCCCTGCGAGAAAGCAATCCCAGAGCCATACAGTCATCAACCTCGTCCGGAGATCCCTTCTCGACTCCCTGCGAGAAGCAATCCCAGAGCCATAGTATCCAAGTATCCAGTTCTAAATTGTATCAATCAGGATACAACTCCGAGTGTCCTTTACCGTAGGACCGGCTATCGATAGAAGTGTTCTTCCCTGTAGGGGTGCACCAACTTACCCAACATGCTCGATTAACTCCGGCCGGACACACTTTCCTGGGTCATGCCCGGCCTCGGTCAAACGACACACCGCAGCCCTACCTAAAGCTCAGCAGAGAGGTCCCCGCCGGTCTACATCCTAAGCACTCAGGGGTCTTGGGCCATCGCCCTGTGCACTCCGGGTCGTTGTGTGCAGGGTGGATACTCGCACCGCCTCGGAGGGTCGGTACGATCCGACCGTGCCACAATGCTGAACTGGACGTCTGACAGAACTGTCGGCTGATGCTACGATGCAGAACGCCCATACTATGCCCACGTGATGGTTAGTGCTATCAGACCAGAGGCCTGCTCGGATCAAATATCCAAATCGTTAATGGACTAGGGCTTGCGGTAACGAGCAGAGACTCATGAAAGATGTGACCCCGTCGCCCCGTCTGGAGGACTTGCTGCAAGGGTTAAGAATGCCCGGCCGCGCCTCGTACTCAGCACTCGGGCACCATACAGGCACCCGTCTTCACAACACTCGCCTCTCAGGCGCACGCGGGTACCCCTCAGGGTCGACCCGCCTATCCAAGTAACAGTGTAAAGTCCAAGTATCCGTGTGTCCATAACATCAGGGGAATCCGAGGTGTCACCCTCGTTGGATTCCTACTCGATGTATCCTTCAAGATGAACTCGGAGGAATCACCCTCTCTTGGTCCACACTTGAGGTGTTGTACGACAGTGTTGTTATCGGAAGCGGTGAAGGAGGAACCACCCTCGTTGACCACGACCGAATAGCTACTCTACAGAGTTAACATCAGAAGTGCTACACGAGGTATCACCCTCGGCACTCGATATTAACGCTGCGGTGTCGTTACAACTAAGGGGGGTGATGTGCGGTGTCGGGGCCTGGTCTTCAATCCCGTTGGTCGGGTCTTCTGATAATCCAGCGCGGCAGTCGGAATAAGTGGGGTCACTGATAGGTCTCTACCCAGCCTATACTAAACAGTTTAGGGTATGCAGGTAATTATCAACAGCAGGTTTCAATAAACAGGCTATGCATCAGAATAGGTAAAGCAGCAGCAGCAGCAATTCTAATGCAAGCATGAGAAATAGAATGGGCGATATCGGGATGATCAAAAAAGGGGGGGGGTTTGCCTGGTTGCTCGGCGGCAAGGGCAAGGTTGTCAATAGTGTCTTCGGGCTCCGGAGCTGCGGCAGTACCAAGAACTGCGTCGGGGTCTAACGAGAGAGACGAGGGGGAGGAAACAGTATAAATATAGAGCAAACATAAGCAACACAGAGCAGGCCATGCTAACGTGCAGTGCAGGGTTGCCCGAAGACACGTCTAAGTCTTTTAGTTATTTTAGGAATTTGTTTGGAATTATTTTATTAGGGTCATGCACTATTCATCTATCTGAAACAGGCAAAAAGTTGCACGTTCAGATAGTTAGAGGCATCTAACAGGTATGTGCGTAGCGTATTCGGATTCGTTGGATTTTTCTGACCATTTTTCATATATAAATTATTTTCATCGCAGTTACGGATTAAAAGATATGATTTTCTAAAGTTTTATTGATTTTCTGGAATTTATTTAATTATTTAAATCAACATTATCCGAAACAGTAGCAGGGTGCCGTCACTGTGACGTAATGCTGACGTCAGCAGTCAACGGTCGGCTGACCAGGGTCAAACCTGACCAGTGGGGCCCACATGTCATAGACTGTGACATTAACAGTGGGGTTAAAATTAACTAACTAGGTTATTTAATGGGTGGGCCCCAGCAGTCAGTGACTGATTAGTGTTTAAACTAATTAATTAACTAATTAACAGATTTTCTAGTTAATTAAATTAGTTTAACCGAGTGGGGCCCGCATGTCAGCGAGACAGGGCGGCCACGTCAGCTGTTGACCTGGTCAACAGGTCAACTGGGGCCCGCGGGGCCCCATAGTCAGTGGCCCAGGAGCGGGGCCCATCGGGGCCAGGTCAGCGCCGGCCGCCGGAGCTCTCCGGCGAGCCCCGACGCGGTGGCTCAACTCCGGCGAGCTCGGAAACGGCGCACAGGGCATCATTTGCGACGCGGTTGGCGGGAGTCAAACGGGGAGACGACGCCGCGTCGATCTAGGGCACTAGCACGAGGCGGGGCAGTCGGAGACGAGCGCTGCGACTGCAATGGCGGACGGCGGCGTTCGGGCGAGACGGCGAACGGCGTTGCAGCGCGCGTGCGAGTGAGCCAAGAGGCTAGGCGTGGCCTACGCGGTGCAGTGAGTGCGATGGCCACGGGCACGGGGCCCAAAGGTCGCTGGGGACACGTCGGCGACGTGCACAGGCGGCGGTGGGTTCGGGCACGGCGAAACCTAGCGCTACAAGCCACGAAGGGCCGTGAGGGGAGAGGGGGAAGGAGCAGGAGCTCACAGCGGGGTGTAGCCGGTCAAAGTGGGCTCGGGGGAGGTTTGGTGTAGCCGGAATTGGCGACGAAGTGCGGCGGCGATCCGAGGAGGAAGAAGACGGTGTGGAGGCGATGCAATAGCTCCAGGCTTCGGCTCATTTGCGGTCGAAGGAGGCGACGGTGGCGGGCACCATGGACACGTTCGGGAGGCGGGGCAGTGACGGTGGCCGCACAGCTCAACCGCGGCCGTTCATGGCGGCGTCGGGCGAGGTGGGAGAGAGCGAGGGAGGAAAGGGGAGGGGTGCTAGGGCTCGCCAGGGGGAATCGGGGGTGGCTCTTATACCCAACGCGCGCGCGGGCGTGCTGTCGAGCGGCGAGCGAGGGGGGGCCGGGGCGCGGGCGTGCGTGCGCGCAGAGCGCTCGACAGCGAGGCGCGGGGTGAGTAGTGGGAGGTAGGAGGGGACGCCGGTTGGGCTGGGCCGGCACTGTGCACTCGAGGCCCAGCACAGTGGGCCTTTTCCTTTTTCTTCGTTCCTGCTTTCTTTTTCTTTTCTGTTTTGTAAAATGTGTGGCCCCCATTAGAGTTTTGTAAAATATGAGAGCTGGCCCACAAATCACAGCACAATATATCCTACCACCAAAAACTAGTTTGGGGTAAATATCTTTTCATATTTATTTTAGATTAAATAAAAGGTAATTAAATATTGTCTTTAGTCACTGTTTGGGGATGTTTGAGTCACTTACCCAACTCCAATGATGTTGGTTTCAATTTTAGAATTGTCTCTGATTTATTTGCTATTTAATGAACAATTTAGTTTCTATGTTGGACAACTTTTATTTTCCACTTTCATTAAAATTTCCATTTGAATCAGGAATTGAAATGCAATATGATGCTAATGATGATCATGCACTGTTAAACATGATGTCATGGCATAATCAAAAGGGTGGTTACTGTGGTTAACCACTGGGGGTGTTACACTCGGGTCGTCGGATAAATGGGCCGACATGGGCCGTAAACGGGAGTAATTGGTATCGGGCCAGCATGGTAATGGGCCATTAACAGGTCGGAAGACAGCAAAGGCTTAATTCTGTCACACGCATAACAAGTCGTTAATGGGCCATAGTATAGGACGGGCTGGAAATGGCGCAACGGGTTAACAGGCCACAAACGGGCCGATTCTAACCACGTGCCAAGTTTGGTCCATTAGGGGAACAGACGAGTAACGGGCCGGAAGTAATCAAGGGCCGGAAAGGAGCCCAAGAATGTATGGGCCGTCAGTAGGCCGAAAGCTAACACGGGCTGGAAACGGCCCATGTAAATCATGGGCCGTTACAGGGCATAAAGAAATTTACTATTTGTTATGGGCCAGAGTAACCGCGGCCCACTAAAGGGCCCAAAGATGTGAAAGGCCTCGTATGGGCCGAAAGACGTCGTGGGCCATAGGTGGGCCGAAAATGAAATGGGCTAGTATTATACTGGACGGCCCACATGACGCTGTTGGGCCGATTTCGAGAACGCCGTAACAGGCCGCGAGTTACCAGGCCGTAAAATGGGCTATATGCGAACAGACCGTTAACAGGCTTTTCATGGGCCGGCCCGCTAGCTTTTGACTAAGTCAAACAGGCCGGCCTTTGTAAGCTAAATGGGCCAGTGTTGGGCCGTCGCACGTGTCGACATATCATAGGCGCCTATCTGATCCAATGACGAGCTGACAAGTGTTTCCTCCGGCCAATGAGAATTTTACATGTGGAAAATCGCCATTGGTCGTTGATGTTAAGGGGTTATCGGATCCAAAACCGGACCCAATAGCTTAACGGCGACCCATTATGGTGGATGCCACGTGTCGGTTACCCTTGACGAAAGCACTTCCATGACGCGTAATTATCATCATGGAAGTGAACACTTCCGTGATGATAATTTTGGTATGGTCATGGAACACTTCTATAACAGCATAGGTATGACTATCTTGATTCTGTCATAAAATCGTCATGGATGTACATGCATGACAGAAAATGTGACCTACTGTGACAAACATGTATCATCACGGAAGTGTATTTTTTTTGTAGTGCATATGGTTGGACAAACAAGTGTGCCATGGTATTTAAGCATATAAATTGAGCACAATCAAGGACATCATGGAAACAAGCATGCAAATGGGAGATGCTAATATGAGTGACAAGTGAACAAGCATCTACCTCGAGATCATAGCAAGCATGCACAACATGCTCGAGAAAAGGTCTATGGTATGCATATGAATCATTCACAACACCAAATAAAATGAAGTGTCTAAACACATGGGACAAGTGCAAGACGATCCAAGCATAACGTGCATAGGGTGTAGTGAAAATAGAGTGGCACTCAACACAATAGAAAGAGCAATTTTTCATCATGTGTGAGGCAATCAAGTCAATCATGTGACAAGCAATGGGACATGGCATATGTGAAAAAATGACATATTTGCAACCAAGCATATGATAGGAGCAAGTAATCCAAGAATTGGATGCAACACACAAGGTATATATGTCATGAGGCACGTGATGCGGATCATCCCTCCATGATCTCCATGGACTCTACTACAACTCATCAAGCACCACGAGGAGGACCAATGACAAGAGCTAGCACACGATTCTACCTCAAATGGGAACTCTACGCATTCTTAGGTACCAAGGAGAAGTACATGAAGAAGCTAGGAGTGAGACCCAAACACTCATGGAGGACGAGGAGAAAGGACCAGCAAAGCGAGAAGCTACGGAGGTCTCAAAGGTCTTGGACCCCCCCCCCCCCCCAGGTGCCCGGCCACCAACGTCCCCGGGTGCTTGGCTACCAGCCGCCGGCTGGCCAAGCCCCTGGCCGCCCCAGGTGCCCGGCCGCCGCCTTGGCCATGCCTCGGGACACCCCAAGTGCCCAGCCACTTGCCCTGAGTGCCCGGCCCCCTCACCATCGGGTGCCCCCCTGGCGCGACCCCGGGTGCCCGGCCCTCCACCACCGGGTGCCCAGCCCAACTCCCCGACGCGACCCCCGGGTGCCCGGTCCCCTTTACTCGGGTGCCCAAACCGTCCAGCGAATGCTTGCGCTCATGTAGGGTAAAATGACCCTTGTAACCCCATGTTTCCCCCAACTCGTCCCTAGCCTATAAGTACTCTTCATCTAGCTCATTTCTAGGGTTAGCATAGTATTGGATAGACATTGACAGAGCTTTACTCATGTTCCCCTCCTCTTGGAGATCAAGACCCCTCTAGGGAAGAATCCTAGTGGATTATTAAGGCCTCCTCTTGGAGAAGATCATCACCAAGACATCACCTCTCTTGGGAGTGGGAAGAACTTTACCCTAGTGCTATTTTCCTTGAATTGTTCTTGTATGCTTGTGGATCTCATGTATGCTACTCTAGTGGATGTGTGATTTGGGTTAGTTTGAGTGATTTTTCCCTTGTGTTCTTGTGAGTTCATCCCTTTTCCCCCTCCCAGTGTGAAAAGGCCCCTCCTAGGGTTTCACCCTACAACATCCTGGTATCATGAGCAAGGTTGATTCACATCTTGGAGTCCCTACCCCCCCCCCCATTTGCTAGCCTAATTTCGTTGGTTTTTTGTCCCAATTCGAAAATCCGCACAAAAATAGCCCTAAAATTTTTTCTTGCAATTTGTTAGATCTTGTGAGATTTTGTTGTTTTGATCCATGGATTTGTTGTTTGGCAAGTAGATCTAGACCCTCCCCAACCATCCCCACCCTTCCCACCATGAAATCCACCAAAATCTTGAAATTCCCATAATTTTCGCCCAAATTCGGCCACCACCGGGTGCTCGCACCATGAACCCCCGGGTGCCCACACCCTTGGGCAAATTTCACCCACCATCCCTGACAACCCCGGTCACCCGCACCCCGTACCCCCGGGTGCCCGCACCCCCCAGAATCAGCCCAACAACAACACCGTTTCGGCCATAACTTTCACTCCCGAAGTCTGCTTTTTGTGTTCTTTAGCTCGTTTTATAGCTCTTGACATCCCCCATCCACATATACCATTACCACCACCATTTTATTACATCAAATTTTTTATCATAAAAACAACCACCGCTATTCATAAGGTGTTTCGGCTACTTAGGAACGGTGTGACATCGACAACACCGCTATTCATCATCGCATCGGCCTCGACATCGACAAAGACCACTTCATCCTCATACCAACCATAAGCAAGGATGGTAACCTCGACGACACTTACTACATTTCCTTGCCTTTGTATTGATAACCCGAGCCATTTTGCGTCACTTACCTATCGAGACTAGGGAGTTGAGAATTGTCGGGCCACGCTCTTTGTGCACTGTAACATCCCAAATTTTTAATTTGGAATGTTATGCATAGGTCATCCATGCATATCATATTTTATTGCATTTCATTTTGCGATCCTCGAAATCCTGAGCAACTCAAGGACCACGGAGAGAGTTGGGGATTTCACCGTTTTCATATTTGAATTTTCTCAAATATTGAAACAGGGATCAATTTGGTTTAATTATTTTTCTCTCCGAAAATATTTCATATTAAAAATATATGAGAGGAGATAATATGACTTCTCCAAAATAAATGGAATATTGGAGGAAAAATATTAAAATCAAATAAATATTTTATTTGGATTTTTATTGCGATTTTATTTGAATTTAGAAAAATATGCATTTTTCAAAATTGCATTAGAGTCCCAAATAAATGTTTACCTTGTCCGGGAGATTTTTAGAGGACGGGGAAAATTTATTTCGGGAATTTTGGAGTCCGTTTAGTATTTCTTTTGTTTGTTTTTCTGCGCGGAATTATTTAAAAAAAAAAAACTTCGCGGACCGAACTGGGCCGAAGCCCAGCCGGCCCGGCAACGCCGCCGCCTCCGCTCGCGCGCGCCCCGTGCCCGAGCCGGACTCCGCCGGAGTCCGGGACGCCGCCGCCTCGTCGCCCCCTCGCCCAAGCCGCCCCGCCCCCCTTTATATGCCGCCCGCCCCGCCGCCTCGACCCACACCGCCGCTGCAGCAAGCCGCAGCAGCCGCAGCCCGCGCCAGCCGCCGCCGAGCCGCCGCACCCCGCCGCCGCTTGCCACGCCACCTCGCCGCGCCGCTGCACCGCACGCGCCCCGCCCCGTCGCCGTCGCCTGCCGCACCCCGCCGCCGCTGCGGCCTCGCCTCGCCGGAGCCGCCGCTCGCCGGATCCGACGCCCGGATTTTTCCGGTTAACCGTTCGGTTTTTTTTTGGTAAACCCTAGATCTAGATTCGGTTTTTTTTAAATTCCGTTTATTCTTTTTAGATCGGTTTTTCCGTCGGTTTAGTTATTTAGCGGACGCCCGTCCGTACGTTCGTTTTAACGAACGGTTTTCACCGTTTAACCGCAGACAGCGAACGTTCGTTCGTTAGCCTGTTCGTTAGTTTTTCTTTTTCTCGGATTTTCCGCGATTATTTTCGATCGCGATTTCTGATCCGATTTTCGTTTTAGTATAACTTTTTGCTCGTTTGTCGGAATCGGGCGATTCAAGCGCCTAGATCTTCGTCTCGAAGCCCTCTTTCTATTTAACCAACTTAAACAAGTTTTTGCTACTGTAAAATTTGACTTTAGTCCAGATTAGCCATCAAAGCTTGTTTCTTTCGCAGTTTGAGTTTCGTTGCTCCGTTTGATTTGATTCTTTTTGCAAACCGGAGTTCTTCAGTTGAACTTTCTGGTTAGGTCTTCTCATTTGGGTTTTACCCGTGCATCTTCGCTTGATTGCTTATGTATGCTATTGGTTGTTTGCGATAGAATTCCCGGAGTGCGAAGCGTGCTACTACGAGTCCCTAGGATTTGCAGATCGTCAGCAAGGCAAGTAACACTTTGATCATACTCTTCTATACCCAGTTTTTATGCATTAGTTTTATCCTCAAACACTACATGACTAGGATGTGATTAACTTGTGGGTATTGGGAAGTAGATGATGAGGTAGAACCTATTGCCCTTTTATTATAAAACCCTTGGGAGTTACTTCCACGCTATGCTTATGTTGCCATGCTATGCTCGTAGACGTGGATTGGGTTTTGAGTGTATCCATGACAGATGTGAGATTTTTAATTAATGGTTCAACTTAAGGTGGCAACTTTAATACACATCTGGGTGGATTGCTTGTTTGGGCACCTGGGGATATACCAGTGTTGTCCTAGGAGATCCCGGGGATATACCGTGTGATCCTCCTACGGTCCGCCACCCAGGCTCAAAGGGATCATAAGATTATTCATGCTAGAAACTTCCGTGTGCAGCCACAAGCTATTATGGGCTCTAGCATAGCTGAGTATGTTACATGACCTCTTTCAGTGGTAGGCTAGCAGATGTAGGGGAAAGTAGGTGTAACTGTCTACCCAGAGTAAAGAGTAAATGTTTCTGAAAGACTGTGTCTCGGTCATCCGTTTCTCAAACACCATGTAGTGCGAGAAATCCAACGGAGGAGATCGAGTCTTGTGGGGAAAAGTGCACAAACCTCTGCAGAGTGTACAAACTGATCATGATTAGCCGTGTCCCCGGTTATGGACATCTTGAGTATCTGGTTCTTGGATTATCATATTGAATCCCATCACTCTAAATTAATTTGTTGGGATTAATAATTACTTTTAATTGGGATTGAGAGGGGGATTTACCTTCTCAATGTTCAACAACCACCATGATAGTTAAATAAAATATATTCCTTTGTTGTAGGGAAAAATTAGCTTTTCGCAAAACAGTATAACCCTAGAGCTTTTCCACCAGCCAAATATGCATGTAGTATTAGCATTTATTCTGTTCATTGCTCTACGGTGTTATATTGCCAGCATATTCCATGTGCTGACCCGTTTCGGGCTGCAACGTATCATGTTGCAGACTTTTCAGACGAAGAGTAAGGTGTGCTAGGTCGTTGTCGTGCACTCAGCTATGCCGTTGGAGTTGATGGACTCACTTTATCTTCCAAGCCTTCCGCTGTTATCTTATTTAGATGGCCTTAAGCCATATTTATTGTAATCAGTTCTCTTTTGAGACATTCGATGTAATAAGTGTGTGATTGCTACTCTGTTATAAACCCCTCAAGTACTGTGTGTGTCAGCATTACCGATCCAGGGATGACACTTGAACACAGAGATTCGATCCATTCGGGTCGGGTCGCTACAGAGATGGTATCAGAGCACACGCTGACTGTAGGACACGACCACTAAGAAAAGCCATAGGTCACTCTTCTCTACTCATTTCTGACTTCTCTCCATCTTCTATTCTCTAGGATGGCAGACTCAAGGAACAAGTTTACACAACCGGATGAAGACACACCTTTTGGACGACACTTGAAGGAAGTCACTAGGTACCTGAACATCGGAATACCAAGCTTCACCGGGACCTACACCGCCACTGTACTAGAAGAGGAACTCAAGTCTACACGCGATGGATACGAGGAGGAAATCGCAATACTAGTGGAAAAGAATGACGACCTGACAAGGAAGCTAGGAGTATTCATGGGAGACCCCGCGCCCGGAGAAGAAGACGACGAACATGAGGAAATTCGATCTGAAGACTACATCATCATCGACGACACCGACTCTGACCCCGACAGTAGTGATGATGATTATGAAGACGAAGCTGGAGCGGATATCATGGAGTCTTCCACCGATCAAAATTTCTAGCTGACCACCATATTATCATTAGTATTTCTCCCCATGTAAATAGTAATAGTCCGAGCACTTTTGTAACGGTAGTTAGATCGATTGTATGCTCTTGCTTGAATTGAGTGGTGTGTTACGAATGTGTTTGTCTCATGTGCATATGGGTAGTGCCTTCTCACTAGACCTTACTCTATTCTAATCTCTTCCCTCTAAACCCATCAGATGCCTCCGAGACGCGACACCGGATTTGTTTTCCCACCGGAGCTCACTCAGTTGATTCAACAGCAGAATACCCTGATGCAGCTACTAGTTCAGAACCAAGGCAACAACAACAACAACAACCCACCGCCACCACCACCAGTTGACAACTTAGCCCGTTTTCTGAGGTTGCAGCCGCCGGTGTTTTCCAGTAGCACCGAGCCAATAGTTGCGGATGACTGGCTGCGCAGGATTGGAAGAGAGTTGACCACCGCAGGATGCACAGACGCTGAGAAGGTGCGTTTTGCCGCACATCAATTGGATGGACCCGCAGCCTCATGGTGGGAGAATTACACAGCCACATTCCCTATAGCCAATGTCACTTGGGATCAGTTTCAGCAAGCTTTCCGCACTGCACATGTCTCAGCTGGAGCTATGAGCATGAAGAAGCGTGAGTTTCGCAACTTACGCCAGGGAAACCGTACCGTGGGGCAGTACATGGATGAGTTCAGTAAATTAGCTCGCTATGCCCCGGATGATGTGGCCACTGATGCCGCGAAGCAGGAGAAGTTTATGGAAGGGTTGAATGATGAGCTGAGTATGCAGTTGATGGTGGCAACATTCAACAACTACCAGGAGTTGGTAGACAAAGCTCTTATGATTGAAGGGAAGCAGCAGCAGATTGATAGCCGCAAGAGGAAGTATGGACAAGGGAAGTTCAACTCAGGAGCTCAGCAGAAGCCCCGGTTCACCCCGAACTCGGGAGGGCTTGTTCATAACCATGGAGGTCATAACCACAATGGAGGAAGTTCACACAACCATAATGGCCACAAGAATGGAAATGGACATGGAGCAGGCAGCAATCAGAACCGCTCTAACCCAGCCACACCCGCCAAGAAGGATCAAAGCCACATTTCCTATTTCAAGTGCGGGAAGACTGGACATTATGCCAACGAATGTCCAGAATTGAAAAACGGCAATGGTAATGGAAGCGCTGGGAAGAAGCCCAATCCATTCAACCGAGGACAAGTGAACCACGTGAACGTGGAGGAGGTTGAGGAGCAGCCTGATGCAGTTATCGGTAAGTTTTTGGTTAAGTCCTTTATTGCAATTGTTCTTTTCGATACTGGTGCATCGCATTCATACATATCAAGGGGATTCATGGATAAGTATAAGTTGCCCACTAAGGTACTTAGGACACCCATGTTAGTAAGATCACCCGGTGCGGAGTATATGGCAAGACAAGGATGTTTTCAGATGCCATTGATCATTGGAAGTCATGTTTTCCCCTCAGACCTGATAGTTTTGAAGTCACAAGGATTGGATGTGATACTAGGCATGGGTTGGCTATCGATGTATGGAGGAAGCATCGATTGTGCGAGTAAGTCGATTTCGCTTACCACCCCGGCGGGAAAAAGGATCAAGTATGTATCTAGGCATGTGCCTAGAAGGAGCCAAGTAAATTCTCTCACGGGAGTTGTTCAGGAGGAGGTGCCTATTGTGAAAGATTACCCAGATGTATTTCCAGAGGAGTTACCAGGCATGCCGCCGGATCGAGACATTGAATTCTTGATAGAGTTGTTGCCAGGCACCGGACCAATATCAAAGAGACCATACCGGATGCCCGCAAATGATCTGGAGGAGATTAAGAAGCAGATCAAGGAATTATTGGAGAAAGGTTACATTCGACGAAGTTCATCACCGTGGGGAGCCCCAGTGCTCTTAGTTGAGAAGAAGGATGGATCCTTGAGAATGGTTGTTATTATCGCGCATTGAATGAAGTGACGATTAAGAACAAGTACCCACAGCCAATGATTAATGATTTGTTTGATCAGTTACAAGGAGCTAAAGTGTTCTCCAAGATCGATCTGAGATCAGGGTATCACCAGATGAAGATCCGAGAACAGGATATACCTAAGACAGCCTTCACCACCCGGTATGGGCTATATGAGTACACAGTTATGTCATTTGGATTGACTAATGCCCCTGCCTATTTCATGAGTATGATGAACAAGGTGTTCATGGAGTTCTTGGATAAGTTTGTCGTGGTGTTCATTGATGATATCTTGGTATACTCAAGGAATGAAGAGGAGCACAAGGAGCATCTGCGTTTAGTTCTCGAGAAGCTCAGGGAACATCAGTTGTATGCCAAGTTCAGCAAATGTGAGTTTTGGTTGAAGGAAGTTGGATTTCTTGGACATGTTATATCGGGCGAAGGTATAGCAGTAGACCCCACTAAGGTTCAGTCTGTCACTGAGTGGTTGGCACCCACCTCAGTAGGGGAGATCCGCAGTTTTCTTGGACTTGCAGGATATTATCGGAGATTTATCGAGAATTTTTCCAAGATTGCGAAGCCTATGACGGAGTTACTGAAGAAGGACACTAAGTTCAAATGGACAGATGAATGTGAGGCAAGTTTTCAGGAACTGAAGAAACGTTTGGTTACAGCCCCAGTTCTGATTCTGCCAGGTATACGCAAGGATTTCCAAGTGTATTGCGACGCTTCTCGCTTAGGACTGGGAGGAGTACTTATGCAGGAAGGAAGAGTTGTTTCATATGCCTCACGTCAGCTTCGGCCGCATGAGTTGAATTATGCCACGCATGACTTGGAATTAGCAGCTGTAGTTCATGCACTTAAGACTTGGAGACATTTTCTTATTGGGAACCGTTGTGATGTGTACACGGATCACAAGAGCTTGAAGTATATTTTCACTCAGAAGGAGCTGAACCTCAGGCAGAGGAGATGGTTGGAACTTATAAAGGATTATGATATGAAGTTGCATTATCATCCAGGAAAGGCCAATGTCGTAGCAGACGCTTTGAGCCGGAAGAGTTATGTCAATACCCTCAAAAGTGGAGGTTTACCAAAGGGGTTATCCGAAGATCTCAGGGAGTTTCGTTTGGGGATAGTCCCTAGAGGTTTTGTCGCAGTTATGGAAGTTCAGTCAACATTATGGGAAAATTATAAAAAAGGATTCGAGAAGCTCAGAAAGAGGACAAAAAAATTGCCGAGATAAGGATAGAATGCGCAAAGGAAAAGCCAAAGGTTTTCGTGAAGATGAGCACGACACCTATGGTTTGAGGACCGTGTGTATGTACCCAATATGCCGAGATCAGGAAGTTGATACTACAGGAGGCTCATGACTCGCCATACTCGATACACCCCGGAAACACCAAGATGTATTTGGACTTAAAAGGGCGTTTCTGTGGACGGGTATGAAGAGGATATTGTGAGTATGTAGCCGTATGTGATGTATGTCAGAGAGTGAAGGCAGAGCATCAGAAGCCCGCAGGATTGCTACAGCCTATGCCAATACCCGAATGGAAGTGGGATAAACTTGGCATGGACTTCATCACCGGATTACCCAGGACCCGATCAGGATATGATTCTATCTGGGTAGTAGTGGATCGGTTGACCAAAGTAGCTCACTTTATCCCAGTGAAAACCACATATACGAGTGCGAAGTTGGCCAAGATATATATGACCAGGATCGTATGTCTGCACGGAGTTCCAGGACCATCGTATCAGATAGAGGAACCCAGTTTACTTCAAAGTTTTGGCGCCAACTACACCAGACATTGGGAACAGGCTAGAGTTTAGTACAGCCTTCCTCCGCAGACGATGGACAGACCGAGAGAGTCAATCAGATTCTGGAGGACATGTAAGAGCTTGTGCGCTAGATTATGGATCTAGTTGGGATGACAATCTGCCCTACGCGGAGTTCTCATACAACAACAGCTACCAAGCCAGTTTGAAGATGGCACCTTTCGAGGCTTTGTATGGAAGGAGGTGCGAACACCGTTGATGTGGGATGAAGTTGAGGACCAGTTGTTTGGACCGGATTGATTAAGGAATCCGAAGAGAAGGTTAAGCTGATTCGAGATAGACTGAAAGTAGCCCAGTCCAGACAGAAGAGTTATGCCGATCCAAAACGCAAGGAGGTAACCATGAGTCGGAGACAGGGCATATCTAAGTGTGTCGCCACTTCGAGGAGTTAAACGGTTCGGAGTCAAAGGGAAGTTAGCACCACGATTTGTGGGACCATGCCGAGTATTGGAACGTATGGGTGAAGTTGCCTACAAGTTGGAGTTACCCGAAGGACTGTCAGGAGTTCATGATGTGTTTCACGTTTCAGTTGAAGAAGTGCCATGCGGAGATGGCTCAATTTCTCTAAGAGATACAGTGCCCCTAGAAGCAATTCAATTGGATAGTGATCTAACATACGAGGAGAAACCCGTCAAGATCTCGAGTTTGCCAGCCGAGTTACACGCAACAAAGTTATCAAGTTTTGCAAAGTTCATGGAGTCATCATACCGAGGAGGAAGCTACCTGGGAGCGCGAAGAAGACCTCCGGAAGGACCAACCACACCTGTTTTCTAGCCAACCCGAATCTCGAGGGCGAGATTCATCTTAAGGGGGGTAGGTTTGTTAACATCCCAAATTTTTAATTTGGAATGTTATGCATAGGTCATCCATGCATATCATTTTATTGCATTTCATTTTGCGACTCTCGAAATCCGAGCAACTCAAGGACACGGAGAGAGTTGGGGATTTCACCGTTCATATTTGAATTTTCTCAAATATTGAAACAGGGATCAATTTGGTTTAATTATTTTCTCTCCGAAAATTTTCATATTAAAAATATATGAGAGGAGATAATATGACTCTCCAAAATAAATGGAATATTGGAGGAAAAATATTAAAATCAAATAAATATTTATTTGGATTTTTATTGCAATTTTATTTGAATTTAGAAAATATGCATTTTTCAAAATTGCATTAGAGTCCCAAATAAATGTTACCTTGTCGGGAGATTTTAGAGGACGGGGAAAATTTATTTCGGGAATTTTGGAGTCGTTTAGTATTTCTTTTGTTTGTTTTTGCGCGGGAATTATTTAAAAAAAAAAAAAACTTCGCGGACCGAACTGGGCTGAAGCCCAGCCGGCCCGGCAACGCCGCCGCCTCCGCTCGCGCGCGCCCCGTGCCCGAGCCGGACTCCGCGGAGTCCGGGACGCCGCCGCATCGTCGCCCCCTCGCCCAAGCCGCCCCGCCCCCCTTTATATGCCGCCCGCCCCGCCGCCTCGACCCACGCCGCCGCCGCCGCAAGCAGCAGCAGCCGCAGCCCGCGCCAGCCGCCGCCGAGCCGCCGCACCCCGCCGCCGCTTGCCGCGCCACCTCGCCGCGCCGCTGCACCGCACGCGCCCCGCCCCGTCGCCGTCGCCTGCCGCACCCCGCCGCCGCTGCGGCCTCGCCTCGCCGGAGCCGCCGCTCGCCGGATCCGACGCCCGGATTTTTCCGGTTAACCGTTCGGTTTTTTTTGGTAAACCCTAGATCTAGATTTGGTTTTTTTTAAATTCCGTTTATTCTTTTTAGATCGGTTTTTCCGTCGGTTTAGTTATTTAGCGGACGCCCGTCCGTACGTTCGTTTTAACGAACGGTTTTCACCGTTTAACCGCAGACAGCGAACGTTCGTTCGTTAGCCTGTTCGTTAGTTTTTCTTTTTCTCGGATTTTCCGCGATTATTTTCGATCGCGATTTCTGATCCGATTTTCGTTTTAGTATAACTTTTTGCTCGTTTGTCGGAATCAGGCGATTCAAGCGCCTAGATCTTCGTCTCGAAGCCCTCTTTCTGTTTAACCAACTTAAACAAGTTTTTGCTACTGTAAAATTTGACTTTAGTCCAGATTAGCAATCAAAGCTTGTTTCTTTCGCAGTTTGAGTTTCGTTGCTCCGTTTGATTTGATTCTTTTTGCAAACCGGAGTTCTTCAGTTGAACTTTCTGGTTAGGTCTTCTCATTTGGGTTTTACCCGTGCATCTTCGCTTGATTGCTTATGTATGCTATTGGTTGTTTGCGATAGAATTCCCGGAGTGCGAAGCGTGCTACTACGAGTCCCTAGGATTTGCAGATCGTCAGCAAGGCAAGTAACACTTTGATCATACTCTTCTATACCCAGTTTTTATGCATTAGTTTTATCCTCATACACTACATGACTAGGATGTGATTAACTTGTGGGTATTGGGAAGTAGATGATGAGGTAGAACCTATTGCCCTTTTATTATAAAACCCTTGGGAGTTACTTCCACGCTATGCTTATGTTGCCATGCTATGCTCGTAGACGTGGATTGGGTTTTGAGTGTATCCATGACAGATGTGAGATTTTTAATTAATGGTTCAACTTAAGGTGGCAACTTTAATACACATCTGGGTGGATTGCTTGTTTGGGCACCTGGGGATATACCAGTGTTGTCCTAGGAGATCCCGGGGATATACCGTGTGATCCTCCTACGGTCCGCCACCCAGGCTCAAAGGGATCATAAGATTATTCATGCTAGAAACTTCCGTGTGCAGCCACAAGCTATTATGGGCTCTAGCATAGCTGAGTATGTTACATGACCTCTTTCAGTGGTAGGCTAGCAGATGTAGGGGAAAGCAGGTGTAACTGTCAACCCAGAGTAAAGAGTAAATGTTTCTGAAAGACTGTGTCTCGGTCATCCGTTTCTCAAACACCATGTAGTGCGAGAAATCCAACGGAGGAGATCGAGTCTTGTGGGGAAAAGTGCACAAACCTCTGCAGAGTGTACAAACTGATCATGATTAGCCGTGTCCCCGGTTATGGACATCTTGAGTATCTGGTTCTTGGATTATCATATTGAATCCCATCACTCTAAATTAATTTGTTGGGATTAATAATTACTTTTAATTGGGATTGAGAGGGGGATTTACCTTCTCAATGTTCAACAACCACCATGATAGTTAAATAAAATATATTCCTTTGTTGTAGGGAAAAATTGGCTTTTCGCAAAATAGTATAACCCTAGAGCTTTTCCACCAGCCAAATATGCATGTAGTATTAGCATTTATTCTGTTCATTGCTCTACGGTGTTATATTGCCAGCATATTCCATGTGCTGACCCGTTTCGGGCTGCAACGTATCATGTTGCAGACTTTTCAGACGAAGAGTAAGGTGTGCTAGGTCGTTGTCGTGCACTCAGCTATGCCGTTGGAGTTGATGGACTCACTTTATCTTCCAAGCCTTCCGATGTTATCTTATTTAGATGGCCTTAAGCCATATTTATTGTAATCAGTTCTCTTTTGAGACATTCGATGTAATAAGTGTGTGATTGCACTCTGTTATAAATCCTTCGAGTACTGTGTGTGTCAGCATTACCGATCCAGGGATGACACTTGAACACAGAGATTCGATCCATTCGGGTCGGGTCGCTACATGCACCTTAGTGATACGCTTACTCTGCATAGCTACATTTAGCGTGAAAATCATCTTGCTATCATCATTGTGCCATAAGTCACTGCTGTGCATACCTTACATAATTGTATCATACTTGGGCTTGCAAGTCTAGCATTGTGGCATAGTCAAAAAAAAGCTTTTAAGCAAAAGAGGAGAAACAAAGTGCTTATAAGCAATAGCATCGAGCCATTTTGCATAGTTACATCATCTTGGTCAATACATACATAGGATACTTGGGATTGAAGAAGGCACGTTTCTCTCATAGGTTGGTGCACAAGCATATCTAGCCCATTTGAGCAATCGAGCTAGCATCTCTCTAGCATCCGTACAACAAGAGCATTTTCCGTGGTTACACATTTTAAGCTCACTCCTTGGTTGTGCGGATCCCATCTATCTTCCATGTGTGTGTTCCTAGGGATATCCTTGGGTTTGATCTATTTGCCTTACTTGCAATTTTGTGAACCTTCTCAACCTTATCGATATCTTGACTAACATTTGCTTGAAATTTTGTGCCACTCATCCTCACCAAGCTCCTTGATAAGCCCTTACTTTTGTAGGTGTGAGAAACAAACCCGGTACCAATTCTACTATTGTAGCATTACATTGAGTGATACTCGATACATCCTCAATCTTCGGAAAAGGTAATGTTGTTATTGTTCTCTCCTTTCCTACTCACCTTAGCTCGAGACTTGTGATGTATAGGCAAAGCATATCATCTTTGGTGTTCGACCGAATCGAGCGACTCACCATCGACATACGACACTCTGAATGATAGAGGCGGGGGTGTCCCGATTTTTCGATGAGATGATAGCTATCATTTTTGGTGGAGTAGACTTTGACGATCCGACTACGAACATGCGAGGACGTCGCGCCTTAGCAATCGCTAAACCAACTCCGAGAGGTTATTGACCACGCCGGAGCACAATCAACCTGACCACGAGGGTCTATCTCCTACAAGCAAACGAAGAACACGCAAGAAACTAAGATTTGCAATCTGGATATTGCGAATATAAGATGAAAGCTTTATTGATCAAGGTGGGGTTCTGTGACGTCTTGGTCTGGTCGTTGAACACAAACGAAGTACGCGAAGTTGCAGCTATGGCGAACTTTTAATCTAAACAAAACCCAAAGTCTAAACGGTGCCCTAAGGGCTGTATATATGGAGGAAGAGGGGGGGAATTTCGTGGCCCTTGAAGGAGGGGTCCGAAACCAACCCTATCTCTTGTTTCCCCACACATACGGACTCTAAAAACAGCCTATACTCAAGTATTTCGAAATTACATGGGCCTGTCCCAATAATAAGGTGACGCAGCACCTATAATAGCCTCTGGACGAAATTTATGAAGTGGCATCTTTGTATATTTCGTCCAAGGCTTCATGCACTCATTATGGTGGCTTCAAAGTCCTGAAATCATCACTTGTAACTCCGTTCTTGTTTCCCGTGCGCATGCCATCATCTCCATGCTTGAACTTGCTCCAATGTTCCTCTTTCTTATCCAAGCTAGGCCTTTCATTCGTAAGCAAAACAAATGTATCCACTTTAGGCAGCATCATATTCTCATGAACATTAGAATCATTACCAAGAAACGAAAGTACCTGATAATTTAATTGGCGTGCGCGAGCTCTAGTAATTGGTCCAGTATGTATAGCAGCAGGGGCTGTGGGTGTAACAATGGTATTGATGTCCTCATCATCCTCCCCTTTTTGAAATGAAGTCGTCCTCGATGGAAAATCATCTTCCTCACCCAAATAAGGCTTCAAATCTGCAATGTTAAAAGTGGGACTAACCCCAAAATCTGCAGGCAGCTCAAGTTTATATGCATTATCATTTATTTTCTCTAACACCTTAAAAGGACCATCAGCACGTGGCATTAGCTTTGATTTGGGCAAATCAGGAAATCTATCCTTACGCAAATGTAACCAAACAAGATCTCCAGGTGCAAACACAACATGTTTTCTACCCTTATCTCCAGAAAGTTTATATTTAGCATTCATACGCTCAATGTTCTCCTTGGTTAACTCATGCATTTTTAAGATCAATTCAGCACATTGTTTATCATCAAAATTAACCTTCTCCGAAGATGGAAGAGGCAACAAATCAATGGGTGCACGAGGTAGGAAACCATATACAATTTCAAAAGGGCACATCTTAGTAGTAGAATGCAATGAACGATTATAAGCAAATTCAATATCAGGCAGGCATTCTTCCCACATTTTCTTATTATTCTTCAAAACAGCCCTAAGCATAGTAGACAAAGTTCTATTGACTACTTCAGTTTGTCCATCAATTTGGGGGTGACAAGTAGTACTAAAAAGCAGTTTAGTCCCCAACTTAGCCCATAAACATCTCCAAAAGTGGCTAAGAAATTTAGTATCACGATCTGAAACAATAGTATTTGGCACACCATGCAAGCGAATAATTTCACGAAAGAACAAATCAGCAACATTAGCAGCATCATTGGTTTTATGACATGGTATAAAGCGTGCCATTTTCGAAAATCTATCCACGACAACAAATATGCTATCCCTCCCCTTCTTTGTTCGAGGTAAACCTAAAACAAAGTCCATAGATATATCCTCCCAAGGAACACTAGGTACTGGCAAAGGCATATATAAACCATGAGGATTGAGTCGTGACTTAGCTTTTTGACATCTAGTGCAGCGAGCAACAAAACGCTCAACATCCCGTCTCATCTTTGGCCAAAAGAAATGTGTAGCAAGTACATCCTCCGTCTTCTTTACGCCAAAGTGTCCCATTAATCCTCCTCCATGCACCTCCTGCAACAACAAAAGACGAACAGAGCTAGCTGGAATGCATAGCTTGTTAGCACGAAAAACAAATCCACCGTTAACGACGAACTTGTTCCATGTTCTCCCTTCTTTACAATTCTGCAATACATCTTTAAATTCAACATCATGCACATATTGATCTTTGATGGTCTCCAAACCAAATATTTTAAAGTCAAGTTGTGAAAGCATAGTATAACGACGAGACAAAGCATCAGCAATAACATTTTCTTTACCCTTCTTGTGTTTAATGACATAAGGGTAGGTCTCAATGAATTCAACCCATTTAGCATGTCTACGGTTCAGTTTGGCTTGACTTTTAATATGTTTCAAAGATTCATGATCAGAATGAATAACAAATTCTTTGGGCCATAAATAATGTTGCCATGTTTCCAAAGTCCGAACAAGAGCATATAATTCCTTATCATAAGTAGAGTAATTCAGACTAGGCCCACTCAATTTTTGAGAAAAGTATGCAATAGGTTTGCCATCTTGTAATAACACACCTCCTAATCCAATTCCACTAGCATCACATTCAAGCTCAAAAGTCTTATTAAAATCAGGAAGTTGGAGTAAAGGAGCATGTGTTAACTTATCTTTCAACACCATGAAGGCTTCTTCCTGTGCGGTACCCCAAACAAAAGGCACATCCTTCTTTGTAAGCTCGTTGAGAGGTGCAGCAATGGTACTGAAATCTCTCACAAAACGCCTATAGAAACCAGCGAGGCCAAAGAAACTCCTCACTTGTGTGACCGTTTTGGGCTGCGGCCAACTCTCAATAGCTTCAATCTTGGCTTTATCAACTTCAATTCCCTGTGGAGTAACAACATAGCCAAGAAAAGATACTCGGTCGGTGCAAAAGGTGCACTTCCCAAGGTTACCAAACAAACGTGCATCACGTAGAGCAATAAAAACAGCACGTAAATGTTCCAAATGTTCCTCCAAAGATCTGCTATAAATCAATATATCATCAAAGTAAACTACCACAAATCGTCCAATGAAAGCACGTAAAACTTCGTTCATTAATCTCATCAAAGTACTAGGTGCATTAGTTAACCCAAAAGCCATGACTAACCACTCATATAAACCGAACTTAGTTTTAAATGCTGTTTTCCATTCATCTCCCAATTTCATTCGAATTTGATGGTATCCACTACGCAAATCAACTTTGGAGAATATTGTAGAGCCACTCAATTCATCAAGCATATCATCTAGCATAGGAATAGGATGACGATAACGAATAGTAATATTATTAATGCCTCTACAATCAACACACATACGCGAGGTACCATCCTTTTTTGGCACTAGTATAATAGGAACAGCACAAGGACTAAGAGATTTGCGTATATAACCTTTGTCGAGCAGCTCCTGTACTTGACGCATAATCTCCTTCGTCTCCTCTGGATTGGTACGGTATGGCGCACGGTTTGGCAACGAAGCACCGGGAATTAAGTCAATCTGATGCTCAATCCCGCGAATAGGTGGTAATCCCGGTGGCACGTCTTGTGGAAAGATGTCAGCGAACTCCTGCACAATGTTAGTGACCGCAGGAGGCAAAGAGGAAGGCACGTCCTCGAATGAAAATAACGCCTCTTTGCACACAAAAGCATAGCAAACAGAATTGCTGAAATCTAGCTCATCAATATCAGATTTGGTGGCAAGTAAGCATGCACTTTTCAATTTAATTTCAGAAGCAACACTAGATGGTTTATTATTAGGCTTCATTTGTTGCTCAAATTCTTTTGCCACAATCTGATTTTCACTCTTATTTTTCTCCTGTTTTGCTTTACTAGCTCTATTAATATCATCTTTCAAAATAGAATCAGGAGTCATAGGAAGCAAAGTAATATGTTTATCCTTATGAACAAGAGTATACTGATTGTTTCTACCATGGTGTACAGAATTTTTATCAAATTGCCATGGTCTACCAAGTAATAATGAACATGATTGCATGGGTACCACATCACAATCAACATAATCAGCATATGTAGAGATACTAAAATGCACACGAACAGTACGTGTTACCTTAACCTTGCCGCTGTTGTTGAACCATTGGATATAGTAAGGATGTGGATGTGGTCTTTTGGTGAGAGATTGCTTCTCCACCATCTCCATGCTAGCCAAGTTGTTGCAGCTCCCTCCATCTATGATGACGCGAACAGAACGTTCCTTCACAACTCCCTTTGTATGGAACAAATTATGCCTCTGAGTTTGCTCAGCTTGTGTGACCTGCACACTCAAAACACGTTGAGCAACTAAACATTCATACCTGTCAGCGTCTTCAGGAGCCATGTATTGCGTCTCATGATCAGAATCATCTCCACCGTGTTCTTCACTTGTAATAAGAGCCAAAGTCTCCTCATCATAGTCACTAGCGGACTCATACCCACCATCCTCAGTAGCAATCATAACACGCGGAGATTGGCATTCTCTCGCATAATGACCTCTTCCCTTACAACGACGATAAATAATATCATGTGTGTGCCCTGTTGATGCCATAGATGAAGAAGAGCTCTGGGCAGGCCCAGAAGGTGTACTCTTGGCAGATGGTGGTGGTGGTGCCTGTTTTCTTGTATCTCGGTTGGAATTGGCGGCTGAAGTCAGTGGTGCCACAGTAGGACATGTGGGAGTAGAGGAGGCACGCGGTGTCCATGATGAAGATCGACCTGCAGAAAAATTAGTTCGCGCCAATGCTTGTCGATCCTGCACTTCACGTTCAGCTTTACAAGCAAGATGGAATAAACGAGTGATATTATTATACTCCTTATACTCTAGAATGGTCTGAATCTCTCTATTTAATCCACCCATGAAATGTGCAAGCATAGCTTCATTCTCCTCAACAATGCCACATCTATTCATGCCAGTTTGTAATTCCTGATAATATTCTTCTACAGAATTTTTTCCTTGTCTTAAGCGCTGCAATTTTTGAAGTAATTCACGTTGATAATATGGTGGAACCCAATGAGTACGCATAGCAGTTTTCAAAGCAGCCCACGTAGCTGGAATAGGATATAATCTACAATGTTCAGACCACCATACACATGCAAAACTAGTGAAAGCACAAACATCAGCAGCAACACGTCGTTCCTCGGGATATTGTAAACATATAAAACGTTGTTCAGTTTCTAACTCCCAAGTAAGATATATATCAGGAACATATCTACCCTCGAATGGTGGAATATTCAATTTTAATTTAGGAAGATGGTCATGATCTCGTACCTGAAGTGGTGTTGCAGGCCTACCATTACGATTATTTGCATGTGGACGACCTGGTGCAGGTGGTTGCACGTAGTTATGATTTTGATCAACCTCATCCTCATAATCGCCCGCGTAATCGTCCTCCTCCTCGGCACCAGCAGCAGCAGGAGCAGGAGCCAAAGAAGCATCAACAATAGGTACAGCAGCACCAGAAGTTTGGCCATCCTCAAGAGGAACACGCTTCGCTCGTCCGAACTGATTTGGAAGGGGGCGTTGTTGTTGTCGTTGCAGAGGTGCGACAGGTGCAGCAGGTGGTGGTTGGGGAAGACGCATGAGCAATTCATTAAACTTGTTATCCAGCTTTGTCTCGAATGACTTCTCCATGCCATCTATCTTCTCCATGGCCTCTTCAAATCTGTTTAGCACATCTCCCACCTGGCCACTCATCATTTGCTGAAATTTATCATGCAACTCCTTGTTCGTCATGTTCTCCCAGTCAATCTCGTCGGCTTGTGATCCTGCCATGGTTAGCAGCAATAGAAACACACAAGAACATGATCCTACAGACTACTAGAAAGTGGTGGTGGTGTGGTGTGGTGTCACAAATCCGTCAAGCGAATCTCAAATGCTTACCAGTTCTTACCCAGCAGCAGGTGGTGATCGGCCACCGTTGTAGTCAAAACTCTCAAAGATTGGACAGAGCGATTGCCAGGTGGTGTCAAACGCACGACGTAGATGTATGGGGAGCTGGGAAGGCTTATGATATAGTAGAAAAAATGTCAGCAATAATCAATTCAGAGATGCAAAGTTGAATAAACGCTCAACGACGGTACTGTGCTGGTCCTAGGCTAGACCGTGCTAGAGACGCGAGCCTAGAACACTAACAAAAATCACGGCGCTGCACGTAAACAAGGGAGGAGCACACTCTCTGAATTTTTTTTTCTTTTTTTTGCACTTTTTTTTCTTCTTTTTTTTTTGCTCCGCAACAATTTTTTTTCGAAAAAGTCTACAAATGGTCTAAAAACTGCCTAGCCAGAATTTTTTTTTAAACTGGAACTATTTTTCTTCTGCGGGTAGCACGAAAATTGGGGAATCCGACTTGTTCACGACTCGTAGTATCGCGTGATCTGGAACTCGAAAATAAAGGAATAAATACTGGACTCGGACTAGGACTGGTGGCGGAGATGAATCTGGTGGAACTCGGACTGGTGGCGGATATATGACGGTGGTGGTATATGGACTCGGATCGGTGGTGGTATATGGACTCGGATCGGTGGTGGTATATGGACTCAGAGAAATAGCAGATAAGCTGTGGTGGTATATGGTAGGGGCGATGATGATGGTGCGGCGGCGGCGTGACAACTTGTGAACAGAACTCTAAACTCTAAAGAACTAGACGCTAAGACCAGCAACTTGACACGACGATGCAACCGCAAATTCAACAAAGCAAATACAGAAAAGATTATGCAATGGCTCAGATTGGTTTGGATATGATGAACTAACCCTAAATTTTTTTTTTGGCTTTTTCCTGGACAGTAGGTATGAAGAACAGACTCGATCTAAACTACGAAAAACTGTAAATCTCACCGAGCAACCTGGAAATCTGATACCACTTGATAGAGGCGGGGGTGTCCCGATTTTTCGATGAGATGATAGCTATCGTTTTTGGTGGAGTAGACTTTGACGATCCGACTACGAACGTGCGAGGACGTCGCGCCTTAGCAATCGCTAAACCAACTCCGAGAGGTTATTGACCACGCCGGAGCACAATCAACCTGACCACGAGGGTCTATCTCCTGCAAGCAAACGAAGAACACGCAAGAAACTAAGATTTGCAATCTGGATATTGCGAATATAAGATGAAAGCTTTATTGATCAAGGTGGGGTTCTGTGACGTCTTGGTCTGGTCGTTGAACACAAACGAAGTACGCGAAGTTGCAGCTATGGCGAACTTTTAATCTAAACAAAACCCAAAGTCTAAACGGTGCCCTAAGGGCTGTATATATGGAGGAAGAGGGGGGGAATTTCGTGGCCCTTGAAGGAGGGGTCCGAAACGAACCCTATCTCTTGTTTCCCCACACATACGGACTCTAAAAACAGCCTATACTCAAGTATTTCGAAATTACATGGGCCTGGCCCAATAATAAGGTGACGCAGCACCTATAATAGCCTCTGGACGAAATTTATGAAGTGGCATCTTTGTATATTTCGTCCAAGGCTTCATGCACTCATTATGGTGGCTTCAAAGTCCTGAAATCATCACTTGTAACTCCGTTCTTCTTTCCCGTGCGCATGCCATCATCTCCATGCTTGAACTTGCTCCAATGTTCCTCTTTCTTGTCCAAGCTAGGCCCTTCATTCGTAAGCAAAACAAATGTATCCACTTTAGGCAGCATCATATTCTCATGAACATTAGAATCATTACCAAGAAACGAAAGTACCTGATAATTTAATTGGCGTGCGCGAGCTCTAGTAATTGGTCCAGTATGTATAGCAGCAGGGACTGTGGGTGTAACAATGGTATTGATGTCCTCATCACTGAAGCAAGGAAAAGAGACTACATCGACAACAAGTTGGACGCACACATGCTTCAAGTACGAGACATGGTGGCCAACTACAAGTCTTCTTCCCCTTCATCATCTTCAATGCGGCGATGCACAAGTTGCAAATCTTCGAAGCGTTCATCCAAGACAAGCGCACTTCAACCACATCCTCATGTTCGAGATGACGAGCACCATCACATGCAAGGTCAAGCGCGACAACGTCACCATCAACACGATGACTCTTGAGATGTGCACACCGACAAGTCCCAACAAGCTCTACATCAAGCTACAGCTAAGCTTCATGAGCACAAGAGAAGACCGCGAGACGAGCACTACCAAGAGGAAGCTACGGCTACCACCACCACTTCAGCATCTTCGCCAAGTGTTACCAAGGCATCTTTGCCTTCGGTCGCACGACATCTTCGCCTACTTCCCACAAGTACGCCTACATCTACATCGTCAAGTCCAAGGCAACCACCCACAAGCGAGGGTGACACCTCCATATTGGGAAGCCCCTCAAGGAGAATGGCCGAGCATGGGAAATTCCCTTCGGTCATGGAGAAGAGCTACGAGGTGCCACATCATATGGGCCTCATACAAGATGACGACAAGACGGTCAAGCAAGGGACATCCTCGTCGACCACGGCGGCGAGCACGAACCTCTTCAACAACATGAAGACGGTGACCCAATAGGACTCATACTCCGAGTCAAGCTACAAGACCGTTCATGAGACTTTCTCTTTGGTCTCGGAGGAGAGTGATGATTTGCCACTTCCTACGGCATTCATCTTTGGAGGTGTTATGGATGAGGAGGTTGAGCATGGGACTATCCCTTCAACCAAGGCGGTGATAGGAGTTGAGCATGGAGACATTTGCAACTACATTTCTCCGACACCTATATATGACGAGATGCCCCAATTACCATGTGAGGAGAGCCACCCCACCATGAGTGATATGAGTGACTACACCAAATATGACACTGAGTGCATTTCCTATGAGAGGATGAGTGTGACTACCACTAGCCCCACAGACGAGAACATGCCACACATCCCATGTGAGGTTGAGAGCCACTTGAGTGACTCCACCAACCATATGAGTGAGAGCATCTTACCGGGAGTGAGTGAGCCACAACACTTAGTGAGTGAGGTAGCTGAGACGGCACGTGAGGCCACTATGATTTCTAACGACTTAACCTCTACTCCAAGTGTGTTTTCCCTTTTGGTGCTAGATCTCCAACACGACGACGCGCCAATCCTCAATGAGTCCATACCTCCAATGGGCAAACCGATGGCCATGATGGATGATAATGCACCCCCACATGGTACCATCAAGTTGATGAAGCTATTGACCAAGCATCCATTTTTGCTACCTCACCTACAACACATGATCGGAGCTCTACAGGTAACATAGGTGATGGTACTTCACTTGTCCCACTAGTGGACTATCTTGCAAATAATTGCTTGCATGATGTTGATCACCTTATGGATTCATCACATACTACATCCTCTACTTGTTTTGATATGCCACCCATTTATGATGAATATGATGTTGAGCATGTCGATTTGCCTAGTTGTGATGCTATGCTCCATAGGATATGATGTGAAAATTCTATTGGTCACATTATGTTTGACAATCCATTAAACTTGTCATATCCTATGAGTGAGATCTCCCATATTGCATCATTACAATCTCAACATAGTAACTATGCATGGCACATTAAAATAAATCCCATTTGCACTTATGGCATAGATGACGAGATCATGGTTATTGGTATTTGTTTCTCTTGCGATGATATTGCTATGCTACCTTTGAAAAATTTGTGCAATTCATCTCATATGCCATGCCATGAAAATTATTGTACACCGCATGATTTCATACATTGTGTGCATCATCCCACGAATAAAATTGCTACACATGAATATGGTGCTGCATTCCAAACTCCATGCCATGAGAATGATTATAGATTGCATGACAAAACAAGCTCTAGAGAGCAACGATGATTTGTGATTCCGTGGATTATCATTCCCACTATTACCTTGTGATATGTCATGTGCATTATATATGACCACTATTTGCACACGTGACATGATTGCCATGATTACATCTAGTATGTTGCATCTTCGCACTACTAGTTTGCATGACTTGTTTGCTATGATCACTTGCTTTGTTGCATCACCCATGTTACATATTTGCTTGTTTCATTGGGTTGATGGCATATATGTTCATGCCTTTCACATGATTTATCTTGATCATTGTCCCTTGCCTCCATTAGTTGCATCTCTCATATTCACATATAGTGAGTGCAACCATGCTATGCTTATTGATCTTGAAGAGTTGGACATCTTACTTGTGAAGCATGCTTGTTTGATTAAGCTTAATGTCTTTGGTTGTGCTAGCATCATATGCCTACATACAATAACCTACACCCTTGTACTTTCTTATGATAAGAATGATGAAAACACTTGTTGTGTATTTCACCACATGAATGTTTGGTTTTGCATTTCCGCTAACCTCATTTGTTTTTCTGAGTGTTTGTCATGTTCTTTCATTTTGAAGGATTCACAAGGCGATGTGAAGGCGTACATGATGTACAACACCAACATTTGCGAGAAATTCCTAAAGGTGAACTCCTTCCCTTTGAGCCATCCTCAAATACGCATATTGGATGGGTCATTCTTTCATTGTTGTCTCTTTCTTCTTGTCTACATGATACATCTATTGGCTGGAGCACCGACATTGGAGATGGACCCTATGTGATGCGGAGCATCCCACGGTCATCCCCATGGACCTACCTATGCCTCCCACGACACCACTTGGACCAATGACAAGAGCTCGAGCAAGGGCTACCGAAACTAAGGTGAACTCACTCCTCTCTGATCTACCACTTGCTACATGTGAGACATGGCTACTACCTCAAGCGGAAACCTTATGCGTGATCAGGTACTTGGAGGAAAGCCATGGAGCAGCTACACCCAACGGGCAAGACGGCGAGGACACCAAGTACAAGGACCAAGAGAACGTGCTGCCAGAAGTCTACAGCCACTAGACGGCCGGTCTGGGCCGAACGTCCGACACCTGGAGGCACCAGCCAGCCAGTCGAGTCCCAGCTTGCACACGCTCCAGCGATCGGACAACCGACACCGCCTGGACGTTCGACACCTCCCAGCGCCCGGACGACCGTGACCACCAGTCCAGAACCAAAAGTCAGAAGTATGGAGACCACTGGATGACCGATGCACCGGATGTCTGACCCCGACCGGAAGTCCGACACCACCTGACCAGAGCTAAAACGTCGGAAATCCGACACTTACCGGACGTCCGAGCGCCCGCGAGAAACTGGACGACCGGTAACTATCGGACATCCGACGCATGTGTGTTGACGGCGTGTTGGGCCGAAGCCCATGTACCCTTTCATGACCCTAGACTATATATACTCCTCCTCCTCCCTCTTATTAGGGCCAGCATAGGTTTAGCTCATTGAGAGATAGAGCTTTGCTCATCCATCTGGATCAACTCCACCGAGAGAGATCGTGGCCTCTACGGAAAAGATCCATCTTGGATTCAAGACCCCTCAGGGGAAGACCTTCAAGACCTCCTCACGGAGAAGAACTTGCTACTTGTATCATCCCTTGTTGTGTTTGGATCATGTATCACTCATTATGTTCGAGAATCTAGCACATGTGTGATCGTTTTCCGTTAATTTGAGTGTTCCCTCTTGTTTTCCCCTCGTGTTTCCCCTCGTGTTCTTCGTAGGATCCACTCCAATCGTGAAAGATCGGGCATCTAGGGTTCTACCCTACATCATCTTGGTATCATGGGCCATGGTTGATCACGAATTTGTAGCCCTACCCTTGTTTTCTAGCCTAATTTTGTTGTGTTCTTCCCCAAATTCGAAAATTCACCACCAAAAATAGCCCCAATTTTTTTTGTGATTTGTTGGTTTTGATGAAATTTTGTTGGATTTGATCCATGGATTTGCTTTGCCACGAGTGGATCTAGCTTTCCCCCATCATCTCCACCATTTTCCACCCATAAATTCGCCTAATTTTGCCCAAATTTCATCCCGTGCCCGAAATCGCCCAGGCACCGGACGTCCGATAGTCTCCGGACGTTCGACTACCACCGGTCGTCCGACCACCACCGTACATCCGACGTTCCCTGACGAAACAGAAATTTTTTGCCCGAAAATTTTCAGCCACCGCCCGCACTACCGCATTGCCACGCCAATACCAACTTCCGCATACGCACCTGAATACCACCACCGCTTTCCGCAACCACCTTAGCTTACCCGTTTCCCAACTCCAAAATTTTGACACGTTTTGTTCTTTGAGAATTTGAGTTGCGGTTTCCATTTGCTAATGCATTTCGGCAACTTAGGGACGGTTTGACATCAACACCATCGTCGCTCATCTTCGCCACGGTCTCGTCATCGACAACAAACGCTCAAAAAATTTGACACCCTCAACCGTAAGCAAGGACGGTAACTTCGACGACATCTTTGTCTACTCCTTGCCATTACATTGATAACCCCATAGTCCATTTTTGCGTATCTTTCCTATCGAGACTAGCCTTTGAGTATTGCCGGCCACGTTACTTGTACACATTAGTGATCATAGCCCCCATTGCATACAAACCATATCATCTTGGTACATATCTTGGTATCATCACTTGTGTCACAAGGTTGTCATCGCATATACACAATTGCTATCTTGGTTCAGGAAGTTTGCATAAGAGGCCAAAGAAAGAGCTCAAAAGAGAAAGAGCCAAACAAGCTTTTAAGCAAAAAGAAAAGATAAGAAAAGAGCTTTTAAGCAAGAACCATAGCATCATACTACATTTAGATTGTGATACTCGATCATCTTGGATCATATCATAGGAACACCATACATATAGCATACTTGGGATAGAAGTCGTTGCATTTTGCTTAGTAGGTTGTGCACAAGTGTCGTGGGAAACCACGGCCACCTATGGGGCCATGAGCCCCTTTTGGTTCGGCGGGGGGACACGTTGCACAAAGAGCGGAGACGCGTCGCGCAGCACGGCAGAGATCACACGGGCAGTCTTTACCCAGGTTCAGGCCGCCGTGAGGCGTAAAACCCTACTCCTGCTTTGGTGGATTGATGGTGGATAATGGTGGTGGATGTTGCACACTCACCCGGCCAGGTCGCTTTGGGGGCAAGAGTGTCTATGCGCGTATGAATATGCGAGGGTCCAACCCTTTCTACGGTTGCCATGGGCCTCCTTTTATACATTAAGGGGTCACCACAGTGGCAAATTAGTCTTTGCGTACTGATTAGATAGCTAACAGTGCTATCATATCTAACTCTGTAGGCTGACAGAGCGCATTAAATGCACTGCTCAGTGTCACATCACAGCCCGCCCGGTAGGTCCTGCCGGGCTGTTTTGCTAGCTTCGCGCCTGCTCACTTGACACGTCTCAGGACGGGTGTCATATGGAGGTGTTTGCTGTAGGAAGTGGCTGCCAAGTGGCAGAAAGCAGCCACTTAGTCACCTTGGAGCTCGACACCGCTTTGATTAATGACCTGTGACACTTGTGAGGTGGAGCGGTGGAGTGGCTTTCCTCCGCCAGCCCCGGCTGGCCTGCCGGGGCGATCTGGGAGCTTGCTTCCGGGGCAAAAACCCAACTCTGCCGGGCTCGCCTGCCCGGCAAGGTAGGTCCTTCTCTTAGCGATGCCTTGTTCCTCTGGATCACCTTGGCCTTCTCGACTTGCACTTGGATCCTTCAAAGGAATTGATCCTCCTTGTTTGGTTCGATCTTGGTCGTGTAATCTTGTCCCTGGCGTATGCATATTCCGTGCAATGGAACCAGGGTCTATTGCACCGACAGGAGCCCCCAGGCCTGGCATGAATGCGCCACTGGGCGTCGTCGGGGTTGGCCCTAACCAGTGCACAGGCAGAAATGTAAGGGCGGCCCTACCCTTTGAGATCTTCTTTGCTTCTTAATTAACCTGAGCTTGGGTCAGTTTCCGGTTTTCCCGCACGTCGCGCAATGCCAATTGTGGTGGGGACATTCTTGTAATGGCCCGTGAATGACTTTAAGGCACGGGCAGATAACTGCCAATTCACTCTTCCCACCGCGCCCTTATCCTTGGCCATGTATGCCGCATGCATTGAGTGGGGTAGGTAAAGGAGGCGCGTGGTGCGGGAGAGCATCAAGGCAGGGGCCCGATCTTCTTGGATTGGTGGAGGAGGACGGCGGGTACTCGCCGGGGAATTAGCCCCCACCCCCAGCTCGCCTATAAAAGGAGGAGCGAGGGAGGAGCAGAGGCATTCATCCACATTCCTCTCTTCCTCCACCTTCTACTTCTTCTGGGTATGCTGAAAGGAAGAGCCCGGGGCCGGGCCTCAGGCCCTAGCTTGGAGTTGCCAACGATGTCAAATGCTCGTGCTGATACTTGGGGAGTGAGTCTGGTCTGGTGCCGTGCGTCGCCGTGGGTCGTCACCCTGTTGGCGAGGTGTCCGGGGCTCTTGATGCTTGCCTGGGATGCAGTATATGGGGAACTTGGCAATCCCAGCACTGCTCCTTCCAACGGATCTCGCATTCTTGCTAAGGACGGTGGCGTCTTCCTGCCCCCAAGGTGGGGAGTGGCGCGCCTCGAGTGTTCTGTTTGTCGCAGTCGCTCGCTGTCTCTTCGGGGGAGGTGCCGGGCTGGGGGGCCCGGCGTATTCCTGGAGCGGTGTTGATGAAGATGAAGTTAGGGAAGACGAAGGAGGCGGGAGGCAGACCGTCAGGTCAGAGTACGATGGCACCGACTCGTTCGTCTCGTACTGACGTCCTGCCGCCTCGTCTTCCCGTTCTTGCCCTCCCCTCCCCGGCACCGTCATCTCCAGGCTTCCGATCGCTGGGGTGGGGGTCGCTCCCTTGGTGCCTTCGCCTCCTCCAGCGGTCTTCCAGCTGAGCCACAATGGCCTTCCCTGTCGGCGCTTGTGCTGTGGCTTTTTGACTGGTCCTAGAGGTGGTGACCAGGGCACCACCGAGCTGCTCCTTCCGTCCCCCTTCTTCACAGCCTCGCCACTCCCGATCTTGTGAGGCTACACCCGGCAGGCCATGACGGGATCGGGGTGGGCTCCTGCTCGAGCAGTCCTCCTGAGCTCTCCTCTTCCCACCGCACTACGTGGGATAAAAAGGGACAGGGAGAGGATTTTACGGGGCACTTATCTTTTTTCTAATCTTAAATCTGTAGGTACTTGCCAAATTTTAGTTCAAATAATGTAATCTCTTGTATCCATGTTTATGTTCCGTGAGATTTGTACTTGTTGATCAGCATATTAATGAAAAAGATAAGCTTTGCCGGGAACTTGTGCATGTACGATATCAATGTAGAGGTGAAATGCCTCCATCCTTTCATGTAAATAAGTAGGTCCCGGTAAGCTACCTTTCGGGTACCCCATAGGACTGTTGCCGTGAGGCTGAGCCTGCCGGGCACAGAACCCATTGGGAGAGACCAGCCCCCCGCCAACCCCTTTCAGCCAGAGGACACTACGACCATCATGACCGAAGCAGCGTTCATGTCAACAAATGGGAGCACCTTTGTTTCCGCGGCGGCGAGGTTTTCATATGCACAAGTCCTACTCACAGAACATGTATGGATAAGAGATGGAACTTATCTGTTTGGCTTGCCGGAGACCGCAGTGCTAGCTTGTCTTCGCATCCTCTTCCCAGGACTAAGTCCATGGCAGGAGCCTGCAGTTTATGCAAATGAAGATGATGCCAAATGCAATCTATCTACATGATCATGCAACCTATCTACATGAATCATGCAATGCTTTTGATATGCTTATGCATGCATGCAACTTGTCGGGGGCCCCCAGCACTTCATTTATTTCTCTGTTGCTCAGGGTCTGCGCCTGGCTTTGTACAAGGGGTTACATGCAGCTGAGGCAAGGCCTATACAAAAGGGTGGCCGCCGGGCAAGGCCCGACAGCCGTGCCTTACGGGTAGAACTTGCGGAGATGCTCAATATTCCATGAGTTTTGCAATTGAATGCCATCTCCGGTCTCCAGATGGACTGCGCCAGGTCTGGTGATTCGTACTACCCGATAAGGGCCTTCCCACTTCGGCGACAAATTGTTTGTACCCTTGGCGGACTGAACGCGCCTAAGGACAAGGTCGCCTTCCTCAAAAATCCGGGCATGAACCCTGATAGCGTACAACACGCGTAGCAGCCCGGAGACGGTTCTCTTCGAGAAGCATGGCGTCGACACGCATGTGCTGTTCGTACGCTACTTCATCATAGGCAAGCACTCGAGGTGACCCGTAATTGAGTTCTGTGGGGATAACTGCTTCTGCTCCATAGACTAGGGAGAAGGGAGTCTACCCGGTAGCTCGGTTTGGTGTCGTTCTGAGGGACCAAGGAACCACCGGCAGCTCATTTATCCATTGCCTACCGTGCTTCCGCAGCTTATCAAACATTCTTGTCTTGAGTCCTCACAGCACTTCAGCGTTCGCCCTCTCAGCTTGTCCATTGCTTCTGGGATGTGCGACAGAGGCAAATGAGATCTTGCTTCCGAGGGCATGAACATATTGCATGATGGTGCGGCTCGTGAACTGGGTGCCGTTGTCGGTGATGATCCGGGCAGGGACCCCAAAGCGACACACCAATCCTTTCAAGAACTTGATAGCTGACTGAGTAGTCACCTTTCTCACGGCATCTACTTCCGGCCACCTTGTAAACTTGTCGATTGCAACAAACAAGAATTCAAAGCCCCCGGCAGCTCGAGGGAAAGGGCCGAGGATATCGAGCCCCCAGACCAAAAACAGCCATGACAAAGGGATTGTCTGGAGTGCTTGGGCAGGCAGATGGATATTTTTGGAATGGAACTGACAGGCTTCACCCTTGGTGACGAGCTCAACCGCATCTTGGAGGGTTGTGGGCCAATAGAATCCTTGCCGGAATGCTTTCCCAACCAAAGCCCTTGCTCCAATGTGGGAGCCGCACATGCCTTTGTGTATCTCTGCCAGCAGTTCCTTTCCTCCTTCCCGGCAAATGCACTTCAATTTCACACCGTTGGGCCTTCTTCTATATAGTGTGTCATCGACAAACTGATACATACTGGCCCTTCGGGCTACTCTTTCAGCTTCTTCTTGCTCTTCAGGAAGTTCTCCGGTTCGGAGAAAATGGACTATGTGCCTTGCCCAAGTTGGAGCCTGATGCTCGGCAACAAGTACTAGCGTCACCTCCTCATTCGTGGGGGCGCATCCCTTGACCGCGGGGACCAGTGGCCCGGCAGGAGGGTGCAGCCCGGCAATCGAAGAGGAGTTGTTTCTGGCAGGGTCCCTGCCAGGAGCCCCGAAAGGCTCTACCGGGAGAGGCTTACCGGACTCCAATTTCCTCCTCTTTCGGGCCATTGTTGTCGGGGATACGGAGGGCTGAGTAAGATGGACAACAAAAGTTCTTGGTTCCATAGGAAGCTTCTGCGCGGCGCACTTTGACAGGTGATTAGCAATGCTGATTTCCGCACGGGGTACGTGCTCTGTTTGCAACCCGTCAAAGCGCTCCTCCAAACTTCTCACTTCCTCGACGTATGCCTCCATCAATGGGCTTTGGTAATCCTTGTTGACTTGTCTCACCACCAGTTTTGAATCTCCTCGAATGATTAGCTTCTTGATTCCCAATTCTGTAGCAATCCTAAGCCCGGCAAGAAGCCCTTCCTATTCTGTTGTATTGTTGGTTGCCTCCTCCCGGGGAAAGTGCATCTGGACGACGTACCTCAGGTACTCTCCAGTGGGAGCCACGAGAAGCATGCCAGCCCCTACACCTTATAGGGAGAAGGCACCATCGAAATACATGATCCATTCTTGGGGCACTTCCTTTCAGGGGATAACTGTTTCCAATACTTCCTCATCAGGGGTTGGCGTCCATTCTGCAATAAACTCTGCAAATGCCCTTCTCTGGATTGTTGATGTGCTTTCAAACTTCAGGCCAAAGCTGGACGACTCCAATGCCCACTCCACTATCCTGCCAGTGGCCTCTGGGTTTTGAAGTATCCTTTGTAACGGGAAGCGGGTGACAACCATGATCTCATGGGCTTGGAAGTAGTGGTGCAGTTTCCTTGAGGCCATGACAAGGCCAAAGATCAATTTTTGCACGCCAGAATACCTATATCTAGCCCCCTGCAATAGTGAGCTGACGAAGTATACTGGGCACTGCACCACCTTCTTCCTTGCCGTGTCCTTGGGGTTGCTTCCGTTGTCGTGCTCCTCTTTGTCCTGATCCGTATCTGGCCTTGCCGGGCCGCTCTCTTCCTCTTCTCCGGGCGGGACACTTGCTGAGGTGGCTTCTTCTTCTACTTCCCGCTGTGCTACTAGGGCTGCACTAACTACTTGATTAGTTGCTGCCAGATATAGTAGCAATGGTTCTTGTGGTTTGGCTGCGACCAAAGTGGGCACAGAAGACAAGTAGGCCTTCAAATCCTGCAGCGCTGCATCTGCTTCCGGTGTCCACTTCATGGCTCCTGCCCTCTTCAAAATCTTGAAGAATGGCAAGGCGTGCTTGGCAGACTTGGAGATGAATCTGCTAAGCGCGGCAACGCATCCTGTTAAACGCCTCACATCCTTAACTATCTTGGGTGCCTGTATCTGCTCAATAGCCTTGATTTTATCGGGGTTGGCCTCTATCCCACGGTGGGACACACAAAAACCAAGTAGCTTGCCGGAGGGAACGCCAAACACGCACTTCTCCGGATTCAGTTTCAAGTTGATCTTGCGCAGATTAGCAAATGTCTCTTCTAAATCCTAGATGAGGGTTGATCTGTCCTTGGTCTTGACCACAATATCATACATATAGGCTTCAATGTTCCTGTGCAACTGTGGTTCGAAGCCAATCTGGACTGCTCTTGGAAAAGTGGACCTGGCACTCTTCAACATCCTAATGTAGAATCCACGATCTGGTCAATGCGCAGCAAGGGAAATGGGTCCTTTGGGCATGCCTTGTTCAGATCCATGAAATCTATGCAAAGCCTCCATTTTCCATTAGCCTTGCGCACAACCACTGGGTTTGCTAACCATGTTGGATGCAATACTCCTCTGGCGAAACCAGCTACTTCAAGTTTCTTGATTTCCTCGGCAATAAACTGCTGCCGCTCCAAGGCATGCTTCCAAACCTTCTGCTTGACGGGTTGGGCTTGTTGGCAGACAGCAAGGTGGTGCTCGATTACCTCCCTGGGAACAATGGGGATATCAGATGGTTGCCAGGCAAACACATCGATATTCGCCCGTAGGAAGGCAACAAGCACGCTTTCCTATTTGTCATCAAGGGTGGCGCTAATAGTGAGAGTACCATCAGCGCCAGCCAGCCATGCCATGACCTTTTTCAGTTGGGGTGGAGCAGCCTTGGATCTCTTGCTGTTGGAACTCTCTGGCGTGTCATCAATGGGCGCGGCACATTCCACAGAGGTACGCTTCCGGATTCCTTGCCAGTTCCTCTACTATGCTTTTCCTTGGCGGGAACTGTGGCTTCCGCGACCTCTACCGTGACCGCGTCCCAGTACATCTTATCCACGCAAATAATTGCGTCTTTCTTGTCCGACGGAACGGAAATGACGCCCATCGGCCCTGCCATCTTCAAGGTGTTGTAGGCATAGTGGGATGCTGCCATGGATTTGGCCAGGGCCGGGTGCCCAAGGATCCCGTTGTACGGCAGGGGGAGGTCAACCACATCAAACACAACTTTCTCAGTCCTGCAGTTCAACTCTCCTCCAAATGTCACGAGTAACGTAACCTTTCCCTTAGGACGGCTCCTGCTGGGATTGACTCCTTGAAACGAGCCTGTGGCCTTAAGTTCTTCCTCTGTTATCTGGAGTTTGCTGATAACCTTTGGGGAAATCATATTCAACCCGGCCCCGCCGTCAACCAGCATCTTTGTGACCTTGAGGTTGCGAATTGTTGGTGAGACCAACAATGGTAAGCAACCTATTGCAGTAATGCTATCGGGGTGGTCCTCTTCATCAAAGATGATGGGCATGCGTGACCACTTGAGCGACTTCCGAGAATCTGCCGCTAGCTCCATGGCATTGACTTCACGCACCCACTGTTTAACTTGGCGGTGAGAGGAGTGCAAAGATGCACCCCCGTGAATGCACAGGGCGTCACTGGCTTTCTGGAACTCCTGCTCGCTTGTTTCCTCTTCATTCCCTCCATCGCTCTCATTACTGCAATCCTCCTTCTCTCGGCCCTTGGCGGGTTTCCCTTGGTTCCGAGGAGCCTTGCCGGGGCAATTTGCTTCACCACCCCGGCCCTTCCCGCCAGCGCCATTCTGACCTTTTTCCTTATCGCGCTTCTCGTACTCAGCCTTCTACCTCTTGACGAGCTACTCAATCTGATGACACTCCTAGAGATCATGGCCCTTGGTCCAATGAATCTTACAGTACGATCCATCACTTTTCCCAGCTTTCTCGGCAGCCGCCACCTCCCGGCAGTCAGCGCATGCGGTAGGTTCCTTGTCGGGGGCTTCAGCCTTTGCCTTCTTGCCGGTACTAGGCATGCCTGACCCCTCAACAGTCATCACAGTCTTATCCTTGCGCTTCTTGTTGTGCTTCTTGTTCTTCTTCTTCTTCTTACTGATGGTTTCATCATCATCTTCTAAGTCAATGTCGATGCAATCTTCCTCTCCAAGAAGTTTTCTCCCCTCCTCCACCCGAGCACATTTGTCCACCAAAGTGTAGAGCTTCTTCACAGTCTTGGGTAACCGAACGTTCATCTTGGAACGTATCCTGCGGTTGCGCACGTTGGATTGCAAGGCAGCTTTCATGGTAGCTGGGTGGATATCTAGGATATTTTTGTGGACTCGGCTGAATCTCTGCAAGTACTTCCATAGAGTTTCTCCTTCTTTCTGCTGGAGAAGCAGCAAGTCGCTGGGCCACCCTGGTTCTTGATGGCCGCCCTTGAAGGCACCAATGAACTCGTGGCACAGGTCAGCCCAGGTCGAAATGGAGTTCTCCGGCAGGTGCATCAGCCAAGACCTCACATTTGACTTGAGGGCCAAAGGGAAGTAGTTGGCAAAAACCTTCTCATCTCTTCCCCCGGCAGCTTGAACAGCGATGGTGTAGATGCTCAAGAACTCTGCCAGGTTTAGTCTCCCATCATACTTTTCAGGTATCTCTGGCTCGAACGTGCGAGTGGACGGCCAACGGACTTGCCACAGCTCACGGGTGAAGGCAGGCAACCCAACCTCGAAAGGCAGGCACCCGCCATCTCCGAACGCGGGCTCGTCGACATTGGGGCCATCGCACCCATTGGATCGGTGGGGGTTGTCGCGGTGCCGCTCGTCGATGACACGCGCGCCTTCCCTTCGCCTGCCCTCCGGGGCACGCTGTCGGTCTTGACGAGCTAGAGGGTCTGATGAGGCCATCAAGACGTCATCGGATGCTTGGTTTTGCGGCTCCCGGGCGGCTTGCTGTGGTGGGGATTGCACCGTGAGGGTGGCCCCTCCCGCACGACCAGCTGCACGAGCCGTCGTTGCTGCTTGGGAAGGCCGTGGCGGTCCAGCCCGTTGTGATCCTTTCGCTTCGGCAAAACCAATCAGACTTTGGATGGTGGCTCGCCACTCATCCATCTGGTCTACCGTCGGTGGAAATCTCAACAACAGTTGGGCTCGCGCCATGGCCTCTGAGGCAGTGCTTGGCATAGGTGATGATGATGTAGATCGTAGTGTCGCTTGGCTCCTGACGTTGTCGGTGGCGACCGCGCCGCGCCCCAGCTGCTGCGAACCTGCCGTTTGGATGGCATGATGACGGAGCGGAGGCGCCTGAGGGCCAGCAGCTCCGTTGGGCACAGTAGCTGGGTCAGCCCGCCCCGGGGGTGACGCGTGCCCTGCGGTCGTGCCCGCAGCAGGGGCGGCCGGAGGGTTGCGATTCGCCCTAGAACGAGCGTCATCACTGCGACTGTGCCCGTTGGCGAGGAGAAGGGGTTCAGGCGGAATGATCCCTCCTTCCGTACCTCGTGGAGCATGGCCGCCGGGATGTTGCTGAGGCTGTCCTTCCCCGGTACCTCCCATTCGTGCTTCGGCCGTGGGGGAGGTGGTGACAGCGCCGCCTGCGCCGACCACGTCCCCCGCAGCATCCACACCCTCGCGAGCCCCCGCACTACCCACGACATCAATGGTCACGGACGGCGGAGCCTTCGAGGTGGACGGGTGATTTGCAGCTCCGGGCTTCCTCTCGGGCGCCATAGTCGATGATGCTGTCGGCGATGAAAATGTCGATGAAGATGACGCATAGCGTATGCTCTCGGTTTCGCGCAAGTGATCCCCCTACCTGTCGCGCTAAAGAAGTCGTGGGAAACCACGGCCACCTATGGGGCCATGAGCCCCTTTTGGTTCGGTGGGGGGATGGGCACGTTGCACAAAGAGCGGAGAAGCGTCGCGCAGCACGACAGAGATCACACGGGCAGTCTTTACCCAGGTTTGGGCCACCGTGAGGCATAAAACCCTACTCCTGCTTTGGTGGATTGATGGTGGATAATGGTGGTGGATGTTGCACACTCGCCCGGCCAGGTCGCTCTGGGGGTGAGAGTGGCTATGCGCGTATGAATATGCGAGGGTCCAACCCTTTCTACGGTTGCCATGGGCCTCCTTTTATAGATTAAGGGGTCACCACAGTGGCAAATTAGTCTTTGCGTACTGATTAGATAGCTTACAGTGCTATCATATCTAACTCTGCAGGCTGACAGAGCACATTAAATGCGCCACTCAGTGTCACATCACAGCCCGCCCGGTTGGTCCTTTCGGGCTGTTTTGCCAGCTTCGCGCCTGCTCGCTGGACACGTCTCAGGACGGGTGTCATCTGGAGGTGTTTGCTGTGGGAAGTGGCTGCCATGTGGCAGAAAGCAGCCACTTAGTTACTTTGGAGCTGGACACCGCTTTGATTAATGACTTGCGTCGCTTGTGAGGTGGAGCGGAGGAGTGGCTTGCCTCCGCCAGCCCCGGCATGCCTGCCGGGAGCTTGCTTCCGGGGCAAAAACCCAACTCTGCGGGGCTCGCCTGCCCGGCAAGGTAGGTCCTTCCCCTAGCGATGCCTTGTTCCTCTGGCTCACCTTGGCATTCTCGACTTGCACTTGGATCCTTCAAAGGAATTGATCCTCCTTGTTTGGTCCGATCTTGGTCTTGTAATCTTGTCTCTGGCCTGTGCACAGTCCGTGCAATGGACCCAGGGTCTGTTGCACCGACAACAAGTCTCATATCCGCCTATTGTGCAATCGTGCTAGCGTCTCTCTAGAGTTGGGCAACAAGAGCATTTTCGGTGGATTCCACATTTTGAGCTCATTTTGGTTGCACGACCCCATTTGTTCTATTTGCGTGTGTGTTCCCGTGTACCATATCTTGCTATTGGTCTACTTGTTGCATTTGCAAATTTGCGAATCTTTTTCAACATTATTGAGTCTCACTAACAATTGCATAAATTTTGCGCCACCATCCTAACCGAGCTCCACCATAAGCTTTATTTGTGTAGGTGTGAGAGATTGACAAGATACGGTACCAATTCTGCTATTTCCTTGTTACATCATTGAGTGATCTTTGATCCATCCTCAACATCGGTCAAGGTACATTTGGTATTGTTCTTCCGTTCTTCCACCCTCACATTTGCTTCGAATGATGGATAGGCCAACTACTTCTACCAACCCACTCTTCATCGAGCAAGACGAGGACCCAAACACCTACGTCACCAAGAACCACCTCTTTGGTGCACAACGAGCTTTGCATCAAGAACAACAAGCAATGAGCGACCGCATTGAAAACCTTGCCACCGACTTGCGACTCTCCGAGCAACGTACAAGAGACTACTTCGACAACAAGCTCGATGAACAAAAACAAGAGAACAATGCAAGAATGGACGAGATTCGTGCCTTGTTGGTCAACCGCTCTTATTCCACTTCGTCCTACTCACGAAGGAGCCATTCAAGTCGACACTCTTCCGACAACATCTCCGGCTCAAGTACACCGACATCGAACACTCTTCGACGAGCCACGCGCCAAGACTGTCAAGCAAACCGCAACCCTCTACACGGCAATGAGCGTCAAGAGCAACTCCTAGAGCAAGAACACCGGCATCGTCAAAATCAAGCTACATTTGCGCAAGCACAAGAAAGGCAACGCCAACGCCAACAAGTGGAAGAACAAGAACGCCTCCGCCAACGAGAGCAAAAGGAAGAGCGAGCGCGCCAACATCAAGATGAGCAAGACGCCATCGCGCTACGTCAACAACAAGAACGGCGTGAAGCTCAAGAACTTGACGCGCTACGTGCCCTCCGACATACCAATCGTGCCGTTGCCAACCGGAACCGCCATACACGTCAAGAAGAATAAGCACTTTGCGATGAAGTTCAAGAGTGACTATATCAAGCACGATCGCACCGACAAGATCCCCAGGCTCCTAATCAAGCTAGACAAGAACAACAAGCTCGACAAGAACCACAAGTTCGTCAAGAGCAACATGACATTAGGAATCCTCCATGCCAAGAGCAACATGAGGTTGATAATCCTCCACGACAAGGGCGTCATCACCCTCGACCCCAACACAATGAAGAGCAACGCTATGGCAAGCTCAAGTTCACCATGCCCAAGTTCAACGGAAGCAATGATCCCGAAGAGTACCTTTCATCGGCATTGAAAGTCGACAAGATCTTTCGTTTGCACAACTACGAGGAAGAGAAGAAGATCGCCATGGAATCCCTTGAGTTCCAAGACTATGTGCTCATTTGGTGGGAGCAAGTCATCGAGCGTCGTGAGGCAAGAGGTGAACCACCCATCACCACTTGGGCTCAAATGAAGGATGTCATGAGAGCGCGCTTTGTGCCAACCTACTACAACCGCGACCTCTTCAAGAAACTCCAACTACTCAAGCAAGGAACAAAAAGCATTGAAGAGTACTACAAGGAAATGGAGATTGCCATGATACAAGCCAATGTCACGGAAGATGATGAGCAAACTATGGCACGTTTCTTGAATGGAGTCAATCACCCTATCAAGAAGATCGCCGACTTCCAACCTTACTCCAACCTCATCGAGCTAGTGCACCAAGCTACCAAGGCTGATAGAGGCGAGGGTGTCCCGATCTTTCGATGAGATGATAGCTATCGTTTTTGGTGGAGTAGACTTTGACGATCCGACTACGAACGTGCGAGGACGTCGCGCCTTAGCAATCGCTAAACCAACTCCGAGAGGTTATTGACCACGCCGGAGCACAATCAACCTGACCACGAGGGTCTATCTCCTGCAAGCAAAGGAAGAACAAGCAAGAAACTAAGATTTGCAATCTGGATATTGCGAATATAAGATGAAAGCTTTATTGATCAAGGTGGGGTTCTGTGACGTCTTGGTCTGGTCGTTGAACACAAACGAAGTACGCGAAGTTGCAGCTATGGCGAACTTTTAATCTAAACAAAACCCAAAGTCTAAACGGTGCCCTAAGGGCTGTATATATGGAGGAAGAGGAGGGGATTTCGTGGCCCTTGAAGGAGGGGTCCGAAACCAACACTATCTCTTGTTTCCCCACACATACGGACTCTAAAAACAGCCTATACTCAAGTATTTCGAAATTACATGGGCCTGGCCCAATAATAAGGTGACGCAGCACCTATAATAGCCTCTGGACGAAATTTATGAAGTGACATCTTGTATATTTCGTCCAAGGCTTCCTGCACTCATTATGGTGGCTTCAAAGTCCTGAAATCATCACTTGTAACTCCGTTCTTGTTCCCCTTGTGCATGCCATCATCTCCATGCTTGAACTTGCTCCAAGGTTCCTCTTTCTTGTCCAAGCTAGGGCCTTCATTTGTAAGCAAAACAAATGTATCCAATTTAGGCAGCATCATATTCTCATGAACTTTAGAATCATTACCAAGAAACGAAAGTACCTGATAATTTAATTGGCGTGCGCGAGCTCTAGTAATTGGTCCAGTATGTATAGAAGCAGGGGCTGTGGGTGTAACAATGGTATTGATGTCCTCATCAAGAACAGACTCGATCTAAACTACGAAAAACTGTAAATCTCACCGAGCAACCTGGGAATCTGATACCACTTGATAGAGGCGAGGGTGTCCCGATCTTTCGATGAGATGATAGCTATCGTTTTTGGTGGAGTAGACTTTGACGATCCGACTACGAACGTGCGAGGACGTCGCGCCTTAGCAATCGCTAAACCAACTCCGAGAGGTTATTGACCTCGCCGGAGCACAATCAACCTGACCACGAGGGTCTATCTCCTGCAAGCAAACGAAGAACAAGCAAGAAACTAAGATTTGCAATCTGGATATTGCGAATATAAGATGAAAGCTTTATTGATCAAGGTGGGGTTCTGTGACGTCTTGGTCTGGTCGTTGAACACAAACGAAGTACGCGAAGTTGCAGCTATGGCGAACTTTTAATCTAAACAAAACCCAAAGTCTAAACGGTGCCCTAAGGGCTGTATATATGGAGGAAGAGGAGGGGATTTCGTGGCCCTTGAAGGAGGGGTCCGAAACCAACCCTATCTCTTGTTTCCCCACACATACGGACTCTAAAAACAACCTATACTCAAGTATTTCGAAATTACATGGGCCTGGCCCAATAATAAGGTGACGCAGCACCTATAATAGCCTCTGGACGAAATTTATGAAGTGACATCTTGTATATTTCGTCCAAGGCTTCCTGCACTCATTATGGTGGCTTCAAAGTCCTGAAATCATCACTTGTAACTCCGTTCTTGTTCCCCTTGTGCATGCCATCATCTCCATGCTTGAACTTGCTCCAAGGTTCCTCTTTCTTGTCCAAGCTAGGCCCTTCATTTGTAAGCAAAACAAATGTATCCAATTTAGGCAGCATCATATTCTCATGAACTTTAGAATCATTACGAAGAAATGAAAGTACCTGATATCTTAATTGGCGTGCGCGAGCTCTAGTAATTGGTCCAGTATGTATAGAAGCAGGGGCTATGGGTGTAACAATGGTATTGATGTCCTCATCAAAGGCGGAACGTCAAGTGCAAGATGACTTCAAGTACGCCAACTACTCTGCCAAGAACTATGGCTCCAACAACCAAGCTTCAACGACTCCAATAACTTCTACCTCAACCAAACCTTCTATAAGCAACGGCGACAAGTCAAGTTACAAGAAAACGTCGACATCCTCAAGTTGTCCTCCTACTACAAGCAACTTCAAGCCGAGAGCTTCATCATCTACGACTCCACCGAATGAGACCATCAAGACAAGTTCCATCAAGTGCTTCACTTGCGGCGGCCGAGGCCACAAGTCCTTCGAGTGTACCAACAACCGCACCATGATCCTCAACGACGACAGCACCTATGAATCCATGAGTGAAGAGGAGATGGAGGCCCTTGAGCAAGTAGCCATGCACCAATGCGTGAATGAGGATGAAGATGATCAAGTCTTTTGTGACGAAGATTCGAGCCCCGCTCTCCTTGTTTCCAAAGTCCTGACACTTCAACATCAACAAGATGAAGACCAAAGATGCCATATCTTCCACACCAAGGCGGGCATCAATGGACGGTCCGTGAAGGTCATCATCGACGGAGGAAGTTGCCATAACTTGGCAAGTGAAGAACTATGCTCCAACCTCCAATTGGTCAAGATGAAGCATCCCCACCCCTACAAGGTCGAATGGCTTAGCGATTCCAGCACTATTCAAGTGGAACATATGGTGCAAGTTTCCTTCAAGATAGGAGCATATGAAGATACTTTGGAGTGTGATGTCGTTCCAATGTCCGTTTGCCACCTCCTTCTTGGACGACCATGGCTATTCGACCGAGGCGTCATCCATGACGGGCGAACAAACCACTATAGCTTCAAGATGAAGGCAAAGGAGTACGTGCTATGACCTATGTCTCCAAGTCAAGTGATCACCGACAAGCAAGCCAACCATCGTGGAGAGAATAGTGAGAGAGTGAACCACCCAAAAGAGAGTGAGCGCCACAAGCCCAAATTGAGTGCCTCCACGATGAGCGACAAGAAAAACTTAGTGCTATTTGCCAAAAAAGTGAGATGAGAGAAGTGTCTGAGAACCCAGCGAGTGTTATGCACTATGTCCTATTGTGCAAGGACGAGGCACCAAAAACTAACAACTCTCACAATCTACCTTTAGTGTTATCTTCTCTATTGCAGGAATTCCAAGATGGATTCCCCGACGAGCTACCTCCGGGTCTACCTCCTCTTTGAGGCATGGAACACCGCATTGACTCCATTCCCGGAGCACCTCTTCCTAACAAGACTCCATACCGAGTCAACCCTGAGGAAACCAAGGAGACCCAACGGCAAGTACAATAACTAATCGACAACTGCCATGTACGAGAAAGCTTGAGCCCATGTGCCGTCCTGGTAATCCTTGTTCCCAAGAAAGATGGTACATATCGCATGTGTTCCGATTGTCGTCCTATCAATGCTATCATGGTTAGATATCGCTACCCCATTCCACGCTTAGACGACATGCTAGATGAGCTTAGCGGAGCCACTATTTTCTCAAAAATTGATCTTAAAAGTGGCTATTACCAAATCCGCATACAAGAAGGTGACGAATGGAAAACCGCATTTAAGACCAAATTTGGCTTATATGAATGGCTTGTTATGCCAATGGGCTTATCCGAAGCACCCGGTACTTTCATGCGAGTCCTGCATTTTGTTCTTCGTCCCTACATTGGTGTATTTGTTGTGGTCTACTTTGACGATATTCTTGTATTTAGCAAATCTCTCAAAGCTTATGTCACCTATCTTAGAATCGTTCTACAAAGTCTTCGAAAAGAGTTCCTTTATGCTAATATGGACACATGCCTTTTTGGTGTTGATAAGCTCGTTTTCTTGGGTTTCGTTGTGTCTTCTAAGGGTGTTCATGTAGATGAATCTAAGATCAATGCTATTAAAACTTGGCCTCAACCCACCAACTTGCAACAAGTGCGAAGTTTCCTTGGCTTAGCCGGCTTCTATCGTAGATTCATTAAGGACTTTAGCACTATTGCATCCCCTTTACATGCCTTGAGTAAGAAAAATGCACCGTTTGTTTGGGGAACATTACAAGATACCGCATTTAATGAACATAAAATTTTGCTTACTCATGCTCCCGTGCTTGCATTACCCAACTTTGACAAAACTTTTGAAGTTCATTGCGATGCTAGCGGTAATGGCATAGGAGGTGTGTTAATGCAAGAGAAGCGCCCAATTGCTTACTTTAGTGAGAAACTTTCTGGAGCGCAACTCAATTATCCCATCTATGACAAAGAGCTATATGCTTTAGTGCGAGTTTTGTGTGAGTGGGAACATTATCTCCGCCCTCATGAATTTGTCATCCATACCGACCATGAAACTCTGAAGTACCTTAAGGGTCAAACTAAGTTGAACAAGCGTCATGCTAAGTGGAGTGAGTTCATTGAGTCATTTCCTTATGTCGTTAATACATCAAAGGCAAAGAAAATGTTGTGGCGGATGCTCTTTCCTGCAAATGCATGCTTGTTACCCAACTTGAATTGAATGTCATTGGTTTTGAGCACATAAAAGACTTGTATGCGCATGATCCTACTTTTGCTATTCCATATGCCAAATGTTTGACGCATACATCTTGGGAATGCTATTACATCAAAGATGATTATCTTATGAGAGCTAACAAACTATGTATCCCCGAGTCTTCTCTTCGTTTGCTACTTTTGCAAGAGGCTCATGGAGGAGGGCTAATGGGACACTTTGGACGCGACAAGACATTCACCATGCTCTCCAAGAACTACTTTTGGCCCAAGATGTTCCGCGACGTCTCATGCTTCACCAACCGGTGCTCTACATGTCACAAAGCTAAGTCTAAAGCCCAATCCCACGGTCTTTATATGCCACTTCCTATTCCATACCACCCATGGGAAGATATAAGTATGTACTTTGTGCTTGGTTTGCGTAGAACTAGAAATGGCAAAGATTCCGTGTTTGTTGTTGTGGACCGATTCTCTAAGATGGCTCATTTCATTCCTTGCAACAAGATAGACGATGCTTCACATGTTGCAAATCTTTTATGTAGGGACATCTTGCACCTACATGGAGTGCCAAAGACTATTGTCTCAGACCGCGACGTCAAGTTCTTAAGCTACTTTTGGAAGACCTTATGCGCCAAGCTCGGAATCAAGCTCTTGTTCTCTTCGGCATACCATCCCCAAACCGACGGCCAAATGGAGGTGACGAACCAGACACTCTCTACTCTACTATGCGTTTGATCAAGAAGAACATCAAGGAGTGGGAGAAGTGTCTACCGATCACCGAGTACGCCTACAACCGCGCAAGACATTCGACTACCGGCAAGTCCCCTTTCGAGGTCGTCTACGGCTTCAACCCGTTATCCCCATTGGACATCCTCCCTCTACCACTACAAGAGCGCATCAACATGGACGCGAGTGCATGAGTGAGCTACCTCAAGAAGATGCATGAAGATACAAGGCACACCATCGAGCACCAAGTACAACGACTCGCGACCAAGCTCAACATCAACAAGCAACCCATGATATTCAACATTGGAGATCTTGTGTGGCTACACCTTCGCAAGGACCGCTTCCCCAATGAACGCAAATCGAAGCTTCTACCTCGAGCCGACGAACCATTCAACGTGCTAGCACGCTACAACAACAATGCTTACAAGATCGATCTTCTGCGCGACAAGTGCAACGTGAGCGACGTCTTCAACATCAAGGATCTCGCTCCCTACCATGGTGATGAGGCTTTCGATCCGAGGTCGGATCTTTCCCAAGGGGGGGATATGATGCGGAGCATGACGATGACATGTACCTGGGGTAGGGTCTTAGGCCTGACCTAGACGCCCTACCCAAGGACACTGCCCTAGAGTCAAGGACATTCAAAGTACAACAGAAGATACCGACTGAAATCACCTTGGAGTGCAATCCACTCGACTAGCTATCTCACTCGGATACCCCAATTCCACTCGACCATATGAAGAATCACTCAGAACACAGAAGATCTAAATCCACCCTAGGATGGCAATGGGCAGGCGTTCACTCCGTAGTCTTAAAGACCATTAATAGTCATTTATAGCGGGTGTTACCAGTAACGCCCCTGTCTTAACTTACATTGAACCCTGTGTAACCGAGGGCTGGAGGGGCCTGGCGCACTCTATATAAGCCACCCCCTCCTCTAGCACAGGGGTTGGCACCCCCTATAACATTCACACATAATCCAGTCGACAAGCCTCCGAGGCACCGAGATGTAGGGCTGTTACCTCCTCCAAGAGGGGCCTGAACTCGTAAACTTGTGTGCACAACCTCGTCGTAGCTAGGACCTTGCCTCCTCCTACGTACCCTATACTATTACTGTCAGACTCATTCCCACGACAGTTGGTGCCCACCGTGGGGCAGGCGTCTGAGCGACTTCCGGTGAGGTTGCAAATTTCGTTCTCCATCAACATGGTTTCCGGCGGTGGCTTGGCTTTGGGTCGCAAGATCCGTCTCGGCGCGCTTGCCTTCATCGCCGACGACTCCGCCTGGCTTCAAGAAGCTCCCCTCAATGTCGAGACCCTCCCCATCCGTGGGGCAGCACACTTCCGTGCGAGTGCCTGCGGCGTCCTGCTGCGGCAACCGTCGACTCAGTATCGGTCGGCTCCCGTGGCTTCTTCGCTCCCCGCCGTCCGTCGTCGCAAGCGATCCGGTCATTCGGAGGTCCAGCGGTGGGTGAAGCACGCAGTGGCTCGTCAGTCGACCACCCCGCAAGTCGCGGGGATCGAGCCCAACGAATCCCTTTACGGTTTGTTTGATCTGCCAGCTGGTCACTCGGATTCGCTTTCCGAGTGCGAGAGCAATGATCCAGCGGCGGAAGTCCTCATGGTCGACCCCCGTCGCAGTCCACCTGGATTTCGTCGCGGCGGCGGTGGCCCGTCGCTCGATCATGATGAATATATTCCTGAGGCCATCACTGCGAAGCAGAGGGAAGAGCTGCATCGCCGCAACGTCCAGGTGCTCCAGAGCCCCATCATTGGGGAGACCTCTGAGTCTCGGGCTTTGGAGGCTGCGCGCTTAGCCACCTTGGCTGAGCTGGCGTGTTTGAAGAATCTCCAGCAGGCACTCGACGAACGCGCCCAGAGGATGATCCCTAGTTCCAGTCGACGTCAGCGACAATTGTTTCCGACCGGACCTCGGGAAGAAGTTCAGGTATACCGTACCCCGATTCAAAATGTTGCAGCAGCTGCCCGTATCGCAGATTCAATTCAGCCGTCCCGGTCAGAAGCTAGTGGAGGGCTGCAACAAATCCAAGCGCTGCTCCGAGGAGAAGGGGAACAAAACTTGTCTGTTTCTCAGTCGCGCAACAGAATCCATAGCAGATCTATGGTTGCAGACACAGTTCAGTCGGCACACAGTCCAAGATCGCCTCCGCGGCATGACAATCATGGTCACCGCCAGGATCAGTACCTGGATCGAGGCCACGTACAGTATGATCATCGATACGCCCATGATGACTACCGTCAAGTGCCTACGCCCCCTCCGAGGGGCGGATCGTACGCGCCCCGGTGGTATGATGACAGGCGTCCGTATGGTGATGAGCGGAGAGCTCCAGTCGACCCAAGAGAGCCTGGATTCGAAGCGAGATCACTCCTCGTACAAGGCTTGGTCGACAGGGGCAGGGAACACAGAGAAGGACAAGACAGAAACCATCCGAGTGGAAGCAGAGTACATGTTTCTGGGCCCGAATGTTTCAGTAGAGCCATCCGAGCTGCTGAGATCCCTCCCAACTTCAGGTTGGCGACGGGCGTGAGTAAGTTCACCGGTGAGTTGAAGCCTGACACGTGCCTAGAAGATTACCGAGTGGCAGTTCAGATTGGTGGAGGCAACAATGATGTAGCCATGAAGCACCTCCCCCTGATGCTTGAAGGTTCAGCCAGAGCTTGGTTGAATCAGTTGGCCCCTGGAAGTATTTTCAGTTGGGAACAATTAGCCCAAGTGTTTATCAAAACATTCGAGGGCACCTGCAAGCGACCTGCTGGGCTGACTGAATTGCAGCACTGTGTTCAGAAACAGAACAAGACTTTGAGAGACTTCATCCAGAGATGGACTACTCTTCATCATACTGTAGAAAATGTGTCAGAGCACCAGGCAGTTTGCGCCTTCAAAGAGGGCATTCGGTACAAAGAGCTTAACCTGAAATTCGGTCGGTCGGGAGACATGTCCCTGGCCCGAATGATGGAAATATCCACTCGGTACGCTAACGGCGAAGAGGAAGACCGACTCAGCAGTGGCAAGAACAAACTAGTCGCCCAAGACACCGGAGGTGGAAATTCCAGTCGGAAGTAGAAGCGCAAGCCTGAACCTGCAGGTCCTGCTGAGGCTGCAGTTTTGAAACAAGGGAAGGTCAAGGGAAAGCCTAAAGGACCGTGGATCCCTAAAAAAGTGAAAGATCAGTCTTACTTGGGAGTTAGAAACTGAACAACGTTTTACATGTTTACAATATCCCGAGGAGAGACGTGTTGCTGCTGCTGTTTGTGCTTTTACTAGTTTTGCATGTGTATGGTGGTCTGAACATTGTAGATTATATCCTATTCCAGCTACGTGGGCTGCTTTGAAAACTGCTATGCGTACTCGTTGGGTTCCACCATATTATCAACGTGAATTACTTCAAAAATTGCAGCGCTTAAGACAAGGAAAAAATTCTGTAGAAGAATATTATCAGGAATTACAAACTGGCATGATTAGATGTGGTATTGTTGAGGAGAATGAAGCTATGCTTCCACGTTTCATGGGTGGATTAAATAGAGAGATTCAGACCATTCTAGAGTATAAGGAGTATAATAATATCACTCATTTATTCCATCTTGCTTGTAAAGCTGAACGTGAAGTGCAGGATCGACAGGCATTGGCGCGAACTAATTTTTCTGCAGGTCGATCTTCATCATGGACACCGCGTGCCTCCTCTACTCCCACACATCCTACTGCAGCACCACTGACTTCAGCTGCCAATTCCAACCGAGATACAAGAAAACAGGCACCACTACCACCATCTGCCAAGAGTACACCTTCTGGGCCTGCCCATAGCTCTTCTTCATCTATGGCATCAACAGGGCACACACATGATATTATTTGTCGTCGTTGTAAGGGAAGAGGTCATTATGCGAGAGAATGCCAATCTCCGCGTGTTATGATTGCTACTGAGGATGGTGGGTATGAGTCCGCTAGTGACTATGATGAGGAGACTTTGGCTCTTATTACAAGTGAAGAACACGGTGGAGATGATTCTGATCATGAGACGCAATACATGGCTCCTGAAGATGCTGACAGGTACGAATGTTTAGTTGCTCAATGTGTTTTGAGTGTGCAGGTCACACAAGCTGAGCAAAATAAGAGGCATAATTTGTTCCATACAAAGGGAGTTGTGAAGGAACGTTCTGTTCGCGTCATCATAGATGGAGGGAGCTGCAACAACTTGGCTAGCATGGAGATGGTGGAGAAGCTATCTCTCACCACAAGACCACATCCACATCCTTACTATATCCAATGGTTTAACAACAGCGGCAAGGTTAAGGTAACACGTACTGTTCGTGTGCATTTTAGTATCTCTACATATGCTGATTATGTTGATTGTGATGTGGTACCCATGCAAGCATGTTCCTTATTACTTGGTAGACCATGGCAATTTGATAAAAATTCTGTACACCATGGTAGAAACAATCAGTATAATCTTGTTCATAAGAATAAACATATTACTTTGCTTCCTATGACTCCTGATTCTATTTTGAAAGATGATATTAATAGAGCTAGTAAAGCAAAACAGGAGAAAACTAAGAGTAAAAATCAGATTGTGGCAAAAGAATTTGAGCAACAAATGAAGCCTAATAATAAACCATCTAGTGTTGCTTCTGAAATTAAATTGAAAAGTGCGTGTTTACTTGCCACCAAATCTGATATTGATGAGCTAGATTTAAGCAAATCTGTTTGCTATGCTTTTGTGTGCAAAGAGGCATTATTTTCATTCGAGGACGTGCCTTCCTCTTTGCCTCCTGCTGTCACTAACATTTTGCAGGAGTTCACTGACGTCTTTCCACAAGACGTGCCACCGGGATTACCACCTATTCGCGGGATTGAGCATCAGATTGACTTAATTCCCAGTGCTTCGCTGCCAAACCATGCGCCATACCGTACCAATCCAGAGGAGACGAAGGAGATTATGCGTCAAGTATAGGAGCTGCTCGACAAAGGTTATATACGCGAATCTCTTAGTCCTTGTGATGTTCCTATTATACTAGTGCCAAAAAAGGATGGTACATCGCGTATGTGTGTTGATTGTAGAGGCATTAATAATATTACTATTTGCTATCGTCATCCTATTCCTAGACTATATGATATGCTTGATGAATTGAGTGGCTCTACAATATTCTCCAAAGTTGATTTGCGTAGTGGATACCATCAAATTCGTATGAAATTGGGAGATGAATGGAAAACAGCATTTAAAACTAAGTTTGGTTTATATGAATGGTTAGTCATGCCTTTTGGGTTAACTAATGCACCTAGTACTTTCATGAGATTAATGAACGAAGTTTTACGTGCTTTCATTGGACGATTTGTGGTAGCTTACTTTGATGATATATTTATTTATAGCAGATCTTTGGAGGAACATTTGGAACATTTACGTGCTGTTTTTATTGCTTTACGTGATGCAGTTTGTTTGGTAACCTTGGGAAGTGCACCTTTTGCACCGACCGAGTATCTTTTCTTGGCTATGTTGTTACTCCATAGGGAATTGAAGTTGATAAAGCCAAGATTGAAGCTATTGAGAGTTGGCCGCAACCCAAAACGGTCACACAAGTGAGGAGTTTTCTTGGACTCGCTGGTTTCTATAGGCGTTTTGTGAGAGATTTCAGCACCATTGTTGCACTCAATGAGCTTACAAAGAAGGATGTGCCTTTTGTTTGGGGTACCTCACAGGAAGAAGCTTTCACGGTATTAAAAGATAAGTTGACACATGCTCCTTTACTCCAACTTCCTGATTTTAATAAGACTTTTGAGCTTGAATGTGATGCTAGTGGAATTGGATTAGGAGGTGTTTTATTACAAGATGGCAAACCTGTTGCATACTTTTCTGAAAAATTGAGTGGGCCTAGTCTGAACTATTCTACTTATGATAAAGAATTATATGCTCTTGTTCGGACCTTAGAAACATGGCAACATTATTTATGGCCCAAAGAATTTGCTATACATTCTGATCATGAATCTTTGAAACACATTAAAAGTCAAGCAAAACTGAACCATAGACATGCTAAATGGGTTGAATTTATTGAGACTTTCCCTTATGTCATTAAACACAAGAAGGGTAAAGAAAATGTTATTGCTGATGCTTTGTCTCGTCGTTATATGATGCTTTCACAACTTGACTTTAAAATATTTGGTTTGGAGACCATCAAAGATCAATATGTGCATGATGCTGAATTTAAAGATGTATTGCAGAATTGTAAGGAAGGGAGAACATGGAACAAGTTCGTCGTTAATGATGGATTAGTGTTTCGTGCTAACAAGCTATGCATTCCAGCTAGCTCCGTTCGTCTTTTGTTGTTGCAGGAGGCGCATGGAGGAGGATTAATGGGACACTTTGGCGTTAAGAAGACGGAGGATATACTTGCTACACATTTCTTTTGGCCAAAGATGAGATGGGATGTTGAGCGTTTTGTTGCTCGCTGCACTACATGTCAAAAAGCTAAGTCACGACTCAATCCTCATGGTTTATATATGCCTTTGCCTGTACCTAGTGTTCCTTGGGAAGATATACCTATGGACTTTGTTTTAGGTTTACCTCGAACAAAGAAGGGGAGGGATAGCATATTTGTTGTCGTGGATAGGTTCTCGAAAATGGCACACTTTATACCATGTCATAAAACCGATGATGCTGCTAATGTTGCTGATTTGTTCTTTCGTGAAATTATTCGCTTGCATGGTGTGCCAAATACTATTGTTTCAGATCGTGATACTAAATTTCTTAGCCACTTTTGGAGATGTTTATGGGTTAAGTTGGGGACTAAACTGCTTTTTAGTACTACTTGTCACCCCCAAACTGATGGACAAACTGAAGTAGTCAATAGAACTTTGTCTACTATGCTTAGGGCTGTTTTGAAGAATAATAAGAAAATGTGGGAAGAATGCCTGCCTCATATTGAATTTGCTTATAATCATTCATTGCATTCTACTACTAAGATGTGCCCTTTTGAAATTGTGTATGGTTTCCTACCTCGTGCACCCATTGATTTGTTGCCTCTTCCATCTTCGGAGAAGGTTAATTTTGATGCTAAACAACGTGCTGAATTGATCTTAAAAATGCATGAGTTAACTAAGGAAAATATTGAGCGCATGAATGCTTAATATAAACTTGCTGGAGGTAAGGGTAGAAAACATGTTGTCTTTGCACCTGGAGATCTTGTTTGGTTACATTTGCGTAAGGATAGGTTTCCGGATTTGCGCAAGTCAAAGCTAATGCCACGTGCTGATGGTCCTTTTAAGGTGTTAGAGAAAATAAATGATAATGCATACCAACTTGAGCTGCCTGCAGATTTTGGGGTTAGTCCCACTTTTAACATTGCAGATTTGAAGCCTTATTTGGGTGAGGAAAATGAGCTTCCGTCGAGGACGACTTCATTTCAAGAAGGGGAGGATGATGAGGACATCAATACCGTTGTTACACCCACAGCTCCTACTGCTACATATACTGGACCAATTACTAGAGCTCGCGCACGCCAATTAAATTATCAGGTACTTTCATTTCTTGGTAATGATTCTAATGTTCATGAGAATATGATGCTGCCTAAATTGGATACATTTCTATTGATTACTAATAAAGGGCCTAGCATGGACAAGAGGGATGAACACTGGAGCAGGATCAAGCATGGAGATGAAGGCGTGCGTGAAGGGATCCAGAATGGCGTTTCTAGTGCATATTTAAGCACTTTGAAGCCTCCGTGATGACCTACAAGGACATGGACGAAATTGTTGGAAATATGCCCTAGAGGCAATAATAAAATGGTTATTATTATATTTCCTTGTTCATGATAATTGTCTGTTATTCATGCTATAATTGTGTTATCCGGAAATCGTAATACATGTGTGAATACATAGACCACAACATGTCCCTAGTAAGCCTCTAGTTGACTAGCTCGTTGATCAATAGATGGTTACGGTTTCCTGACCATGGACATTGGATGTCATTGATAACGGGATCACATCATTAGGAGAATGATGTGATGGACAAGACCCAATCCTAAGCCTAGCACTAGATCGTGTAGTTCGTTTGCTAAAGCTTTTCCAATGTCAAGTAACTTTTCCTTAGACCATGAGATTGTGCAACTCCCGGATACCGTAGGAGTGCTTTGGGTGCACCAAACGTCACAACGTAACTGGGTGGCTATAAAGGTGCACTACGGGTATCTCCGAAAGTATCTGTTGGGTTGGCACGAATCGAGACTGGGATTTGTCACTCCATGTAACGGAGAGGTACCTCTGGGCCCACTCGGTAGGACATCATCATAATGAGCTCAATGTGATCAAGGAGTTGTTCGCGGGATGATGTGTTACGGAAACGAGTAAAGAGACTTGCCGGTAACGAGATTGAACAAGGTATCGAGATACCGACGATCGAATCTCGGGCAAGTATCGTACCGATAGACAAAGGGAATTGCGTACGGGATTGATTGAATCCTCGACATCGTGGTTCATCCGATGAGATCATCGAGGAGCATGTGGGAGCCAACATGGGTATCCAGATCCCGCTGTTGGTTATTGACCGGAGAGTCGTCTCGGTCATGTCTGCGTGTCTCCCGAACCCGTAGGGTCTACACACTTAACGTTCGGTGACGCTAGGGTTATAGAGATATTAGTATGCGGTAACCCGAAGGTTGTTCGGAGTCTCGGATGAGATCCTGGACGTCACGAGGAGTTCCGGAATGGTCCGGAGGTAAAGATTTATATATGGGAAGTCCTATTTTGGCCACCGGAAAATGTTCGGGATTTTTCGGTATTGTACCGAGAAGGTTCTAGAAGGTTCCGGAGTGGGGCCCACCTGCATGGGGGGACCCACATGAACGTGGGTAGTGGGGGCAAGGCCCCACACCCCTAGTCAAGGCGCACCAAGATTCCCCCTTAGAAGGAATAAGATCATATCCCGAAGGGATAAGATCAAGATCCCTAAAAAAGGGGGATAACAATCGGTGGGGAAGGGAAAGGATGGGATTTCTTTCCTTCCACCTTTGCCAACGCCCCAATGGACTTGGAGGGCAAGAAACCAGCCCCCTCCACCCCTATATATAGTGGGGAGGTGCATGGGAGAAACAGATCAGCCCCTGGCGCCTCCCTCTCCCTCCCGTGACACCTCTTCCTCCTCCAGTAGCGCTTGGCGAAGCCCTGCTGAAATCCCGCTGCTTCCACCACCACACCGTCGTGCTGCTGGATCTCCATCAACCTCTCCTCCCCCCTTGCTGGATCAAGAAGGAGGAGACGTCTCTGCTCCGTACGTGTGTTGAACGCGGAGGTGCCGTCCGTTCGGCGCTCGGTCATCGGTGATTTGGATCACGACGAGTACGACTCCATCAACCCCGTTCTCTTGAACGCTTCCGCTCGCGATCTACAAGGGTATGTAGATACACTCCCCTCTCACTCGTTGCTAGATGACTCCATAGATTGATCTTGGTGATGCGTAGAAAATTTTAAAATTCTGCTACGTTCACCAACAGTGGCATCATGAGCCAGGTCTATGCGTAGTATCTTGCACGAGTAGAACACAAAGTAGTTGTGGGCGTCGATTTGTCAATCTTCTTGCCGTTACTAGTCTTATCTTGATTCGGCGGCACTGTGGGATGAAGCGGCCCGGACCGACCTTACACGTACGCTTACGTGAGACAGGTTCCACCGACTGACATGCACTAGTTGCATAAGGTGGCTAGCGGGTGTCTGTCTCTCCCAGTTTAGTCGGATCGGATTCGATGAACAGTGTCCTTATGAAGGGTAAATAGAAATTGGCATATCACGTTGTGGTTTTGGCGTAGGTAAGAAACGTTCTTGCTAGAAACCTATAGCAGCCACGTAAAAACTTGCAACAACAATTAGAGGACGTCTAACTTGTTTTTGCAGCAAGTGCTTTGTGATGTGATATGGCCAAAGGATGTGATGAATGATATATGTGATGTATGAGATGATCATGTTCTTGTAATAGGAATCACGACTTGCATGTCGATGAGTATGACAACCGGCAGGAGCCATAGGAGTTGTCTTAATTTATTATATGACCTGCGTGTCATTGAAATTCGCCATGTAATTACTTTACTTTATTGCTAACCGTTAGCCGTAGTAGTAGAAGTAATAGTTGGCGAGACAACTTCATGAAGACACGATGATGGAGATCATGATGATGGAGATCATGGTGTCATGCCGGTGACGATGATGATCATGGAGCCCCGAAGATGGAGATCAAAAGGAGCAAAGTGATAATGGCCATATCATGTCACTATTTTGATTGCATGAGATGTTTATCATGTTTTTGCATCTTATTTGCTTAGAACGACGGTAGCATATATAAGATGATCCCTAACTAAAATTTCAAGAAAGTGTTCCCCCTAACTGTGCACCGTTGCGAAGGTTCGTTGTTTCGAAGCACTACGTGTTGATCGGGTGTGATAGATTCTAACGTTCGAATACAACGGGTGTAAGCCAGATTTACACAGCAATACACTTAGGTTGACTTGACGAGCCTAGCATGTACAGACATGGCCTCGGAACACAAGAGACCGAAAGGTCGAGCATGAGTCGTATAGAAGATACGATCAACATGGGGATGTTCACCGTTGATGACTAGTCCGTCTCACGTGATGATCGGACACGGCCTAGTCGATTCGGATCATGTAATCACTTAGATGACGAGAGGGATGTCTATCTGAGTGGGAGTTCATTACATAATTTGATTAGATGAACTTAATTGTCATGAACTTAGTCTAAATGTTACATATCTATCTTGTAGATCAAATGGCCAACGCTAATGTTACCCTCAACTTCAACGCGTTCCTAGAGAAAAACAAGCTGAAAGACGATCGTAGCAACTATGCGGACTGGGTCCGTAACCTGAGGATTATCCTCATAGCTGCCAAGAAATCATATGTCCTTGAAGCACCGTTAGGTGACCCACCTGCTCTCCCAGCACTGCCAGACGATTTGAACGTTTGGCAGACACGCACCGATGATTACTCCTTCGTTCAGTGCGGCATGCTCTTCAGCTTAGAACCGGGGCTCCAAAAGCGTTTTGAGCATCACGGAGCATATGAGATGTTCGAAGAGCTGAAAATGGTTTTCCAAGCTCATGCCCGGATCGAGAGATATGAAGTCTCTGATAAGTTCTACAGCTGTAAGATGGAGGAAAATAGTTCTGTCAGCGAGCACATACTCAAAATGTCTGGGTTGCACAGCCGCTTGTCTCAGCTGGGAGTTAATCTCCCGGATGACGCGGTCGTTGACAGAATCCTTCAGTCGCTTCCACCTAGCTACAAGAGCTTCGTCATGAACTTCAACATGCAGGGGATGGAAAAGACCATTCCTGAGGTATATGCGATGCTGAAGTCAGCGGAGGCAGAGATCAGAAAGGAACATCAAGTGTTGATGGTGAATAAAACCACTAAGTTCAAGAAGGGCAAGGGTAAGAAGAACTTCAAGAAGGACGGCAAGGGAGTTGCCGCGCCCGGTAAGCCAGCTGCCGGGAAGAAGTCGAAGAATGGACCCAAGCCTGAGACTGAGTGCTTTTATTGCAAGGGAAACGGTCACTGAAAGCGAAACTGCCCCAAGTACTTGGCGGACAAGAAGGCCGGCAATACCAAAGGTATATATGATATACATGTAATTGATGTGTACCTTACCAGCACTCGTAGTAGTTCCTGGGTATTTGATACCGGTGCGGTTGCTCATATTTGTAACTCAAAGCAGGAACTGCGGAATCAGCGTAGACTGGCAAAGGACGAGGTGACGATGCGCGTCGGGAATGGTTCCAAGGTCGATGTGATCGCCGTCGGCACGCTACCTCTGCATCTACCTACGGGATTAGTTTTAAACCTCAATAATTGTTATTTAGTACCAGCTTTGAGCACGAACATTGTATCTAGATCTCGCTTAATGCGAGATGGCTACTCATTTAAATCTGAGAATAATGGTTGTTCTATTTATATGAGAGATATGTTTTATGGTCATGCCCCGCTGGTGAATGGTTTATTTTTATTGAATCTCGAACGTGATGTTACACATGTTTATAATGTGAATGCCAAGAAATGCAAGGTTGATAACGATAGTCCCACATACTTGTGGCACTGCCGCCTTGGTCATATCGGTGTTAAACGCATGAAGAAACTCCATGCAGATGGACTTTTGGAGTCTCTTGATTATGAATCATTTGACAGATGCGAACCATGCCTCTTGGGCAAGATGACCAAGACTCCGTTCTCCGGAACAATGGAGCGAGCAACCAACTTATTGGAGATCATACATACTGATGTGTGTGGTCCAATGAGTGTTGAGGCTCGCGGTGGCTATCGTTATGTTCTCACCCTCACCGATGATTTGAGTAGATATGGGTATGTCTACTTGATAAAGCACAAGTCTGAGACCTTTGAAAAGTTCAAGGAATTTCAGAGTGAGGTTGAGAATCAACGTGACAAGAAAATAAAGTTCTTACGATCAGATCGTGGAGGAGAATATTTGAGTCATGAATTTGGCACGCACTTAAGGAAATGTGGAATTGTTTCACAACTCACGCCGCCTGGAACACCTCAGCGTAATGGTGTGTCCGAACGTCGTAATCGCACTCTATTGGATATGGTGCGATCTATGATGTCTCTTACCGATTTACCACTATCCTTTTGGGGTTATGCTTTAGAGACTGCCGCATTCACTTTAAATAGGGCACCGTCAAAATCCGTTGAGACGACACCATATGAATTATGGTTTGGGAAGAAACCTAAGCTGTCGTTTCTGAAAGTTTGGGGATGCGATGCTTATGTGAAGAAACTTCAACCAGAGAAGCTCGAACCCAAGTCGGAAAAATGCGTATTCATAGGATACCCTAAGGAAACTATTGGGTATACCTTCTACCTAAGATCCGAGGGCAAGATCTTTGTTGCCAGGAATGGATCCTTTCTAGAGAAAGAGTTTCTCTCGAAAGAAGTAAGTGGGAGGAAAGTGGAGCTTGATGAGATGACCCTCGAACCGGAGAGTAGCGCAGCACAGGAAAATGTTTCTGTGGAGCCTACACCGGCTAGAGAGGAAGTTATTGATAATGATCATGATCAAGCTACCACTGAACTTCGAAGGTCCACGAGGACACGTTCCGCACAAGAGTGGTATGGCAATCCTGTCCTGGAAATCATGTTGTTAGACAACAGTGAACCTTCGAACTGTGAAGAAGCGATGGCGGGCCCGGATTCCGACAAATGGCTTGAAGCCATGAAATCCGAGATAGGATCCATGTATGAAAACGAAGTATGGACTTTGACTGACTTGCCCGATGATCGGCAAGCCATAGAAAATAAATGGATCTTTAAGAAGAAGACTGACGCGGATGGTAATGTGACCATCTATAAGGCTCGGCTTGTCGCTAAGGGTTATCGACAAGTTCAAGGGGTTGACTACGATGAGACTTTCTCACCCGTAGCGAAGCTGAAATCCGTCAGAATCATGTTAGCAATTGCCGCATACTATGATTATGAGATATGGCAAATGGACGTCAAAACGGCATTCCTTAATGGTTTTCTTAAGGAAGAGTTGTATATGATACAACCGGAAGGTTTTGTCGACCCTGAGAATGCTGACAAGGTATGCAAGCTCCAGCGCTCAATCTATGGGCTGGTGCAAGCATCTCGGAGTTGGAACATTCGCTTTGACGAGATGATCAAAGCATTTGGGTTCACACAGACTTATGGAGAAGCCTGTGTTTACAAGAAAGTGAGTGGGAGCTCTGTAGCATTTCTCATATTATATGTGGATGACATACTGCTGATGGGAAATGATATAGAATTCTTGGAAAGTATAAAGGCCTACTTGAATAAGTGTTTTTCAATGAAGGACCTTGGAGAAGCTGCTTATATATTAGGCATCAAGATCTATAGAGATAGATCGAGACGCCTCATAGGTCTTTCGCAAAGCACATACCTTGATAAGATATTGAAGAAGTTCAATATGGATCAGTCCAAGAAGGGGTTCTTGCCTGTATTGCAAGGTGTGAAATTGAGCTCGGCTCAATGCCCGACCACGGCAAAAGATATAGAAGAGATGAGTGTCATACCCTATGCCTCAGCCATAGGGTCTATTATGTATGCCATGCTGTGTACCAGACCTGATGTAAACCTTGCTGTAAGTTTGGTAGGTAGGTACCAAAGTAATCCCGGCAAGGAACACTGGACAGCGGTCAAGAACATCCTGAAGTACCTGAAAAGGACTAAGGATATGTTTCTCGTATATGGAGGTGACGAAGAGCTCGTCGTAAAGGGTTACGTCGACGCTAGCTTCGACACAGATCCAGATGACTCCAAGTCACAAACCGGATACGTGTATATTTTGAATGGTGGAGCGGTAAGCTGGTGCAGTTGCAAGCAAAGCGTCGTGGCGGGTTCTACATGCGAAGCGCAGTACATAGCAGCCTCGGAGGCAGCACACGAAGCAGTATGGATGAAGGAGTTCATCACCGACCTAGGAGTCATTCCAAATGCGTCGGGTCCAATGGCTCTCTTCTGTGACAACACTGGAGCTATTGCCCTTGCCAAGGAGCCCAGGTTTCACAAAAGGACCAGGCATATCAAGCGTCGCTTCAACTCCATACGTGAACATGTTCAAGATGGAGACATAGATATTTGTAAAGTGCACACGGATTTGAATGTAGCAGATCCGTTGACTAAACCTCTTTCACGAGCAAAACATGATCAACACCACTACTCTATGGGTGTTCGATTCATCACAATGTAACTAGATTATTGACTCTAGTGCAAGTGGGAGACTGTTGGAAATATGCCCTAGAGGCAATAATAAAATGGTTATTATTATATTTCCTTGTTCATGATAATTGTCTGTTATTCATGCTATAATTGTGTTATCCGGAAATCGTAATACATGTGTGAATACATAGACCACAACATGTCCCTAGTAAGCCTCTAGTTGACTAGCTCGTTGATCAATAGATGGTTACGGTTTCCTGACCATGGACATTGGATGTCATTGATAACGGGATCACATCATTAGGAGAATGATGTGATGGACAAGACCCAATCCTAAGCCTAGCACTAGATCGTGTAGTTCGTTTGCTAAAGCTTTTCCAATGTCAAGTAACTTTTCCTTAGACCATGAGATTGTGCAACTCCCGGATACCGTAGGAGTGCTTTGGGTGCACCAAACGTCACAACGTAACTGGGTGGCTATAAAGGTGCACTACGGGTATCTTCAAAAGTATCTGTTGGGTTGGCACGAATCGAGACTGGGATTTGTCACTCCATGTAACGGAGAGGTACCTCTGGGCCCACTCGGTAGGACATCATCATAATGAGCTCAATGTGATCAAGGAGTTGTTCACGGGATGATGTGTTACGGAAACGAGTAAAGAGACTTGCCGGTAACGAGATTGAACAAGGTATCGAGATACCGACGATCGAATCTCGGGCAAGTATCGTACCGATAGACAAAGGGAATTGCGTACGGGATTGATTGAATCCTCGACATCGTGGTTCATCCGATGAGATCATCGAGGAGCATGTGGGAGCCAACATGGGTATCCAGATCCCGCTGTTGGTTATTGACCGGAGAGTCGTCTCGGTCATGTCTGCGTGTCTCCCGAACCCGTAGGGTCTACACACTTAAGGTTCGGTGACGCTAGGGTTATAGAGATAGTAGTATGCGGTAACCCGAAGGTTGTTCGGAGTCTCGGATGAGATCCTGGACGTCACGAGGAGTTCCGGAATGGTCCGGAGGTAAAGATTTATATATGGGAAGTCCTATTTTGGCCACCGGAAAATGTTCGGGATTTTTCGGTATTGTACCGAGAAGGTTCTAGAAGGTTCCGGAGTGGGGCCCACCTGCATGGGGGGACCCACATGAACGTGGGTAGTGGGGGCAAGGCCCCACACCCCTAGTCAAGGCGCACCAAGATTCCCCCTTAGAAGGAATAAGATCATATCCCGAAGGGATAAGATCAAGATCCCTAAAAAAGGGGGATAACAATCGGTGGGGAAGGGAAAGGATGGGATTTCTTTCCTTCCACCTTTGCCAACGCCCCAATGGACTTGGAGGGCAAGAAACCAGCCCCCTCCACCCCTATATATAGTGGGGAGGTGCATGGGAGAAACAGCTCAGCCCCTGGCGCCTCCCTCTCCCTCCCGTGACACCTCTTCCTCCCCCAGTAGCGCTTGGCGAAGCCCTGCTGAAATCCCGCTGCTTCCACCACCACACCGTCGTGCTGCTGGATCTCCATCAACCTCTCCTCCCCCCTTGCTGGATCAAGAAGGAGGAGACGTCTCTGCTCCGTACGTGTGTTGAACGCGGAGGTGCCGTCCGTTCGGCGCTCGGTCATCGGTGATTTGGATCACGACGAGTACGACTCCATCAACCCCGTTCTCTTGAACGCTTCCGCTCGCGATCTACAAGGGTATGTAGATACACTCCCCTCTCACTCGTTGCTAGATGACTCCATAGATTGATCTTGGTGATGCGTAGAAAATTTTAAAATTCTGCTACGTTCCCCAACAGAAATATACAAGATGCCCCTTCATAAATTTCGTCCATAGCTTATTTTAGGTGATGCGGCACCTTATTTTTGGGCCAGGCCCATGTAATTTCGAAATACTTGAGTATAGGCTGTTTTTAGAGTCCGTATGTGTGGGGAAACAAGAGATAGGGTTGGTTTCGGACCCCTCCTTCAAGGGCCACGAAATCCCCCCCTCTTCCTCCATATATACAGCCCTTAGGGCACCGTTTAGACTTTGGGTTTTGTTTAGATTAAAAGTTCACCATAGCTGCAACTTCGCGTACTTCGTTTGTGTTCAACGACCAGACAAAGGCGTCACAGAACCCCACCTTCATTAATAAAGCTTTCCTCTTATATTCGCAATATCCAGATTGCAATCTCAGTTTCTTGCTTGTTCTTCGTTTGCTCGCAGGAAACAGACCCTCGTGGTCAGGTTGATCGTGCTCCGACGTGGTCAATAACCCCTTGGAAGTTGGTATAGCGATTGCTAAGGCGCGACGTCTCGCACGTTCGTAGTCGGATCGTCAAGGTTGACTCCCACAGAAAATGATAGCCACCATCACATCGAAACATCAGGACACCTTAGCCTCTATCACAACTTCACTCGGTCAAACAAGAAGAGAAGTTCCCGATCAAAACGAAGACAAAAAGAAGAAACACTCACGTTGATGCGACAGGCACAACCACCTTGATCCTAGGCAGGGCCTTCCGAGGTTTGGACGCGGCAACTTTGGCCTGCTTTGGGGCCTTCTCTGATGGCTCGGGAGTGGACGTCCGATTGCGCTTCGGGACTTGCGTACTTGGCAGAGCTGCTTTGCCATGCTCACCCGCAGGATCATGCGACTGCTTGGAACACCGCTCAGAGCGGGGCGGCGAGTCGACTTCCTCGCTGCTACTAGAGTCCTCACTGTCTTCTTCGCTTTCATCCTCAGATTGCCAGTCGGCACTTCCGTCATCACTTTCCACTCCCTCGAGGTACTGCTCCCCGTTTGGCATCGAGTTCATCTTGGTATAAATCTGCACGACAAAAATTAACAAGTATCAGTCAGATTCAAGAGCAAGTTGCAGATTATAAAAAGAAAACACTCGGTATACTGAGCCCGACCTCTTCTGGCTCGTGGTCGGCGTCAAATGGCAGAATCCACCTGGACCCCCAGGGGTTATCCTTGTTTCCAGTGATGCTCCGCAGCCACTGAGCCACTGTCTCCTCGGCAACCTCCTCTGCGTGGATCCGAGCGGTGTCTTCGGGGCCCGAGAACATCCACATCGGATGATCGCGAGCCTGGAGAGGGTGGATGTGTTGACTGAGGAACACCTCCAATAGATCCATGCCAGTCACACCCTCCCGGACTAAGTTAATGACTGCGTTGACTAAAAGGGACACCTCGCCTTTCTCCTCTGGGTTCACAACCAGTGAAGAAGGTTGGCGGAGCCTCTCCATAGTGAAAGGGGGAAGGCCAGTCGACTGACCAGGAGTCGGGATGTCTTTGCAGTAGAACCAGGTCGACTGCCATCCTCTGACTAACTCGGGAAAGGTCATGGGAGGAAAAGTACTTCTACCCCTAATTTGAATCCCTAACCCCCCGCACAGTTGGACCACGTGCGTCTTTTTATCAGTCAGGTTGGCCTTTTTCACCGACTGAGAACGGCAAGTAAAGATATGTTTGAATAGGCACCAATGCGGCTGGCAACCAAGGAAGTTCTCGCACATAGAGACAAATGCACCGAGATATGAGATTGTGTTGGGTGGGAAGTGATGGATCTAAGCGCCAAAGAAATTCAGAAAACCCCGGAAGAACGGATGCGGAGGCAGAGAGAAACCCAAATCGACATGGGTGGTGAGGAGCAAGGTAGTCAAAGTCGGGATTCGAAGTCGGATCGATTTTCCTTCGGCAGAATCGAGTCATAGTATCGAGTCATGGAATCGAGGATTCTACTAGATATACTTAAATAAGATATTTTGTATCCATGCCAGAAATTTATATGGGTTCTATTGAGTTTTAACACTAAATATACAGCAAAAAACATACACATCAATGCTAGTTGTATTCCACTTATTTTTATGGCTAACCTACTATCTAGCTTGCATGTATGGAACATATATGAGAGGGAAATATATAGAACATTTAAGTCTTCAACGCACAAACTTTACTTTGGAGGTTCTTTTAGAGTATGTGAATAGCCGATGACTTGTATAGCTCACCTGAAGTGTTGAGCCTTGAAGGGTCTTGCTCTTCTTCTTCGATCAATCTTGATGCGTCCTCCTTCTCATGCCAATTTCATTCGTCGACAAGCCTGATCCTCAGTTTTGACCTAGGGTTTCTGAGAGCTAGATCAAAGGTGTCGGTGGTTGAGTGTTTGTGTTTGCGAGGGGAATAAAGGGCCATGAGGCATGTGAAAAGGGGTTTTGATGATGGCATACTATTCTTTTGCACTAAACAAAAGCTTAGACAAATTACTAGAATCGGACATAGTCCATAGCATAGTCGGGATTCTACAGTTTGGTATAGGATTCTATGATTTGGATCGTGACTCAACATGGATTCTACCAGATCCTGATTCATAGTGGGACTTGGATCGACATGCTTCCGTAGGGTCATGAAATCGTAGGATTCTAGGAGTCGTGTCGGGATTCTGACTACCTTGGTGAGGAGGACACACTCACCCTCGCGTGGCTGGGGCTCGGATTCATTCCCTGGCAGCCTCGAGGACCCGTGAGCAATCAAGCCGTCATTGGCAAGATTCTCCAAGTCCTCCTTCACAACGGTGGAGTGGATCCAGTCTCCCTGGATGCAACCAGGCGGCAGACCGGACCACGACGACGACCCCCGAGTCATCTTCTTGCCCTTCGCCGCCGCCGTCTTCTTCGCGCGCTCCAGGGCCGCAGTCTTCTCCTTCCCCATGGCGGCAGAGTTCGAGAGGGACGGGCGAAGGCGTAGGGCGTAGGAAGCGATGAGGCGGAGAAGTGGAGAGAAAGGGGATCGAATGAAGAGCACTGTGCATTGCTTCGGCCTCGATGCCTTTATGGGGACGCTTTCGAGTGACTGACCCGTGGGCTCGAGAGATCCTGTCGCATCCCGCTACAGACGCTCGCTCGATACGTGGCGAAAAAGGCTGTGCGGAAATCGAGGCGCCTCTGTCTATCCGTCCCGTTTACTGCGTCACGTTCCGTCCCGCGCGCTTCTCCAAAATTTCGAATCCTGTGAGATCCGGGAACTGCAGAGCAATCAATCGCACCAAAGATCTCGCACTCTAATTCACTCGAAGATTTCCTGCATAATTCACTCGATGATCTCAAAAGCCAGAATCGATCAAGGCGACTGATGCAGGGTTAAAGTTTCAATGTGTTTCCCAGGCCTTGATGAGATGCCTCCGAAGCATAAGTTTCATCCCTTCTTCACTCGAGCCTCAATCCATTCGGGGGCTAATGACGATGACATGTACCTGGGGTAGGGTCTTAGGCCTGACCAGATGCCCTACCCAAGGACACTGCCCTAGAGTCAATGACATTCAAAGTACAACAGAAGATACCGACTGAAATCACCTTGGATTGCAATCCACTTGACCAGCTATCTCACTCGGATACCCCAATTCCACTCGAACATACGAAGAATCACTCGGAACACAGAAGATCTAAAGCCACCCTAGGATGGCAACGGGCAGGCGTTCACTCCGTAGTCTTAAAGACCATTAATAGTCATTTATAGCGGGTGTTACCAGTAACGCCCCTGTCTTAACTTACATTGAACCCTGTGTAACCGAGGGCTGGAGGGGCCTGGCGCACTCTATATAAGCCACCCCCCTCCTCTGGCATAGGGGTTGGCACCCCCTGTAACATTCACACATAATCCATTCGACAAGCCTCCGAGGCACCGAGACGTAGGGCTGTTACCTCCTCCTAGAGGGGCCTGAACTTGTAAACTTGTGTGCACAACCTCGCCGTAGCTAGGACCTTGCCTCCTCCTACATACCCTATACTATTACTGTCAGACTCATTCCCACGACAGAGCATCCCACGGTCATCCCCATGGACCTACCTACGCCTCCCACGACACCACTTGGACCAATGACAAGAGCTCGAGTAAGGGCTATCGAAACTAAAGTGAACTCGCTCCTCTCTGATCTACCACTTGCTACATGTGAGACATGGCTACTACCTCAAGCGGAAACCTTATGCGTGAGCAGGTACTTGGAGGAAAGCCATGGAGCAGCTACACCGAACGGGCAAGACAACGAGGACACCAAGTACAAGGACCAAGAGAACGTGCTGCCAGAAGTCTACAGCCACTGGACGACCGGTCTGGGACGGACGTCCGACACCTGGAGGCACCAGCTAGTCAGCCGAGTCCCAGCCTGCGCACGCTCTAGCGACCGGACGACCGACACCGACCGGACGTCCGACACCTCCCAGCGCCCGGACGACCGAGCCCCTCCGGACGATCGTGACCACCAGTCCAGAACCAAAATGTCAGAAGTATGGAGACCACCGGACGACCGACGCACCGGACATCCGACCCCGACCGGAAGTCCGACGCCACCTGACCAAAGCTGAAACGTCATAAATCCGACAGTTACTGGATGTCCGAGCGCCCGCGAGACACCGGACGATCGGTAACTATCGGACGTCCCACGGCTGTGTGTTGACGGCGTGTTGGGCCGAAGCCCATGTTCCCTTTCGTGACCCAAGACTATATATACTCCTCCTCCTCCCTCTTATTAGGGTTAGCATAGGTTTAGATCATTGAGAGATAGAGCTTTGCTCATCCATCCGGATCTACTCCACCGAGAGAGACCGCGGCCTCTACGTAGAAGATCCATCTTGGATTCAAGACCCCTCATGGGAAGACCTTCAAGACCTCCTCACGGAGAAGAACTTGCTACTTGTATCGTCCCTTGTTATGTTTGATCATGTATCACTTGTTGTTCGAGAATCTAGCACATGTGTGATCGTTTTCCGTTAATTTGAGTGTTCCCTCTCGTGTTTCCCCTCGTGTTCTTCATAGGATCTGCTCCAATCCTGAAAGATTGGGCATCTAGGGTTCTACCCTACATCACTATGGACCTTTAAGTTGAGGAGTGCTCGAGCTTGGTGAATGCACCTACTTTGAAAGCACCACCGGAACACCACTTATGCCACGACATTGATCCATGGTACAACACCACCCATAACAAATTTGCATCTTATGCATGGATTGACTCACATTATGATTGCCTTGTTGCATCTTGTATTTCTATGTCATCCATGATATATGATCTTGTGCACTTCTTTACCAAATTTGTTGTGATACATCTTGATGGCATATTCATACATTATGATCACATTGCCCACCATCAGTTGCATGATAACATACACATATTGAGCATCAATTGCCATGTTCATGTTCTTGATAAACCATCACACTATGACATCATTTTGCACAATGGTAGAATTTTTAGCTTTGTGCACCACGCCAATTACCACAACTTTGTAAGCGCAACAAATGCTTTTGCTCCCATGAATGCTTTGCATATCATTCTAGATCATCTTGATAAGCTTCATGCTCTTTGTCACGAACAATCTTGCCGAATGGACTCATACTTACTTGATGGACACCTTACGTGCGCTAACCATTGTATTTCCAAGTGTCCCTTGTGTTTGCTTGTTTTGCATGTATACCATCCCGACGACATCTTGAAGTACTTGGATTGCTCCATGACTTCCACTCCGTCCAATTACAAGCCCGCCCATGACTACCGTTTCTAGGGTGATGAGGTTTACGATCCACGGACGGATCTCTCCCAGGGGGGAGATGATGCGGAGCATCCCTCCATCATCCCCATGGACTCTACTACAACTCATCAAGCACCATGAGGAGGACCAATGACAAGAGCTCGCACACGTGCCATCAAAACCGAGGTTAACTCTTTCCTCTTCGAGTTTCATTCGGATTCATATGAGAGTTGGATTCTACCTCAAATGGGAACTCTATGCATCCTTAGGTACCAAGGAGAAGTCAATGAAGAAGCTAGGAGTGAGATCCAAACACTCATGGAGGAGGAGGAGCAGAAAGGACCCGCAAAGCGAGAAGCTACAAGGTCCGGGTGCCCGGCCACCAACTCCCACGGGTGCCCGGCCACCAGCCCCTGGCCCCCCGGGTGCTCGGCCCTTCTGCCCCCAGCTGCCTGACCTCCGCATTGGTCATGCCTTGGGACACCCCTGGTGCCTGGCCACTTGGCCCCGGGTGCCCGGCCCCTCCAGCTGCGAAGGGCGCGACCTCCCTGGTTGGTCCGGGTGCCGGGCCCCCTCACCACCAGGTGCCCGCCCCCCTGGAGCGACCCCGGGTGCCCGGCCCTCCACAACCCGCTGCCCGGCCCTACTCCCCGGCGCGACCCTCGGGTGCCCGGTCCCATTTACCCCAGGTGCCCGGACCGTCCAGCGAATGCCTGCGCGCATGTAGTGTAAAATGACCCTTGTAACCCCATGGTTCCCCCAACTCATCCCTAGCCTATAAGTACTATTCATCTAGCTCATTTCTAGGGTTAGCAAAGTATTAGATAGACAATGAGAGAGCTTTGCTCATCTTCCCCTCCTCTTGGAGATCAAGACCCCTCTAGGGAAGAATCCTAGTGGATTATCATGGCCTCCTCTTGGAGTAGATCATCACCAAGACATCACCTCTCTGGGGAGTGGGAAGAACTTTACCCTAGTGCTATTTTCCTTGAATTGTTCTTGTATGCTTGTGGATCTCATGTATGATACTCTAGTGGATGTGTGATTTGGGTTTGTTTTTGTGATTTTCCGCTTGTGTTCTTGTGAGTTCATCCCTTTTCCCCCCTCCAAGTGTGAAAAGATCCCTCCTAGGGTTTCACCCTACAACAGCATGGAATGGTGAAAATGAAAAGTCGGAGCAAGATCTCTAACATGTGCGCAATGAAGTGGTCCAAGATGACCAATAAGTCTCATGGTGCAAGCAACACAAGTAGTATGATTCATAATATCCATGCTCAAGAAAGATGTCACCTTGAAGGCGTGTCCTTGTGCATCCTTCACAATGCCGAAGCACAAGCAAGTGCGATGTAGAAGCGTCATGGCCGAAAGTGGTTCACTCTCAAGAGCTCGAATTGTCAACTCACGTGAAGTGGAAGTTGACATGATGTCGAAAGATCCTACACGTGAACAAAACAAAGCAAAGAACGTATGTGCATGGTAGATAAACACATCATCCATCGTGATGGTTCTCTTCTCTTGCACATAACCAATAGTAGCAAAAGTGCATGAAGAATATGATACAACAATTTCTATATTCATGGTACTAGACATATGGTACAAAGAAGGAAGACAAGCATGCTTCACAAGAATTATGTCAAAATCTCCAAGTATATGCGAGAATGTTATGGGGGCAATCTAATTAGCAAGTTTAATAGCATTGTTGCACTCAATACATAGCAATTCATCTAGCATGAGAGACGCAACATATGGAGACATATGACAACATGTAATAGCAATCGTGTGCAAAGCATGGAAATAATTGTCACCAACCGCATGAAATGAGCAAGTATGAATCATTGGTGATGCAACATAAGGAATCATATCAATCATGGCATGTAAAGTAGTATTGTGAGGATGCAATATACTAGAGGAATCCACTAAAGGAACATGGCAATAACAAGCAATATCTCGACCAAGCTTGCAAATACACATACAAGTCATAGAATCAAGTGTCATGTGAGATGCAAGCTATGGGTCACAAATGCATGGCAAAGGTATAGTGAGCACATCATGCAAAGTGAACATGGCAACATGGTCATAAAGTGAGAAGTGGTATATAACCCATAACCATGTGAGGGCCATGTAGAAGAAATGCGCAAAGTCTTTGGGTGAAGGGAGCAGTAGTAAGGACAATCCACGGTATCCCAAATCATCATTGCTCTCTAGAGCTCATTTCGTCAACTCATGGGATTGCGAGGTTCACGAGGAAGCATGTGTACCTACACAACAAATAGAAAAATGAAACAAAGTGTGTGCGTGGTAAATGTACACATCATCCATCGTGATGTGCATGTGCGCGTGAGAGTTAGAACAAGATAGGCATCACTCAAAGACATTTGATGCATGGTATAAGAACATGTCATCCATCATGAAAGAATAGTTTTTCTGTATAACATGATGGGGACACAAATTGAGCATGCAGTTATATGGCACATAATTCAAGGGAAGCATATTGTTTACACAAGTATGAGGATCATGCAATGGATGGAATGGATCAAAATCTCCTAAAATGTATGAGGAAACTATGGGGGTCTCCTCATGTGCAATAGCGGAAGCATAATATGGAGAAAATTTAGAACATGGCAAACAATGCATGTCCGAAGCTAGGTGGTCATGGCATGGCATATGAGATAAATGATGCAAAGGGAGCATATCAATATCATCACAAGAAAAACAAATGCCAATAACCATGGGCTTGTCATCTATGCCATACGTGCAAATTGGGTTCATTTTAATGGCATATGCATAGTTACTATGATGAGATTGCAAATATGACATACGGGTGATCTCATGCACAGCATATGACAAGTCAAGTGGATTGCCATCACTATGATGAGATTGCAAACAAGATGTGACCGTGAGAATTATCACAAGAAATCCTATGCAACATGGCATCACAACTAATAGACTCCACATGACAATCATCAAACTCATCATAAATGGGTAAATCATTGGATGGCGAAATCATACTAGCATGAAGTGTGTCAATAGAAGGATCAGCATCATGCAAGCAATCAATGTCAAGAATGCCCACTAGTGGGACTAGAGCATCACCATCACCTATGTTACCTCTGTCATTCCACTCATGTGGTGTAGGTGAGGTGGTAAGGACCAAATTGTGGTCAACGTCATCATCGTGATGGAACCATGTGGGGGTGCATCACATTCCATCATGGCCATCGTCTTGTCCAAAGGAAGGACAAAGTCGTCGAGGATCGGCGCGTCATCATATATGGGACCTAGCACCAAACAAGAAGACACACTAGAGGTAGAGGTTGAGTCGTTAGAAGTGTAAATGGCCTCATATGCCTTATCAACTACCTCACTCTCTCTATGTGGTGGTGGCTCACTCACTCCCTCAAGATAGGCTCACTCAATGTCACATATGGTGGAGTCACTCAAATCACTCAAGTGGTGGTGGTGGCTCTCCTCACATGGGAATTGGGGCAGCTCATCATATATCGGGCTATTGATGAAGACACTCTCACTCTCAATATGGTGGCCCAAGTCGCTCAACTCATCACCAAATATCGCCACCTCGGTCGAAGGGAAAATCCCATGCTCAACCATCTTGTAGTCGTCGCCGTGGATGAAGGCCAAAGATGGCACATCATCAATCTTGCCTCCAAAGATGGAAGCATCATCATTGCTCTCCACCATGTCGCTCGCCTCCATATCTTGAACCTTGAGTTGCTCCTTAGTCGTAGTCATCGCCACACCGTCTTGAAAAAGAGTCATGGTAGACTCGGCATTGTCAATGCCACAAAGAGGGATGTCGGTGAAAGTCGAACTTGGAAGCATCGTCTTGGAGCTTATCGGGCTTGGACATCTCGATGGTACTAGCCTCATGCTCAACATCTTGGAGTGTGGTCATCGTGAAGTGAGCTCGGGGTCAAGTAGACTTGGCCTTCTTGAGTTCTTGCTCGGCCTTCAGAGCACCAATGTAGAGGTTATCGAGGAACTCGTAGTTTTTGAGGAAGATAGTCTTGATGATGTCGTTGTTCCATCCCATCGTGAAGTGGAACTTCATCCAAATGGGGTCGTCCACACCGGCTCGTCGCAAGGCTTCCTTCATGTTCTTGAAGTTCTCGTCGAGGGACTTGGATCCTTGTATGGTGTTCTCCAATTGGCGAAGAAGATGTTCTGTGTAGGTGGAAGACACAAATTCTCGTCGCATTGCTTTCTTCATCTTGGACCAACTCATGGTGAAGCTCTTCAAAGGTGTCTGAAGCCACCATGTCGATGCATAGTCATGGAAGGTACTTATGGCGCACTTCAATTGATCTTCAGAGGGGACTTGATGTAGCTTGAGGTAGTCGTCCATCTTGCGCTCCCACTCGTGGTACTCTTTGGGGTCATGAGTCCCAAAGAATGGAATCTCAACGTCGTCGGTGAAGTCGAAGTATCTCGTGGAAGTAGTGGACTTGAGCTCGTGGAGTAGGCGAATATGCCGTACATCCAAAGGCGAAGATGCCTTGAAGTCACTTGGCGAAGATGCCAATGTTGTTGAAGAAGCCGCAACCTTGGGGTCGATGGTGTTGTTCTGTATGGCCCGTTCACATGGGGTTGTAGGAGGATGTATGCACGGGGTCCCGCGGGCATGGGGGTCGAAGGCCCGTGTGTACGGGAGTGGCCGAGAAGCCAACTTCGTTCGGAAGATCGTTTTTGAAGGTCTTGTCGAGGTCGATGCTTGTGTGTGCTTGCCGGAGATGGTAGCTGGAGAGTCTTTGCACTTGAGCATCTTCTCGAAGATGAGGAAGACCTCTTGCGGTTGTTGATGAGGACCTTTAGCTCCTCCATGTGCTTGTCCATCTTGGCATCGATGAAGTTCTTCATGGCATCGAACTCGTCGTCGTGGTTGTAGACCGGTGATGATGTGCTTTGCCTATCCATCACAAGACTCGAGCAAAGGTGAGTAGGAAATGAGATAAACAATACCAAGCTACCTTTTCCCAAAGTTGAGGATGTATCCCATGACATTCAGTGTGAAATGAAAGAATAGTGGAATTGGTACCGGACTTGTTCACTCACACCTATAAAGTAAAGCTTATCGAGTGGCTTGGTTAGGACAAGTGGCACAAATTCATGCAAATTAAAGTCCAAGATATTGTAAATGTTGAAATAAGTCCAAGGGACTCAAAATGCAAAGCAATTGATCACAAATATAGAGGAGGGCAATAAAGAAACACACACGGTGGGATAATGGGGCTTGTACAACTATAGGGATGAGCAATGCAAAATTGCCTATTGAAGACTAAGCTCGTGTTACACAAACACTAGGAGAACACTAGCTTGATTGCACACTTGGGCACGATTCACCACTTGGCACCAACCTATATGTATGCAAGCTAAATGTTTCCTATTCCATGTATCCTCATGCACAAGTATCTCTTTTCATGCTCAACTCTCTTTTGCTTATAAGCTTATGATCTTTCTTTTTTTTGCTTAAAAGCTTTTTTTTGCTCTTCTCTTCCTTTCCACTTTTCTTATTGATCCTCAACCACAAACATGAGATAAGTATCACAAGATATGCACAGGAGCAAGCAATTGCACTATATGATATATCAAATGATGCAACAATATGATATCGTATCACTAAGGTGCACAAGTTTTCGCGAAGCCCGATAATACTCGAATAGCTAGTCTCAATTGGTACGAAGGTATGCGCAAAGATGGCGGGGCTATCAAGACGTAATGGCAAGGAAGGAAAAGTGTATGATAGAATGTATACCTTCTTCCACTTAACCTTTCACGAAGTCAGGGGTAACCGGCCTTGCTTCCGGTTGAAGATGGTCTCAAAGGATGGATGATCGTTGTCTACGCGGAAGCTCATAGTGGATGTAGTCGATGGAACTAGTCGATACTCGTATCATTCCACGTGGTGGTTGATGAGGAAGTAACCATCCCTAAGTAGCCAAAAAATTTAGGACACTCAAATCACAACTCAAACAAACACAAATGCAATAAGAACCAAAATGGTTTACTTGGCGGAAGTTTTATGTGGTGGTGCGGTAGTTATGGTGGAGGGCCTATGCAAATATGCAAAAATGCAAAAAATTTGATGGAGTCAAATGGTGGTAAAACCAAGATGAGCAGCTCGAGCACGTTGCTAGATTTCTAACGAGCCAAAGAACACCCAAATCAGAGTTCGGAAGTAGGAGATATGACCAAAACTTTGAAGCGGTGGCGGCTGAATCTGGGAGGGTCGTGCGCACGGGATCTAAGGGCCGTGGGCATGGGGTCCCATGCGCACGGTACAAGGCCGTGGGCACGGGGTGTCCAGGAACTTCGCGGGGGCCCGTGGACGCACGAGTGGCGGAAAATTCATGATTTTGAGGTCAAAATTAAAGGGGGTAAAGAAAAATTAGGCTATGGGGACGCAATAGAAGGTGGATCTACAAAAATGCACTAGGAACAACAAATCACAAAAAAATTGGTATGGCTCTTTTTGTGGGGAATTTTTGAATTAATTCAAAACCACACAAAAGTAGGCTAGAAAACGGTGGGGAAGACTCCAAATTCGTGATTAACATGGCTCTAGATACCAAGATGTTGTAGGGTGGTGACCCTAAGTGGAGATCGTTCACGAATTGGATGGGAATTCATGAAGAACGCAAAGAACATGAAGAACAAGAGGGAAAATCACAAGAGGAACACTCAAGAACAAGTCCAATCACACATCCACTAGACCAACAAACACATGAGATTCACAAGGTACAAGAACAATCAAAGGGAAAAATATACATGGTAAAGTTCATCCCAAATCCTATGAAGGAGATGAGGTCTTGATGATATAGATAGATCCTTCCCACAAGGAGGTCTTGAATCCTTAAGGATCTTCTCCAATGGAGGTCTTGAACTCCAATGGAGTGTTCTCTCTCTCAAGAGGAATCCCACAAGGGGAGACACATGAGCTAAGCTCTAATGTCTAGATCTATTCTTAACTAAGTCTAAATGGAGGAGGAGGTGGAGTATATATAGTCCAAGGGGATGAAGGGGTAAGTAGGGGCAAAATAGACATTACGTGGGCAAGCCCATCAGCAACACACACATAGCCCCGTGTGCACGGGGTCTCCAGCGACCTGACAACAGTAGCCCATGCACGCGGGGTCTATAAGGCCCGTGGGCACGGGGGTCCCATGTGCATGGTACACGCCCGTGCGTATGGGGTCTTAAGATCCGTGCAGACTGGGAGGCCCGTGGGCACGGGGTCGCCTGGAGCTCCTGCCTTCTTCTTGGCAGTTCCTTCTCCGCTTCCAGGCTTCTCTCGCGGATGGTGTAGGCGCTCGCTTGTGGGTGACCTCCTCCATGGCACTTTCATCATCGGGCTCAAACCTATATGGGCACATGGTAGGGCGGTCAAGTAGTATACCATCCTCGAGGGAACTAAGAACACACATTAAGGATGGAATTCACCTTAGTATGATTGAAGTATAAGTTGGGCGTGTCTCTTAGCAACGGAACTCTTGACATGGTGATGTTCGTAGGATGCTCCACATCACCTAGTCTTGCCTCTAGGACTAGCTCAAGTGTTATTGATGATCATGTTTTCTGGATCTTAGGATACCATTTAAAGTGTTAAATGATAGTTCAAAAACAACATTGAGATTTTGACATTGCAAGAACGATCATATTGAATCGACCCAAACTTGTCTATTATGAATTGAGTAATATCATCTATAATCAATTGTAATAACATGGATTGTTAATGTGTGTTTTTCTCCTTAGACCATGAGACCATTGTAGTCACTTCTTACCGTACGGTGGGGTTTGGTGTTGCTCAAACATCACCTGTAACACGGTGATCATAACAACAACTTACGGGTTCATCAGAAAGTTTGACAATGGACTAAATAGCTCGGTGGTGGGAATTGGTCGTTCGATGATGGAGAGATATTCTTATGGCCCTCTTAGTGTGAGATATCTATCATCGTCTGGCCAGACACAGGTGACTACATCACGGGGATACCGGAACACAACAACAAGAAAAAGGAACAAAACCGGTAATAAGGATTTCGGTATAATGAGCATGTGTTCACTCAGGAGGATGTCGAGGAATCCCCGGTTTTGTAAAGTATTGCAAAGAAAAGGGAACATCATATGATAACCAAAGGTTCACTCGAATATCGTTCATGTGCTCATAGGGACCGATATGGATATCCACAATCCTCCTATCGGCCATTGGACGAAGGGGTTTCATTCATGTCTATGAGTTACCGAACCTATGGGATCACAAGCTTAAGACAATCATAATCTGCTGAGTATTAGTACGATAGGAGTGATGAGAATATATTTGTGCAATTGTTTCATTAATATTCGGAATACTTTCAAGATGATCTGAAATCGTTTCGGGGTCACCGGAAGGGTTTCGGTGAATATCGAGTAATACCGGGTATTACTGATAAATATATATATATATGTAGAAAATGTTTCCTGGAATGTTAAATTATATATAAAATGGTCTGAAAGTATTCAGAACTATTATATATTTAATTAAATATCAACCGGCCTTAAAAGGCCAAGAGGTGGAAAGCAACTTGGGCCACAAATGCCCAAATGGGGAGGCGCCTCCCTTCCCTAAGGTAGGAGGCCGAATAGGAGTGGGGGAGGAGTCCAAGTCTGTCGGTGTACTAAGTATTGGGCCATTAGTACCCCGTACTTGTGCACGGGCAGTTGTAGCCATACTCGCGGCCAGGCTTGTCGGGGAACAGTTGGAGGTCAATTCAAGTTATCGAAGAAACACCTAAGTCAAGGATCTGAGGATCAGCAGATAAGAAGAGCTGGAGACCGAAAGCCAGCCTCCCCGGCAAGATCTTGCCGGGGTGGCCTGTGGAGCCCGGCAAGATTTCACGCCCGGCAAGATTCTGCCACTGTGCCACCGCTTCAGGATCATTACCAACAACGGCACGGAATTCACAAGTCGCACCTTCATGCAGTACGTCCAAGACCTTGGCGGCAAAATCTGTTTTGCTTTTGTTGCTCACCCGAGAAGCAATGGCCAAGCGGAGAGGGCTAATGTTGAAGTGTGGCGCGGTCTCAGGACCAGAACCTTTGACAAGCTGAGAAAATGCGGAAGACACTGGATTGATGAGTTGCCGGCGGTTCTTTGGTCAATCAGAATGACACCAAATCGAGCCACTGGCCAGACGCCCTTCGCTCTGGTCTACGGAGCAGAAGCAGTTCTCCCCACGGAACTCATATACGGATCACCTCAAGTGCTCGCTTACGATGAGCTTGAGCAAGAGCAACTGCGGCAAGATGACGCTGTGCTCCTTGAGGAGAATCGTCTTCAGGCTGTTGTGTGAGCTGCACGCTACCAGCAAGCTTTGCGCCGCTACCATAGCCGCAAAGTTCCTGCCCGAAGTCTTGAGGAAGGCGACCTTGTTCTTCGACGGATTCAATCCGCCAAGAATTCAAACAAGTTGATGCCAAAGTGGGAAGGCCCTTATCGGGTAGTACGAGTCACCAGGCCCGGCGCTATCCGCCTGGAGACCGAACTTGGCGTTCCAGTGAGCAACTCCTGGAATATCGAGCATCTTCGCAAGTTCTACCCATAAGGCGCGGTTGCCGGGGGCTCCCGGCAACCACCTTTTTGTACAAGTCTTGCCGGCGAGGCATGTAATCCTTTGTACAAAGCCAGGCGCAGACCCTGAGCCCAGATGAATAAGTTTAAGTGTTGTGCATTTCCTTATCGATTTTCATGTTTATATATATATATATATATGCATGCTTGTCTAAGACGTTGTATGACACTTGTTCCCGGTAAGTATTAACGAACCGCCAAGGTTCCGTATCTTTATTTTCTCTTCTTTCTTTTTCTCAAAAGACAGAAGGATTCCTCGCGCGCACGTTTGCCGAGGGGAGGGAAGGAAGATATGAGTACCAGTTGGCGACGTTCAGAATTGACGCCTTACCGGAAGAAGAACAGCGACAGAAAGCTAAGTTATAAAACTTAAAGCAAATTTCTTTTATTACAAAGTTATTTTCCTTAGACGATTTCGACTTTTACATGGATAACCTACACGCGAAGGAACCCTTGTCGTAATCGGTTGCGTCCTTATTTTGTTTCGAGTCCGCTCAACAATTTAAGTGGCTGCACTGAGAACGCCAAGGTGTCTTGCCGGCCGCTGCACCTCCAGCAGGCTGCTAAAGTCCCGCACCCAGTGCTCGCGGCAGGTTGCACGCCGGCAAGTTTTCAATAAGCATAGGGTATACTCCGTACATAAAGGAATCAGACAAGGGAAATAGCATGCATATACCCAAACATACGTAAGTTATATTACATCAATAAGTTGCCGCAGTTCTAACGGAAGACTTGATTGTCTTTTGGCATGGAATGGTGGCGACAAGGGAAAATGAGGCAGCTAGTCCCTACATTGGCCCTCGACCCTCTTGATTGAATCTACTTTCTCGAGGATGGGCGCGACAAGCTCCTCAAGTGCTTTGAGATATGCATCCTTCGGCAAGCGGTCGAGCATGTTGGTGAGATCAATGCCAGGGTTCTTATGCACCACCTTGACGAGTACCTTGCGGAGGACGGCCCGGCAAAGTTTGCGGGATTCATTGGCCAGTTGGGTTGCTCTATTGGACTGTAGCAGCTTCAAAGCATCAATGATGCTTTCGAAGAACATGGTCAACCTGGCGCTCGAAGATATTCTTTCTTCAGAGGAATACCTGAAGTTTTGCAGGCCATCCTGGCCCATGGTTGACAATTGTGCCATGAGCCTCTCCGCGGTGTCGACAAGGCGATCAGTCCAGATTTTCACACCCTTTTCATAGTCAATTTGGGCGGCGGCAGCGCTCTTAAGCAATTTCTTCTCTTCCTGAAGATCTTTGCTTAGGGCCTTCTCGCGGGCCCTACCGTCCTTAAGAGACTTCTCCAGTGTGGTCAGCTTTAGCTTCAGATCGGCAATGGCATCGTTGGCTGAAGAGAGCTACTTGGTCTTGTCGGACATGGCAACTTGCATCTCCGCCAGGCTGTGGAGAGTTTTCTCCCTGTCCCCTTTGAGCGTCGAGAGCTCCTTGCCGTGTTCTTCAAGATCCACCTCCAGCTTCTTCACTTTGTCGCTCAGCTTGTTCTTGGCGGCCTCTGCAGCCTCGGCAGCATCGATGGCCTCCTTGAGCTTGCCAGCGTGATCTATAGTTAGAGCTTCGAGCGCCTCCTTGTGCTTTCGCTCCAGCTCCTGGATCCGCTGCGTGACAAGCTTATCGATCTCCTCATCTTTGCCGCGAAGCTTGGCGGCGAGCGCCTACTCGCGTGCGACAAGATCTTCCTCGTGGGCATCAAGCGCAATGCGACGCTCCATCAGGAGAGCATCTTCAGCGGCAGTTCTTTGTGCAGCTTCTTCTTGCGCTTTCTCCATGTCAGATTGTTTCAAGAGGAGCTCCGTCCAGCTTTGGCTCACTTGTTCCCGGCTGGCAGTCAACTCCTGAAGAGCCTCGGCGTACCAGATTTGCATCTGCTCAACGCGCTTCTGAAAACTTGCTTCGGCTGCTTCGACAACTGCCATTCTGGAATCCGCTTTCTCTTTTCGAGCACGGTGGAGTGCTTGGAATTTGCGGAAATTTTCACCCATGGCCTGGAGGAGCTGATCCTCTTCAGATTTGCCACTGTTGGTGCTTGGATCATCAATGATTTTGAGCCCGGCAGCGGCGATGATTTCTTCATCAAAGGTTTCCCCTTCGGTCGGTTTTTCAATATTTGCCGTGCCCGGCAAGTTGATGAATAGGTTGTCGCCAACCTTGAGACATTTGCTTGATGAGGGAGTTTTGGATGTTGATGGTTGGTCCTCGACGTTCGTCTCGCCGGTGGCTGGATGCTCTGTAGCCGATGTAGCGCCTGGCACTCCTGCGGCAGGAATGCCATCAGTGTGGTCATAAGTCTCCTTGCCGGCCCTCTCGGCAGGTTCCTTGGCGGCTTCCTCGGCAACAGTTTCGCTGACCTCGACAGTGGCATCTTTGGCGGCCTCACTAGTGGCGATCCTGTCAGCTTCGGTGGCGGCGTCTCTGGCGGTCTCCTCGATGACAACGTCGACATCCATGTGTTCCATCACAGGGAATTCTGGAGGACGAAGGAAGGAAACAAAATAAGATCAAGGTTGAAGTTCGAGAAGACAAAAAGAAAGAAGGATAAAGAAAAGGATAGCAAGCGCTCTAAGGCAAACAGTTACCTGTGTCGAGTTGTTGAGAGGTGGCCTCGCCCCTCCCGACAACGTCGGCTGCCAGGGAAATGTTGCCGGTACCCATGCGTACCGGCTCCTCCTCAACCAAGATATGCTCGTCGGTGGTAACTCTTGCCGGCAACGCGCTTGTGGGCGGCACGGTAGACGGAGGCGGCACGACGGGGGCACTTTCCACCTCTCCCTGTTGCTGTTCTTCCCCTGCAAGCCCGAAGATATCAGCGGCAAGGGTAAAAACCTCAGCGCCCGCCAGCGGAAAACAAGTGGAGAACTCACGCTGGGGGCTGCGTTGAGGGCTGAGCCCCGGGCTGACGACGACAATTTCCGACGCGCTCGTAGAGCCAGCCGGGGGCTCATCGCCCGTGGAAGTCCTCGACCTCTTCGCCGCCCTTTCCGCCAAGGTTTCTGCATCGCTGTAGAGACAATACAAAGCAAAGCTATGAGATTACTCTGAAATTTGGGAGATAAAGGCTATGACTGGATACTTACTCTTCCTGTTCTCGTTCCGGGCTGAAGCCGGAGATGTCGAAATCGACCTCCGTTGCAGTGTCCATGTGAGGGGGCGGAGGAAGGGTCCTAGGTCGCTTGGCTGTAGCAGGCGCAGGGGATTAGCATGATTCCACCACCTCAACCTCCGGTGCGGTTGTGTGAGACGCCCCTGCCGCCTCGGCGGTTGCCGCAGGTGCAGGTCTCACGCGCCGCGCAGGTTGCTGTCGAACTCCTTATCGCGGCGCAGTCTTGCCGGCCGCCTTCTTGCCGGGAGCCTCACTGCTCGAAGAGGGTTGGCTTGCCGGGATGCCAGAAGCAGCCTTTCGAAGAACACGCTTGGTCTTCTTCGGAGCTGGGGGCTCCTCCTGCGGCTCTTCTTCGGCTACGTCCTCGTCGGACGAGCCCTCGGCGGCCACGCTACTCTGTTCCCCGGCAGCCTCAGCCTCCCCGGCAGGATTTTCTTCCATCACAACCTTTGCGTCGCTGGTTTCCCATTCTATGAAACCGACGCTGCCGGCCTCCGCGGCAAGATTCGCTTCTTCCACCCTAGTGGCGATATACGCCACTTCTTCGTCAGTGTTGGCGCGAATGAGGCTCGTCTCTTCCCGGATGGCCCTCTCCGACAAGTTGTCGAAGAACTTTTGTGCTTCCTCCTCGGTTGGCTCGGCCCAAGTCGCGTCAAGACCATGGGCGTTGAACATTGGCATGAAGGCAATGATTGACCCCAGGGCGGAGTTGTTGCACAAAGGGACAATTCTTGCCGGCAACCGATGTTTATCAACGCGCTGGAATAGCTTCTGGCGGAGAGCGCCGAGCTGCATGGCTGTCAGATTGTTTTTCAATCCAGGGTGCAGCCTCATGACGTCCGCTGTGTTCCGGTACTCCCAAGCTGGTCTTCCCTTGCTCTATAGGGGGGCGATGCGGCGGTGGAGGAAATCGAAGCCAATCATCTCCATTGTGAGCCCGGCAGCTTTTAGGCGAAGGATCCTGGTGGTGGCGATCATGAGCCTCTCGTCCTCCACGGCGAGATCGCTCCAGTCGCTGCCGCGGATCACCTTCTATCGTCGAGGCCAACAGAACGGATGCGGATCTGCTTCCTTGATTCAGCACCACTCAGACTGCCATTCATCCCACTTCTCACGGTAAACCCCATCTGGGTATATCTCCTTATTCCAAGCTCGCGGAATCCAGGCGATAGAACCGGAAAGGGTCTCCCCCTTTTGGATGCGAGGAATAAAGTAATGGTGGAAGAGGGCAGTGTTGGGAACTACTCCGGCAAAGTTTTTGCAAAGATGAGTGAAGACAGACATGCACATTACGGCGTTCGGCGTGAAATCAAGAAGATGGAAGCCGTATGTGTACATAATATCGTTGAAGAAATCAGAAAATGGAGGACAGAGTCCGCAATAGAAATAAGCGGTGAAGAAGTGATATCTGTCAGGTCCGCTCTTGGAACAAGAACCTGGAATCACGTGAGTTGTGGGGTGAGCTTGCGTCTCCTTCGCCCACATGCACTGGTACTGGTTCTTCAAGGCCCTCGCATCGAGTGTCGGAGCGAAGACGACGTACTTCTTCCGCATCTTCACCAGCTCGCTCTCCGGGACATCGGCCTTCGTCTCCTTGCTCTTGCCCTTGCCCTTGCTAGCCTTGGGCGGCATGGCGATTGTGAAGGCGGAGGCTGAGGATAGAGTGGGTGCGAATGCGAAGAGCGGATGAGGAGAAGTCTGGCTTTGAACTCGAGAAGGGGAAAATAATGGCGGAGTCCAGATTGGGAAGAAGAGGGGGTAAATAGGCTGCACCTCTGCAGTTTCCCTTTTTATGGGGAAGGAGCGAGGCCACCTCTTTTACTCTCCAATATAAATACGCCTCTGCAGGCGCGCTGCAGTTGCAGCCTTTCAGCGCACGCCTCCCACGTCGTGCATTCAGCGCGCGTAGTGGGGGGCACAGTAAGCGGGATATTTACGAGCAGTTAATCCCCTGCCACGTGTGCCTGTGCACTGTTTTGGCCTAGCCCAACAACGCCTCGCACTCGTGTGTGTCCTAGGCCCGGGAGCTCCTGTCGATGTACTAAGTATTGGGCCATTAGTACCCCGTACTTGTGCACGGGCAGTTGTAGCCATACTCGCGGCCAGGCTTGTCGGGGAACAGTTGGAGGTCAATTCAAGTTATCGAAGAAACACCCAAGTCAAGGATCTGAGGATCAGCAGATAAGAAGAGCTGGAGACCGAAAGCCAGCCTCCCCGGCAAGATCTTGCCGGGGTGGCCTGCGGAGCCCGGCAAGATTTCACGCCCGGCAAGATTCCGCGCCTGGCAAGATTCAGCGCCCGGCAAGATTCTGCCACTATGCCACCGCTTCAGCACAGCAACTAGCCTGACATTCTGGGTCCTTCTCTGGATGCGTGGCAAGGCGCCAGTGGAGGAGAGCTTAAGCGTTGCTGATGGGATGGCCCCTTTTTTCATCCCCAAGAAGATGAGGACACCTAAACGGACACCTCACGGTGAATGAAATGCATTCGTCCTAATCCGTCAGTGGTTAGGTATGATGACCCTGTAGCTACTTTACACCTCAATGTATGTACATTTTGCCACTGTGGTGACCCCTTTGAACATATAAAAGGAGGCCCAAGGCAACTGCTACAGGGGAGGAGGATCATCTGGCCCATTCTGCATGTGTAGCTGCTCTTTGAACGTGCTGTTCGTTGCAAGCGCTCCTGGAGCCTGGGCTCAAGAACACTGATAATAAAACAAGGCAGGAGTAGGGTTTTACGCTGATTAGCGGCTTGAACCTGGGTAAAATCACCCCGCGTCGATCGTTGGTTCTGCTCTTTGTGCATACCTCTCTCCCTGCCGAATCGTAAAGGGGTCCTTTGGGATCCCATAGGTGTCGCACGCCGACAAAGTCCTACTCCCTTGGCCGGCCAAAGGGGAGGGACTTTCCCTCCCCTTTTAGCCCCTCCTCTCCCCTCAAACCTATATATACTCTGGATTTCCTCCCTTTTGAAACACAGGTTTTGGAGGCTCCTCTGCTAGTTCTTCTAGTTCTAGTTCTACTTCGTCCAGATTGATTAATTAGATCTAGAATAATCCTCTAATCCTCATAATTAGAAGCCCCGTGTGGTTATAATCTCTCCCTCTAATTCTCCGGCGATGATTATCTCTAGACGGTGAAGCGTTGCCGGATCGTGAAGGCTGCATGCTTGCAACCAATTAGAGAGGTTGTGCTTTCGGTCTTCAGTTCGAGGGAATGTTCGTGGGCGGTTAGCGGGATCATTCATCGACAGTTCGAGGGACTCCAAGTACGATCTACACCGCATGTTCTTCTTTCGCTGCAACTCGGTGATCATAATGATCGTGTTCACAACCCATTATGCATCTTCATATTGATAATCGGTATGCGTAGGAGCGATTTGTTTTGTTTTCAACTATGTTTCCCAATAGTTGGTACAGCTCAAAATCATCAGAGTCGTTAGATTCATAACCATCAGCATTGGCAGTACAACGGGTTGCACCAATGTCCCATGATTCTGCATGATAGATTCACCTCATATAGGTCTTGAGAATACTAGCGACATTTACGTGACATCTGAAAAAATCAATAGTGTCGTGGATCCCATTACGGCAATTTTTGCATGGGCACAACATATCTTCAGCCCCGTTGTTGTGAACAAGCGTGAATTCCATAAACTGATTCACGCTAGCCATGTATGGTGGCGCGAGCACTGTTCAATTAATCCAACTATGATCCATTGCATGTACAACATGAAAAGTAAATAGAACGCACCTGATTTGCTATGATGTTTTTCAGTAAACAGACCTCACTTGAAATCGCCCCTATTTCACACTATCGCAGTCATGCATGACTTTGCCCTTCAACTATGGCACGTGGCCTCACCGTACCCTCGTAGCCACGTTCAGCTTGTTGTAGCGTCGTAGCCGCGTTCACCGTGCCGTGCCGGCCTCTCGACTCGCCGGAGGCGTAATATGAGCGTAGGGACCTAAGTCGACGATCCCAATTCCCTATGTTAGGAGGGAACAAGATGATCCTAATTCCAAGTTCCCGCTATTATGTGATGTGTAACCACTAAATGAGTCAGCTAAAAACACTTACTTGTTATTTTTATTCACATTTACAAAAAAATGACCCACCAACATTAACTGTGACACAGAGAACCATCCCAGAAAATGGGCATGCGTAGTAACAGCCCAATATGTTGCCAAAAATCAGCCTGGAACATCGCCAAATTTGCCAACGGTGGGGGGGGGAACCTCGTGACGGTGGACCATCACGAAAAATGATCTTTGGTGATGTTTCATGTTTCATCGGCAGGGTTATTGTCACTGAATAGAGCAAATTTTGTAGTGTAGTCTCCACAACATTCAATAACTCTCTCACAGATCTGGCATGGTGGTGGGAGAAGGATTGGAGTGGAAAGCAAGTTGAGCAGGCTAGAATCAAGGATTAAATGGTTGGCGTGGAATCCTTTGATCTCAACACAAGTCTAGGTGGTTCTCTCTCAGAAAATGGAAATAGGAAGTGGTGGCTTCGTCCTGGTTGCTCTCTTTGGGAGTAGGTGGTGTGAGTGGGTTATATATAGTCGTCACCAAAAATCCAACCATTACACACCTTTATACACAACATGGTGGCACTGGGTGTAAAAACCGATGAGACCGATAGTGCAACAGATTTGAACTTTAGACGTTTCGCTGGGACCGAATGAATCCACTCAGTGGGACCGATTTGTGATGACCCAAGCACTATCATCATATCGGTAATTCCAATCGGTTTCACTCAGTAATTACAAAATGAAGTCAATGGGTCACAGAAAGTTTGCCAGTGCACTTCGATGGGACCGAATGCCATCCTAATTAGACTGAGTTCCTATGGTTTAATCAGAGGCTCTGTCAAGTTTACCTCGGTGGGTCCGGGTGTATATGTATCGGTGGGACCAAGATGAACTTTAGGATTTTTGATAGATTTGAGTGTGAGGGTGTGGCTGAGGGTTATTGAGCAATATCTTCAAGCACTTGAGAAAAATTTGTAGTGTAGTATCCTCAACATTCAACAACTATCTCACATATTTGGTATGGTGGTGGGAGAAGGACTGGAGTGGAATCAAGGATCATATGGTTGGAGTGGAATCCCTTGATCTCAACACAAGTCTAGGTGCTTCTCTCACAGAAAATGGATATGGGAAGTTGTGGCTCCGTCCTGGTTGCTTTTTTTGAGAGTAGGCGGTGTGGGGTATATATAGCCTTGACCAGAAATCTAACTGTTACACACCTCTATGCCAAAGTCAAAGGTACCGGGTATAAAACTCGGGAGACCAATTAGTGCAAAAGATTTGAACTTTAGAATTTTTTTTGGGACCGGATGAATCCACTCGGTGGGACCGATTTGACATGAGTTATGCACTATCAACGTTTTGGTAATTCCGATCGGTTTCACTCGGTAATTCCAAAATGAAGTCGATGGGTTACAGGAAGTTTGCCAGTGCACTTCGGTGAGACCGAATGCCATCCCAGTTAGACTGAGTTTCTAGGGCTTAGTCAGAGGCTTTGTCAAGTGTATCTCGGTGGGTCCAGGTCTATATGTATTGGTGGGACCAAGATGAACTTTAGGATTTTGGACATATTTGAATGTGAGGGTGCGGCTGAGGGTTTTGAGCAATAGATTCAAGCACTTGAGCAAATGACTCATTATCATGACATCATCCCCTTTTAGTAGTATTGGCTTTCCTATGGACTCAATGTGACCTTGGATCACTTAACCAAACATGTAGAGTCTTGAAGCTTTCGCCAATGCATGTCCTTTGGATTTTGAGGGGTCCACATCTCCATCCATGTTGGTGTACTAGAATAATGTTCCTTTAGTACCCCAGACTTGTGCATAGGCTATTGCAGCCCTCCGGACGACAAGGGCTTGCCGGAAGATAGCTCAACCCAAGTCTCAACACTTGGGCACCAAGACGGTGAAGAAGACCTCTAGGCAGGTGATCGAGAAGTACTGAGTTAGTACTAGAGATCAGGACTTCAGTTGCCGGCAAGCTTCGCACCCGCAAGCCAAGACCCGACAAGATCCTTGCCGGAAAGTTCTCCCTCTCACCCTTCGGACGCTCCACCTCATCGACCAGCTGATGGATTGTCAAGATTAGGTGTCGAGCGGGCAGACGGCCTGAGGGGAGTCAACAGGACGCGTGTCAGCACGTTGGATGCAGATCAACTTTATTGACACCCGTCTGGTGGACGTGTCGAGAAGATAGGCTCATCCATGTCGATGACATAGACAGAGAGACACCTTTTGCCAAAGGTTTGCTATCGGTTCACGGCGCATTAAATGCCCTTGTCCTACTTTGGCAGGATGAGGTTGGATAGCATCGAGACCACTTATCCTGACAGCGGCAACATGGTCATTACATGTATGTGAATAGTGGTCTCGATGCTATCCAACCTCATCCTGCCAAAGTAGGACAAGGGCATTTAATGCACCGTGACCATGTCATTAAATGGTCATTACATGTATGTGAATAAGCGTCTGCCTACCCCAAAGAAAGTCCCAAAGCCTTCCTGTTGGTGTCAAAACCGACAGACCTCGGGCTAGGGGGTCTCGAGCTGTGGATCTTTGGATAGATGGTAACACGAACAGAGAGACGATGTTTACCCAGGTTCGGGCCCTCTTGATGGAGGTAAAACCCTACTTCCTACTCTTGTTTATTTCAATGGAGACGAATCAAGTACAGAGTTGATCTGCCTCGAGATCTCTAGAGGTGGTCTAACTCTAAGGCTAGGTGAATGATATTGCGTTGATGTCCCCTCTACGGGCTAAACCCCAGGGCTTATATATACGCCAGGTAGGGTATCTAGGGTTACAAGATCGGTATTGAGGAGCAAAGCGGCAGGAGATATCTTGGAGTGGATATCATGTCTTCGGTGATGGTAATCTTGATCACACCTCCCACGTACGGCCTCTGGAGTCCATCTTGATCGTAAATAAGGGCCCACCAGCCCAACCCGAGGAGATGGGCCGACTAGGTTAGCACCCCCTAATCCAGGACACCATCAGTAGCCCCTGAACTAGTCTTCTATGCCAAGGATGACCTTCCTGATGATGATCACCTCGGATCTGGAGTCCTTGGCTCGACAGACAAGTTCCTCCTTATCATTCTCAGACCATTCCTTTAAAGGAGTGGCGCCAACCGGGCTCGACCAAGCTTATATCCTACCCGAAGAGATCGGGTAACTTAGCCTCGAAGGGCAACCATCTCGGTGTGAACGGCTCCACCCAGTCTTGCAACTTTATCAAAACGGCTCACCCCACGACAAGTCGAGCAATTACTGTTTGATAGAGGCAATGGTGTCCCGTCTTTCGATGAGATGGTGATTATTGTTTCGGAGGAGTAGACTTTCACGATCCAACTATGAACGTGTGAGGACGTCGCGCCTTAGCAATCGCTAAACCAACTCCGAGAGGTTATTGACTACGCCGGAGCACGATCAACCTGACCACGAAGGTCTATTTCCTGCAAGCAAATGAAGAACAAGCAAGAAACTAAGATTTGCAATCTGGATATTGCGAATATAAGATGAAAGCTTTATTGACCAAGGTGGGTTTCTGTGACGTCTTGGTCTGGTCATTGAACACAAACGAAGTATGCGAAGTTGCAGCTATGGCGAACTTTTAATCTAAACAAAACCCAAAGTCTAAACGACACCCTCAGGGCTGTATATATGGAGGAGTAGGGGTGAATTTTGTGGCCCCTTGTAGGAGGGGTCCGAAACCAACCCTAACTTTGTTTCCCCACACATACGGACTCTAAAAACAGACTATACTTAAGTATTTCGAAATTACATGGGCCTGGCCCAAAAATAAGGTGGCGCGGCACCTAAAATAAGCTATGGACGAAATTTATGAAGGGGCATCTTGTATATTTCATCCATGTCGTTGTAGGTCATCACGGAGGCTTCAAAGTGCTTAAATATGCACTAGAATCGCCATTCTGGATCCCTTCGCATGCACCTTCATCTCCATGCTTGATCCTGCTCCAGTGTTCATCCCTCTTGTCCATGCTAGGCCCTTCATTAGTAATCAACACAAATGTATCCAATTTAGGCAGCATCATATTCTCATGAACATTAGAATCATTACCAAGAAACAAAAGTACCTGATAATTTAATTGGCGTGCGCGAGCTCTAGTAATTGGTCCAGTATATGTAGCAGTAGGGGCTGTGGGTGTAACAATGGTATTGGTGTCCTCATCATCCTCCCCTTCTTGAAATGAAGTCGTCCTTGACGGAAGCTCATTTTCGTCACCCAAATAAGGCTTCAAATTTGCAATGTTAAAAGTGGTACTAACCCCAAAATCTGTAGGCAACTCAAGTTTGTATGCATTATCATTTATTTTCTCTAACACCTTAAAAGGACAATCAGCATGTGGCATTAGCTTTCACTTGCGCAAATCCGGAAACCTATCCTTACGCAAATGTAACCAAACAAGATCTCCAGGTGCAAAGACTACATGTTTTCTACCATTATCTCCAGCAAGTTTATATTTAGCATTCATGCACTCAATATATTCTTTAGTTAACTCATGCATTTTTAAGATCAATTCAGCACATTGTTTAGCATCAAAATTAACCTTCTCCGAAGATGGAAGAGGCAATAAATCAATGGGTGCATGAGGTAGGAAACCATACACAATTTCAAAAGGGCACATCTTAGTAGTAGAATGCAATGAACGATTATAAGCAAATTCAATATGAGGCAAGCATTCTTCCCACATTTTCTTATTATTCTTCAAAACAGCCCTAAGCATAGTAGACAATGTTCTATTGACTACTTCAGTTTGTCCATCAGTTTGGGGGTGACAAGTAGTACTAAAAAGCAGTTTAGTCCCCAACTTAGGCCATAAACATCTCCAAAAGTGGCTAAGAAATTTAGTATCATGATCTGAAACAATAGTATTTGGCACACCATGCAAGCGAATAATTTCACGAAAGAACAAATCAGCAACATTAGCAGCATCATCGCTTTTATGACATGGTATGAAGTGTGCCATTTTCGAAAATCTATCCACGACAAAAAAATGCTATCCCTCCCCTTCTTTGTTCAAGGTAAACCTAAAACAAAGTCCATAGATATATCCTCCAATGGAACACTAGGTACAGGCAAAGGCATATATAAACCATGAGGATTGAGTTGTGACTTAGCTTTTTGACATGTAGTGCAGCGAGCAACAAAACGCTCAACATCCCGTCTCATCTTTGGCCAAAAGAAATGTGTAGCAAGTACGTCCTTCGTCTTCTTGACGCCAAAGTGTCCCATTAATCCTCCTCCATGCGCCTCTTGCAACAACAAAAGACGAACGGAGCTAGCTGGAATGCATAGCTTGTTAGCACGAAACACAAATCTATCGTTAACGACGAACTTGTTCCATGTTCTCCCTTCTTAACAATTCTACAATACATCTTTAAATTCAGCATCATGCACATATTGATCTTTGATGGTCTCCAAACCAAATATTTTAAAGTCAAGTTGTGAAAGCATAGTATAACGATGAGACAATGCATCAACAATAACATTTTCTTTACCCTTCTTGTGTTTAATGACATAAGGGAAAGTCTCAATGAATTCAACCCATTTAGCATGTCTACGGTTCAGTTTTGCTTGACTTTTAATGTGTTTCAAAGATTCATGATCAGAATGTATAACAAATTCTTTGGGCCATAAATAATGTTGCCATGTTTCTAAGGTCCGAACAAGAGCATATAATTCTTTCTCATGAGTAGAATAGTTCAGACTAGGCCCACTCAATTTTTCAGAAAAGTATGCAATAGGTTTGCCATCTTGTAATAACACACCTCCTAATCCAATTCCACTAGCATCACATTGAAGCTCAAAAGTCTTATTAAAATTAGGAAGTTAGAGTAAAGGAGCATGTGTCAACTTATCTATCAATACCGTGAAGGCTTCTTCCTATGCGGTACCCCAAACAAAAGGCACATCCTTCTTTGTAAGCTCATTGAGAGGTGCAGCAATGGTGTTGAAATCTCTCACAAAACGCCTATAGAAACCAGCGAGGCCAAGGAAACTCCTCACTTGTGTGTCCATTTTGGGCTGCGGCCAACTCTCAATAGCTTCAATCTTGGCTTTATCAACTTCAATTCCCTGTGGAGTAACAACATAGCCAAGAAAAGATACTTGGTCGGTGCAAAAGGTGCACTTCCCAAGGTTACCAAACAAACGTGCATCACGTAGAGCAATAAAAACAGCACGTAAATGTTCCAAATGTTCCTCCAAAGATCTGCTATAAATCAATATATCATCAAAGTAAACTACCACAAATCGTCCAATGAAAGCACGTAAAACTTCGTTCATTAATCTCATGAAAGTACTAGGTGCATTAGTTAACCCAAAAGGCATGACTAACCACTCATATGAACCAAACTTAGTTTTAAATGCTGTTTTCCATTCATCTCCCAATTTCTTATGAATTTGATGGTATCCACTACGCAAATCAACTTTGGAGAATGTTGTAGAGCCACTTAATTCATCAAGCATATCATCTATCCTAGGAATAGGATGACGATAATGAATAGTAATATTATGAATGCCTCTACAATCAACACACATACGCGACGTACCATCCTTTTTTGGCACTAGTATAATAGGAACATCACAAGGACTAAGAGATTCGTGTATATAACCTTTGTCGAGCAGCTCCTGTACTTGATGCATAATCTCCTTCGTCTCCTCTGGATTGGTACGGTATGGCGCACGGTTTGGCAACGAAGCACCGGGAATTAAGTCAATCTAATGCTCAATCCCGCGAATAGGTGGTAATCCCGGTGGCACGTCTTATGGAAAGACATCAGTGAACTCCTGCAAAATGTTAGTGACAGCAGGAGGCAAAGAGGAAGGCACGTCCTCGAATGAAAATAATGCCTCTTTGCACACAAAAGCATAGCAAACAGAATTGCTGAAATCTAGCTCATCAATATCAGATTTGGTGGCAAGTAAACATGCACTTTTCAATTTAATTTCAGAAGCAACACTAGATGGTTTATTATTAGGCTTCATTTGTTGCTCAAATTGTTTTGCCACAATCTGATTTTCACTCTTATTTTTCTCCTATTTTGCTTTACTAGCTCTATTAATATCATCTTTCAAAATATAATCAGGAGTCATAGGAAGCAAAGTAATATGTTTATCCTTATGAACAAGAGTATACTGATTGTTTCTACCATGGTGTACAGAATTTTTATCAAATTGCCATGGTCTACCAAGTAATAAGGAATATGCTTGCATGGGTACCACATCACAATCAACATAATCAGCATATGTAGAGATACTAAAATGCACACGAACAGTACGTGTTACCTTAACCTTGCTGCTGTTGTTGAACCATTGGATATAGTAAGGATGTGGATGTGGTCTTGTGGTGAGAGATAGCTTCTCCACCATCTCCATGCTAGCCAAGTTGTTGCAGCTCCCTTCATCTATGATGACGCGAATAGAACGTTCCTTAACAACTCCCTTTGTATGGAACAAATTATGCCTCTGATTTTTCTCAGCTTGTGTGACCTGCACACTCAAAACACGTTGAGCAACTAAACATTCATACCTGTCAGCGTCTTCAGGAGCCATGTATTGCGTCTCATGATCAGAATCATCTCCACCATGTTTTTCACTTGTAATAAGAGCCAAAGTCTCCTCATCATAGTCACTAGCGGACTCATACCCACCATCCTCAGTAGCAATCATAACACGCGGAGGTTGGCATTCTCTCACATAATGACCTCTACCCTTACAACGACGACAAATAATATCATGTGTGTGCCATGTTGATGCAATAGATGAAGAAGAGCTCTGGGCAACTAGACGCTAAGACCAGAAACTCGACACGACGATGCAACCACAAATTCAACAAAGCAAAACTCTAAAAAGATTATGCAAAGGCTCAGATTGGTTCGGATATGATGAACTAACCCTAATTTGTTTTTTGGCTTTTTCATGGACTGTAGGCATGAAGAACAGACTCGATCTAAACTATGAAAAACTGGAAAATCTCACCAAGCAACCTGGAAATCTGATACCACTTGATAGAGGCAATGGTGTCCCGACTTTCGATGAGATGGTGATTGTCATTTTGGAGGAGCAGACTTCCACGATCCGAGTACGAATGTGCGAGGATGTCGTGCCTTAGCAATCGCTAAACCAACTCCGAGAGGTTATTGACCACGCCGGAGCACGATCAACCTGACCACGAATGTCTATTTCCTGCAAGCAAACGAAGAACAAGCAAGAAACTAAGATTTGCAATCTGGATATTGCGAATATAAGATGAAAGCTTTATTGATCAAGGTGGGGTACTGTTGGCCTTTCACCAGCCTATAAGAGAAAAAGAAAGGACCGCGCAACCAACCACGCCGCCATTCCCCCATCTACTGCTTCATCTAGCTCCAGCACTCAGATCCGATCCCGCATTATTTTCCTTGAGCGAGTCCACCTTCCCTCACTAGCCATGGCCGAGACCCTCAAGGGGCATTGGGGTGGTTCCACTGCGACGGCTTGATACGTCTCCAACGTATCTATAATTTTTGATTGTTCCATGCTATTATATTATCTGTTTTAGATGTTTTATATGCATTAATTTGCTATTTTATATTAATTTTGGGACTAACTTATTAACCTAGAGCCCAGTGCCAGTTTCTATTTTTTTCCTTGTTTTTGAGTTTTATAGAAAAGGAATACAAAACGGAGTCCAAACGGAATAAAACTTTCGCGATGATTTTTCTTTGACCAGAAGACACACGTAGGACTTGGAGAGGAAGGCAGAAGAGTCCCGAGGGCTCCACAAGCCCTTACTACGCGCCCTAGGTGGGGCGCCCCCTAGCTTGTGGGCCCCACGGGATTCCTACAACCCTAATCTTTGGCCTATAAATTCATAAATATTCCTAAACCACCAGAAGCGTCCACCAAAATACTTTTCCACCGCCGTAACCTTCCGCTCCCGTGAGATCCCACCTTGGGGCCTTTTTCGGCATCCTGCCAGAGGGGGATTCGATCACGGAGGGCTTCTACATCTATTGCCCTTCCGATGAAGCGTGAGTAGTTTACCTCAGACCTATGGGTCCATAGCTAGTAGCTATATGGCTTGTTCTCTCTCTTTGATCCTCAATACCATGTTCTCCTCGTTGTTCCTGGAGATTTATCCGATGTAATATTCTTTTGTGGTGTGTTTGTCGAGATTCGATGAATTGTGGATTTATGATCAGTTTCTCTATGAATATTATTTCTATCTTCTCTGAATTCTTATATGCATGATTTGATATCTTTGTATTTCTCTTCGAATTATCGGTTTGGTTTGGCCAACTAGATTGGTTCTTCTTGCAATGGGAGAGGTGCTTAGTTTTGGGTTCAATCTTGTGGTGTCCTCACCCAGTGACAAAGTAGGGGTAGTGAGGCGCGTATTGTATTGTTGCCTTCAAGGGTAAACAGATGGGGTTTTCATCATATTGCTTGAGTTTATCCCTCTAAATCATGTCATCTTACTTAAGGCGTTACTCCTTCTTATGAACTTAATACTCTAGATGCATGCTGGATAGCGGTCGATGTGTGGAGTAATAGTAGTAGATGCATAATTGTTTCGATATACTTGACACGGACGTGATGCCTATATTCATAATCATTGCCTTGGATATCGTCATAACTTAGCGCTTTTCTATCAACTGCTCGACAGTAATTTGTTCACCCACCGTATTATTTGCCTTCAAGAGAGAAGCCTCTAGTGAAACCTATGGCCCCCGGGTGTATTTTCCATCATATATTTTCAGATCTATAAACCTAAAACCCAAAAATACCTTGCTGTAATTTATTTACTTTTATTTTTTTTACATTTTAGTAAGCTTTTATATCTATCTCTATCAGATCTCACCTTTGCAAGTGACCGTGAAGGGATTGAAAACCCCTTTACCGCGTTGGGTGCAAGTGTTTGATTGTTTGTGCAGGTGCATAGATTGGAGACTTGCGTGTACCTCCTACTGGATTGATACCTTGGTTCTTAACTGAGGGAAATACTTATCTCTACTTTGCTGCATCACCCTTTCTTCTTCAAGGGAAAAACCAATGCAAGCTCAAGAAGTAGCAGGAAGAATTTCTGGCGCCATTGCCAGGGAGATCTACATCAAGCCTACCAAGTACCCACCATAAACTCTCATCTCTTGCATTACATTATTTGCCATTTGCCTGTCATTTTCCTCTCCCCCAATTCTAAAACGATTCCAGAAAAACACAAAAAGATTTTCCTTTTTATTTGCCTTCTTTTCGTTTGCCTTTATGTCTTACTTGGTTTGTTTGCTCGTTTGCTTGGTATAATTGTGTGTTTATTGAAAATCAAGAAGCAAAAAGTTTATGGATCCTCATCCACTTGCTAATCTTTTTAAGAGATCCAATTATGATGAACCAATTGCTAGTGAGTTGAGTGCACTAGATTATCTTTATGAAGTTTGGCTTGAAATTCGTGAATCTGAAAATTGTGATGAAGTGTTAAAAGAAGAAATTTATGAAGTGATTCACGATAGCTGCTTGAATGAAAAGCATAATTGCAATTGTGTTATTATAAATTCTATTAATGTAAATTGTGCTAATGATATGCAAAACCCTAAGCTTGGGGATGCTAGTTTTGCTATGTCTACGACTTGTTGCAATGATCATGATTGGAGTGATTTTTTTTATGATCTTGAAAATTTATTTAAGCCTCATGATAAATATGTTTGCAATAATATTGAAAGTGGGTTTGGAAGAGTGTCAACTCTAGGTAATAATGATCCCACTACTTTGGATAATGATCAATCTTATGAAATTTTTGATAAAAGTGGGCTTGGAGAGGTCATGACTTTATTTGATGATAATCCCACTATTTCGGAAGAGTGTCAACTTTGCATGCATGTGGATCATGTAGAGAAAATTTTATGTGATAGCTATATTGTTGAATTTGATTATGATCCTACATGTAGTTATTATGATAGAGGAAAATATGGTCGTAGAAATTTTCATGTCACTAATTTACCTCTCGTTATGTTGAGATTGCTATTATTTCTTTCTTCTTCCTTGCATATGCTAGTTTTTGCTTGTCTGGATAATTTGTTTGATTATAAAATGCCTATGCATAGGAAGTATGTTAGACTTAAACTTGTTTTTCACATGCCACATGATGCTCTCTTCGTGTTTCAATTGCTATCTTTCATGTGAGCATCATTAAAATTATCCATGCCTAGCTAAAAGGCTTTAAAGAAAAGCGCTTGTTGGGAGACAACCCAATATTTTTATTTTTCTGTTTTTATGAAATACACATTCTTACCTCTATAGTAATTGTTTTTTTGTATTTTAATTAGTGTTTTAGCCAAGTAAGACCTTTGGCATGGCTTACGGTGATAGTTGATTTGATCTTGCTGAAAAACAGAAACTTTTGCGTCCAGTAACACAATTGTTTAAATTCACTGGAGTGTGTAAAAACCCTGAATTTTTTACACAAGATTGATACACAAATTACCTATATTTTCCTAATTTCTCAGAATTGTTGGAGTCATATAAATATGAGAACAATTCAGATCTTCGCAGACTGTTCTGTTTTTGACAGATTCTGTTTTCTATGTGTTGTTTGCTTATTTTGATGAATCTATGGGTAGTATCGGGGGGGTATGAACCATGGAGAATTTGGAATACATTAGATATTACACCAATATAAATAAATAATGAGTTCACAACAGTACCAAAAAGTGGTGATTTATTTTCTTGTACTAACGGATCTCATGAGTTTTCTATTGAGTTTTGTGTTGTGAAGTTTTCAAGTTTTGGGTAAAGATTTGATGGACTATGGAATAAGGAGTGGCAAGAGCCTAAGCTTGGGGATGCCCAAGGCACCCCAAGGTAATATTCAAGTACAACCAAGCATCTAAGCTTGGGGATGCCCCGGATGGCATCTCCTCTTTCGTCTTCGTCTATCGGTAAATTTACTTGAGGCTATATTTTTATTCACCACATGATATGTGTTTTGCTTGGAGCGTCTTGTATGATATGAGTCTTTTCTTTTTAGTTTTCCACAATCATACTTGCTGTACACACCTTTGGAGAGGGACACGCATGAATCGTGAATTTATTAGAATACTCTATGTGCTTCACTTATATCTTTTGAGCTAGGCAATTTTGCTCTAGTGCTTCACTTATATCTTTATAGAGCACAGCGGTGGCTTTATTTTATAGAAATTCTTGAACTCTCATGCTTCACTTATATTATTTTGAGAGTCTATCTAAACAAGAATGGTAATTTGCTTAGTTTATGAATTTAGTCCTAATATGATGGGCATCCAAGAGGGATATTATAAAAACTTTCATATAAAGAGCATTGAATACTATGAGAAGTTTGATTCCTTATGATTGTTTTGAGATATAAAGATGGTGATATTAGAGTCATGCTAGTGAGTAATTGTGGATTGGTAGAAATACTTGTGTTAAAGTTTGTGATTCACATAGCATGCACGTATCATGAACCGTTATGTGATGAAGTCGAAGCATGATTTCTTTATTGATTGTCTTCCTTATGAGTGGCGGTCGGGGACAAGCGATGGTCTTTTCCTACCAATCTATCCCCCTAGGAGCATGCGTGTAGTACTTTGTTTCGATAGCTGATAGACTTTTTCAATAAGTATGTGAGTTCTTTATGACTAATGTTGAGTCCATGGATTATACACACTCTCACCCTTCCACCATTGCTAGCCTCTCTAGTACCGCTCAATTTTCGCCGGTGCACTACACCCACCATTTACCCTTCCTCAAAACAGCCACCATACCTACCTATTATGGCATTTCCATAGCCATTCCGAGATATATTGCCATGCAACTTCCACCGTTTCGTTTATTATGACACGCTCCATCATTGTCATATTGCTTGCATGATCATGTAGTTGACATAGTATTTGTGGCAAGACCACTGTTCATATTTTTTATACATGTCTCTCTTGATCATTGCACATCTCGGTACATGCCGTAGGCATTCATATAGAGTCATATTTTTGTTCTAGTATCGAGTTGTAAGTAAAGAAAAGTGTGATGATCATCATTATTAGAGCATTGTCCCATGCGAGGAAAGGATGATGGAAGCTATGATTCCATCACAAGTTGGGATGAGTCTCCGGACTTTACAAAAAAATTTAAAGAGGCCAAAAGAAGCCCAAACAAAAAAAAGAGAAAAAAATGAGAGAAAAGAGAGAAGGGGCAATGCTACTATCCTTTTGCCACACTTGTGCTTCAAAGTAGCACCATGATCTTCATGATAGAGAGTCTCCTATGTTATCACTTTCATATACTAGTGGGAATTTTTCATTATAGAACTTGGCTTGTATATTCCAATGATGGGCTTCCACAAATTGTCCTAGGTCTTCGTGAGCAAGCGAGTTGGATGCACACCCACTTAGTTTCTTTTTGAGCTTTCATAAACTTATAGCTCTAGTGCATCGGTTGCATGGCAATCCCTACTCACTCACATTGATATCTATTGATGGGCATCTCCATAGCCCGTTGATATGCCTAGTTGATGTGAGACTGTCTCCTTCTTTTTGTCTTCTCCACAACCACCATATTCTATTCCACCTATAGTGTTATATCCATGGCTCACGCTCATGTATTGCGTGAAAGTTGAAAAAGTTTGAGAACATCAAAAGTATGAAACAATTGCTTTGCTTGTCATCGGGGTTGTGCATGATTTAATACTTTGTGTGTTGAAGATGGATCATAGCCAGACTATATGATTTTGTAGGGATAACTTTCTTTGGCGATGTTATTTTGGGAAGACATGGTTGCTTTATTAGTGTGCTTGAAGTATTATTGTTTTTATGTCAATATTAAACTTTTGTTTTGAATCTTATGGATCTGAATATTCATGCCACAATAAACAAAATTTCATGGATAAATATGTTAGGTAGCATTCCACATCCAAAATTCTGTTTTTATCATTTACCTACTCGAGGACGAGTAGGAATTAAGCTTGGGGATGCTTGATACGTCTCCAACGTATCTATAATATTTTATTGTTCCATGCTATTATATTACTCCCTCCATTCCATAATGTAGTGCCTATAGATTTTTGTGAAAGTCAAACTTTGCCAACTTTGACCAAGTGTATAGAGAAAACAGTCTACATCTACAATACCAAACATGTACATTCTGAAAATATAACTCATGATGTATTCAATTATGTGCATTTGGTATTCTAGATGTACCTACTTTTCTTTATAAATATGGTCAAAGTTTGTAATGTTTGACTTTTGCAAAAATCTATAGACACTACATTATGGAACGGAGGGAGTATCTGTTTTGGACGTTTTATATGCATTAATATGCTATTTTATATTATTTTGGGACTAACTTATTAACCTAGAGCCCAGTGCCAGTTTCTATTTTTTCCTTGTTTTTTGAGTTTTACAGAAAAGGAATACCAAACAGAGTCCAAACGGAATAAAACTTTCACGATGATTTTTCTTGGACCAGAAGACACACGTAGGACTTGGAGAGGAAGGCAGAAGAGTCCCGAGGGCTCCACAAGCCCTCAGGGCGCGCCCTAGGGGGAGGGCCCCCCTGGCTTGTGGGCCCCACGGGAGTCCTCCAACCCTAATCTTTGGCCTATAAATTCAGAAATATTCCCAAACCACCAGAAACGTCCACCAAAATACTTTTCCACCGCCGTAACCTTCTGTTCCCATGAGATCCCATCTTGGGGCCTTTTCCGGCATCCTGTCGGAGGGGGATTCGATCACGGAGGGCTTCTACATCAACTCTATTGCCCTTCTGATGAAGCGTTAGTAGTTTACCTCAGACCTACAGGTCCATAGCTAGTAGCTAGATGGCTTCTTCTCTCTTTGATCCTCAATACCATGTTCTCCTCGTTGTTCTTGGAGATCTATCCGATGTATTATTCTTTTGTGGTGTGTTTGTCGAGATCCGATGAATTATGGATTTATGATCAGTTTATCTATGAATATTATTTGAATCTTCTCTGAATTCTTATATGCATGATTTGATATCTTTGTATTTCTCTTCGAATTATCGGTTTGGTTTGGCCAGCTAGATTGGTTCTTCTTGCAATGGGAGAGGTGCTTAGTTTTGGGTTCAATCTTGCGCTGTCCTCACCCAGTGACAAAGTAGGGGTAGCGAGGCACGTATTGTATTGTTGCCATCAAGGGTAAAAAGATGGGGTTTTCATCATATTGCTTGAGTTTATCCCTCTACATCATGTCATCTTACTTAAGGTGCTACTCCGTTCTTATGAACTTAATACTCTAGATGCATGCTGGATAGCGTTCGATGTGTGGAGTAATAGTAGTAGATGCAGAATCATTTCGGTCTACTTGACACGGACATGATGCCTATATTCATAATCATTGCCTTGGATTTCGTCATAACTTTGCGCTTTTCTATCAATTGCTCGACAGTAATTTGTTCACCCACCGTATTATTTGCCTTCAAGAGAGAAGCCTCTAGTGAAACCTATGGCCCCCGGGTGTATTTTCCATCATATATTTTCAGATCTATAAACCAAAAAACCCAAAAATACCTTGGTGCAATTTATTTACTTTTATTTTGTTTTATGTTTTAGTAAGCTTTTATATCTATCACTATCAGATCTCACCTTTGCAAGTGACCGTGAAGGGATTGACAACCCCTTTATCGCGTTGGGTGCAAGTGTTTGATTGTTTGTGCGGGTGCATAGATTGGAGACTTGCGTGTATCTCTTACTGGATTGATACCTTGGTTCTTAACTGAGGGAAATACTTATCTCTACTTTGGTGCATCACCCTTTCCTCTTCAAGGGAAAACTAACGCAAGCTCAAGAAGTAGCACGGATGGCACCATCCTCGAGCTGCGCAGCGCGGGATATTTTTTTGCCAACATCACTGCCCGCGCTCCAGACGCTGGCCAACAAGTGCCCGCTCTGAATGCAGGGGAGCGGGTAGTCTTTGTCCCCCACCTCATCCAAGGGATAGGGTTCCCACTGCACCCCTTCGTGTGCGGGGTAATGTTCTACTACGGCCTCGACATCCACCACATGGCCCCAAACTCCATTCAGCACCTCGCCTCCTTTATCACAGTTTGCGAGGCCTTCCTCCACTGTGAGCTGCACTTTGGAGACCCAGCGGAGGCAGAGGCCCTGATTGAAAAGATCAAATGGTGGGCTACCAAGAAGAACCTTCAGCTCACCAACGTCATCAATGTCATGCTCAACCGCCGTATGCTTCCGCTCCAGCTTCGGGCTACCCCCATGTGGGCACAAAAGCTCGAGGACACGGGCCCCATCACCGCCTTCTTTCGCTCCACCTAGGCAACTATGTGGACGCGACACTTGAAGCTGCCCAAGGACAAGATCCCCAAAGAGGGGAGGGATCTGGGATTTGAGCATGGCTACGGAGCCCCCCAGTAAGTGTTCTAACAAACAAATCTATATTCCAATTTTCTGTAATGAGGGGAAGATTCTAATGAACCTTACGCTTGACGTTTTGCAGAAGTGGTCGTCCTGGGTGGAGAAGGTACGGTGCCCAGCCCTACTACCCGAGGAGCTAATGACTCCCCAGCTCACTGCGCTCCTGACCATGGAGCCGCACTTGGTGGCCCCCAAAGCGACGAAGTCCCTAAAGGGCAAGGCGAGTGGTCAGGCTCGGGAGACCTTGGTCAGCCAGTCCAAGGAGACCCGCGCCTCCTCCGCCTATGACGGCGATGCGGAGGAGGATGAAGAGGAAGAGAATCTTCCTCCGAAAAGAAAAGGACGGTGTTGGAGGACACTGAAGCCGGCATGCAGCCCAAGGGCTCGAAGAGGCCGAGGAAGACCTCGGCCCGGGCTGGCGGCAAGTCGTCTGAGAGAGTCGAGCTCTCCGATGACTCAGAAGAAGACCTCCTTGCTATGAGGAGGAAGAAACCAACACCTCGAGGGTGAGCCATTGTCTTTATATCTCTCATTCTTGAGAAGTCCTTTTAGCAATGGTAAACTGATAAAAGTGATCTTTTTTACGCAGTCTATTGAGGGTGACCCCGGCGGTTCCTCCAGCGGGTTGCCACCCACCAGCGGGACTCTGGAGCCCGCCGATTCTCCCCCAACTCATGACGAGCTAGGGGAGGCAACATCCATTCTGGCAGCTAGAGGAGACCTTGAAGGGCTCCTCCACGAGGTTGTCAAGGAAGGGCCGGGTCAGTCATTGGCCCATCCAATGTCTACGCCATCTCCATCATCGTAGCTGGAGGCCGCTCGACCCAGCCCCCGGCGGTTGGGTCCAAGGTTGTACCGCCACCTCCACCTCGTCCTCAAGGGAAAGCTAGGATGGGGTGGAAGAAAGACATGGAGGAGACCTTGAAGGGATCCTCCCTCAAGGAAGAGCATCGTGCCTTAATAGGTGCGGCGCTGCAAGGTTTCTGGTCCATGGGGGCCGGCATGCACAAGGTCTTCAAGAACCTCGTCATGAGCTTCGAGGTATGTTTCTACCTTTGCATCGAATTAGCTTATCCGTTTGATGATTTATGTATCTGTCCGAGAACATGATATCACGGCCTTTTACATGGTACAATGAGTTGCCCTCGAGCCCAAAGCTGGTTTCAAGAAACGGCATTGGGGTCGCATATACTTTCAACATTTGATTTCAAGCTTTGCGTAAGAAATACTTTTTTGGCAGGTTTCTACTTCGGCTTCGTGCTCCATCTCCGAGGAGATTGCGGAGATGAACCCGAAGCTCGAGAGGTCCTAGGAGGACCTCAACCTAGTGAACCAGAGGTTTGAGCAGTCTCAGGGTGAGCAACCCGTACTTGCTATCTCATAAGTGTTACTTAGCATAGAAAAGTTATGATGTATTTTTGTGCTGAGCGGGAAACTAAGGCCGAACTGTTGTGATGACAGTAGAGTCAGCCGAGCTTGAGAAGCTCAAGGGGGAGCTAAAAAGGCTTGGCAGGAAGTGGAGCAGCATAAGGTTGCGGCCCCGAAGGCGGAGGAGGCCCGAGCTGCTGAGAAAGTGGCCGAGGATAAGGACTGGGCATGGGTCCAGGAGGTTAAAGAGACCTTGAAGGGCATGTTCGAGGCACGCAACAAACTTTGGGTGGAGTGGAAGCAAACGCTTCAAGACCTCTGCATATGTTGTGGCCCAACGAAGTCCTGCCTTCTAGCCTCATTGGCTTCATGGTCCATCTGCAGGTTGCTATCCCACGAATTGAAAGCAGGAGGAGGTCTGCATGCTTCGAAGGAGCGCGGAGGGTGTATGCCTACGTGAAGACGCACTTCCGGAAGGTTGATGCGGTGACGATTGCCATGGGCCCCCCTGAAGAAAAGTCATGCACCGCGGAGCAATTTTATCCAAAGGTGGAAGAGCGAGCCCAGATTACCGAGGCCATGTGTCCAAAGGACACACTGTATTTTTAGGTAGCACTTCGGGGTGCCAAAGTTATGAAATGTACAAAACTTGTGGAATGATGAAATGAGTATGGCTTTAAATTCAGCTACATATTTGTGTTTTTGATTAATTTGCCTCCTGTGCGACCGTTTTAAATTGAAAGTGGCAAGTCATCTGCTTTCGCCCCAGTGTAGAATATACAAAGGGTGTTCTAAGATGCAATTTTGATTCTAGGCCGACGTCTCGCTACCTAGAGGCGGTCTCTACTCATAGGAACTAGGCAATCAGACTATAATGGCTTCATAACTTTTGCTTAGTCTTAGGAGTTTGACTATGGGGGCTGATGACGAGCCCCGGTGTGGGAAGTGGCCAGCTTAGTAAGCCGAGGTCTAGGCATGACACACTTCGGCTAAAAAGGAAAGCCCTTTGTTTAACATGGATGATCTCTATCGTCACATCGCTAAACGCGCTCTACGGATGGTCGACCAGTTTGCGCCTACCTAGATAGTCAGTCTTTGGCTTTCTCCACTGAGGTGCCCTCCAATTAACCTGGCCGCACAATCGCAGTGGTTCTCCCGTACCACCCTTAGCCGAATTCATCGGGAACGTAAGGGGTACACGTAGGAGCCGGGCAACCCAACTATTGACCAAAATCTAGGTTCAAAACTGATGCATATAAAGCTAAAATCTGAGACGCTGAATACTTCGGACTTGCAAAGTAGGGGAGCGAGGCCCCTTAATGTTTGTATCTTTCAAGACATTCTTGTAGTGCAAAGGCAGTGCTTGAACATAAATGTAGCGAATGCCTTTAGAGGGCATGATTTCTTTAGTTGATAACCTCAAGCTTTTAGGAGCCCGGGTAGCATCCTGCAGCACATCTACGCTTCTGAGTTGTTGACCAACTTGCCATCATGAACGACGGTGGTCGAATGGGATTGGTGCAGTCTCGGCCCTTTATGCGTTTCAAGCATTCATTAGCCGAGCCCCTTTAAGGAGGTCTTGTAGGAGTCTGTTGTGTGGTTTAAGCCACATTGATGAAGTCGTGCTGGCCAGCTCTTTGATAGAGATCGGCTGGTGTGAGGGCTCGAAGTCATGCCAGTGCTTGGTCAAGCCATCCCGTCATTTCAATAAATTTTGGCTCCTTGGCGGCCCAGGGAATCTTGAGTGCGAAATTATGCACCCTGGGCACATAGTGCCCAATCCAGAGACGGCACGGCAGGAGCCTACATCCCTATTTAGGGTGCGGGGGTATGTGGCCGAGGTTAATTTGAGTAGCTGTGTGTGCTTTGATGAGCTGGTAGTGTGTTTATTGCTGCGGGCTGCCTCCTCAAACGCATGTACCTCGGCTGCAAAAGCCTCGGTCTCCTCCTCTATCCGGAGTGAGCGTTCGGTGTGTACCATTGACTGTGATAACGCCGTTGGGTCCTAGCATTTTAAGCTTGAGATAAGCATAATGCGGGACTGCATTGAAGTGTGCAAAGGTTGTGCGCCCTAAGAGCGCGTGTTATCCGCTTCGAAAGGGGATGATGTCGAAGATTAACCCCTTGGTTCTGAAGTTCTCGGGTAAGCCGAATACTACCTCCAGGGTTACCATTCCGGTACAGTGGGCTTTGATGCCTGGGATGATACCTTTAAAGGTGGTAGTGCTCGGCTTGATCCGGGATGAGTTGATGCCCATCTTCTTAACCATGCCGTCGTAAATGAGGTTGAGGCTGCTTCCTCCATCCATCAGGATGCGTGTCAAATGATAACCATCGACAATTGGGTCCAGGACCAGCACCGCCAATTCGCCATGTCTGATGTTGGTCGGATGATCATGCTTGTCAAATGTGATCGGGTAAGCCGACCATGGGTTAAACTTCGGGGCGACTGGCTCCAACGCGTATACATCCCGAAGTACACGTTTCCTCTTCCTTTTGGGGATGTGATTGACATAGATCATATTGACCTCTGTTACCTTGTTAGGAACCTTCTTTTGGCCTCCATTATTGTGCCGCTGTGGTTCATCCTCATCTTCATTGCGATTTTGGGTTTTATTTTGACCCTCTGTCGCTACCTTGCTGCCTTGTTTAAAGACCCAGCAATTCCTGTTGGTGTGGGTAGCTGGTTCGTCCTATGTACCGTGGATTCCGCATGGTCGGTCCAGGAGCTTATCAAGCTGGCTAAGTCCGTCTTTATTCGCTTGAAAGGGTTTTCTCTTCTGTCCGGATCTAGGTCCGGTGAAACCTTCGTTCACCACAGCATTTTCTATGTCACTTCCGCCATTTTTATACCTACGCTTATTTTTGTTGCGTTTGGGTTTTCCATTGAGGTCGCATGTTTCTGAGTTGCCAGCCTCGCCGTTGTGAGTATTGCGGGCGAGCCAACTGTCCTCTCTCATGCAAAAGAGATTCATCAATGAAGTGAGGGCTGCCATAGTCCTCGGCTTATCCTGGCCAAGCTGGCGGGCCAGCCATTCATCTCGGATGTTGTTCTTGAACGCGGTGATGGCCTCGTCGTCAAAGTAGTCTATGATTTGGTTCTTCTTGGTGTGGAACTTGTTCCAGAACTTTTGGGCTGATTCGCCTGGCTGCTGGGTGACACGGCTGAGGTCATCATCATTCGGAGGTCGGACGTACGAGCCCTGGAAGTTTGCCCAAAAAGCATCTCGAGGGCCTCCTAGCTGCCAATAGAATGAGGAGGCAGGTTATTAAGCCAATGCCTAGCCGACCCCTTTAGCTTGAGCGGCAAATATTTAATGACATGGAGATCGTCTCTGTTGGCCATGTGTATAGGGAGAAGGAAATCCTTGATCCATACTGCTGGATAGGTGGTGCCATCATATGATTCTATATTGATGGGCTTGCACCCTTCATGGAATTGATGTTCCATTACCCTATCTATGAAGCAGATGGGGTGGGCTGCACCTCGGAATCGGGTGGAGTCCCGTCGAAGGTTGGGTGAGGGCCGTGCGTAGGCTTGATCTCAGGCGCTGCCATCCCTATCTATCTAGGCGTCGTAGCCGTCCAGCCTAGCGGGCGCGTGTCCTCTGGATCCGTAGATGGACCGAGGAGGTGCCCTGTTTGCCTTGATGTGACATCAAACATCACGAGAATCTAGGTAGTCCACGGGGTCCGTGCCATAACGGTGCGGAGGTAGCCGAGTGTTGGGGTTTTCCCGCATTGGCATGTCCCGACTGCTAGGGGGTTAGTCAGGCTCATCGGCGGCTAGCTCCTCATTGAACTCTGGAAGCAGATTCTTGCATGGGTATTACTTCAGCGCGCTATGGCGCCAGTTTTCAATATCTTGTTCGACAGAGAGCACTTCGACCCACTTTTCATTTACTTCGTCGGTGTTTGCTTGCAGCATCGGCTGCTTGCGTTTCATGCTCCGAGCCATGGCAATAGGGCACCACCGGAAATGCTCTTGTTCGAAAGGGTCTTCGGGGATGACATAGTCCTCAGTGCCAAGGCTCTCGTCTTCCTTGGATTCTGGCATGTAGTTGTCATTGTCGGCGTGGAAGCTTGATCACCTATGTGGCAGGGGTGCCCCTTTATAGTTCGGCAATGGGACGGCCATGTTGCACAAAGAGCAGAAGCAGCACGGGACATCATGGCGATGGACAGCTCTCTTTACACAGGTTCGGGCCACTTGGTAGCGTAAAACCCTACTCCTGCTATGGTGGATTGAACTTGAGGAAGGCGAAGACACAAGGTGCACTAGGCCGGCAAGGGTGCCTGGGGGGATGCAACTACGTGGGTACAAGTGCTTAGGTAGAGGAGTTCGAACCCTTTGCTAGGTTGCCGCGGGCCTCCTTTTCTAGGTTAAGGGGTGACCACAGTGGCAAAACAGTCATTTGGGTGTGATTAGATAGCCAATAGTGCTATCATACCTAACTCTTGCAGTTAGGACAAAGTGCATTAAATGCACTGCTAGGTGTCGTGCTAAGCCCGGCAAGCTTGCCGCGCCGCTTATCTGCCTCTTCTTATTAGCTTGACACGCCTCCTGGACGGGTGTCAATAAAGCTAATCTCTTCTCTTCTGTGCTGCCACGTGCCTAATATGGTCCACCTGGTTGCTTGGTACCTTGACACCGCATTGATAAATGACTTGGGTGTGATGAGGTGGAGCGGTGGCATTTTGGTGAAAACCTACCGGCAAGAAGCCTCATGGGTTTTGGTCTTGGCGCCCCCGGCAACCCTGCCGAGGCGAGTCTAGACTCATTCTTAGGTGCGGCCTCGACCTGGCCAGGCTCTCCTGCCCATCAAGGGAGGCCTTCCCAAGGTGACCTTCTGCTAGCTTGTTCTTCTTGGGTTTTAATACGCCCGGCAAGGGCGGTTCGCCTAGAGGCCTTGCAGTCTGCGCACAGGTCAGGGGGAAACAAATACCCCTGTTTGTGTACACTGACGGTAGACCCCGGGCCTAAGCCAAACGCTCTGCGGGTGCGTTGGGTTAGGCCCCCAGCAGTGCGCAGACATGCGGCAGAAATCTTCTGTCCACGAATAATGATTTTACTGTCTTGTCAATCGCACGTCCGTTCCGCGCAGTTACTGCGAGTCATGCAATCATGGTTCTGCAGCGGTTATTGGGGGAGCGTGCATGTAAAAAGGCAGTTTTGAAGGGGAATAGTGGAGAGCCAACCCTCCCCCCTCGCGTGGTCCCAATAAAACAGGACAGACGCGAAGGAGCGCTGTTCATTCACACCTTTCACCCTTCTCGCTTCGCCTTCTTCCTCTCGATGAAAACTGCCTCCGCCGCCATTACCTCTTCTCCCACCTCCAGATCTTTCCTTCCTTGAAGAGAGCCGTGCAGGGGAAGCAAATGTCCAAGTCAGAACACCCGAGGGCACAGGAGAAGAAGAAGGAGGCGGAAGCTTTGGTCCGGCAGCGGCAAGAGAACGTGGTGTTCTCGCCGTCAGACTTGGACGGTAACACTTTGATCCATAGGTATGCCTATATGTGGGGGAGGCGAACCAAAGGCTATGGAGAACCAGTTGTTATTCCAGACAGATCCAAGGTTCCAAGTGACTCATATCCATTCTTGTGTGCCTATTTTTACTGTGGGCTTTCTCCCCTTTCTCTGATTTCCTCAGTGCAATGATGTATGCTTTTGGATTTCGCTTGATGGATTTCACGCCCAATGCAATGATGTGCATGGTGGTGTTTGCCCATTTCTGCGAGAATTTCATCGGAGTTGTCCCCAATGTGGTTCTGTTCCGCCACTTCTACATCCCCCGCATCGAGGATAAATCCCTTTAGGGAAACATATCTTGGATTCCACGGGGGAAGAGAGAAGATTGGGATTACCTCAGAGGGCAATTGCACGGAAAGTGGGAGGAGTGGAGAGGGGACTGGTGCTGGATCAAGGACCCAGAAGCCCCTTCGTTCTGCCAGCCATAGACCAAGTGCGTGGTGCGCGGCAAGGATTGGAGCGACCCGGGAGAAACTAACGGAACACTTCGCACCGCGCTGAACAGGGTTGCCCGCCTCAAGGCTGCCGGGCTCACCGTTGAACATGTGGGGGCAGATTTCCTCCAGCGTCGCATTGCTCCGTTGCAGCAATGGGATCGCTTCGCTTGGGAGTACAAGAACGCCGCGGACTAGATGCGGCTGTATCCTGGTGTTGCCAACAGTCTGACAGTCATGAGCCATGCTTGGCTGTGCGAGCAACTCTTCCACAAGGCCGGTAGCTTCCATTTGCCGGCAAGGATTGTTCCATTGCGCATCAACTCCGCATTGGACCAGATCCTCAAATGGATGCCATACTGCAATGCTGATGCAGTCAAGGCAGACTGGGAACTGCCCAGCTTGGAGGATGAGATGAACTAGGCCTCTAGCTTGGAGGAGAGAGCCACCGGGAAGGAGACGGATTTCACCAAGGGTACTACTGAGGAGGAGCAGAAGTACATCCACAGCAGGCTTGAGGAAGCCCAGAGGCTCAAGGCTGCTGTGGCAGCTGGTGGTGATGATGAAGGGAACTCCTTGGAGGAGGAGCGTGTTGATGAAGAGATCGCCGAACTTGAGGCATTAGGGGCTGCGGTTGCCGGGACAGGGGCTGCCGGGCCCGAGATTGTCGGGACCGAGGCTGCCGGAGTGGAAGCCACCGGGACAGAGGGGGCCGAAGCGCCTGAAGAAGAGGAGGGAATTAAAGTAGGCCCTCAAGCCCTAGAGCAGAAGCGTCGGCTTCGCGGGAGAGGGAGCCGAGAGCCGGTGGTGGCGTCTTCATCCCAGGCAGGGCCCAAGACAAAGACGAGGACCACCAAGAGCAGCAAGGAGGACGGAGTGCGCCGCCATTCGGCCCGCCTCATTCTGGTCCCTTCTCCGCCTTCTCGGCAGCTGGTGGTGAAGGGTGTCGACCCCACGCCACCATGAAGCCTGGCACCGTCAGCGAGCAGGACCCCACCACCACTTAAGAGGGCCAGGGAATCACCCTCGCCTCTAGTATATGAGATGGACGCCATGCTCGATGACCCAGAGTGAGGACGATCATTTGCATTCCTTGATTCTGATTGCTTTTATCTTGATTCTTAGTTGATCTTGTGATGTTGGCCTTGGCAGGGACGAAGAGACCCTGGCTCAACGGGCCAAGTGGCCCAAGACGACGAAGGAGCTGGGATCAGTGTCTGGCACTGGACTGGCAAGGGATGCCAGAGGTGACCTCGTACCCAGCCCCCGGGCCAACCCCCTGGAAGAAGGCAAGGGTCAGACCGCGTCCGCTAGTGGCCATGCTGAAGTTCTTCTGTCGCCCGCGAAGGAAACTGGCGAGAGCCCCCAGAGGGAAGTCCGGTAGAAAGTGGTGACCACTTCAGTTCTTTCCGCAAGCGACACCCAAGGAGGGGGATTCCTGGCATGGGCTCCTTCTGCCGAGTCTGCCCGCATTGAGGCCACCCCCATGGAGGAAGATGACGCCAGACGCCCGCCAGCAACAGATACTTCCGGGGAAGGAGAAGTTTCTTCTCAGCAATCGCCGACAGGTAACTCATTCGTTTTTGAATTCACATTGAGAACTTTCTGCCTCCTTGGCTCTTGGTTCTAGTTTCTGATCCTTGCATTATCCTTGTCTCTATCCACCAGCATCCCCCGGGCTAAAAGAGAATGAGCTTTTGGAAGAGGTGGCTGACATAGGGTAAGATGCTGACGCAGAAGCCCTCAAGATTACAACTGAAGAAGGCCACGCCGAGGCCCCGAAGGATGTCCAAGAAATCCCAGAGGAAGAGGAGGAAATCCCCGGCAGCACGATCGGCCCCGTGATGGAAGTTGAGGAAAAAATGCCCCTTCAGAGTGACGCTTTAGGTCTGAGGACGACTTTCCCCGCAAGCAGCTTGGCCATGATTGTGGCTCATCCCACTCCGACAGCCCCCAGCTCGTCAGTCCTTGCCGGGGTAAACTTTGGTGTGGACATCAGCCGCATACTGGCTCCCTTGACTCAGAGGACCAAGGAAGCGAGTGACCCTGGTGACAGCTCCAAGGACTTGGTCTTTCTAGAGACGGTGGCTGCCGGGCTTAAGGAAGTGCAGGAGAGGTATGGCTGGAGGCGGCAGGCAGTCCAAGAAGAGCACAGGGCCAAGGACGCAGCCACCCAACAATTGCAAGATAAGGCAGAAGAATTGCGCTGTTGGTGCAATGCTCGATCCAGCGAACTCCAGGCTCAAGAGGAGAAGATGGCGGCCGCTACAGAGAGAGCAAAAACTCATGATGCCAGGCTGACAGAGTGCGAGACGCAGCTCAATGCTCAAGCCAGAGATATTTCCACTCGCGAGCAGGCCCTGGCCAACGCCCTCCATGCCAAAGATGATGATCTGGAAAACCTCGTCCAGCAGCGCACCAAGGACCTGGAGGAGAACCACAAAAAGGCCATCGACTTGCAGGCTCAAGACGCAGTGGCCAAACTCAAGGAGGTTTCTGACAGCCTTGCCGCAATCTCCGAAGCCAAGACAGGGCTTGAGGCCCAAATGGGGAAACTGGAGGAACAGCTTGCCAGGAACAAGAAGGAGATCGAGGCCCTCCGGGAAGAAATGTGGAAAACTGCCTCCACATTGGAGGGGCTGCAATCACAACTTTCATCCAAGGACTAGGATCTAAATACTGCCTCTAGTACCATTGAGGATCTGAACACCAAGCTTGCCACCCTTGAGAAGGATCTTGAACAGGCCAAAGACCGTGAGAGGGCCTTGGCGAAAGAAGTTAATACTGCCAAAACTCTTCATAAGGATGTAGAGAACAAGCTCAAGATGGAGGTCGAACTATACATCCTCTGGTCGAAGAGTCTGGTGGATATAGCCGAGCGCATCTCCCAGATTGCCAAGATGGACATGAAAAGCTGGACCTTCTCCATCAATGAGCATGAGGCCCCGAGCGTCAAGCTGACACATTTCTTCAATGGTCTCATTGAAGGGCTGAAGATGTATGAAGACGATACATCAGCTTGCTTCACTAGTGAGTCTCGGAAATTTGCCCGGGATACCATCTTCACTCTTCTTGTTAAATATGTGTAGCTCCATCCTGACGTCGACCTCTCGACGCTTTCAAGAGACTGCCGGTCGGGACGGACACCTCTGCTACCGCTCAAGTTGTCGGGCCCTTGGCCGACAAAGTTCTTCGAGGCCCCCGTGTCCAGGGAGGCCGCCGGTACTAGCTTCTCTTGTTCCGTTCGCTGGGATGCTGGCAAACAAAAAGACATATTTCGGCCTTATGTCAGATCTTGCAACTTCCCATGACGTAATAGTACTCTTAAGTAGTTGTGTGAACCAATGCAATCCTTTAATTTTATCCTACCTATCGTTCCTATATCACTACTGCAGGATGCTGCTAACGTGACACTACAATCAAAGACCCTTCGACGAAACTGTGTGCAATGCATTCATCGCAAATGGTGATGTAAAAAACATTAAAAAAGGTGCAAAACATTTGCGTTGGCGGATACATCAAACACGGTTCAGATTTTAGTTGCGTGTGCGATGCTAGGCATATGGTTTGGTTCATTGAACTGTTTGCGATGAGGCAGAAGAACAAAAACGGGCAGCCAAATGAAGGCGTGTGCGATATACGGCATACAGTTCACTCGGATGAACTGTTTGTGATTAGGCAACACAAAAGAAACGGTCAGCCATATCAAGGTGTGTGCGATATATACGGCATATGGTTCACTCAGATGAACTGTTGGCTTTGAGCCAAGAGTACAGAAACGGTTCAATTTAACAAGATGTGTGTGATACGTGGCAAATAGGTCTCTAATCAGAAATGTGTGCGAAGACCGATAATAATACAGACGATTGCTGCTAATAAGCCGTATTTGTTGTGGGGAAACGCTTGCTGGTATACAATTGTGAGCGATTGATGAAATCACCACCGACGGGTTCCCTAGTATGGTCCGTGTGCGATGTCATTGCACACAGAACAACGGCATATGTACTTATAACTTATAAGGACTTGATTCCATAAACAGATTGAACATCCAATTACATAGGTGGATAGTACACACATGACCTTTGCACACACCAAAGTATGTTCCAAAATGCCTAGAAAACTCAAATAGTGTATAAAAAGGCAAAACGAACCCTGAATAATTTCATATTTTTAGGACGACGCTCCTATAGTTGCATGTTGCCTCTGTAAAATAAATCAAGGCGGGAAGAGACAGTGTATGTCGTTTTGCACACATAGGTGACAAGTTCCCTCTCGGAACCATGAGCCTTTTTGAGAGAAGCTCCGGTTTGTAAGAAGTTTATACCAAAACTTGTCCCAAATTGGACTAATTTTTTACCACAGCATGTTGGTGCCATGTCATAACACCATGCCAAGTTTCATGATTTTGAGGCGAGTTTTGGATTTACAGTAATTTTAAAACCAGGTTTCTCAATGTTTACTGTCGAGTCGGCACCGCCCTGGATGGGCTTTTTCCTTGTGGGTCGCAAATGACAAATGCAAATCTGTCACTACCATGCAGCTTTTCTTATTAAGAATTACAGCCCATTTGGTGTGCTAGCTGAAAATAAGTTTGTGGGTGCTGGTGGGCGCTTAGAACTTGTGGGTTCTGTAATGAACAAAGATCTCAAGGATCCCGCAAGAGTGATGTTCTTTCCCTATGTTGTGAATGCTTATAATATTTATGTCTTAATTAAAGAAATGGCAAGCCATTGGCCCAGTATGAAAGAAAATATGGGTCAAAGCCGAGTTGAAAAGGGCAACAATATCTAACATAGGAAAATCCAGATTGGACATCCAAAGCTTACAAGCGGTACAAAAGCACGAGGATTAATTGCTCATCAGGTTTAGACAAAAATCCAGATTGAACAGGACAATGACATCTAACTCAACCGAAGTTTTTGGCAGTCACAATCAAATGGATCAGTCTGATCCATAAAATCAAGATCCCGGGCCATAAATTCTACTGGTAAATGAGGACAACCTATTGTAAATAGAAGCCGAGCACGATCAGAAGCCCTTAGGTCCACCTAAAACTTCTTTTTATGATGTTCAACACTTGCAGGCGTGAGAAATTTCTTGTCGAAGAACTTAATCCTCACGGACGATAGTGCCCTCGCATTCAACATGAAGAATGTGACAAAGCTAGTGTTTGCATTGTTGCATGCATATCCTTCCAGCGTTACTGTCTTCAAACGAATGTCATGAGATCTGAGAAAATCCCGGTGCTTCTTGAACCATCGATTGGTTATACCTTTTTTTTCCATGTGTTAGTGCCTAAATAGAGATGAAGATTGAAAATAGTTAATGTCTAAAAAAGATTATGTTGAAAGAGTGATAGTTGAACGATTAATTATAGTATATGGGCTTTCAATGTGCGTGAAATCATCACCTTTATATACAAATTCTCCAGACATGGAAAGCATTGCAGCAAGCGAATAATCGTGTTCAGATCAAAACACCAAATACTGATATGTAAGGTCTTGATAGAATCCACCACCACTGATAGGATGGACAAGCTCTTTATTGAGCATAGAACATAATATTAGTACCAAAAGTGTACTCCAAGATGATACTTAACTTATGCCACAAATGAAAAAAGCAGATTACAAAAGTTTACGTGAATAATATACAGTACCTCAATAGGTGTGGAGCCAAACACCATCTTGAACCATCTAAAAGGATCATGAATTGCACACAAGGTCTCCAGTTTAGGTGCAGAGACTACAGTTATTTGCGAAGGTAATATAGTAGAATCAAGGAGCAAACTTTGGAGTGAAGGGGCATCTTTGATGATGGGATCATGTCCAAAAAAACAATCCATGCTTATAAGGTGGGGCGACTTTATTTTGAGACAACGGATATGAATTTCTATTCCAAAAACAAGCAGCAAGCGCTCCAAGGCAGGGCAGCTGGAGTGGATGATGCTGTGCAGTGCGGCCTCCAACAGATCAACCACCACAAGCGCAAGTTTTTTTAGTAGTGGTAGTCGAAGCATTTGTACCAGATTGTCTGCTAGATGGCACCAGGTGAAGGTGGCGGTGTGGAGAGAGGAGGAAAACCATGAGATGGACATCAGTGGTGAGGGCACAGATACATCAGTTCGTGGTATGTTACATACATAGTCATGGTAGAACTCAAGCTGCTGGAGTTTATCAAATTGACGGGATGTCAGCCAGGCGGCCATCGTGCAGGGTATGTCCAGCAGGTAACATGCCGGGATGCAGATGCGTTGAACGAAGCCCTGGTGGGAGGAGATGATGGCTCCGGCGAGTTCAGAATCATCATCGGCATATAGCTGACGACAGTCGATATTAAGAGGCACGGCGCGCCACTGAGTGCGCCACCGAGATGCGAGGACTTGTGTGCGGCAGCCATCCTTGGTGGGGAGAAGGGATATGATCTCCCCAAGGATGGCGTCCGGGAGATCGCTGATGCGGTCCATCGGAGATTCTACTGGTTCCTCAGGTCCAGGGGGGCGTGGCCGCTTCTGGCCGCGCTACCAGGTCCAAGATCTATATCCGGCGGTGGCGCTAGCCGGAGCCTCATCTGTGAACATACCAATCTAAAAGAAAAAAAATGGCAGAAACATACATGTAGGACATTCAAAATCAATTCTCAAGATCTGGAAGAAAAAAGGCACAAACATATATGTAGGACATTCAAAATCAATTCTCAAGATCTGGCCACGAATTATTACCACGCACGCTAACCCTAGTCGGATTATTAGCAAAAATCATTTGTAGAGAACAAACAATTAATCACTAACCCTATATGGATACCATTCAAACAATCAATACACTACGTGCATCTAACGTATCTTAATTACTCTGATTTCATGGACTGAGAGAACATAACCATACGATTTGTATTCCAAAAAAATTAGGGAGGGGGGAATAACCAGAGAAAACACATGATATGTTTGCCACACAAATGGGTATATAGATGACTAACCGGTTTTCTGTCGGAGTCGCAGTCTTTGCCGGAGTTGCTGTTGACCTCCAGCTTCGGCTGGGGGGGGGCACGACGGCGCCGACGAAGTCAAGGTCATGCTGCTGCCCGCACGAGACCTCGTCAGCGGCGACGGCAACCTCTGTGCCTAGCTTCACGTGTTGCGCGGGTGCTTCACCAGCCCCGGCATCGCCACTCCCTCCGATGTTGCGCTTCAGCGGCATCCTCATACACTCCAGAGTCCAGACGTTGGTGACCACTGTGGACCGGGGGTGCGGCCGCCTATTATGGCTGGCGGCTCGGGCGCGACATTAATACGGACCAGTGGGAGCGAGGCAGGCGGCGGTCAAAGGCTGTCTAGCCTCCCGGTGAGCCTGCGCGGCGGACTTCTGGCATTCCTATACCATCATTTCACACAGCTAATCGCACGCCTCCCGGTGATACTGCGCAGCAAAAATGCCTCCCGTTAATTCACACACCTGCATGCACGCCTCCTAGGCTGCCTGCACAGCGGACTGCTCGCATGCGTCCCATCAACTTACACCTGCTCGCACGCCACACGGGGCGCGTGGCGACACGTATATTTTTTTTTGTTTTTTAAAGATTCATTCTGCCGCTTTACTGCTTAACCGAAGCATGGCACGGTCTAAAGCACACAGTCTGAATAAATATTCCATATGAGATATTGGTTGCCAGTTATTAACAATCTCCCCTTTGTAAGTAGATTATATCAAAACTTGTTTCAAATTTGACGAAAAAATACAATATCACAGTCTACTGGTGTCCATATATGACACCACGATAAGTTTCATGAATTTCAACTAAGTTTTGGATTTACTAAATTTTAAAAAATCAACATTCTCAATGTTGTGAAATTTCTTTCATGGGGAAACATGCACCCAGGGACACAGATATGATTTTGCAATCCATTTTGGTGCACATGTAGCTCAAATTTGAGTTTTGCACATTAAATCCCTAGGAAATCAATCAATGTATAAAACGTGTCGAATGATCTCTGTTTTTTTTTCAAACTTTAACATGACACTCCTTTGGTCGTATGTTCACTGCAGAAATTTTTTGACATGTGTCCTCAGAGTGGAGGTGGTGGTGCGGGATGTGTGTCTGTGTGTGTGTGTGGGGGGGGGTCCATCAGTACACTAGTAGTCGCGAGCCTCCTGGGATTATTGATCATTTTGTGAGTCATGTATATATGCCACACCAAAGTCCTGAATTGGTTATTTAAAGCAGTACACAACCCTTTCATACATACATGTTCAGGCCACATGCATGAATTGGTGGTCCTCTCGGACACTACCTCATGCAGTTAGCAGTGACGTGCACATTCATTAGCACGCAAAAGGTTTTCAGTTTCCACCGACAACGAGAGGCATCGGACCGAAGGTGGATTCATCTTTGACATGTGTGTTATGTGGATCATGGTGAGATTCCATATCAAAGTTCGTGCACATGCGTACACATGAGTCCCTCCGACCGGCTCGAAGTGAGGGGGCTACGCATCGTGAACCTCTGTGTAGTGCATGCGTTTCCGGTTTGTGAAGCATGTGCCACGTCAAAGTTGTGCATTGGGTATTCAAACATCACACAACACACGACAACATGCACGCGGTGGTTGTCCTATGACACTCGCTCGTGTGTGACTCTCTGTGGGCCCGCGAGGACTTCGTCGATCAATTGAACGTACAATGAGAGAGAGGTTAATTTGACCAACAAGGATGGTTCTTTTTTTGTTTGTGTTACGTATATGCACGGTAGGAGTATGTAGTACATGTCAAAGAGGGGGCAACATGTATACTCTCTCTCTATCTATATATATATATCTGTGTGTGTGTGTGCGTCATAACCTCGCTCCATGTGGGGACTTTTCGGTTCCCGAGGTAGGTGCCACATCAAAGTTGTGCATTGGTATTCAAACATCACGCAATACCATGCAGGCGGTGGTTGCCCTATAGGAACTCATTCGCGTGCGGCGCTTCCATCTATGAGCCCACGAGGTCGTCCTCCATCACTTTGACCCAACGAGAGAGAGGCACATTTGACGAACAAGGAGGATTAATTCTTTTGGGGCTATGTTAGGGTAGGAGTATATATATAGTACGTTTCGAAGTGGGGATGGGACCAACATATACTAGGTGTCACACATGAACCTCACCCTGTGTGGGGACTTTACGGTTTTTGAGGAAAATGCCACATCAAAGGTTTTGCATTAGGTATTCAAAACATCACAACCACACACCTCTCCATATATATGTTTTGGCACACATGCAAGCGATGGTGGTTGTCCTGTGGCACTCACCCACGTGGTTATCGGCGATGCTTCCATCTGTCGGCCCGCTTGGTCCATCACTTTCACCGACAACGAGAGAGGTTAGTTGTTTTGACTTAGGAGGGGATTAATTTTTTGTTTGTCTCGTGATATAGGTCATGATGTGAGATTACATATATAATAGTGCATGTGTACACATGAATCCATCCCGCTGGATCGAAGGGGGGGTGGGGCGAGCACACGACACGTCATGAACCTCTTGCTCTGTGTGGGGACCTGTGTGATTTTGAACGCATGCACCACATCAATGTTGTGCATTAGGTATTCAATACATATGCATGCATCACGCACCTCCATAAATATGTTTGGGACACATGCATGCAATGGTTGTTTTTGGACACTCTCACTCGCTTGGTTATGGGCGGCAAGCCTATATATATATATATTCATGGGCCCGCGTGAACGTCCATCATTTCGACCGACGACGAGAAAGGTTACCAGGGTGGACTCTTCTTCTTTGGTTCATGTTACCGTATAGTAGGTCGATCATTCTATGCCTAATTAAGTTTGAGCGCATGCATGCTACGCATCGTGAACCCTCGACCAGTGTGGGGATTTTACGGTTCCAAAGCATGGTGCCACATCAAATTTGCGTATTGCATATTCAAACACCACACACACCACTTCCATATACATAATTGGGCCACATGCACAGAGTGCGTTTTGTCTTCAGACAGTACTCCCTCGCGAGTTCGGCGACAAGCTAGCCCATTTTGCGGGGCCATGTGGACGTCCATCGCTTTGACCACAACGAGCGAGAGAGGTTATACAATCAAGTTGGACTCTGTTTGGTCCATGTTACAGTACGTCTTGGTGAGATGCCCTCCCCCCGACACGTGTGTGTGTGTGGGGGGGGGGCTACTTCGGACTACCTGCAACCTCTGTGGGGTCGGGGAAGTCTGGTATTTTGTGTGGCACACGTGCCACATCAAAGTTGTGAATGGTAGTTAAATATCACAGCTCACCCTTCTCATACATATAGTATAGGGCCACCCACAGGTGGTTCATATATGGTCTCACCCATCTCCCGCCACAAACACACATTTGTGGGTCGTCACACGGTCCACCTTTGTCCGAAAGCGAAAGGGGAAGTTTGACCATGTATATGATGGACTCCTATAGGTTTTGTGTTACGGTAGGGTGAGATTTCAAACCTAACTATCTGGGGGCATGCATTCGTAGCTAGGATTCCCTTACCGCTGACACGAAGTGGGGTTCATAGGGGGTGGCTGACTAGCAATATTGTGCACTTTGTGCGACAGGTGCCACATCAAAGTTGTGCATTGGGTATTCGAACATCAAACCACCCAGTTCATACATATATTTGGTCCACATGCAAGCGTGTTCGTGTTCTGACCCTTTCCCGCGTTATTCTTTTTGCCAAATTTATAAATAGCACATGAGTTCGATGCAGAAACCGTCTGTGATTGGGTCCGCAACAGACATGGTTCGGTCAGACTACCCGTGTGGCACGGCCGTGCCCCTGCAGTCACTCACATCAGCACAGTAGCTTGGGCTCCACGAGGCTTGCCTCCCACTCTCGAAAATATCTACTGCCTTGTAATCTTGAAAATATCTACCGCTTGGAAGGTTTTTATGTTTGATAGCACAGGATTATTATGTGCGGACCGTGTGCGATGTCTGTTACTACCGCTCTGCTTCAATCCCTTGATTCAAATTTTTAGTGGCCCCGCCTTGTTACTCCCGCCTCTGTATCCCTCGCAATCACAAAAATATGTCCTCGCCCTAGATTCAAATTTTCAGTAGCCCCGCCTTGTTACTCTCACCTTTGCATCCCTCGCAATCTCAAAAATATTTGCTCACCCTTGATTCAAATTTTCAATAGCCCCACCTTGTTACTCCCGCCTCTGCATCCCGCGCAATCTCAAAAAATCTGCTCGCCCTTGATCCAAATTTTCAGTAGCCCGGCATTTTACTCCCGCCAAGTAAAATTTTCAGTTGCCGCGGTATTTCCTAAAACACCACCTTGCCCCCCCTCCCCCCGCCCTCCCTCCACACACACCACACACTCCCCAAAACCTCCGCTCACATAGACACACACCACCCCTCCCTCGCTCGAAACCATCGGTAGTTCGCCATCGCCGCCTCCATCCTCAACCTCTGCCTGTGTGCCGGGGAGCTCGAGGAGCCAATGGCCCAGAAGAGGTTTATCGCAGCCTCTTTGCCCGACGCCGGCGAGGTGGCCGCCAAGGTGTCCCCGTCGTCCTCCGAGGGCACTTTATCGATCTGCCGTCGCCGGTCGCCCGATCCGCCGTCCGCCGCGCCCCTACGCCGGTTCGAGGACTTCCCCGTCCTTCCTCGGGCCAGGCCGCCGACGAGGTCCTACCTCGGGGTCCGGCAGCGGCGGTGGTGGACATGGGTCGCCGAGATTACGGATCGGGAGACCCACACCTGCCAGTGGCTCGGTAGCTTCCACACGGCCAAGCTCACAGCCATGGAGTACGACCGCTCGCAGGTCCGCTACCATGGCGCGGCGGCTAGGCTCAATTTACCCTTTGGCACACGTCCGGTCGACCTTGTTCCGTCGGAGCTAGGGGTGGTGAGCTCGGCTATGGCGCGGGAGGACCGTGAGGCGTAGGAGCACCTCGAGGCCGAGGCCGCCGACGAGGCCTACATGCAAGAGCTCCGCCGGCAGCACCCGGAGCTCGTGGAGGCGGAGCGGGTGATCTTTTCCAGCATGGTGGGTGGCGAGGTTATCGTGCTCTCCTCCGATGACGAGGTCGAAGGCGGCGAGGACGGCGGCATGGAGGGCGTCGAGGTGGGCTGCGAGGACGAGGAGATCGACATCGATGAGTGGAGGAGTGTCTTCCCCAACGACCCCGACGACAGCACCAGCCCAGACCCGGCTAGCGGCACACCGTACCTGTCGAGAAAGGATTGACTCGACCTCCACTTCGACCGAAAGTAGTTTAGCTTAGTTTAAATTTATGTTTTATGTTCGGTTATGCAAAACTATCTATGTTTATGTTTGAATGCATGCTACTTTCGGTTGAACCTGCTTTGGACTTGATCAAATTGAAGTTTACAACGTTAAGTTGAGGGGATCGACTAGAAACGGCCAAAAATTGCTGGAGTATATATATATATCCAATAGGGTTTTAGTCCGTTAACTTTTAAAGGATCGGCTAGAGATGGCCTTATGCCTTGTTTATTTCAGTTCTTCACAATGTGATGCTCTATATGTGCAACTATTTGCCGTGCAGTTCAATTTCATCAATAACAGTTTCAACAATACCACTATGAATTACGATATTTGGTTGCTGTTAAGGATGTTGCAGTTAACATGCCTTTTCGGTTTTTTAACAATAACTAGTGTACTTTAGACCTGCACAATACCAGTTTGAATGACTATATTTGCTTGTTTTTAAATGTTATGCCTGTTGCAGTGAACACACCTTTCCACTTCTTGTTTTGCTTAGCTAGCGTACTTAAACCTGCACACTGAAGCTATCATTTGTAGATTATGTTGTCTACCATGGATATATTTGGTTGATGTTTAGCCTGTTGTGCTTAACATGCCTTTATATGTACTCATACAGGACAATATTGAGAACAGCTGCTGTTTACCATTGAGGTTAGTTTCATCGCATTGCTTATATATACTCACTGTTCAGGATATCGGTAGCTGGTACCATATAGTCTGGGGGATGATAAGGGATTAATCGTCGAATCGGACATTTCACTGAATATATCTGTAACCCATTTATCGGTAGGTTTACTAGGGCCATATCTAATATATCTAAGGCCACATAGCACCATGCATTGTACTGAATGACTAAATATGCAATCCCAGGCTACGTAGCAACAAGGAAGAGTGTTACCTTAATGTTATGATGATGTCTAGATATACATGTAATAAGATCTTATATAATGGGATGGAGGGAGAGCTACATCATTTTGCAATTGTTGTTTAGGTTCTAATATTAACTTGGTGCTTTTAGGTACATATGCTATTGCCAAAGATCCACACTTTGACCCTTTCTGCGTATGGGGCAATGAGATATTCATGAACCAGCATCAAGTGAGGAAATTGATAAAGATTGTTATTAAAATGGGTCAAAAGATGTCAATCGAACTATTTGTTTACACTTTATGCAAGACAACAGTGAACTGCAGGATGGTAAGTAAGAACTCTGTGGCCTTCTTTTTACTGCCCGTAATGAGTTGTGTTACATGACAATGTCTGAATCTTTTTCCTTTTAAGTGGATCCTGAAGCAGTTTACTCAAGATTACCTCTCAAACTACATGATTGGTGGCCGGCCATCACAAGGGGTTGGACTAGAGTTGTGCGTGCCTTCTGCATTGAGGAGAGCACAATAGGGCCATTCCGCTTCGCCTTGTTCAGCAACCAGAATGTCTCTCGCCTCTTTCTTTACTTCTGTGATAGTACATGTATACAACTATGGTTCATCATTCTTTATTTGGTGCTTATGTAATTCTTGAACATATGTACATGTGAATCGAATAATACATTGGATGTTTGAACCTGATGGATATGAATAAAGCTATAGCCTACTTTCAAATTCAAATCAGGTACAATTTTAAATAGCAGCAATTAAATTAGGGTGAAATTATGCTCTGCAGGTCATTACGGCGCACATGGTCTATAAAGCACAGCGTGTGCGATATACATCATAATCTGACACTGCTCACGGAGAGGAAACGTGTGTAACCATGCACACAGTTGCCGTTTGCAAACCATGTGTGATGTCAAACAATATCACAAACGATGCAAGAAAACTAAATGTGTGTGACTGTCGCCCTATCGTACACAGTTTATAATGATGAACTGTTTGTGATGTGCCAGGCATCGTAAACATAGAGCCAGTTTGGTACGTGCCTGGACTGCGCCTGGAAAAATCCCGTGCCTGGAATGTGCCTGGGGTGCGCCTGGTTTTAGGTAACCACAGAATTCCGACTGCGATGGCAATGCGAGCACAAACGAGTAGCAAGGATGAAGCATTTGGGATATTCGAGATATCAGAAACAGTTTTATAGGACAACTGTATGCATCATGGCTCCCTATCCCCGACGGTTTCTGGGTCATGTGGGAAGAACCCCCCTATCACAGTCACTCACTAGGCGACGGTTCAGAACGCCATCACGGAAAGGGATTAAAAACCGTTTGTATAGCACCTTGATGTACCAGTGTATGATTGCAAATCCTGCACATGCTGGGAGCTTGCCGGGGCAAGCACTAGCTATGCTACTGTGGGCACGGGCCCTTAGCATTTTTGCAAGCATAGGTGCCACCGGCAAGTTACCCTTCGACGTTATCGATGCGGGTGCCTAGTCTATTGAGCGGACTCGAAACAGACGAGGACGCAAGTGACAACGGAAGAGTCCCTTCGCGCTACGGATATCCCATACAGAACGCTAGGGTTTAAACCAAAAGAGTCGCAAAGGATACACAAAAAGAACCTCGAAACCGGAAATGGGTTCTGCAACTTATCTTTTCTTAATCTGGTGACAGCTGTCACGGGGGCATGAGTCCCACTTTTCTCCGGAAGCCCCACACACTGAACGTGATGCTCAACCGCAACAGTGTTGCAATGCACCACCATGTGCGGCGAGACTTGTCGGGGTAGGACGAAAATAAGCCCTACCACGAATCCCTTTCGTAGCAATGCTGCTCTGCGGGCTGGGGGTGGAGACCCGATGGACTCGCCGCAGCCCATGGCTTGACCGAATGTTCATTTCCTGTGGAAAGAACGTTTGCACCGCCGCGTCCTACACACGAGAAAGACCGTGGCAGGAGCGATAACAGCACTGCTCACGATGGATGCGCTACCCATGGCGTCCAACTTATCCGCCATGGCCGCGGCGTCCAAAAACCCTTGTAGCAACAGGCGGAGGGACTGGCAAAACAGGTAACGGCGGTGCCGCCGCTCCATTCTTCTCCCCTCGGTAGCCATGGAGAATGAAGATTGATGAAGATCGATGTGCTGGCAACTGCTTCAGGTTCGCACAAACGACACCCCCTACTGGGCGCACCAAAGATGTTGGCGTGGAAGCTCGATCACCTATGGGGCAGGGGTGCCCCTTTGTGGTTCGGCAAGGGGATTGACATGTTGCATAAAGAGCGGAAGCAGCAGAGGACAACACGGCGATGGACAGCTCTCTTTACCCAGGTTCAGGCCGCTTGTCAGCGTAAAACCCTACTCCTGCTATGGTGGAGTGAACTTGAGGAAGGCGAAGACACGAGGTGGACTAGCCCGACAAGGGTGCTTGCGGGGATGCAACTACGTGGGTACAAGTGCTTAGGGGTCGAGGAGTTCGAACCCTTTGCTAGGCTGCCTCGGGCCCCCTTTTATAGGTTAAGGGGTGACCACAGTGGCAAAACAGTCATTTGGGTGTGATTAGATAGCCAACAGTGCTATCATACCTAACTTTGGCAGTTAGGACAAAGTGCATTAAATGCACTCCTAGGTGTCGTGCTGAGCTTGAAGCCGTGCAAGCTTGTCACGCCGCTTATCCGCCTCTTCTTATTAGCTTGACACGTCTCTTGTACGGGTGTCAATAAAGCTAATCTCTTCTCTTTTGTGCTGCCACATGCCTGATATGGTCCACTTGGTTGCTTCGTACCTTGACACCGCACTGATAAATGACTTGGGTGTGATGAGGTGGATCGGTGGCATTTTGCTGAAAACCTACCGGCAAGAAGCCTGACGGGTTTTGGTCTTGGCAGCCCCAGCAACCCTGCTGGGGCGAGTCTGGACTCGTTCTTAGGTGCAGCCTCGACCTGGCTAGGCTCTCCTGCCCAGCAAGGGAGGACTTCCCAAGGTGGCCTTCTTCTAGCTTGTTCTTCTTGGGTTTTAATACGCCCAGCAAGGGCAGTTCGCCTCGAGGCTGTGCAAGTATGTGCCCATGTCAGGGGGAAACAAATACCCATGTTTGTGTACACCGACAGTCATCGGCCCCTTCAAAGAGGTCGTCGGGATCTTAGTCCTTAGGAAGTCCTTCAGGTGTGCCATTCCACACTAGGTAGGCTTTAGGGTCCTCCCCAGGGTTGTCGGCGTCACCGGCTGCCACATTATTACTGCTAGGTTCCCCATTGTTGCCCCTTCCGCGTCTGTGCCAATGACTCGGAGGGGAATTGGGGGTGTCCACCATGTAAACATCATAGGTGGATGTGGCAGTCCACCTGCCCGTGTTTACCAGGGGCGACGTTTTTTCGGTGGGGCCATTAGTGTCTTCATCCATGTCTGTGGCCTCACTGTAGTCCAGCATGTCAGTTAATTCATCGACTGTGGCGACTAGGTGGGTGGTGGGTGGGATGTAAATTTCTCGATCGTCGGTTTTAAGTCCGATCTGATCATAAACCGAAGCCTTGCCGTCCGAGATAGACATGCTCTAGATACGGTCGAGCAACTCATTGAGGTGAGACAACTCTTCGGAGTTCATTGCTTGGTTGTATGCAGGGCTGACTTGAAGTATGCCCAGTGTGTATCCTGACGCGTCTTTCATGCTAAGAGGATCTAAAAGCGATTCTGGGCCCTGCGCCGAGATCAGCTATAAGGCTGACGCCTCTTTAGATGTGGGAGCCGAGACTTCTTCTGGACATGAGATCAGAAGGGGATCGTCCAGGGTTGTTACGCCCGGGGTCTTGGGCGATGCCACGACGGGTATCGGTTCCGGACTCGAGCCTCCGGAGCCGGGCAAGTTTTCAATTTGGCCGGGAGTCTAGCCCGATAGGACGAGTATGTCGTGGGACTCCCCAGTGTACTCGAGGCCGCCGAAGCTTACGATCCAACCTGGGGCGTAGTTCTCGATGGAGGCCAGATGGCCCGTCGAGTCGGCGCAGAAGATCATGCTGCCAAACACAAAAACCTGGCCGGGGGCGTAAATGCTCCCGCGACCATTGGCGTAGTTAATCTTTGGATGAGCCATCAATCCTTCCATTGATCGCACAGCGGAACTCTCGATGAAAGCACCAGTGTCGGTGTCAAAACCGGCAGACCTTGAGGTAGGGGGTCCTGAGCTGTGGATCTTTGGATAGATGGCAACAGGAACAGAGAGACGATGTTTACCTAGGTTCGATCCCCCTTGATGGATGTAAAACCCTACTTCTTGCTCTTGTGTATATCAATGGAGACGTATCAAGTACAGAATTGATCTACCTCGAGATCTATAGATGTGGTGTAACTCTAAGGCTAGGTGAATGATATTGCGTTGATGTCCCCTCTATGGGATAAACCCTAGGGCTTGTATATATGCCAGGTAGGGTATCTAGGGTTACAAGATCGGTATCTAGGAGCAAGGCAGCAGGAGAAATCTTGGAGTGGACGTCAAGTCTTCGGTGATGGCAATCTTGATCACACCTCCCGTGTACGCTGTCCGGAGTCCATCTTGATCGTAAATAAGGGCCCATCCGCCCAACCCGAGGAGACAGGCCTACTAGGTTAGCACCCCCTAATCCAGGACACTCTCACTTCCTCTTTGGTGTAAGAAGATCAGGACGGGTCGGTGCGCCAGGGCAGAGGTCATCACCGAGCCGACCAGCGCGTCAGGATCGCAACTTTAGTAGGTGAAGACCGCCTTTAGTCAGGATAAGACTAGGCGCCTGTCCCCCTTTGAATTGCCGCCCTGTGGCCACCCTTTCCCGCTCATATTTTTAGGGAAGCGGACCAAGGCACTACAAAGGGGGCAGGGCTGCCTCCATGTAAGGGGATCGAGCATTCTCCACCCCCCCACGCTTCATGTACCTCGAGCTCCAAGCGCTCCATTACCCAGCAATCACACACAAGCAGTTGTAGGGAATTACACCGCAGGATGTCCCAAACCTGGGTAGCTCATGAGTTGCCGTTGTGTCTGGTGTGATTAGGCATGCTCATCATGATCTCGTCGTAGTCTTCGTCGGGTTGTAGGTTTCCAAGCAAAGCCCCCCAGAGTTCGAACCCTAGTTTTTGGAGTGTTTCGTGGACGCAGATCCTAGACTCAGAGATTTGGCGCGCCAGGTAGGGGACCATCTCGTCTTCGTGCCTTCGACCTCGACATCGCCATGGACAACGACGCTACCACTCACCAGGAATATGCCGCTCGCCAGGCTGACGCCAGAGTCCATGTGGCGCCTGGCGCCCATGGTGCCCCTGGACAATGCCCTCGCGCTGCCATCGAGCCCGTGGGAGAGCGGGTGGCGTCCTTCCTCCACCCATCGATGGATGAGCAGGCGCGTCGCCGCTGAACTACCGCCTCCTCGCTCGCGCGTCGCGACCCTCCCGCTCGACACACTGCGCTACTCATGGCGTAGGAGTTGTTGCGCTATCGTCCCACGGAGGACGGTAAATGGCTGGCTCGAATGCATCACCAAGCTCGTCGATGCCGTGTGCGATGGCCAGGCGCCCTCCTGCTCCCTGTCTGCTATGCCGTCACGCGCCGAGCGGGCAGGGCGCAACGCGCCTCCCTCTCCTCTGGGCCGAGTCGCAGCCGACTGACACCACGCAGCGCGCGCTCCAGAGCCGTCCCAAGGTTCGTCCGTGCTGGCCGCCACCGACGGGAGCTGCCAGATCGTCCGTCGTGCGCCCCCAGATGTGCACGTGATTCTCGAAAAGTAGCGCAACCACCAGGACCATGTCCTTGATGACATAGCTGAGGCTGGGGACCAGAGCCGCGCGACACTGGTCGGTGGCACCATCACCATCAGGGGCTACCTGGCCCTCCCCCCCGAGCTGGGCCGCATGGTTTGGCCCGACAGGTTCAAGCATGAGCTCCCACCGTGCTACGATAGCAGCACCAACCCCACGGAGTTCCTCCTGCTCTACACCACCAGCATCCAGGCCACAAAGGGGGACGACCAAGTCATGGCGAGCTGGTGCCCCATGGCCCTCAAGGACGCTGTGTGCTCATGGCTCATGAACCTTCCGGAGGCGTCCATCTCCTTGTGGGGCAAGCTGTGCAAGCTATTCATTGCCAACTTCGCAGGCACGAGCGACCGCCCTCTCACGCTCGATGACCTAAGAGCCATGCGTCAACACCCTGATGAGACCCTCTGCAAGTTCATCCAGCACTTTAGCCAGGTGCGCAACAGGATCCCGAAGGCCTCCGATGCTCCGTTCGTCTCCGCCTTCACCAACGGCATCAAGGATGTGAAGATGTGCGAAAAGCTCTCCATAAACGACGAGGTCGACTCCATGGCCAACCTGTTCGTCCTCGCTGACCACTGCGACAAGTCTGAAGAGGGGCGCCTCTTCGTCCACAATGACCGAGATGCTGAGCCTGGCGCGGTGAAGTGCAAGGTCAAGGAGGCCAAGGGCAAGGGCCTGCATTGCTCGTGGCAGAGCCGGACTACAAGCGCGGTCATGATCGCGATGAGGCCAAGAGGGATGACAGTCTTTTCTATGCCCCCCACAATGTGATCTCCCATAACACCGAAGACTGCCACGAGCTCAAGCTATTTCGCGAGGGCTACACCGAGCACCGCGGCAGCCGCAAAGAGTGCAGCAAGGTGTCACACCTTGTCTTTTGTACCATGTCATTTGAATTAATAAAGCATGAAAATTTGATCCATCAAAAACTTTTGCATTGATTTGGCTTTGTTGTTGATTTGAATTTTTTGTTTGCTAATTTAAAGTCCTCATGAAAATCATATAATAGCTCTAACTCCTATACTTCCTCTTCTTGATCTAAAACTTTGCCCCATGATCATGCCATTTGTATATGATAGATTTTCTTGCAAAAATAATTTGGCCAAAAAGTATTTTCTAAATTAGGTTTTCGAGAAACCCCTGAGTTAAGGCTTGAACTACAAGTACTTAATTGGGGCTGCGAAAAATATTTCAAAAATTATATTTGAATCCTATTAGCCATAGGACTCCCTAAAACCACAAAAGTACTATTTTAAAACTTATTTTTCTATTTTATTTCAGGGCTTTTTCTTCAGGCTAGAAATTTTCTTTAATAGGTTAACATTATTTTAATATTAAAAAAATATTTGAGAAAATTTAGGGAAGCTAAGTGGACACATATTTTCCATATACATGAGTTTCAACACATGGTCATGACCAAAATATTGGTCAAACCCCTCAATAACTCTTTCTGGATATTTCAATCTTTTGAAATATTTATAAAGGAAAGTTTCTCCATAATTTCCAAGAAATTCTATCTTGTCAAAATGACCTATTGGATGATCTTGCCAAATCACATGACATGGAGAACAAGATAACCCCATCAAACCCTCTCAAAATATCTCCTGTTCATTTCCATGTTTGATCAAACTTGACTGCCAAACATGTCCAAATGTGTTCAAACTTGGTACACATGCTCAAATGGCTATCATTCACCTAGGCCAAGTGGTGCATCAAGGAGAATGAGCTAACATGATCAAATCTGGCCAAAACTGTTTCTGCCCATTTCTAGGGTTTGAAAAAGTTACATTGGCAAGTTTCTCCAAATGAGCTGAAAATCGGACCACGGTGTCACTTGATCATGGCCATCAACCCTGTCAAGTGGAACAAGCAGGAGATGAGTGCAACTAGCCCTACCCAACATCAAACACCTTCTGGCTGGATTTCAAAATCCCTGTTTTGGCTCCTTCCACTAATCTCCTTGAGCCAAAAATTTTACCACAACCTCTCCTAGTCCTCCTCGACCTCCTACATGTATCCCTGCCCAAGGAGCCATGATGAAGGGGAGTGAAGCCTCATTTTTCTTCTCTAGACAGTGACTTTTCTCTCTGGCACAGCTTCCCCTCTCTCCCCTCAGCTTTCCAGAGCATCCAAGGCTCTCTCGAGCTTTTGCCCATAACTCCTGCAGCCTCCAAACACAAGTGGACACGTGAGGACGCGACAAAGCCGCAGATGCATGTCGAAGTCGTGCTCTGGAGCGCCTGGCAGGGCACCCGACAGGTTGACGCCACATGCTTTGACCACCTCGGGCCTCCCCGCGCGCCAATCGATGCGCCTTGGCATCCAAAACACGCCAGCAGCCCGCCCACTTGCTCCTGTGCACTCCTCTCTCTCCTGCGGCTCGCGCTAGAGCACCGCCCCTCTCAGCCAATCCGGGCGTCGCGTCTATGGCCCACACTGGCTCGTCCCACTCTTCTTCTCTCTACCTGCATCCTAGACTAACCCCACGAGCAACCCTGAGCCCCCATTTCCCCCTCCAACGCTCGCCGGAGCTGATCTCGCCGACACCCGTAGGCCGCGCCTACAGTGGACCTTGGTGTACCATATAAGCCAGCACCGGGCCTCTCTCTCACCCCTGCTCGCTCCTCCACACCCCTAATTGCCTCCTTGCGCCACCCATCCATCCCAGGAGCCCCGAGCTCGAGATTGAGGTCAGGCGCTGCCGCATTGGGTCGCTGTCATTTGCATGGTACAAGCCACGTCCTGCCCTCCTTCCACTTCCATTCGGTCTTCCGAGAGGCGCTGACCCATTCCCCTCTCTCCCCCATGTCTTTTGCAGTCTAGAATGACTGGATCCATCTCATCCCAAAGCGCTGCCACCATGCTTGCTCGTCGTCGGCGAACCAGGAAGCTCCAGCGGTCGTCTCCACCACCACCCGATCGGCGACACCCTCCTGAGGACGTTGGTGCCCTAAGCTCGCCCCGCCGTGCCCTACATCGCCGTCGTTGAGTGTCACCGCCCTCCTGTCGCGAGGTTAGGGATCACAGGCAAGGCTCGCCTGTCATCCGCACCTCACGCTCTCTATCCCTCTCTGTCGTTGGCAGCCAGGCCCCGCCCGTCAGGCTTAAACCTGGCACGCGTGCGCGCACCGCTTCACCCAGGCCAATTTGCCTCTGGGCCGGTTCGGCCCGTCCGTTTCGGCCCACAACAATAGTAGCCTATTTCCTTTTTGCATAAACTTCCAAAAATCCTACAGAATTGAATATTTGCCCAAATAAAATAATTCCACTTCCTAATTTCTTCTAAAAGCCTCACCTATTTAATGGTGTAACTTTCATTATTTTCCATCACACATTACTATACTATTCAAATTTAAATTCAAATTTGAACATATATAACGACCTTAAAAAATCCAAATCTTTGTTTCTCAAGCTCCAACTCGAGAACCAAAAATATTGGCATTCCTAACATTCAACCTAGTATTTAACAAAAATGAGTTAACATTTTAATGGGCACTTTTATTTTTCTGTTTTTGCTATTGCCTTATTTTTCGTTATTTATTGGGCGATTAGATCCCATATTTGACAAAGTTGCTGGAGAAGAAGTTGAGGAAGGACTTGAAGACTTTGAAGACCAGGCCAACCAAGGCAACTACCCTTTGACCATGATACACCCTCTTCGTTCATCGACTAAATTCCGTATGCATGAATAAGATGATGATAGCGATGATGAGCTGCTATGCATGTTGCATTGATGCATGATCCGTCGACACTTGCATGATTCGTAGCTCTATTTTGTGCTTAAAGATACGGTGGTGAACCATAGTTGTTGATGCATGAACTTGCATGAATTATGTGAATACCACCTTGAGAAAAACCTTTTGAAAAGCCCCAATGGGTGCCACTAATGCCCTTGGGAGATGATGATGAGCTAGGTCACTACTTGATAGAGAAGTAGTGTACCGAGGCAAGTTGAATGTGTTGTTTCAAGAAACGGATTAGATTTAAGATTTGATGACCATCCCAAGCGAACATGCACAACCACACTACACTTATATGGGAAAGGGCATTATTGACTACCTAGTTCGTGCTAGCATGGATGCTAGCATTACTAGTGATGGGAGTGGTGTGGACACTCTCAGGACGGGGTCGTGCTTGGATAGGCGGCCATGACTATTTTTACAGGGCACCGGACAAACTGTTGGTACCTCCGTGCATGGTTATGTGATATGTCTGGGAGCAAGGCTCTAGAAACAATGATAAAAATTGTGAGAATGTATGGCAGGTGGGCTATTACCAATCGAGTGGATTCTATTTTATTCATGACTAGGGAAAGGTAGTGATCGGGTGCTCACCTCGGCTACTGGACGTACAGTGGGTTGTAGCTGACACGGGAGTTCTTCGGATCTTGTGGGTAAAGTCTGCAACTTCTGCAGAGTGTCAAACTATTCGAACAGCCATGTCCACAGTCAAGGACAGTTGGGTGCTTAGACTATGTGCATATGTTTCTGAAAAACAACACAAATTGGCAAAATTGTTGTTGTGAATCGTGAGGAAGGTCACGATGAGCTTGAAACGGAGTTGTGGATACTCTATCTCTCTTTATGATGATATATGTAACTTCTTGTTGCATGTTAGGAGATAGATGCATCAACCCTAAAAAGGTATTGATCATACTCGCATGAGGAAAACTAGCATTCCCAGAACTGCCAACTTTGAATTGAAACCATGCATATTTGTTTGTTACCATTCATGGGTTGCTCAGGGACGGTCCTGAGATTTGGGGGCCCGGGGCGAAACTAAAACTAGGGGCCCTTCGTAGAAACAATAAATAATAGTAATGAATATATGTGTATACAAAATGTTACAAATAAGCACTTAATGCATGCAAAAACAGTATACTTATCAAGTAATTATACATATTACCTTTAAAAAATTATCATTTCCCGATGCAAATTCACTTATAATGAGGTTGAATTCAATCTCTTCCAATAATTTCTTCTCGACACATATTGTTGCCAAACCATTGAAATTTATGTCATTGTTAACCTCTCAAAAATTTTAACTCTGGACATCTAGTGTCAGCCGATGTGACGGTCACAAGAACTGTAAATAAGATGTGATAAACAACAGAGACACTAGGATAACAATCAAATTCTGTGACATGGTCGAAAATATTCATAGAATTACACCGTCCGGCAAAGTGAATTTCACAATTTTAACTCAAAAAAGGGTAAAAATGAATGTTCATCAACACTACCAGATTGAGCGTGTGTCCCTAATGAACAAATTGTACTCTTAGGACCACTTACATTATTTTCACTTATATTGATGCCAACATTTACCTCTTCCTCAGATTAAGAATTTGCTTTAATATGTTTCTCTTGCTCCACAACAACTATCGCCAACTTATTATTTGGGTACGTCGAAGCAATAATACTGCTCTTGCCAAAATGAATAGCTTCTCTTTGTGATTGTATTGGTTAATCCACACATTGTATTCACTTTTCACTATAGTGAACATATATGCGAGGGGATAAATTACTTGTAATCAGTAATATACATATGGACAGTAGGGCTTAGGGAATGACAACATACCTTGGATTGCGCGATCTGTACTGGTTTGTGTCTAGATCTAGAATTGGACGAAACATCATTGTGTGTGAGCTTGTCCAGTGTCTGAAGGCGGGAGAGCAGAGCGATGTTGTGTACTAGGTACTGGCTAGAGTCTCGCGATCCAGGGCCCCGAGAATATAAATTGACGAGAGGACGAACTGGAGATCGGAATTAGGAGAAAACGAGCAGGACAGCGGCGTACTAAAGAAAACGAACGACGCAGAATTAGAGGGCTGGTACGTGATGGATTAGGAAGGAACTGATTTCACCAAAACAAAAGGAATAGGCATCCATGACTATTTGCCTTCCTAGCCACGGCCCACGACCCATAGTTTTTTTCGCACTAGCCCATAGGGTACCTGAGTACTGGGAAGGGGCCCCTGGATTTTGGGGGCCCGGGGTGGCCCCCCTGCCCCCCCTCAGGGTCCGGCCTAGGGTTTCTTGTGAGTACATTCAAACATACTCACTGGCTTGTCCCTGGCTATTTAATTGGCCAATCCTAGAAGAGCAGGAATATGAAGAAGAGTTCTTTGTTGAGGAACATGCCAACTAGGACGCCTTCCCAGTCAGAATGCCTGTAGGGTTAAGGCAGATGGCATGGGTCCAAGTTATCGTTGACGATTTCTGCTGCTTTGTTTTATTTGCTGTTTAGCCCTAGAGGCTCCATCTATGTAAGACTTGACCATAACATTCCTAGTTTTGTAAGACACGATATAATGGATGTAAACTCTTGATATTCAGTCTATTGTGTACGGTGAGCATTGATCCTTGGGATCACTCTGCGCGTGCATTCGGCGGCTTCGACTGTATAAGTCGGGGTTCCCACACAAGGGCCACGGCAGCAACAACGGGGACGGCCGTCGGAGCGACAACAATCGTTAGGGCTGGCATAACCAGCTGCAGCAGGCCGACCCCCCAACGAACGCTGCCCCACCGCGCGCCAATAACAATCCCCACGCCAAGAACGCTGGGTGCTATCAAGAGCCCCGCAGGGTGGTTTGCATCTTTGGCGGGGCACAGGCCCCTCCATCCAACCGCCACTTCAAGCAGTTCTTTCACGAGGTGAACGCGGCCCTCCCGGCGCCCGAGTCCACCAGCCGCCTCAAGTGGTCTGAGTTCCCCATCGCCTTCGACGCCAACAACCACCCCAAGTCCATGAAGGCCCTGGGTTCCGTCTCCCTGCCATGCACTCCTACCATCAGCAATGTGGCCATCACCAAGACGCTCATCAACGGCGGTGCAGGCCTCAAGGTGCTCTATGTGAAGACCTTCAAGATGCTTCAAGTGCCCTACGAGCGCCTGATGCCGACCAGGCCCTTATCGGGTGTCATCGATGGCTCCACTCTGCCCCTGGGGTAGGTGCGCCTTCCCATCACCTTCGGTACTCGCAAGAACTACCACATGGAGTTCATCGTCTTCGACGTGGCTCACATCAGCCTGCCCTACAACACCATCTTGGGCTACCCGGCACTCTCCAAGTTCATGGCCATGACCCACCACGCCTACGGCCTTGTCAAGATGCCTGGCTGCAGCGGCACCCTCACCATCTGCTGTGACGAGAAGGATGTGATGCGGACTATCAAGCACACCTACAAGGCTACCGCCATCGCATATCCGGTTGATGAGGACGTGCCGGGGCCTGCCGAGCTGGTGCGTGCGAAGAAGAAGCCCCTGCTCTCCAAGGAGCCAACCGAAACCAAGAAGGCATCACTGGATGGGAATGACGTAGGCCCCTCCCCCGCCGTCAGTGGCGGGTCTTCCCCCAAATAGGAAGGTGAGCTCGTCACCTTCCTCTGGGTAAGCTCTGATATGTTGGCTTGGACTGCATCAGGCAGGCCCGGTGTATCGAGGGAGGTGATCGAGCACCACTTAGCCGCCTGCCCCGACGCGTGGCCCGTCAATCAGAAGGAACGACGTCAAGCACCCGAGAAGCAAGAGTTCTTCACTCAAGAAGTCAAGAACCTCCAAGATGCTGGAATCACCCATGAAGTCCCCCACCCCGAGTGGATCGCCAACTCTGTTGACGTCGCCAAGCCACTCAGCGACACATGCATGTGTGTTGCCTTCACCATCCTCAATAAGGCTCGCCCCAGGAGCCCCTTCCCTCCACCGCGGATCGACCAGACCGTGGGCTCGCCCTCCCTCATGCACATGCCTTTCAGCCTAGAGGGTGCCGGAGTCACCTTCGCAAGTCTGATGGTCATGAGCTCGGAGTCCCGCACCAAAAGAAATGTGGAGGTAGTTAACAACCAACTCCCAGCCCGGCGCGAAACCACTCATGACGGAGGAGGGTGTTTCAGTACAAAACACATGGAACACCTGACATCTCCGTAAGTTCTATTCCATGACCCCATAGATACGAGCGACAAGGAGGTGTACACGCTCTAGAGCTCTCTCTACCAGCGCTGCCACCGGCATGCGGGAGCTTCCTCCCACTCTCAAGGAAGCCCCATGCTCTATGCTGGTGGAAACCCCATGCTCAGTGCTGGCGGATTACTTACCTGAGGGTCCCCAGGCCATCACATCCTCAGGCTGACCTGTGTCAAGCACGACAGTATGTATCTTTCTGTTATGTAATGAATCTACTTGATGCATCAGTAAAGTTTATTTCCTGAACCATCAGGTGTCCTTGCAGCTGAGTGTGCCTTAGGAGGAGTTTGCCCGCGATCTCCCCCATGTGTATCACACGAGTGGGGGCTGGGCATGGTGCCTGTCCTCGGGTCAGTCCCAGCAGCACTGCAAAACCCAAGCGACTGAGCTCTGGCTCGCGGGCCTGCTCCAGTGCACGCCACCTCACTAGGTCCTTGGTGCTCTTTGTCTCCTCGCGTAACACCCACAAGCGACCTCACGAGCGCGCCCTGCTGCATTACTTGCAAAAAACTTGGCCATCTCACTAATGCAGGATATCAAAGGCCTCAGGAGCTCCCCTTCGGGATGCCTCGCAAGCAGCGCCCCACGAGCAGAAGGCTTCGCGAGCGACGGGGCCTCGTGAGCCATGCCTTGCGGAGGAATCGCACCGAGGTACACGCCTCAAAATAACTAAGTCAAAAGCCCCCTCGGGTTCTCTTCCTCTCATTTCCCTCTCGAGGCATCTTGATTTCCTTGGCACGAGCCACCTGCGCGTCAAGAGGGGGACCCTGAGCATCGTGCCTTAGGGGCTCGACTACAAAAAAAGACACATCTGTGACATTATGGCCCGAACAATTTTTTTCTGTCATGGTTATGACACTTCTATGATGATAATTGTGACCAAAACTCGTATTATCATAGATGTGGTGGGCTCCTACTTCTATAACAAAAAACCATGACAGAAAATGGTTTTTCATCCTGGGCGGGCCGGGGATGCACCTGCATGACATTCTTTGGGCCGGCCATGACATAAAAATCATGGTAGAAGTGAGGGCGAGGAAATTTTCGCGGAGTTCCCGGTTATGGTGGGTGGTCGGGGCCGAGCGATGCAGTGTGATCGGTTACGCCACACACTGAACCCGTGTTGCGAGAGGTGTTTTCTCTCTTACGCATGCGTGGTGCAAGTCGTGTCGCTATAACTGAACCCCGAGCGAGAGGTGTTTTTTTACTGAAACCGAGCGATCGCACTGCTACTCACTAAAGCCGGTCGATCGATCCCTTAGCCGCTAACTGAACCTGGCCGACTCCTTCGCCGCTAACTGAACCCGATCGATCGCTGCTACTGCTTACTGAAGCCGATCGAACCCCCGTGCGAGGTGTAGTTAGCCGGTTGGGTTGCCTCTGGATGAACAGTGCGTGTTGCTGCCACACGGATGATACGTAGAACAAGTCGAGACGTGGTGAGCCGGTTGATTGGCTATGGATGAACAGTTCCTGGTGGGGGTTGAAAGATCAGGACCCCGGTCGTGTGTAGGCGATTGCCGCTGGTTGAACTGGACCCCGAGGAGGCTGCCACACACCCCAGACGGTTGGGGGTGGGTGAACAGGACCCCATGGAGGCTGGTTGAATAGTAGCTGGTGGAGGCTGGATGAATAGTAGCCCGCGGAGGAACAATGCTGGTTCAGGCTAGAGGAGGTCCACGGTGGATGAATAGTAGCAGGTGGAGGCTGGAGGAAGTCGACGGTGGATGAACACTAGCCCGTGGAGGCTGGAGGTAGTTGAAGTGGATGAACAGTAGCCCGTGGAGTCGCATTTTGCGATACGCCACACCCCTCCCGATGAACAGGACCCCATTCCGACCGTAGGCGGTCGAACAAAAGTCTGTTTCCTCTATTTTGCGGTACGCCAGACCCCTCCCGATCAACAGGACCCCGTTTTGACCGTACGAGCTTGAACAGAAGTCTGTTTCCTTTGTTTTGCGGTATGCCACACCCCTCCCGATGAACAAGATCCCGTTTCGACCATAGGCGGTCAAACAGAAGGTTGTTTCCTCCGTTCTGCGGTACGCCAAACCCTGTTTCGGCTGTTCCGTCCAAGCCAGTTAGCTCCCGTTGAATAGGAGGCATTCCGACCCAGTTGATTGCCTCCCGATGAACATGACGATGTTTCTCCGTTCCGACGCAGCCGGTTGGCTGCCGATGAACAGGACGCCGTCGCTGTACGCGTTCGAGACCACGCCCATATGTACGTACATGGCCGTCTTTTTTGCAGCGTGGCTGCCGTATGTGTACACGATTTAGACGGGACTGTCTGAACTGCTACCTCTCCTTACTAGGCCAAGGTTCATCGTGGCAGACAGACCGATCGACCGGTGTGTACGTACACGTCTGCGACCACACACACAACGGTACGTATGCTTTGACATGGTGGGTCCGAGCTATCAGGGAGGATAAGAATGCACTTCCTTGCATGCGAAGATATAGTTGGTGGGTCCTAGCTATTACGGGGAGGAATCATTTTTTTGGCGTAATAAGAAGGTACTTCCTTGCATGCAAAGATGTAGCTGGTAGGTCCAGCTGTCAGACTCACCATGTACAATCCTCTTCCGATGGTTGTCGTTCGTTGACCACGTTGACGATGCCGCACCGAGAGCACCAACGCAGTGGACGATAGCGAGGCCTCGGAAGGGAACGAACCGGAGCCGAGGAAGACACGGCAGTGGTTTCCCACGCGAAAGGGCGTATGAGGGTTGCCTGGTTCGGCTGCAGTGTAAGGCTACCATCGCTGAAAAATAACAAGGGGTGTGGGTGAGTAAAGGGAAGGCCTGGCCAGCGGTGGGAGTAGGGTGAGGCAGTGATGCCTGCACGGCAGCATAGCCGGCCACGGGAGGCAGGAGCAAGCGGTACGACCGGAGCTGGTTTGGGCGGCTGGAGCAAGCAGATGAGAGGTTGAAGAAGTAGCATGGCAGTTGGATTAACATTCAACGGTCACTACTGCTAGAATCGTTTGTTGACAAAGTGATCCGTACGCCTCAACTTAGTAGGCCCACAACTCAGCCTCCAAATCGGGTGGGTCCCAGCTAGCAGCGGGATGAATCATTTTTCTTGCACGTAATAAGGAGCCACTTTGTGTGCAAAGATGTAGTTGGTGGGTCCCGCCTGTCAGTGAGAGGAATCACTTTTTTTGTTTAATAAGGAGGCACTTGCTTGCGTGAGGCCATGGACCATGTGGGTCCCTACTATCAGCCGCTCCACGTACATTCCTCTTCCGATGGTTGTCATTTGTTGACTATGTTGGCCACGCTGCATCGAGAGCACCAACGCGGCGGACGATGACGAGCCCTAGGAAGGGAACGACCCGAAGCCAGGGAAGACTCGGCAGTGGTTTCCCATGCGGTGCGGAGTACGAGGGTTTACTGGTTTAGCTATCGTTGCTGGAAAATAACAGGAGGTCTGGGTGAGTAGAGGAATGGCCTGGCCAATGATGGTAGTATGGTGGGGTGGTGAGGCCTGTGTGGCAGCACAGCCAGCCACAGGAGGCGGGAGCAGGCGCTCCCGCTGGCACTGGTTTGGGCTGTTGAAGCAAGAGGATCAGATATTGAAGAAGTAGAACGCCCGTTGGATTAACATCCAACAGTCACTGCTTCTTGAATCATTTGTGGACTAAGTTGACAAAGCTTTGCGTACATGTCAACCTAGTAGACCCACAAGTCATCCTCCAGATATGTCGCAAATAGCATACAGCCCGAAATTTCTAGCCAAATTGAAATTAATTTAAAAGTTAAACATACCTTAATTTAAAATCCAATGAAATTTTACCCGAACAAAAACAATGAAATTTAAAATAACAAAATACGAAAGAAAAAATATTTTGTAACTGATTGCGTGTTTGCTATATTTTTTGAATTTACAACCCATTTCTTATTACTTATAGCCCATTTTCTGGGCAAGCCGAATGCATCCCTCCTCGTCTTGAAAGTTTTCCGGCCCAACAGGGCGTAGAAAAGCAAGTAGGCCTCCGTTGGGTATTCTGCAAAAAACGAAATAGATGGGCTGGTCATGTGGTAAACATATGAAATAAAAGCCTGGGCTAGATGGGCACAGCTCCCGCACAACCCAGTTGATACCCTGCTCCGTCCCGAAAACCAAAAAAATATTGCGCGAGCTGCTGAGTCCCGGGTGTCAGCTGCTCCTTGTGCAGTAATCTCGCTCATTCACTATGTTGACAGTGGCGTGCGACCCAAATGTTGGGAAGCCAACAGGAGGAACCATTTTTTTCTTGTAATAAAGGAGGCACTTGCTTGTGTACTGCCATGATCCTGGTGGGTCCCTACTGTCATCCTCACCATGTACAGTCATCTCCTTATTCCTGTCGATTGTTGACCATGTTGACAACACCGGAGGGCGGCGCCGCAGCGAGCGAACCAAGGCGGAGGACGACGGTGTGGCCTCGGACGGGAATGAACAGGAGCCGGGGAAGATGCGCTAGAGTTTTAGGGTGTAATGTGGCTGTGATGCATGCGTGGCAGCACAGCTAGCCATGGGAGGCGGGAGCAGGCAGTCCCGCCGGCGCTGGTTTGGCTTTGGTGGCTGGAGGAAGAATAGACTGAAGAGACATGACAGACGTTGAATGTCAATCCAATGGTAAAGGTTGGCACAATCGTTTGTTGCTAAGCTGACACCACGTAGCATACTTTTTCGGAAGAAAATAAAAACGGGGCTTGTTCGCCAGATAATATTCCCGAAACTGCCACCGTTTGATCTTGCATCAGAACTAAAACTGCCAAGAAAAGGCATTCGTTTGCCATCCTCCTCCCAGTGAACGCTCGCGAGATAACATTCCCGAAAATCAGAGACTTGAGAAGGAGTACATAACAAGCTAGTGTACCTGGAAAGAGATGTTGCTGAGTTTTAGAAAAAAGAAGGATGTGCTCCTGTAATTGGTTCGAATCCAAACCTAGACTATATATAGTGCTATGCTACTCTGCAAGTAATGAAACTGACATATCCAATGTTTCGCTTCTCCTCTTCTCTAGTTACTCTGCCTAGCATCAAAAGCTCCGGCCACAGCAACCATGTCCGCTAGCTCATCCACCTGCTCTTCACCAGGCAATCAAGGAAACAACCAAATGTGCCCCAAGTCGCCACCCGTACCACCGCCTGTGGGTCTCAACGCACCCCCGCCGGTACACTCACCGCTGCCGGTTGCTCATCGCAACCCACTGACGTTGGTGTGGTGCCACTACTGCAAATCAAGCAGAGTCATCCGTCGCATCTCAACTACAATCCTCAAACCTGGCCGAGTCTTCTACAAATGCCTGAATCATTGGGTAATAATATTTTTAAGTTGTTCGCCTCCTTTCAGTTGCTGATTCTTTTAATAGTTTGGTTGATGATCTTCCAATTTGATTCATGCAAAAAAAGGGAAGATTCATGTGATTTGTATTTCTGGGAAGGTGATGATGTGGGGGAATGGAACTACGTTGATTATTTGGTTAGCTGAGGAATCCCAATACCGGTAGGTTGGGGTGTTGGACAAGTAACTGAAGGAACGACAGAAGAGGAAGATGCAGAGCAGAAGGTTAAAGATACAGTTCATCTGATCATGGCCAAGCAACAGCTGCTAAATGGCCTTCGCAGCAATGAGGAGATGAAAGAGCTTGTGAAGATAATGGTCAAGATCATTGCGCTATGTAGGATGATTGTCTCTTTATTTGCAGTGTATGTAGCACTCGTGATGTATCCAGTGGCTATGACATGAGCACTTTGCTGAAACTAGTAATGAATGAAACCTGTTTAGCGGGTTGGGTGTAGTGTTGTGAATATCTAATGATTTCTATTAACAAAAATCGGAGGGTATCCCCTTTTGCTAATAAATAAATAGTAGAGGCCCTTTTGCTAATAAATAGATAAATTAGCAGAGGCCCTGTCGGGTCAGCTTGTTCCCATTGGAAGACGTAGAGCAAATTGCCGTCCAACAGCAAACTATGTCATCAAATACAGGTTTCACAGCCAAATATGAGTACAACTAAACAACAATGTCATCATGTATTAGTCGTCATACAATCACCAAACACAAATCAACATACATAATAAGTGATGTTCTCACAACAACTTACAAACAACAACTTCATCAGATTTCAGTTGTCATAGCAAACACAATTTCACATAGTAGATAAAAAGTCGTCTTCTCACAGGCAAATATCACAAAAGCAATCTAATCATCATCTGCAACAGCAGCGTCAACATCTTCACCATGTGTATCAGTTTGAATCGTAATTCCCCCCATTGTCATCTTCTTCTTCATCTTCAATGTCCTCGAACGTTGGCTTCTTATTGATCAACTCTTCTACGTCCACAGCCCGACAGGGAATCTTTTTGCCAACATTTTTTATGGTTCTCCAAGATACTATGAACATCTATGGAATTTTCTACATCAGGAGCAGTGTAAGCATCATCTTGTTGTGTAACTTCATTAAATGAATTCCTCTGCTCAAACTTTTGCAATACTCTCTAGTCATCATTACGTGCAAATGTGTCTTCCAAGAAAAATATCTGTGTTGCTTGATTTGCCAAAATATAAGGCTCATCGGTGTGGTACGTCGCCTTGACATTGATGGATTTGAAATAATCATCATCTGTTGGTTTTGTGATCCTGGAAAATAGGTTATACCAATGATAGCAAAACAAAACCACACATCGATGAACCTCGAAACTGGAGATATACTGCAACTGAACAATGTCTGTTATGTTAGCATACATTTCAGTTGTCACTTTGTCTTATGTATCCGTGCTCATGACGGCACTGTTTTGTGTCTTCCTGCCTTCGTTGCGTGCAAGGGTGTTGTAGCGCACATCTCCAACAACGCTAGATTCATAATGTCTTAACCGAGTATCAGGACCCATTGCTAGTGCGTAAAGGGCATCATTAAATGCCTGCCCATCCTCCAGCATCTTCTTAACCTATTGTTAGAAAATAGACAAGATGATCATCTCATGTACTCAATATATTAAAAAAAACTAACAGTGCAATTCAAAAGCTTACACAGCTCGTCAACCATTTTGCAAATCCTGCCCTAACCAGTTTGTCAATGTTTCTTGGATTTTGCGCCAATAACTCCCATTTGTAGATGCTACACAACATAGTGATCGCGTCAAACATCTAAATATATAAGAATGTGCTGCAAGTTTAGTAGATTACGATGTATAAGTTGCAGTACTTAGCACTTACTCGATATAAGGTAGAATCTCAGGACAGTTATTCAACACGTACCAAACCATTTTATCTATATCTTTAGGTTTGTCATGTTGTCGACTCTTCCCTGTAACTCGAACCGAACAATCAAAAACACTGAGCTTAGGATTGTTTTCACCCACCTTTGTGCTAAGCTGATCAGCTGTTTCAATGTATTTTGAGAAAAATGCCAACGCTTCTGTAGCAATGTAGGCCTCTGTAATGGAACCCTCGGGTCTAGCACTGTTCCTAACATAGCCCTTGAAAGTGCCTAGCCGCCTTTTAATAGGCACTACTAGGGAAAAGCCTAGTAGTAGCACGGGTCAAAGGGCTATCAGTAGCGCAGGGAGCCGTGCTACTGATACGACGCTAAAGCTAACTTTTAGCAGTAGCGCGTTTTGACCCGCGCTACTGCTATATATGGGTAGCAGTAGCAGGCTTCGCTAAAAAGCGCTACTGCTAATAGCTGTAGCGCTTTGTGTTAGACCGCGCTACTGCTAAGTAAATACCCCTCGCTACTATTATTGTTATTAGTTTCTCAATTTTTTTCTGCTGCATATTTCTTTTGTATTTGTAGAGGTTTTATGCAATAATATCTAGCATATCATACACATACAAATCTAATCATATCATACACATACAAATAGTCTCATCAAATCTTGTCATCATCATAATCATCATCCAACACAAAATGATGTCTCTCGTCATCATCTCGAAATAGCGATAGAAGTTATGACATGTCTCCAATACTTGCAACTACATCGTCATCCATCTAAACAATGATATAGACGAGAAGAGCTATCACTATGAGTGAGAGCGGAACTATGCAATTCATGAGGTGGCGGTTATGATTCCTCTCTCGCACTAGCATGAACATCAAGTAACTAGCTTCGGCTTCTTGTCTACTTTTGAAGCCTTTATGGCTGGCGCCCGAGAACCGCTCCACTTCCGTCTGACACTCGGGCCACTCGTCGTACACTCCCTGAACCTTCCCTATGTACACGACATAGCGCTGCTTCTTCGCCATCAAGGATCTAGGTACCTGTTAGTGATGTATCTTAATCAAGAGAATGTGCAATCATATGCAACAAAATATACTTGAGCAACATGAAAAGAAAGGCTTAGCAAATAGATGCAACATATAGTAAACATAAATAATCAACGCGGTTTCATCGTACGCAAACTAATTAACTAGAGGTACGCAGGTCATCGTACCCAAACTAACAAAGTAGCGTTACGCAAGTTCGGCAGGGACCGTGGACATCACAAAGTTTCATCACTACGGAAAGTATACAAGTTCAACCGACACATATCATCATCATCGGCATCGTAAATCACTAGAAATTCCATCCATCCATATCATCGATGATACACGCTAGCTTCTTGAATGGCATGAGGTCCTAACGTTGCATGCCTATGCGAGTTCGGACGTCAGCTCGCAATATAGGGCCGTGGTGGAACACCTTCTCTTCGACGACTTCTTTCATGATGATCGTCGCAATGTACCTCTTGATGAGAAAGAAGTCATCTCTAAGTTTATAATCCGCTTCACCTTGGGATTCTACCCACTTGCGGATATGATCATCGCCTCTGGTTGTCATGCGAAGCTATTAGTGATCCCTTCTGAACTCCATCATGAGATGGAGGAGGTAGAATCCATCGTTCCTGCTTGGTTTCGGGACATGGATGCAGCAGAAGTTAGTTTTATGCGAGAAACCCGGCTTGCGGTTCCTTTGTTTCCTGATCTGCAGGTGGCCACCCCTCAAGCTGAAGCTGTGGAGAGCATCATCTAGAATATTCATTATGTGGGTGTATTTCTTCTTCTCGTCATTTCTGGTAGGGTCGACATACACGGCGTGGGAGACTCGCGGCTAAAGAATGATTAGGATGGCACGCCCGTTGCTGCGGGGAAATAAACACCTAAAATTATTCTCCATATGAGCGAGAAGGAATGATTGAAATGTAGGAAAGGGTTGTCCGACACTGACTTACTTTGGATGATAAGGCAGGAGGACAATTTCCTGGTCCTTATTCCTTATCATGATGTTTTCGAGGTACTCCCTAGCAGTTTTACGCTCAAAGTCGCCGAGACTCAAGAAGGACTCCTGCATGTAGTATGGATCCGCCACACAGATTTGTGAGACTTGTTCTCTCTTCATGACGGAGTTCATATGTAGCGCAAAAAGCCAGATGATTGTAAAATCGAGCCGTCTTGTTAGAAACATCTCGAAGATATGGTCAAACCACAGGAAGAACACCACCGTGGGTCGTGTGTCAATGTTGCACTTTCCCTGAGGCACACGAACCGCGTATGTCAGATATCCTGGATACTTCGAGGCTAGTATGCTTATCTCAATCGACAGCACATGGTCGTGCAGTCTCCTGATATCCCCTGATATGGCCTCCAGCAGTTTCGGCGGTAGGATTGGCTCGCCTGCGACATGGAACATGGCCGCACCTTTGACGGGTACACGCTCTGCAAAATCAGCCGTCTGGCTGTTATGTGCCCTGGCTTGTTTGTAGGCAGCAGAGCCTATCTTTGGGGGTCTCTTCCTCTCCTTTTTCTTGAGCTGACCTTCCAGACCCTTCCTTAACCCCTGCCCCAGTGTTGTCGGGCTAAGCACTGTACGACCCTCGGCTAGTTGAGCCTGCGTTGAGGCGGCATCTTCAGGCGTGTACTATGAGGATTGCATGAAGAGAGACTTCTTGCAATAAACCATGCTAGGACATTCCTGCCCAGGCACATCGTCCATCTCCTTATCAGCATGCTGATAGCCCTAGGCCCAAACAATGCACATACATGTGACGGAAAACTAATGCCGTAATGGTGACTTATGTCTTCTGAAATTTTCTGTGCTTCTTTATTAAACTGCATTTATGTCTGTCTTTGGCCATCTTCTGGCAAACCTTGTTGTCGGGCGGGCATCCACTACCCATGCCAAACCCAAGGGTGAGCGTGCACACGAGTCGTTGTTGGGTTCAGCTCGGACAGGCACATGGTCACGCATGGCAAGGAATAACTGCCATATTTGTCATCACTTCTCCTTTTACTGCAGCCCCCACGACGTGTGTTATACACAGGACGTGGGATTGGGGAAGAGCGGCAGTCGTGGGAGTGGTGCACCGAGCAAGGGAGGCAGGGCGCCGGATTGGCGAGACTGGGAGGTTGCTGAAGTAATGTGACCGGCCAGAAATGCAGGGCGCGGGATTGGCGGAGCGGGGTGTTTGCCAAGAAATGGTGAAGAGCCAGCCCCAGCGCCTCCCCCTATAAAGAGGGGGCTGCGGAGGGTGATGCTCATCCACCTTTCCTCATTCCAATCCCCCAGTATCCGCTGTCTCCTTCTTCTTCCTCCACCTCCAGCACGTACCGCCGCCATGGCGAGGGGAAAAGTTAGAGCTCCTGCGTCTATTGTTGCAGCGAGAGCTTCTCCTCGGCATCACGCTTCAGCCTCGACCATGGTTGCGGAAGCTGGTTCCAGCGCTTGAGGAGGGGCCGCGGCTCAGGGTCATGGAAAATGCGGCGCTCGGGGCCGGGGCGGCCACGACGGAGCGCTTGTCATTTCACCTCCAGCCGATCCACCCCCGACAGAAGGCCATATGGAGGAACGCCATGGAACTGTGTGATCGGCCGCGGAGTTGGCTGTGGCTCCCTCATCCTTTTGGTAGAGTGATGGAAGATAGTCGTCCGTGCAGCTTGTGGCTGTGGCGACATTTCCTTTTTTGTAATCATTGCGAGATCTTCACCGATCATCAAAGTCTAAAGTATCTGTCTGGTCTGCGTTCTCGATCAAGTTGAACGTCGCACCCGTGAGAGAGCTATCAAATTCTTAAAGTCCAGTGGTCAAATCATTCTAAAGATGAAGCCACTTGAGAATGTGAGGATCGTCTTCGTGATGAATACCCCGCTTTGTTTCCATCTACCTCCTATCTCGGGATGAGATTTCTTGTAGTGGACGAGATTTGTAACGCCCGGATAATTAAGCTACACTAATCCCCTACTAATGTTGCCTAGTCATCAATGTTACTGTTGCTAATCTCACTTAATTCAAATTTAAATTTAAAATAAAGTCAAACAATAAAACTTTTCAAATGTCAAAATTAAAAAGTACAAAATGTGACAAATAATTCATAAGCAAGGTATCAATACAGTAGGAGAACCAAGGAACACTATATAAACGGTACCTACACACAAAGAACAAATACTTGCAACCCGAAGCTTAAGAGGCGTTGTCAGTCCCTCCAAGGTAACGGCGCCAGAAATTGGCAAGTTGACGGGAGACTATCTTGACTTGATCCTCCCCGGTAAAAAGATAGATAAATTTGTGGTAGATTGGATAAATAGCTCTCGATAAAACATGAAAAAAAATAAGTAATAAAAAAGTGTAGAAACGTATTTTTGTGTTTTTGGAATAATAGATCTGAAAACAAAAGCAAATAAAATAGATCTCAAAGCAAATATGATAAAAAATAGAACCGAGGGCCATAGATTTCACTAGTGGCTTCTCTCGAGAAATAGCACATGGTGGGTAAACAAATTACTGTTGGCAATTGATAGAAGATCGAATAATTATGACGATATCCAAGGAAATAATCAATATATAGGCATCACGTCCAAGATTAGTAGACCGAATGATTATGCATCTACTACTATTACTCCACACATCGGCCGCTATCCAGCATGCATCTAGTGTATTAAGTTCATGGAGAAATGGAGTAATGTAATAAGAACGATGACTTGATGTAGACGAGAACAATTCATGTAGGAATAGCCCCCATCTTCTTATCCTTAATAGCAATGATACATGCGTGTCTTGCTGCCCCTTCTGTCACTGGGAAAGAACACCGCAAGATCGAACCCATCACAAAGCACCGCTTCCCATGGCAAGAAAAATCAATCTAGTAGGCCTAACTAAACCAAAGATTCGAAGAAGAAATACGAGGCTATAAATAATCATGCGTATAAGAGATCAAAGAAGACTCAAATAATATTCATGGATATAGATCTGATCATAAACTCAAAGTTCATCGGATCCCAACAAACACACCGCAAAAAGCGTTACATCAAATAGATCTCCAAGAGACCATTATACGGAGAATCAAAAGAGAGAGAAAGCCATCTAGCTACTGCCTACAGACCATTAGGTCTATGGTGGACCCCTCACGCATCGTCGGAGAGGCACCAAGGAGGATGATGAACCCGTCTGTGATGGTGTTAGATTGGATCTCATGGTTCTGGAACTTGCGGCAGCTGGAATTGTGTTTCGTCGACTCCCCTAGAATTTCTGGAATATTTGTGAATTTATAGGGCGAAGAGGCGGTGCAGGAGACCTCTGTGGGACCCACAACCCCCCTGGGCGCACCCTGGTGGATTGTGCTCCCCACGGGCCTCCCCTCAGGTGCTTTCTTGTCACACAAGGTGTCTTCTGGTCCCAAAAAAATCTCCAAAAAGTTTCGTGGCATTTGGACTTCGATAGGTGCAGATATTCTGCGAAGTAAAAAACAAGCAAAAAATAGCAACTGGCACTAGGCACTATGTCAATAGGTTAGTCCCAAAAAATGATATAATGTTGTTATAAAATGAATATAAAACATCCAAGAATGATAATATAACAGCATGGAACAATAAAAAATTATAGATACGTTGGAGACGTATCAGCATCCCCAAGCTTAATTCCTGCTCGTCCTCTAGTAGGTAAATGATAAAAACAGAATTTTTGATGTGGAATGCTGCCTAACATGTTCACCACATATTCTTTTCTTTTGTTGCATGGACATTTGGACTTTTATATGGTTCAAAGCAATAGTCTAGTTTTGACATGAAGATTTCAATACTCAAGCATATCAACAAGTAAACATGTCTTTCAAAATATCAACACTAAAGAAAGTTATCCCTAGCCCATTATACTCAATTATTGATCCGTTCATGAAACACACTCGCATATTAGCTACATCCAATGCTCAAGTATGATCATAGTGCTCCATAGTTGGTTCTTTATTAGAGAAGATGGAGACTCAAATAAAAATAAAAATTGCATAAACTAAATAGATAGGCCGTTCGCAGAGGGAAGTAGGGATTTGTAGGGGTGCCAGAGCTCAAAACATAAATTGAGAGATAATTTTTTTTAGAGGCATACTTTTCCCATCAACGAAAAAAACTGAGTAATTCCCAACACTTTCCATGCTAGATATGTCATAGGCGGTTCCCAAACATAAAATAAAATTTATTCCTTTTTCTACCATTCTTTCACAATCCATGGCTGGCCGTATCCACGGATGCCTTCCATACCAACACTTTCCAAGGAATTTATTATTTGACAACATAAAGTAAATTTCTTTTTCATTTCGGGACTGGGCATCCCTATTACCACCGTACTCTCATGCAATGACAAGTGAATAAACACTCATCTTGAGAATAACACATCTAGCATGGAAAATATTGGCCACGCCCTGCCGCTTCATGAGCGGTACAATCACACAAAAAGGAAATCCATTTTGAAAATTAGAGATGGCACATACAAATTTACTTAGAACGGCACAGAAATACTGCATATAGGTTGGTATGGTGGAATCATGTGGAAAAACTAGTTTTAAGGATTTAGGATGCACAAGTAGTATTTCTACTTAGTACAGGTGGAGGCAACCAAAAAGATTGAGAATCAACCAATCAAGAAACAAAAATTCACATAAGCGAGCATTAAGCATAACTAAGACCGAATAATGCACCATAAGTACGATGTAATTTCATTGCATAACTATTGACTTTCGTGCTTGCATAAGGAATCACAAACCTTAACACCAATATTCTTACTAAAGCATAATTACTCACCAACACGAGTCACATATCACTATCATCATATCTCAAAACTATTACAAAGAATCAAGTTTATTTTGTCCAATGATCTTCATGAAAACTTTGAGAGGCATACTTTCCCGCCAACGAAAATGACCGAGTAATTCCCAACACTTTCCATGCTAGATATATCATAGGCGGTTCCCAAACATAAAATAAAGTTTATTACTTATTCGACCATTCTTTCACAATCCATGGCTAGCCGTATCCATGAGTGCCTTCCATACAAACAGTTTCCAAGGAATTTATTATTTGACAACATAAAGTAAATTTCTTTTTCATTTCGGGACTGGGCATCCCTATTACCGCGGTACTCTCGTGCAATGACAAGTCAATAAACACTCATCTAGGGAACAACACATCTAGCATGGAAAATATTGGCCACGCCCTGCCGCTTCATGAGCGGTACAGGCACACAAAAAGGAAATTCATTTTGAAAATTAGAGATGGCACATACAAATTTACTTAGAACGGCACGGAAATACCGCATATAGGTAGGTGGTGGACTCATGTGGCAAACCTGGTTTTAAGGATTTTGGATGCACAAGTAGTATTTCTACTTAGTACAGGTGGAGGCCAGCAGAAAGATTGAGAAGCAACCAATCAAGAAACAAAAATTCACATAAGCGAGCATTAAGCATAATTAACACCGAATAATGCACCATAAGTAGGATGTAATTTCATTGCATAACTATTAACTTTCGTGCTTGCATAAGGAATCACAAACCTTAACACCAATATTCTTACTAAAGCATAATTACTCACCAACATGACTCACATATCACTATCATCATATCTCAAAACTATTACAAAGAATCAAGTTTATTTTGTCCAATGATCTTCATGAAAATTTTGAGAGGCATACTTTTCCCGTTAACGAAAACGACCAAGTAATTCCCAGCACTTTCCATGCTAGATATATCATAGGCGGTTCCCAAACATAAAATAAAGTTTATTCCTTTTTCCACCATTCTTTCACAATCCATGGCTAGCCGTATCCATGAGTGCCTTCCATACCAACACTTTCCGAGGAATTTATTATTTGACAACATAAAGTAAATTTCTTCTTCATTTCGGGACTGGGCATCCCTATTACCGCCGTACTCTCATGCAATGACAAGTGAATAAACACTCATCTTGAGAATAACACATCTAGCATGGAAAATATTAGCCATGGCCTGCCGCTTCATGAGCGGTACAGACACACAAAAAGGAAATTCATTTTGAAAATTAGAGATGGCACATACAAATTTACTTAGAACGGCACGGAAATGCCGCATATAGGTAGGTATGGTGGACTCATGTGGCAAAACTGGTTTTAAGGATTTTGGATGCACAAGTAGTATTTCTACTTAGTACAGGTGGAGGCTAGCAAAAAGATTGAGAAGCAACCAATCAAGAAACAAAAATTCACATAAGCGAGCATTAAGCATAATTAACACCGAATAGTGCACCATAAGTAGGATGTAATTTCATTGCATAACTATTGACTTTCGTGCTTGCATAAGGAATCACAAACCTTAACACCAATATTCTTACTAAAGCATAATTACTCACCAACATGACTCACATATCACTATCATCATATCTCAAAACTATTACAAAGAATCAAGTTTATTTTGTCCAATTATCTTCATGAATTTTTTTATTATATCCCTCTTGAATATATATCACTTTGTGACTAGTTTCATATATTGCAATTGCTCTTAAAAAGCTCAAACAAATTTAAGTGAAGAACATGAGCATAAATTTTTTCGTCTCTCAAAATAATATAAGGGAAGCATGAGAGAATTTTTCAAAAATTTACTAACTCTCAAATTAATCTAAGTGAAGCATGAGAGCATTTCTTCAAAAATATTAAAGCACACCGTGCTCAAAAAGATATAAGTGAAGCACTAGAGCAATTCCATAGCTCAAAAAATTTAAGTGAAGCATAAAGAGCAATTCTAACAAATCATAGCATATTTTTGGCTCTGTCAAATAGGTGTGTCTAGCAAGGATACTTGCGACAAACTAAAAAGCAAAACAAGCAAAGACTCATATAATACAAGTCGCTCCAAGCAAAACTCATGATATGTGACGAATAAAAATATAGCTCCAAGTAAAATACCTATGGTCGTTAGAAGAAAGAGGGGATGCCTTCCGGGGCATCCCAAAGCATAGCTGCTTGGTTCTCCTTTAATATTAACTTGGGTTGCCATGGGCATCCCCAAGCTTAGGCTCTTTTCAGTCCTTATTCCTTCATCCATCGTGAGCTCAGCCAAAACTTGAAAACTTCAATCACACCAAACTTGACAAAACCTTCGTGAGATCCGTTAGTACAAGAAAACCAATCTTAGTTTAAGTACTGTTACAAACCCATTCAAATTTTGTAATTCCATTATATCTACTATATTCTAACTTTCCATGGCTGATAGCCCCCCGACACAATACATAGATTAATCAAAATAAGCACACAATGCAAAGAAAAACAGAATGTGTCAAAAACAGAATAGTTTGTAAAGATGCGAATTGTTCTCATACTTCCGTAAGTCCAAAAATTATGAAAAATTAGGAAAACAGAGTAAATTTGTATATAAATCTTGTGTAAAAAATTCAAAAAAAATTGTCGCATCTCTGAATTTGAACAATTCTGTTACTGGATGCAAAAGTTTCTGTTTTTCAACAGGATCAAATCAACTATCACCAAATCTATCCCAAAGGCTTTACTTGGCACAAATACTAAGTAAAACATAAAAAACACAATCATAACAGAGGCATAATTGTGCCAACACTCAAGAACAGAAAGAAAAAAGCAAAAATAAATTTTATTCATTGGGTTGCCTCCGAACAAGCGCTATCGTTTTATGCCCCTAGCTAGGCTTGAGATTTTATTGAGGCTCACATAAAAAGTTAAGAATTGGAGCACAAAGAGAGCGTCATAAAACATGTGACAAAGACATTTAAGTCTAGCATACTTCCAATGCATAGGCATTTTATAAGCAAACAACTTATCAAGACAAGAATTATCTAGCATATGCAAAGGAGAGGAATAAAACATTGATAATCTCAACATAACGTGAGGTAATTTAGTAACATGAAAATTTCTACAACCATATTTTCCTCTCTCATGATAATTACGTGTAGGATCATAATCAAATGCAACAATATAACTATCACATAAAATTTTCTCTTCATGATCCACATGCATAAAAGTTTTATAATCTTCCAAGATAGTGGGATTAACATCAACTAAAGTCATGACCTCTCCAAACCCACTTTCATAAAAAAATTCGTAAGATTGAACATGCTCCAAATATGTGGGATTATTTTTACCTAAAATTGACGCTCTTCAAACACCACTTTCAATATTGTTGCAAACATTATTATCAATATCATATTCATCATGAGGTTTAAACAATTTTTCAAGATCATAAGAAACAATATCACCCCAATCATGATCATTGCAATAAGTAGTGTACATAGCAAAACAAGCATCCCCAAGCATGGGGTTTTGCATATTATTAGCACAATTGACATTAATAGAATTTATAGTAACATCATTGCAATCATGCTTTTCATCCAAAGAGCTATCATGAATCACTTTATAAATTTCTCCTTTTAACACTTCATCACAATTTTCAGATTGACGAATTTCAAGCAAAACTTCATAAAGATAATCTAGTGCACTAGGCTCACTGCCAATTGGTTCATCATAATTGGATCTTTTGAAAAGATTAGCAAGTGGATGAGGATCCATACCAATAGATTTTTAGCAAGCGAAGATGCAAGCAGAAGACAAATGGCAACACAAGCAAACAAAAGATCGAATGAGAAAAAGGCAAGGAAAAAGAAGGCAAATATTTTTGTGAAGTGGGGGAGATGAAAACGAGAGGCAAATGGCAAATAGTGTAAAATGGGATTTGTGATTAGGAACCTAATAGATGTTGATGATATCTCCCCAGCAACGGCGCTAGAAGTCCTTTTGATGTCGCTCGAAACTGCGTCGGTATTTCCCCAAAGAGGAAGGGATGATGCAGTACAACTACGGTAGGTATTTCCCTCAGTTGTGAAAGCAAGGTATCAATCCAGTAGGAGAAGCAAGGAACACTATGTAAACAGTACCTGCACACAAAGAAAAAATCCTTGCAACCCGATGCTTAAGAGGGGTTGTCAATCCCACATAGGTAACGGCGCCAGAAATAGGCAAGTTGACGTGAGACTATCTTGACTTGATCCTCCCAGGTAAAAAGATAGATAAATTTTTGATACATTGGATAAATAGCTCTCGATAAAATGTTAAATAAAATAAGTAATAAAAAAGTGCAGCAAGGTATTTTTGGGTTTTTGGAATAATAGATCTGAAAATAAAAGCAAAAAAATAGATCTCAAAGCAAATATGATAAAGAATATACCTGGGGGCCGTAGATTTCACTAGTGGCTTCTCTCGAGAAATAGCACACGGTGGGTAAACAAATTACTGTTGGGCAATCGATAGAAGATCGAATAATTATGACGATATCCAAGGCAATGATCAATATATAGGCATCACGTCCAAGATTAGTAGACCGAAACGATTCTGCATCTACTACAATTATTCCACACATCGACCTCTATCCAGCATGCATCTAGTGTATTAAGTTCATGGAGAAACGAAGTAATGCAATAAGAACGATGACTTGATGTAGATGAGATCTATTCATGTAGGAATAGCCCCATCTTGTTATCCTTAATAGCAACGATACATGCGTGTCTTGCTGCCCCTTCTGTCACTGGGAAAGAACACTGCAAGATCGAACCCATCACAGAGCACCTCTTCCCATGGCAAGAAAAATCGATCTAGTTGGCCTAACTAAACCAAAGATTCGAAGAAGAAATACGAGGCTATAAATAATCATGCATATAAGAGATCAAAGAAGACTCAAATAATATTCATGGATATAGATCTGATCATAAACTCAAAGTTCATCGGATCCCAACAAACACAACGCAAAAAGAGTTACATCAAATAGATCTCCAAGAGACCATTGTACTGAGAATCAAAAGAGAGAGAGAGAGAAAGCCATCTAGCTACTGCCTACGGACCCTTAGGTCTGTGGTGGACTACTCACGCATCATCGGAGAGGCACCAATGAGGATGATGAACTCCTCCGTGATGGTGTTAGATTGGATCTCGTGGCTCTAGAACTTGCGGCGGCTAGAATTGTGTTTCATCGACTCCCCTAGTTTTCTGGAATATTTGGGAATTTATAGGGCAAAGAGGCGGTGCAGGAGATCTCCGTGGGGCCCACAACCCCTGGGCACGCCAGGGGACTCTGGCACGCCTTGGTGGGTTGTGTTCCCCACAGGCCTCCCCTCTGGTGCTTTCTTGACCCACAAGGTGTCTTCTGGTCCAGAAAAAAATCTCTAAAAAGTTTGCTGGCATTTGGACTTTGTTTGGTACTGATATTCTGCGAAGTAAAAAACAAACAAAAAACAACAACTGGCACTGGGCACTATATCAATAGGTTAGTCCCAAAAAATGATATAAAGTTGCTATAAAATGAATATAAAACATCCAAGAATGATAATATAACAGCATGGAACAATAAAAAAAATTATAGATACGTTGGAGACGTATCAGCATCCCCAAGCTTAATTCCTACTCGTCCTCGAGATGGTAAATGATAAAAACAGAATTTTTGATGTGGAATGCTACCTAACATGTTCATCACAAATTCTTTTCTTTTGTAGCATGGACATTTGGACTTTTATATGGTTCAAAGCAATAGTCTAGTTTTGACATGAAGATTTCAATACTCAAGCATATCAACAAGCAACCATGTCTTTCAAAATATCAACACTAAAGAAAGTTATCCCTAGCCCATTATGCTCAATCATTGATCCGTTAATGAAACACACTCGCATATTAGCTACATCCACTGCTCAAGTATGATCATAGTGCTCACTAGTTGGTGCTTTATTAGAGAAGATGGAGACTCAAATAAAAAAAAATTGCATAAAGTAAATAGATAGGCCCTTCGCAGAGGGAAGTAGGGATTTGTATAGGTGCCAGAGCTCATAGCTTAAATTGAGAGATAATTTTTTTTGAGAGGCATACTTTTCCCGCCAACGAAAACGACCGAGTAATTCCCAACAGTTTCCATGCTAGATATATCATAGGTGGTTCCCAAACATAAAATAAAGTTTATTCCTTTTTCCACCACTCTTTCACAATCCATGGCTAGCCGTATCCATGAGTGCCTTCCATACCAACACTTTCCAAGGAATTTATTATTTAACAACATAAAGTAAATTTCTTTTTCATTTCGGGACTCGGCATCCCTATTACCACCGTACTCTCGTGCAATGACAAGTGAATAAACACTCATCTTGAGAATAACACATCCAGCATGGAAAATATTAGCCACACCCTGCCGCTTCATGAGCGGTACAGGCACACAAAAAGGAAATTCATTTTGAAAATTAGAGATGCACATACAAATTTACTTAGAACGGTACGGAAATACCGCATATAGGTAGGTATCGTGGACCATGTGGCAAAACTGGTTTTAAGGATTCTGGATGCACAATTAGTATTTCTACTTAGTACAGGTGGAGGCTAGCAAAAAGATTGAGAAGCAACCAATCAAGAAACAAAAATTCACATAAGCGAGCATTAAGCATAACTAACACCGAATAATGCACCATAAGTAGGATGTAATTTCATTGCATAACTATTGACTTTCGTGCTTGCATAAGGAATCACAAACCTTACCACAAATATTCTTACTAAAGCATAATTACTTACCAACATGACTCACATATCACTATCATCATATCTCAAAACTATTACAAAGAATCAAGTTTATTTTGTCCAATGATCTTCATGAAAGTTTTTATTATATCCCACTTGAATATCTATCACTTTGGGACTAGTTTCATATATTGCAATTGCTTTTAAATAGCTCAAACAAATTTAAGTGAAGAACAAGAGAATAAAATTTTTTGTCTCTCAAAATAATATAAGTGAAGCATGAGAGAATTTCTTCAAAATTTTACTAACTCTCAAATTAATCTAAGTGAAGCATGAGAGCACTTCTTCAAAAATATTAAAGCACACCGTGCTCAAAAAGATATAAAAGAAGCACTAGAGCAATTCCATAGCACAAAAATTTTAAGTGAAGCATAAAGAGCAATTCTAACAAATCATAGCAAATTTTGGCTCTCTCAAATAGGTGTGTCCGGCAAGGATACTTGTGACAAACTAAAAAGCAAAACAAGCAAAGACTCAGATAATATACGACGCTCCAAGAAAAACTCTTGATATGTGACGTATAAAAATATAGCTCCAAGTAAAATACCGATGGTCGTTAGAAGAAAGAGGGGATGCCTTCCGGGGCATCCCCAAGCTTAGTTGTTTGGTTCTCCTTGAATATTAACTTGGGGTGCCATGGGCATCCCCAAGCTTAGGCTCTTTTCACTCCTTATTCCTTCATCCAGCATGATCCCACCCAAAACTTGAAAAACTTCAATCACACAAAACTTGACAAAACCTTCGTGAGATCCGTTAGTATTAGAAAACCAAGCTTTACTGTAAGTACTGTTGCAAACCCATTCAAATTTTGTTATTTAATTATATCTACTGTATTCTAACTTTGACATAGCTTATAGCTCCCCGATACAATCCATAGATTCATCAAAATAAGCACACAATGCAAAGAAAACAGAATGTGTCAAAAATAGAACAGTCTGTAAAGATACAAATTGTTCTCATACTTATGCAACTCGAAAAATTCTGAAAAGTTAGGACAACAGAGGCAATTTATATATCAATCTTGTGTAAAACATTCAGAATTTTTCGTCGCTTATCTGAACTTAGACCAATTCTGTTACGGACGCAAAAGCTTCTGTTTTTCAATAGAATCAAATCAACTATCACCAAAGCTATCCCAAAGGCTTTACTTGGCACAAATACTAATTAAAACATAAAAAATACAATCATAACAGAGGCATAATTGTGCCAACGCTCAAGTATAGAAATAAAAAGGCAAAAATAAATTTTATTCATTGGGTTGCCTCCCAACAAGCGATAGTTTTATGCCCCTAGCTAGGCTTGAGATTTTATTGATGCTCACATAAAAAGGTAAGAATTGAAGCACAAAGAGAGCATCATAAAACATGTGACAAACACATTTAAGTCTAGCATACTTCCTCTGCATAGGCATTTTATAAGCAAACAAATTATCAAGAGAAGAATTATCTAGCATATGCAAAGGAGAGGAATAAAACATTGACAATCTCAACATAACGAGAGGTAATTTAGTAACATGAAAATTTCTACAACCATATTTTCCTCTCTCATGATAATTAAATGTAGGATCACAATCAAATTCAACAATATAACTATCACATAAAATTTTCTCTTCATGATACACATGCATAAAAGTTTTATAATCTTCCAAGATAGTGGGATTAACATCAACTAAAGTCATGACCTCTCCAAACCCACTTTCATCATAAATTTCGTAAGATTGAACATGCTCCAAATATGTGGGATTATTTTTACCTAAAGTTGACGCTCTTCCAAGCCCACTTTCAATATTGTTGCAAATATTATTATCAATATCATGTTCATCATGAGGCTTAAACAACTTTTCAAGATCATAAGAAACATTATCACCCCATTCATGATCATTGCAATAAGCAATGGACATAGCAAAACAAGCATCCCCAAGCTTGGGGTTTTGCATATTATTAGCATAATTGAGATTAATAGAATTTATAGTAACATCATTGCAATCACGCTTTTCATCCAAAGAGCTATCATGAATCACTTTAAAAATTTCTTCTTTTAACACTTCATCACAATTTTCAGATTCACGAATTTCAAGCAAAACTTCATAAAGATAATCTAGTGCACTAGACTCAGTACCAATTTGTTCATCATAATTGGATCTTTTGAAAAGATTAGCAAGTGGATGACGATCCATATCAATAGATTTTTAGCAAGCGAAGATGCAAGGAAATAGAAGTCACATGGCAACACAATCAAACAAAAGATCGAACGAGTAAAAGGCAAACGAAAAAGAAGGCAAATAAAAAGGTAAATATTTTTGTGAAGTGGGGGAGATGAAAACGAGAGGCAAATGGAAAATAATGTAAATTGCAAGGAGATGAGATTTGTGATTAGGAACCTGATAGATGTTGATGACGTCTCTCCGGCAATGGCACCAAAAATTCCTTTTGATGTCGCTTCAAACGGCGTCGGTATTTCCCCAAAAAGGAATGGATGATGCAGTACAACTACGGTAGGTATTTCCCTCAGTTGTGAAACCAAGGTATCAATCCAGTAGGAGAACCAAGGAACACTATGTAAACGGTACCTACACAAAAAGAACAAATACTTGCAACCCGACGCTTAAGAGGGGTTGTCAATCCCTCCTAGGTAACGGCGCCAGAAATTGGCAAGTCGGGAGACTATCTTGACTTGATCCTCCCCGGTAAAAAGATAGATAAATTTGTGGTAGATTGGACAAATAGCTCTCTATAAAACACGAAATAAAATAAGTAATAAAAAAGTGCAGCAAGGTATTTTTGGGCTTTTGGAATAATAGATCTGAAAATAGAAGCGAATAAAAATATATCTCAAAGCAAATATGATAAAGAATAGACTCGGGGGCTGTAGATTTCACTAGTGGCTTCTCTCAAGAAATAGCACACGATGGGTAAACAAATTACTGTTGGGCAATTGATAGAGGATCGAATAATTATGAGGATATCCAAGGCAATGATCAATATATAGGCATCACATCCAAGATTATTAGACCGAAACGATTCTGCAACTACTACTATTACTCCACACATCGACCACTATCCAGCGTGCATCTAGTGTATTAAGTTCTTGGAGAAACAGAGTAATGCAATAAGAACGATGACATGATATAGACGAGATCTATTCATGTAGGAATAGCCCCCAACTTGTTATCCTTAATAGCAACGATACATGCGTGTCTTGCGACCCCTTCTGTCACTAGGAAAGAACACCGCAAGATCGAACCCATCAAAAAGCACCTCTTCCCACGGCAAGAAAAATCGATCTAGTTGGCACTAAACCAAAGATTCAAAGAATAAATATGAGGCAATAAATAATCATGCATATAAGAGATCAAAGAAGACTCAAATAATATTCATGGATATAGATCTGATCATAAACTCAAAGTTCATCGGATCCCAACAAACACACCGCAAAAAGAGTTACATCAAATAGATCTCCAAGAGACCATTGTATTGAGAATCAAAAGAGAGAGAGAGAGAAAGCCATCTAGCTACTGCTTATGGACCCTTAGGTCTATGGTGGACTACTCATGCATCATCGAAGAGGCACCAATGAGGATGATGAACACCTCCGTGATAGTGTTAGATTGGATCTCGTGAAACTAGAACTTGCGGCAGCTGGAATTGTGTTTCGTCGACTTCCCTAGTGTTTCTGGAATATTTGGGAATTTATAGGGAAAAGAGGCGGTGCAGGAGTCCTTCGTGGGGCCCACAACCATCCTGGGCGCGCTAGGGGCCTCTGGCGCGCCCTGGTAGGTTGTGCTCCCCACGGGCCTTCCCTCTGGTACTTTCTTAGCCCACAAGGTGTCTTCTGGTCCAGAAAAAATCTCAAAAAAGTTTCATGGCATTTGGACTTCGTTTGGTACTGATATTCTGTGAAGTAAAAAACAAGCAAAAAACAGCAACTGGCACTAGGCACTATGTCAATAGGTTAGTCCCAAAAAATCATATAAAGTTGCTATAAAATGAATATAAAACATCCAAGAATGATAATATGACAGCATGGAACACTAAAAAATTATAGATACGTTAGAGACGTATGAGTTACTATGGCGGCTGGCTATTTAGCAGTATCACCTAGGATGTCGTGGTACCTCCGGACTTGTCCCAACAGCCGTCACTTTGATTAATAATGCACTAACGGGCTTGGTTATTTCATCTGAGTTGGCCACTGGCCTATACGCACTAACCATCACGCGGTTACAGTTATGGGCACTTGGCGTCGTACGTCTCTTCCGAAAGCTCTGTCAGATGTCCAGTTCAGCATAGCGGCACGGCTGGGCTGGCGCCATCTAGGATAAAGGTGGTGCCTGGACCCGCCCTGCTCGCAGTGACCCAGAGTGCAAAGGGTGATGGGCCCAAGACCCTGGAGTGCTTAAGATGTAGACCGACAGGGACCTCTCTCCGGAGCTTAGGTAGGACTACGACATGTTGATCTTCCGAGGCCGGGCATGACCCAGGAAAGTGTGTCTGACCAGAGTAATGTGGTGCACCCCTGTAGGGAATTTATCTATTCAAATAGTTGTGTCTGCGGTAACGGTCGCTCGGATTTGTATCCCGATCTATTACAACTAGAAATGGATACTTGAGATATGAGATGGATATGATGGCTTCGGGATTGCTTTCCCGCAGGGAGTCTAGGAAGGATCTCTGCACGTTAATACTACAACATGCTTGTTAACTATAAAATGCCATTCTGCACTCTTCTGAATGCTGCAAGATGCTAGTCTTTGATAGGCTAGGATTTCCCTTCTCTTTTGGCATTCTACAGTTCAGTCCATAGATACAGCCCCATTCCTTTGATACCGATGCATACATAGCATAGTTCTGATGTAAGTCTTGTGAGTACTTTGGATGAGTACTCATGGTTGTTGTGATCAGATGGTGGATCCCAGGAGCCAGATGCCACCGTCGACGGCTACTACTACCCCGAGGGTGCCTACTACTACGTGGAGACCACCGATGACCAGTAGTAGTTATGACGCTCCCAGGCAGGAGGCATGTGCCTTATTGATACATATCTTGTTTATGCTTGCCTTCTTAAGGCAGTCTTGTTTAACTTATTTCTGTAATCAGATATTGTTGCTTCCGCTGACTCGTTTGTATTCGAGCTTATGTATTCGAGCACCCAAGGCCCTTGGCTTGTAATATGAAGCTTGTATTATTGCAACTTTGTCTAGAGTTGTGTTGTGATATCTTCCCGTGAGTCCCTAATCTTGATCATACACATTTGCATGTATGTTTAGTGTACGATTGAAATGGGGCGTCACAGATGGCCCCTTAGATGGTCGTCCTACCACGACACCACTCCACTATCCTGCTAGTTGCTTATGGATTTCTAAAAATCCGTTGCAACGGGAAGCGAGTGACGAAGGTGATTTTGTGTGCTTGAAAGTAGTGGTGCAGCTTTCCTGAGGCCATGAGAAGGCCGAAAAGCAATTTCTGCACCCCAGAGTATCTTGACCAAGCCCCCGATAGAAGGGAACTAACAAAGTACACTGGTCGCTGCACCATCTTCTTCTTCGGCACCATTTGTTTGTTGATTTCATTTGCTTGCGCTGCCTGTTGGGGATATAACCCCACGGTGTGACCCGCCCAGGAGGGGCCGGGTTACACTGTTGGCGACTTAGAGATGAAGTCCAAGTAGCCCCAAGAGGCTAGATGGAGAACCCAGAGGGCGACTTACGCGGTGAGCCGCCAGAGGCGCAAGCCCAGAAGATGGTGCGAGACCCGGCGCTTGTAAGCCGCCCGATGATGACTTGTCCAGAAAGGCAAGGTGATTTAGAACCCAGATCGGTCACGTTGTGTGATCCAACTTGGACTCTTGTAAGCCCAGGGCCTCGACCTATGTATATAAAGGCGAGACCCTGCGGCGGGTTAACTCAAGAAACAATCAATCGATAGCTAGGTCAAGTGATTCTGCTCCCTTGTAACCGATATCCACTCAATACAACACAAAGCAGGACGTAGGCTTTTATCTCGTTGCGAGGGGCCGAACCTGGGTAAACTCGTGTCTCTCATCCCGATAAACCCCTTTAAGCTAACCTACATTGCGATGGCTCCACGCTTAAGTCCTTTCACAAGGACATCTGCCGTGACAAAACCACGACAGTTGGCGCCCACCGTGGGGCCAGAGCATAGTGGTTTCGAGTTCTTGAAGGGCAATTTCCCAGGGATCGAGGGATACGCCGTGTGAAGGATGACTAAGAGTCACTGCAGCAAGCTCTACATCGACGACGCCTGCTGGGGCCCCGAGGCCGACTCAATCGAGTACGGGTACCGGGTCCCCTTCGGCGGGATTCACGTCTTCATCAGCAAAATAGGCGAATCTGAGCCTGAGCCGGACATCTCCATAGACCTTGTCGAGTCGGGTCGGCACACGCAACCCGCCCAAATTCAACCCGGCCGGAAGCGTGCTTTCGTCGGTTTCGTACATGGTGCGATTCTAGAAGAAGATTCTGTATCCGGAGGAGAGACTGCCATCTATTCAGGGGATGAGTCCTCAACCGGAGAGACGGAGTCAATTTATCATCTTGAAGACGGAGGGCTTGGGGGCTACTTTGATGACAACAGTATTCCGGACCCCTATGAGACACCATCCAGGGCTGCGATCTTCATGGCTGGCACATGGCCGGTTCTAAATTCATCAACAGCTGCTGCAATGACGTCTGGATCAACCACCGCTGCGGCGGCAGGAGCTGGCGGGTCAGGCACTCTGCCGACTCTAACTGTGTCAGATCTCTTGGGCACTTTGACAACCTTGTTAGCAATAGAGGTCACTGCGGTGAGTCAAGCAGATCACAACACAGAGATTGCAAAGGTGTGAGATCAGATAGCTAAAGCCTAGGAGGATCTTAACACAGAGAACGCCAGGATGGCGATGGAGCAGGCCCAGTTAGATGCAGAGTCACAGCGGGTAAGGGCAGAATCTTTTCGCTTAATTCAAGATCAGGATGCTTCCAACGCTGTTTTTCAAAGGAGACACCAGACCCACCTGCCTTTGCACTATGAGGCACGGAATCTTTTTAACATGCCTAGGGCAGGGCCAAGTAACCCGCCAGGCACGACCCAAGCTGCGAAAGTACCAGGGAGCGAGGTGGCAGCTCAGCCTTGTTTGCCAGACCCACCTCATAGGGATCAGACCCCGCCTTAGCAGTTTTCAACACCGCCTGGTCACTATTCTAACCCGGTGGATAACATGTTAGTAGTGGCAACCCGGCTGGTAGTGATTCCGATTGAGGAAGAGTCGCCGGAAGCGATAGAAACCCGGAACGCGGTTGAACTCCTTCGAACGGCCATACAACAGCAGGTGGCTTACTCCTACAGTTGTGATCGGGTTCATTCGACCCCTCGCCAAACTCGAAGTTACAGTCGACGTGTTGAGTCACCGGCAGTTTCTAGCAGTGAACGATGTCGTTGACCACTCCAGGATGACCTGCCCAGTGGGGATAACCCGCCCCTCTCTAAAGCTCAGGCGATTGTAAATGACGCCAGAACCCGCCGAGAGGCGGAGGCAGCGGCGGCCCAGTTGGCGGCGGCGGCTCAGCTGGGGGCTTATCAGCAGCCTGAGGTTACCCCTTCAACCTCGATGGGAGCTGGAACAATTTCTAGGATGGTTGGAGTGCCCTGCTTTATGCCAGCATTACGTAATGAACGTCTGCCTAAGGATTTTAAGGGTCCTCGTAAGGTGCCCAATTATATAGCTGACCTCCCTCTTGAAGGCTGGATTGAGAGTTATGAGCTCACCATGGAGATGTTCGATGTCAATGATGTAGTCTGTGCCAAATACTTTACTATGATGTTGGATGGGCCAGCTCGTAAATGGTTAAAAGGATTGCCTCCTAATTCCATCAACTCATGGGCAGAGTTGAAAGAGCGGTTCATTGAGAATTTTAAAGGGACATGTAAACAGCCTCTGATGATTATTGATCTGGATAACTGTGTGCAGCGTGAGGATGAGTTGGCCCATCATTGGGTCCGGCGAGTCTCTGCAATTATTCATTCATCGGATAGTATTGCGGCGAACCAAGCGGCCCCGGTCTTAGAGAAGAACTATCATTTCACCCCCCTTAAGCAGAAGCTTGGGCGGCTTAAGCGTTATTGTAATGACATGGGTGAGCTCATGGTGGCTCTCATTAAATATGCCGACTCTGACACCACCAAGGACCCTGGATCTGATGAGGAGAAGTCGAACAAAGGCAAGAAGGGTGGCAGTGGTAAGGGTCAGCAGCAGAATGTGGCAGGAGGCAATGGAAATAACCAAGGCAATGGTGGTAAGCAAAGACACCCAGATGGCGGGTCAGATCTAGTAGCTAATACCAATGCCGGGTCTAAAAACCAGTGCCGTAATGGTAATGGTAAGCCATCCTTTGGGGGGAGAACTTCAATATTGAAGCAATGATGAACGAACCTTGCCTGAAACACAGTCTGCCTGATAAGCCAGCCACCCATGCTTGGAAAGATTGTTTTATCATGCGAGAATATAGAAATTACAGCTTTAATCAGAATCACGGTAATAACAATGGGCCGCCTGGCGGGTCAGGATCTGGCGCTCAGGGGTCCGGCTTTGGTGGAGGTGGTTCAAATTCTGGTTATCAAGGTCAAGGTGACCATGGTGGATACAATCAACAGTCTGGTCAGAACAACCAACAGCAGGGTAATCAATCAGGTTATCAGAGTAACCCAAAGCATCTAAATGGAGGTCAGTATCATGTTTTCACCACAAGTCTCTGCAAGCAAGATCAGAAGATTCGTAAGCGTGCGGTCAACACTGTTGAGCCGGCAGTACCTCAATACTTACACTGGTCCGAACATCCGATCACATGGAGTCGGGCGGATCACCGCCCCAGATCGAAAATCCGGGCCATCTGGCGTTGGTGGTGGCCCCTCAAGTGGGTGGTTATAAATTCACTAAGGTGCTTATGGATGGTGGCAGCAGCATCAACATCCTATATTATGACATGTTTCGGCGGATAAATTTAACTGACAAGGATCTTAAGCCATCTTCCATAGTTTTTCATGGTGTGGTGCCTGGTAAGTCGGCGTAACCTATGGGGAAAATTTCTTTAGAAGTAGCCTTTGGTGATGATTATGACTACAGGGCAGAGACACTATGGTTTGAGGTGGTTAAAATCAAAAGTCTGTATCATGCTTTGTTCGGACAGCCAGCTTATGCCAAGTTCATGGCTCGCCCTTGCTACGTTTATTTATAGCTTAAGATGCAGGGCGAAAAGGTACAATTACGGTCCATGGTGATCGAAAAATTGCTTTGGAGTGTGAGGAAGGAGATGCTGCTTATGCTGAGTCGGCCTGCGCCGCAGAAGAGCTCAAGTTTTATCAGGATAATGTTGACCCGGCTGATATGACTCCTCTGAAGAAGCCCACCACCGAGCAGGACCCTCTATTGAAGTTTAAAGCTGATGATACCAAGCAGGTTGATTTTTTCCCTCGCGACTCATCTAAGCAGTTCACCATAGGGGCTAATATGGATCCTAAATAGGAAAGCGCGCTCATCGAGTTCATCCGTGAGAATCGGGACAACTTTGCATGGAAACCTTCTAACATGCTGGGTGTACCGAGAGAATTCACTGAGCACACTCTTAATGTGGATCCCAAGTTCAAGCCAGTCAAGTAGTTCCTCCGTCGTTTCAATGAAGAACGACGTAAGGCGATTGGAGAAGTGGTCGCCCGGCTCTTAGCAGCTTGGTTTATTGTGGAAGTTTTTCACCCTGAGTGGTTGGCTAACCCTGTGCTTGTACTTAAGAAAAATGACACATGGCGTATGTGTGTTGATTACACAGATCCTAACAAAGCTTGTCCAGCTGATTCGTTTGCTCTCCCCGTATTGACCAGATCATTGATGCAATGGCGGGTTGTGAGAGTTTATGTTTCCTGGATGCTTATTCTGGTTATCATCAGATCAAGATGGCAGTCAAAGACCAAGAGAAGACGGCTTTCATCACCCCTTTTGGAGCTCTCTACTATGTTTCAATGCCTTTTGGGCTCAAGAGTGCCTAGGCGACTTATAAGCGTTGTGTTTAGAATTGTTTCCACAGTCAGATTCGGCGCAATGTTCATGCTTATGTGGATGATATTGTGGTCAAGTCTAGGAAGAAGGAGACTCTCCTGGATGATCCAAAAGAGACTTTTGATAATCTCTGGGTCTACAAAATGATGCTTAACCCGGCCAAGTGTGTTTTTGGTGTGCCTGCAGGTAAACCGTTGGGGTTCCTGGTCTCGAAACGGGGTATCGAAGCTAACTCAGAGAAGATGAAGGCTATCACCTCGCTTTCTAAGCCGGCGTGTATCAATGACGTCCAGCGTTAGCCGGGTCATATTGCAGCTTTGAGTCGGTTCATAAGCCGCCTAGGAGAGAAGGCGCTTCCTCTATATCAGATGATGAAAAAGGCGGATCATTTTGTCTGGAGTGATGCTGCTAATGAGGCATTTGAGGCGCTCAAGAAATAGTTAGCTGAGCTGCCTGTTTTAGCTGCTCCTATTGATAAAGAGCCTTTGCTCCTGTACGTGGCGGCTAATAATAAGGCAGTCAGTGTGGCAGTTGTTGTGGAGCGCAAGGAGGCGGGTAAAGAGTACCCAGTACAGTGGCCGGCTTATTATGTCAGTGAGGTGTTGACTGAGTCCAAGCAACGATATCCACATTGGCAGAAACTGGTGTTTGGAGTGTTCATAGCAAGTCGCAAATTAAAGCATTATTTCCTTGGTCATCCCTTTACTGTGTTAGCTCTACTCCCTTAGGAGATATTATTCAAAACAGAGAAGCCACAGGCCAGGTAGCTAAGTGGGCAATTGAGCTTGGGCCTCACAATTTGAAGTATGTGCCAAGAGCTGCCATCAAGTCTCAAGCTTTGGTGGATTTCATCAACGACTGGACAGAGTTGCAGACACTCGAGGAGAAACCTGACAACACATATTGGACAATCCACTATGATGGGTCCAGGCAGTTGGAGGGCTCGGGGGCTGGAGTTATTTTTATCTTCCCCACGAGGTGATCAATTTTGTTATGTTTTAAGGGTAATGTTTCCTTGTACTAACAATGCAGCTGAGTATGAGGCTTTACTCCATGGCCTTCGTATGTCCAAAGAGATGAATTTAAGCCGGGTCAGGTGTCTGGGCGACTCAGACCATGTGGCTCAGCAAGTCTCAGGCAAGTGGGATTCTAAAGACCCGCTCATGGCGGCTTATCGCTGGGCGGTTGATAATATTGCTGGTCACTTTAAAGGTTATCAGGTGGATCACCTTGATCGACGGAAGAACGAGGCGGCTGATGCACTGTCCCGGCTTGGGTCTCAATGTAAGCCGGTGCCTCCTAATGTGTTCCTTGATGTGTTACACAACCCTTCTGTTAAGTTACCGTCTGAAGAGGACCTTGCTGTCCCTGACCCGGAGGCGCAGTTGGTGGCGGCTCTCCATGTTATTCCAGATTGGACTTTTCTTTATCTGGCTTATATGACCCATGGCGAGTTACCCGAAGATGAAACATTGGCGAGGCAAATACCCAAGAGGTCTAAGTCTATGACTATCATCAACGGCGAGTTACACCGCTGCAGTGTGACATGCATGTTTCACAGTTGTGTTTCTCCTAAGGAGGGGCGTGAAATCTTACGAGAGGTCCATGAAGGCGACTGTGGTCATCATGCTGGCTCAAAATCATTGGTAGCTAAAGCTTTTCGTCAAGGGTTTTATTGGTTGATGGCTCATGCTGGTGCAGAGGACATCGTTAGCAAGTGTGATGGGTGTCAGAAATTTGCAAGATAAGCTCATGTACCGGCTCAAGAATTGTGAATGATCCCAATAACTTGGCCGTTTGCAGTGTGGGGACTTGATATGGTTGGACCGTTCAAGAGGTCTAAAGATAAGAAGACCCAACTTTTGGTGGCGGTTGACAAGTTCATTAAGTGGGTTGAGGCAGAGCCGGTTAGCAATTGTGAGGCGGCCACAACTGTTCAGTTTGTTAAAAATCTGATATTTCGCTTTGGATACCCTCATAGTATCATCACTGATAATGGCACTAATCTTTCTAAGGGTGCTATGAAGGAGTTTTGTCAAAGGGAGCACATTCGTCTTGACGTTTCCTCAGTGGCTCATCCACAGTCCAATGGACAGGTAGAGCGAGCTGAACAAGAAATTTTGAGAGGCATCAAGCCTCGGATTATGGTTCCTTTGAAGCGAATGCCGGGTTGTTGGGTTGAGGAACTACCTTCAGTGCTTTGGAGTATCAATACCACCCCAAACAGGTCAACAGGCTATACACCTCTCTTCATGGTCTATGGTACAGAGGCGGTTCTCCCAAGCGATATTCGTCATGACTCGCCTAGAGTGGCGGCTTATGTGGAAGCTGATAATGAGACGACACGTTAGAACACACTTGATGTTCTGGATGAAGAGCGTGACCTTGCGGCGGCTCGTTCGGCGATATATCAGCAAGATCTACATCGCTATCATATCCATAGAGTTCAAAGCCGGACCTTTCAAGAGGGTGACTTAGTGCTCTGTTTGATTCAAGACCAGACAGGGATGCATAAGCTTTCCCCCCTTGGGAAGGTCCTTTTGAGGTCAGGAAAAATCTCAACAACGGGTCTTATTACCTCATTGATGTGCGAGAGCACAAGGATTCCTGCAAGTCGGAAGAGGAGACCCGCCGGCCGTGGAACATTGCTCATCTTCGGCCTTATTATACCTGAGCCACCGGCTCTTATTGATGTACATACTTCTGTCGACGTATATATCTTTTTACGATCAATATAATAAAGCCGGCATCCCTGAAAAAATTCAGGGCCTCTGTCATTTCATTTTTGTGTATCTGAGTCTTTATTAGTTGATCATAAGGTCACTTGGGGGCTTCCAACACACCGGGTTTAGCTTTCAGACCCTCTTAACCAGCCTGAGTCGCCACATTATGAGTTATACCTGCCTGTTTGCAACTTGCTACTCCACCAGGTGACCCGCCAAACTCTTAACAGTCAATCTTTTTTAAGACCCTGAACTTGTTAAGGTTAAAACGGCAGCTTGTGGCACGTGAGAGCCGGCTTACAGTGAGCTAGGATAAACTCAACGGCTATGCGGCCTTCAAAGCAAACATGAGGCCTGTGTGCCAACTTTTTGATTTGAATTTTGAAAATTTGATTTACCAATGTTTTGAGGTTAGCATATTTTCTCTTTGGATGTTCTTTATGCTCTCAAGATTTTTGCTTTGTGCAAATTCTGACTACCCGAGTCGTGCGGCTCCGGGTTATGTTGCTCATGTTTGAGTATTTTGGGTTGTCACCCGCCTTGTCTTTTGACTTTAAGTCACCAGTATGTTTTGTCTTGAATAGCCATGGTTATGATTTGTTTAGTAGCCATCTAAGATTACAAATTTTTGGGTTGTTACCCGCCCTGGCTTTTGACTTTAAGTCACCGGTATATATATTGATTGGTCCTCTAAAAAAATATACAAGACCTCAGGTAAAAACATGAATTATGGCATGGCTCATATTATTAATTTAATCAACCATGCAACAAAGTTCTGCTGGATCAAAAGGTCAGATAAACATGCACGAAGGCATGATAGGGCGGATCACTGTTTTAAGCTACCCTATTACAAGGCTTCCAGTTGAGCCCCAAAAGATGTTGAATCAAGTGTTTTTGGAGCTGCACTCCTATAACCCGGCCTGAGATCCACCTGGATCATCATCATTATGGTCAGTTTTCTTCCTGGCGCCTTGAAGATTCTGGGTCATCCCGCGCCGGCTCTTCCTCGTCGACCATCTGAAGGTCAGCCGATGTCCAGTCGATGCCGGTTAAAGCTTCGAATGTGGCATCATCATTAAGTATAATGGACGAGTTAAGGCCAGGGGCGAAGATATGCTTACGCCTTTGCGGGATTAGATCCACAATCTCATGGGATGGCGGCTTAATCTTATTGTTGTTGTTATCATAAGCCGGCGTGTACTTGTTCAAGTTCAGCTCTTCTATGAGTTTGCATGCCACATGCCACATCTCCCTGACGCAGTTGTTGAAGTCTTTCTCTTCAAAGATTGACTGGTCATCCTTGAATTCTGGACATCCTGTCACAATTTCCTCCAGGTCAAGTTCTGACTGCCACACTTTCGCCCGGCCTAGAGCAATAATGGCTCCTGCGCGGGCGGCTGATAATTTGTGCTCCTCAATTTGAGCCGGGGCAGTTGAAAATTGCTCCAGCACAGTCTTGATATGGGCCGGAGGCTTTTTGCCGCCTGACAAACCTACCAGGCTGCGTAGTGTCCCAGCGTATAGCTGTTCAGTCAAGGAGTAAACCGCCTTCAATTTTAGCAGCATGTTCTGACCAAGACTGGCACTCCTGGAGCCTGTTCAATTTTTTACACAAGAGTCGCCAGGCGGGTTACAGATTATATAGTATGCATTGCCAGGTGTGTTAAATAAAGTACAAAACAGATGATGAGTTGCATATGAATCTTACCAAAGATGGCGGCTGACATTTGAATATGTTGCTTTAAGCTGGCTAACTCTTCGGTCACCGGCTTAAGCTCAGCCTCAGCGTCTTTTGCTCTTTTCAGCAGTGCGGCCCTGTCAGATTCCCAGGCGGTTCTCTCAGCATCAAAGCCTCCCTTGATTTTCTCAATTGCTTCCAATGAAGTTTTTAGCTTTGACTCGGCCTTGGAAGTTTCTGCTTACTGCAATTCTATGTTCTTCTTTAAGTCGCTAAGCTGTGACTCTTTCACATTCAACTCCTCCTGAAATACAATATTAAAGCAATGATTACCACACAAGGAGCAAGTTTCCGTGATACAGTTAAATTAACTCCCAAGCACATTGCCAGCAGTATACTTGGCACTTGGGGGCTAATGTAGGTCATTTCAATTTCTGCTAAGACCCAGCTCATCTTGTCAAAATTTAAGCCATCCCTTGAGGGCTACATATTCGGTTCTGTTAAGGTCATTAAGACCCGGCTCATCTTGTCAAAAGTTAAGTTGGCCCTTGAGGGCTACATATTCGGTTTTGATAAGGTCATTAAGACCCGGCTCATCTTATTAAAGTTAAGCCGGCCCTTGGGGGCTACAGTTTGGATTTTTCGTAGTGGTTATAAGGCCTGGCTCATCTTATCAAGTTAAGTCGGCCCTTGGGGGCTAGACTACGGAAATCTTCACAAGTCTCAAGCATACTCAATATTTTTCCTATACTTCAGACTTGGGGGCTAATATGGACATATGTATATGCATAAGGCTAAAGAGAAGTTGGATATGTGCATACCTCATATTTTTGTTTCATCAACTGGACCAACCCAGCTTCCATATCTCGGCTTGTGTTAAGGCGGCTCAAATAGCCCGTGTACACGTCACCTGCGCTGAAGGAGGAATAGCTCTCCAGGTCCAGTTTGGTCTTGCCTTTCTCCAAGGAAGGTGATTCTTCTTTGGTGCTATGTTTGGCTAGCACAGTTCAGGCTCCTGGCGCTGTATAAGCCATCCCAGTAATAGCAACGTCATCAGAATTCTTCTCAGGAGATATCTCTTCAGTCAGCTTGGCAGGACTGGGCGGCATAGGACTTGGCGGGTCATGGCTGGCAACCGGGTTAATTTCAACATTCATTGGTTCAAAGACTATAGTGTCAGCTTGTGGTGGTGGATCATTGGCAAGGTCTTCAGGATTTTGGTTTGAAGCTTCAGGGGTCTCTGATGCCTGCTTCTCCAGCTCAGCAGCTTTGGGGTCTTTTGAAGACCCGCCCACTTTTTGCTTCTTGCCCGCTTTTGCTACACCTCTGTGACAAGAATACAAGAGTTTATAAATATATCACTACAAGTCATTTATGAACAAATGAAAATACTTACCCATGGGCAACCTTGAAAACAGGCATTTGAGCTCGAGTAGAGTCGCAAGATGATGGCGGCATTCCCTGATATTTTGAGTCAGAAGAATTTAGAGGTTGACGTATTAGACTGGCATGTGGAAGAGATAGAGTCGGACTATGTGGCACCTCATTGCGACGTTTTCTAGGAGCTGTGGTGTTCGGTAAGATGGACATGAGATCTTCAGTGCCATCGCTCTGGGTCTTACGCCTCAATTCATGCTGCTGTTTCTTCAAAAGAAAGTTGGGATCCAAATGAGCAAGAGGATGAGAAAACCTTACTTTTTGGGTGACCCGCCGAGTTTTCTTTCTTGGCAAGGGTTCTGAGTTGGAGGAAATTATAGTTACCTCTGCTGCGTCTACATGGCTGGTCTCTGCCTCTTCCTAAGAGGAATCAGCGTTAATAAGTTGCATGAAAAGAAAGCCAAGGGAATCAAGTTTTACCTCCGACTCATCATCAAGATGGAGCAGTTCTTCGGCTGATTGCTTCTTGCGATGACCTGGACCTTTAGTCTTTGTTTTAGGTTTCTTGTTTGGGGCTGTGGCTTGAAGTTTCTTTTGCCAGAAGGGAAAGTTGGCCTATATACATATGAGCAAAAAAATTGAAATAACATGAAAGTTAAAGAGATGGATAAACAGGATGAAGTTTGATCCGGTTGCTTACAGGAGGAGCCGGGTTAAGTGTGCAGAAAGGATTCAATCCCACTTTGCTGCAATTTTCCAGAGATTCGCCGAGTAGCGTTTTGACCATGTCATTAATATCTTTGTCAGTCAAACGAGCTTGATTGTAGCGCTGTGAGTCTTTGGGGTCAACGGTGTACTAGCACATTAGGCGGCTGCGCCGGCTTAATGGTAAAATCCTCCAGACGACCCAGCAGCGGACCAGATCAACTCCGGCTAGGCCATTGGCGAGCAAGGCCCTTATCTTTGAAAAGGTGGCGGCAAAAGGGGCACGCTCGGTAGCAGTCAAGCGGCCTGGAAGCTGGCCGATGGTGGTGAGCCGCTAGGAACGGAAACCCGACAAAGGGTTCTCTCCAGCTGGGGAAGTGTCTCTACAGTAGAACCAGGTAAAGTTCCAGTCCTTGGGATGACTGGGCAGGGCGGCTGAAGGAAAGACTACGTCTCTTCGTCTTTGGATGGAAACACCTCTGAGTTCAAGACTGGGCCCATCTAACATCTCAGTCTGGCGGTTGAGATGTCAGAGGGTTCTTCCCTAAGGTACACTTCGTAAAACACTTGGAAGTTGCATATGTTGGAAACAGAGTTGGGGCCAATGTCTTGTGGATGAAGATTATAGAAATGCAGGACGTCCCGGAAAAATCTTGACCCGGGCGGTGAGAAGCCATGGAGGAGGTGATCCGTGAAAACCCAAACCTCACCTTCTTGAGGCTGAGGGGGGCATTCGGAGCCTGGAATCCGCCAGTGGATGACCTCTTTGCAGGCAAAACCCCCATGGTCACAAAATCATTGAGTGTGCTCTCGGTGACTTTGGAGACGATCCAGTCACAGGAGGTAGGGGTCTTAGTCATGATTGGTGAGTTAAAAATTATAGCCGAGAATAAAAATATGGTGGGTCAATATTACGGTGGTAAGCCGCCTAAATGGTTACAATGACAATTTAGTAGCTGTAGACAGGTTATGGATATAAGGTTAATCATTATTATGGAGCATGGAGAAATCATAAGTCGCCCTTGTGAGGGGATAACGCAACTCTCAGGTTGATTGACATATGGTGGGTCAAGTTGTGGCAGTTTAAACCGGTTAGATGCTGGCGGGTTACAAGTTTATTGATAAGCCAGCCAGGTGCTAGCAGGTTATAAGTTCATGGTTAAGGTCAGTCAGGTGCTGGCAGATTGCAAAGTTACCATTATAAGCCGCCCAAAAAAAGAATGGCGGGACAATTGTCTATGGATTCAAGGTTGTTGAAATTTTGCTAAGTGTTGGGTAAACAAGTTTTGCCGATCGCAGCTACAATTACGGATCTATGGCAGTTTGAAAAAGGAAGCATCATTTTTGACATAGAGTGCGGCGGTGGAAGAACTACATAAGCTATATATCAATTCTGAATAGGAGGAGATCTATCTAGATGCAAGATAAGGGCTAAAACTGCTAACGTCCCACGTCTACTTAGTTTTTGGATTGAACTACGTTCTCTAAGAAGAAGGTGGATGAACTTGGAAGAACCACGATGAACAGGCTGATGAACTACATAAACTACTATGACCTAATGCGGATCTGAAGCAGAAAAAGAGGAATACCTGATGGAGCTAAAGAAGAGCGGGGGTGCGCCACAGTTATCTGGTTCGGTCAGATTGATGTAGTGGCCTTTGTCGGAGTCGCTGGTGAAGAACGGTCGGAGCGGCGGAGCTCTTGTGCAGCGGAGGTCGCGAGGAGGAAGAAGAAGTGGAGGCGAAGGGGGTAAAAGTGAAAAAGGAACTCCCCGTGCCTATTTATAAGGAAAAATTGGTGAACAGTAAAATGGCATGCGCGGAAATCGAGGGGACATCATGATTATCTTAGCAAAGGAGACGCTCGATTCTCGGGTGGCTAGTTAATGTGAAAAGATCCGTTGTGATGTCATTAGCTCTATCTGGATTTACTTCACATGATGTCCTGGCGGGTTATAAGGATTCGTTCAAAGTTAAGCATTGGAAGGAGTCTAAGGAAAATTCGCCAACCGGAGAATGAAGATTGACCTGAACAAGTTCAAATCAATCTGGGGCCTAATGTTGGGGATATAACCCCATGGTGTGGCCTGCCCAGGAGGGGCCGGGTTACACTGTTGGTGACTCAGAGATGAAGTCCAAGTAGGACCAAGAGGCTAGATGGAGAACCCGGAGGGCGACTTACGCGGTGAACCGCCAGAGGCCCATGCCCAGAGGATGGTGCGAGACCCGGCGCTTGTAAGCCGCCGGATGATGACTTGTCCAGAAAGGCAAGGTGATTTAGAACCCAGATCGGTCATGTTGTGTGATCCGACTTGGTCTCTTGTAAGCCCAGGGCCTCGACCTTTGTATATAAAGGCGAGACCCTACGGTGGGTTAACTCAAGAAACAATCAATCGATAGCTAGGTCAAGCGATTCTGCTCCCTTGTAATCGATATCCGCTCAATACAACACAAAGCAAGACGTAGGCTTTTACCTCGTTGCGAGGGGCCAAACCTGGGTAAACTCATGTCTCTTGTCCCGATCAACCCCTTTAAGCTAACCTACGTTGCGATGGCTCCATGCTTAAGTCCTTTCACAAGGACATCTACCGTGACAAAACCACGACACTGCCCCTGATTCACCGGCATCGGGTCTTATCGGGGACAATTCTGGCCTATCGTGGGATGGGCTTGCCATTGTTGCTCTTTCATTATCAGCTTCTCTCTGCGCCACTAGTGCGGCACTGGCCACTTGGTTGGTTGTCGCTAGGTATAGCAGCAACGGTTCCTGTGGTTTAGGCGTGACTAGTGTTGGCGCCGAGGACAGGTACCTTTTCAAGTCTCACAGTGCAGCCTCCGCTTCCGCAGTCCATTTTACTGGACCTGCCTTTTTCAATATTTTGAAAATGGCAGGGCGCGCTCAGTGGACAATGAAATGAACCTACTCAAAGCAGCAATACAACTGGCAAGACGTCCCACATCCTCGACAGTTTTAGGTGCTTGAATCTGCTCAATTGCTTTGATCTTGTCGGGGTTTGCCTCAATTCCACGCTGAGATACAAAGAACCCAAGAAGTTTGCCGGAGGGAACGCCAAACACACACTTCTCAGGTTTGAGCTTCATATTGATTTTGCGCAAGTTGGGACAAACAGCAAGGTGGTGCTCAATTACCTTCCTGGGAACGCCGGAGATGTTAGATGGTGCCATGCAAACACATCAACATTCGCCAACAAGAAGGCAATGAGCACACTTTCCTATTTCTGTCAAGGGTGGCACTGATGGTGAAAGTACCGCCAGAGCCATCCTCCCTTGTCGGCACCTTCTTTGTTGCTGGTGTAGTGGCCTTGGACTTCTTGCCGATATAGCTCTTCAGCAAGTCTTCAACAGGCGTGCAGCACTCCGAGGAGGTGCGCTTCCCGGAATTCTTGTCGGATGTCTTACCGGGTTTCTTGCTTTTCTTTTTCTTGGCGGGAGCTGCTGCCTTGGTGGCCTCTGCTGCAACCACATCTCTGTAGAGCTTGTCGACACATATGACTGCGTCCTTCTTATCCTAATTGATGCATATGACACCCATTGGCCCTGGCATTTTTAACGTGTTATAGGCATAATGGGATGCTGCCATAAACTTAGCCAAAGCTGGGCAGCCAAGAATTCCATTAAACGGCAAAGGGATCTTGACAACATCGAACACAATCTTTTCTGTTCTATAGTTCAATTCCCTACCAAACATCACCGGTGATGTGATCTTTCCCTTGGTTTGGCTCCTTCCTAGGTTGATTCCTTGGAATGTCCCAGTTTTCTCGAGCTCTTCATCAGAAATTTGCAGTCTCTTGATTACTTCTGGAGAGATCAAGTTCAAACTAGATCCACCGTCAACTAACACTTTCGTGACTTGGAGGTTGCGGATTGTTGGTGAGGCCAACGACGGCAAGCACCCAACCGTAATTGTGCGGTCACGGTGGTCCTAGGCATAGAAAAATGATAGGCATGTGTGACCACTTGAGTGGTTCTGGGCGTCTGGTGTCGGTTCCGCTGCGTTGACTTCACGTGGCCACTGTTTGAGTTGGCGGTGAGAGGAATGCAAAGATGCACCCCCGTCAATGCACATGGCTTCTGTTGCCTTCTGGAACTCATGCTTACTGGACTCACTGTCATCCTCCTCTTCACTCTCATCATCATCTTCTTTTTCGGAGCCTCTAGCAGGTTTCTCCTTCTGCTGTTTAGCCTTGCCACGGCGCCCTCCTCGGCCACTGTGGTCCTTCTTGCCGGATCCACTAGCACCATCCTGGCCCTTATCCTTGACGCGCTTCTCATACTAAGCTTTCTTCTTTTCGGCCAGTTGCTCAACCTTCTGGCACACCTGGAGGTCTTGGCCCTTGGTGTGGTGAATCTTGCTGGCCCGTCAGACTTGCCAGTCTTCTCGCCCGCCGCGGCTACCTGGCAATCAGCGTATGCAGCAGCTTCCTTGCCAGAGCCTTCTATTTTGGTTTTCTTGACGGGACTAGAGTTATCGGATCCTTCAACAGCCAGAACTGCCTTGCCTTTGCACTTCCTGTTGTTTTTTCGGCCTTTCTTTTTCGGAGTGGCGGCATCGTTGTCCTCAGAATCAACTTCGGCACCAGTATCATCCCCGGGAAGCCTTCTCCCCTCTTTAGCACGTGCACACTTATCTGCCAACGTGTAGAGCTTGTTGACAGTCTTTGGCAACCGGACATTCATCTTTTCCCGCATCTTTCGATTGCGCACGTTTGTGTGAAACGGGGCAATCACAGCTGCCGGGTGTACATCTGGAATGTTGCGGTGCACATGGCTGAACCTTTGTATATACGTATGCAGATTCTCACCCTCCCTCTGTGGGATCACTTGCAAACCACTGGGCCGTCCGGGTCCATTTTGGCCCCCGACAAAGGCACCAACGAACTCGTTGCACATATCTGACCACGAGGATTTAGAGTTCTCTGGCAAGTTCATCAACCAAGACCTCACATTGGGCTTGAGCACCAATGGGAAGTAGTTACGAGGATCTTTTTGTCTCTTCCCCCTGCAGCTTGCATGACGATCCTATAGATGCCCAAGAATTATGTCAGGTTTAGCTTGCCGTCATACTTTTTTGGTACTTCTGGCTTGAAGGCCCGGACGGTCGGCCAGCGGACTTGCCACAGCTCACGTGTGAAAGAGGGGCATCCAACCTCGTAAGGTAGATACCTACCAACAATGGGCATTGGCTCATCAACAACTGGGCTGTTGTGCTTGTCGGATTGACGACGCGTTTCCCGGGGTCGTTCAATGGTGGGGCGATCATCTTCTACACGTCTGTCTTGCAACACCTACCGCTGATCTTGCCGCATCTCGAATCCAAGGAGGCCATTGACGTTTCTTCGGGATCCATAGTTCGCTGAGTTTGCCGTGGCTGCTACTTAAGCTATTGCCGTGGAGGCGACTGCACTGTTGGTACACCACCTACAACGTCACCATCAGTTTGAGCTAGTGGTGTTGTTCGTGGACGCTGTGAGGGATCCTCCTACTGTGACTTGTTTGACTCAGCGAATCCAATCAAGATCTGGATAGTGGCTCTCCACTAATCCATCTTGTACGCTCCTGGAGGGAAGTTCAGCATCATCTGGGCTCGCGCCATTGCCTCCACTGCTATTGCCGGCAGGGCGTGGGGAAAAGAGTGTGACGTCGCTCGACTCCTGGCAAAGCCAACAGGAGCGCCATTGCGATCTTGCCGCCGTGGCTCAGGTGCAACAACAGGTTGGCGTGGTGGAAGTGGTGCTTGGGGATCTTGGACTTGATCAACACGTGTCTCGCCCTGCGAGCGTTGCTGTCTGTGCTCAACAGTGCCACTCGGCGGGCGTCTTGATGTTGCGTCTCTGGCTGCTGTAGGAGGAAGATCTTGGCTTGCACCTGACCATGCAGTGTTGCTCCGGTGGCTATGCTCGCTGGTGCGTCGATGAGGTGGGTTTTGTCCGTCCGCACCGCCCGTGCCGTCATGGTTGTTCTCGCCAGAGGGCCGAGGAAGATGATCGCCTCCGGCACCTCCACCTCTCGCTTCTGCCGTAGCTGGCACGACGACCACGCCACCTACACCGATCGTGCCAACCGTGGCACCCACGCCGCCCACAGCGGTGGCCTCGCCCGTGGACGTGTGTGAGGGAGCTCTAGAAGCAGAAGGTTTTGTTGCCATGGTGCCCTTCTTCTTGGGCGCCATTGATGATGAAGATGGTGATGAACTCAGGTTCACACCAGTGATTCCCCTACCTGGAGCGCCAAAGATGTCATGGAAGACGACCATCTATGGGGCCATCTAGCCTCTTGTTGTTCGGCTAGGGAGATGCACAACGGAAAGAGCAGAATCAATAGAGCCACAGGGGTTTTACCTAGGTTCGAGCCACCTTGAGGTGTAAAACCATACTCCGGCTTTGTATATTTGGTGTGTGTGAGAGCACAAGTACAAGGAGCGCTTCCCCTGCAAGGTGCGAAGGGAGAGCGGCTACGCGTCTGAGTTTTGCAAAAGATCGATCCTTGTAAACGTTACCCTGGCCCTCCTTTTATATCTTAAGGGGTTACCAAAGTGGCAAAACAGTAATTACATGCTGATTAGATAGCAAACAGTGCTATCATACCTAACTCTGCCGGACTAGAACAAAAGCAATAAATGTTGTGTTAGGTGTCGCGCGGAGGAGGAGCCCCGGCAAGGTTGCTGCACCGCTCGCCCAGCTACCTCCAATTATCTTGACACGCCTCCTGGATGGGTGTCATTAAAGGTAAATCTCCTTCCAGCATGCTGCCACGTGCCGGACAAATCCCACCTAACTGCTTGTGGGCTAGACACCTCATCGATTAGTGGCTAGCTGCTCGAGGAGGTGGAGTGCTGGTGGCTAGCGAGAGCTTGCTGGCCACGGAGCTTGCCAGGCCTTCATCTTGCCAGCTCGGCCTTGCCGGCAAGGGTTGCCTTTGGTGAAAATCTTGGTGCTTCAACTCGTTCCTTTCTTCAGCTAAGATAAACAACTTGGTCTTGAATCTTGGTCTTAGCAATCTTCGGCAAGTCTTGGCCAGCAGGCAAGCTGCTACTTGTCTGTGCATAAGTCAGGGTATAAAAATACCCATGTTTTATACACCAACACAACCTTGGTTCTATTTCCATCTCATGGGAATCATTTTTTGACATCCATCTATTATATCTCATAATTGAAATATTTATAATTGCTAGTTTAACCCGAACTGACTTTAAGTATTGCTATGATGAGTCAATCTCGTCATAGTCAACTCCTTGATCTTGTCATAAACTATTTGTAACAAATCAAGCATCATAAAACATTTTTATCTTTGTCAGTTTATAGATCCATTACTATTCCTTAGACTCTAAGTATTTCGAATGGTTTATCAAGTTCTAAGCTAGAATTATGTGAATGGATACTATCTCGGATTATGTTGGCATATAACCAATTTCATGAGTCAGGGCCCACCAATGCTTCTTTGTGTATTATAGGTTCATTGTTTCTTCAACAATATTTTGACTCCACACCACAAAAGTCTGCACGAATTTGCTCAACCTATAATGTTCAGCTGCAAGTTCGACCGAAGTCTTTATATCTCATGTAGAGGCTTTGTATCAGTCATGGTAGGAAATTCTAGATTTACTTCCAGCATTTCTTTTCTTTCACCTGATCACGAAGATTCTACAGTCTTGTTGAGTTGCACTATCCTCCCACTCATTCTTTTGTAGAAAATATTTTCTTCAAAATTTCCTCACTCTATGAAAAACACTTTGCCTTGGCGTAGTGATAGAGGAATACCCAATCATTAAACTGTTGGAGATATGCCCTAGAGGCAATCATGTATGATGATATTTCCTATGTGTTTATGAATAAAGATAGTCCTTGGACATTATCAATGATGTGTATCAGCAAGTACATGACTTGTTTGTGGGACTATACATTGTATGATGACTGTAATAAAAGGTCCATAGTTAAAAGGGTTGTGTGGACACACAAGCGACTAGACTAGCATATGACACGATGGATGGCTCGGTCTCACTAGCTATGGAGCATTGGATGCTAGCCGGATAATATGGACTCGGAAGGTTCTGGTCGGATTTGACATAGTTTGATCTGAGTCGAGATAAGGTCCAAGTCGGACAGACCCAACTATGAGACGCAGTGATATGAGTTTGTGCTTCGTCCAATGTCACCAAGTCAAGTCACCGTGGACAAGAAAGCTTCAAGTCACCATGAGACTAGTGAGAGAGCGAGCCACCCAAAAGAGAGTGAGCCACCTAGAAAAGAGTAAGCACCACAAACCAAACAAGAGTGACTCCAGGATGAATGATAAGTGAGATATAGATATTTTAGGCGACAAATGAGATTTGAGGGGGTGTGGGTGCGAGCCCATCAATCGTTTGTCACTTTGTACTCTTATGCAAAGATGAGGTCATTTGTACTAATACTTCACAACATCTTCCTCTTGCTTTGTCTAGTCTATTGTAGGAATTTAAGGATGTATTTCCACATGAGCTACTACCGGGACTTCCTCCTCTACGGAGGATCGAACACTACAGCGACCTTCTCGCCAGGGCACCATTACCCAACAGGGCAGCCTACCATCTCTACCTTAAGGAGACCAAAGAGATTCAAAGGAAATTACAACACCTCCTAAAGAATGGGTAATGTCGGTGCAACAAACCCTGGGTCTGTTGCCCAGACCGTGCACAGGCCCAAGATCAAGATTGTAGCATCCAAGACCAGACCGATTACAAGAGATCAGCTCTTCGAAGAACCAGACTGCAGATCAAGAAGACCAAGTCAAGCCAAGGAGCAAGACACTACTAAGGGAAAAACCTCCCTTGCCGGGCAGGAGAGCCTGGCGAGGTCAAGGTTGCCCCGAAAGCAAGCGTCAAGACCGCCCCGGCAGGCCTGCCGGGTCCTACGAAGACAAAAACACCCTGCCAAGGCTTCAGCGCTCCACCTCACATCGACGCAAGTCATCAATCGGTGCGGTGTCAAGCCCCAAAGTGACTAAGTGACTGCCTTTTGCCACATGTCAGCCATTTCCTATGGGAATCACCTCCAATTGACACTCGTTCGGCGGCGTGTCATGCATACAGGAGAGAAGGTGGCCGAACAGCCCGGCAAGGCGTGCCGGCCAGGCCATGATGTGACACTAAGCGGCACATTTAATGCGCTCTGCTTTGCCTGCGGAGTAGATATGATAGAACTGTTTGCTATCTAATCAACATGCAATGACTGATTTGCCACTGTGGTGACTACTTGATCTATAAAAGGAGGCCCATGGCAACCATAGAAAGGATTTGGACCCTTGTACACTCGGACGCGCATGGCTGCTCTCGCCACGAGGCAACCCTGCTGGGCAAGAGCACTGCGTTTCCACCACCATCCACCATCAATCCACCAAAGCAGGAGTAGGGTTTTACGCCTCGCGGCGGCCCGAACCTGGGTAAAACTGCCGGTGTGATCTCTGCCATGTTGCGCTGCACTCCTCCGCTGTTTGTGCAAAGTGCTTCGTCCCCCTGCCGAACCAAAAGGGGCTCATAGCCCCATAGGTGGCCGTGGTTTCCCATGACATCTTTGGCGTGCCAGGTAGGGGGTTGCGGTTGCGTGAACCCGAGAAGCGTACGTAGCGTGTCATCTTCACCACTATCTTCTTCATCAATGGCTCCATCATCCATGGCACCCAAGAAGAAGCCAGACAGCAGCTCACCCATCCACCTCAAAGGCCCCGCCTCACGCGACCGCCGACGCCGCGGGGGCTACAGGGACGCCTGGAGGTGTGGACGCTGCGGGGGACGTGGTCGGCGCAGGCGGCGTCGTCAACACCTCCCTTGCGGCCAAAGAAAGAGCAGGAGGCACCGGAGAAGGACATCACCAACAACATCCCAGCGACCACGCCCAACGAGGAATGGGAGGAGAGTTCATTCTGTCCACACCTCTCCGTCCGGCCGAGGGGCACAGCCGCAGCGGGGGTACTTGCTCTGGGGGAATCGCAACTCCCCGGTCGCACCCGCCGCGGGCATGACCGCAGAGCATGCGCCACCCCCGGAATGAGCCGACCCAGCCGCTACGCTCAACGGAGCCGCTGGCCCTCAAGCGCCTTCACCTCGTCACCTCGCCGCCTAGGCGGCTGGCTCACCATGATGAGATCACAGCACGACCGCTACCGGCACCGTCAGGAGCCGGGCGACATTGCGGTATTCATCAACATACATGCCAAGTACCGCTTCAGAGGCCATGGCGCGGGCCTAGCTGCTGTTGAAATTTCCGCTAGCAGCGGATCAGATGGATGAGTGGAAAGCCACCATTCAGAGCCTGATTGGTTTCGCTGGGGCGGGAAGATCGCTGAGAGCTGGCCCGCCATGGCCTCCCCAGGCAACGACAACAACCCTTGCTGCTGGCCACGCGGGAGGGGCCACCCCCACGGTACAGGCCCCTCCACGGCAACCAGCGTGGGAGCCGCGCAACCCGGAACCCGACGACGTCTCGATGGCTTCGTTCGACCCTTGAGCGCGTCAAGTCCGACGGTGAGCCCTGGAGGACAGGCAAGGGGAAGGCGCGCGCGTCACCATCGAGCAACGCCGCGACGCCCACCACCAGTACGACAGGCGTGGTGGCCCCAACATCGACGAACCTGCACTCGCCGAAGGCGGGTACCTACCTTTCGAGGCTGGGTGCCCCGCCTTCACCCGTGAGTTGCGGCAAGTCCGTTGGCCGTCCACTCGCACGTTCAAGCCAGAGATACCGGAGAAGTATGATGGAAGACTGAACCCGGCAGGGTTCTTGAGCATCTACACCATCTCCGTTCAAGCTGTCGGGGGAAGAGATGAGAAGGTATTCGCCAACTACTTCCCTTTGGTGCTCAAGCCAAATGTGAGGTGTTGGCTTAAGCGCCTGCCGGAGAACTCCATTTCGACCTGGGCTGGCCTGTGCCATGAGTTCGTTGGCGCCTTCACGGGCGGCCATCAAGAACCAGGACGGCCCAGCGACTTGCAGCTTCTCCCGGAGAATGAAGGAGAGAATCTGCAGAAGTACATGTAGAGGTTTAGACGAGTCCACAGTAATATTCTAGACATCCACCCGGTAGCTGTGATAGCTGCGTTCCAGTCCAATGTGCGCAATCGTCGGATTCGTTCCAAGATGAACGTTCGATTGCCCAAGACTGTGAAGGAGCTTTACACTCTGGTGGATAAGTGTGCTCGGATAGAGGAGGGGAGGAAGCTCCCCGGAGAAGAGGATGGCGTCGACATCGATTTAGAGGATGATGACGAGGCCACCAGTCAGAAGAAGAAGAAGAACAAGAAGCGCAACAAAAGGCGCAAAGACAAGGCAGAGATGACTGTTGAGGGATCGAGCATGCCTAGCTCCAGCAAGCAGGCCGAGGCTGAAGTACCCGGCAAGGAAGTTGCCGCGTGCACTGATTACCGGGAAGCCGCAGCTGCCGAGAAGGCTGGGAAAGGCGATGGCCCGTACTTCAAGATCCATTGAACCAAGGGCCACGATCTCCAGGAGTGTCATCAAGTTGAGCAGCTCGTCAAGAAGCAGAGGGCTGATTAGGAGAAGCGAGATAAAGAGAAAGGTAAAAATGGCGCTGGTGGGAAGGGCCGCGGCGGCGGAGCAAGCCGCCCTGGCAAGGCTCCTCGGAATCAAGGGAAACCCGCCAGGGGCCGTGAGAAGGAGGATTGCAACGATGAGAGTGATGAAGGAGATGAAGAGGAAACCAGCGAGCAAGAATTCCAGAAAGCCACTGACACCTTGTGCGTTGATGGGGGTGCATCTCTGCACTCCGCTCACCGCTAGCTTAAATAGTGGGCGCGTGAAGTCAATGCCGTGGAGCTAGCGGCAGATTCTCGGAGGCCGCTCAAGTGGTCCCGCACGCCCATCATTTTCGACAAAGAGGACCACCCTGACCGCACCACTGCGGTAGGGTGCTTGCCGTTGTTGGTATCACCAACAATCCGCAACCTCAAAGTCACAAAGATGTTGGTTGACGGTGGGGCCGGGTTGAATCTGATTTCTTCAAAGGTCATCAGCAAAACTCCAGATAGCAGAGGAAGAGCTCAAGGTTACTAGTACGTTTCAAGGAATCAGCCCCGGCAGGAGTCGTCCTAAGGGGAAGATCACCTTGCCGGTGACATTCGGGGGAGAGTTGAACTACCGGACTGAGAAAATCACATTTAATGTGGTTGACCTCCCCCTGTCGTACAATGGAATCCTTGGTCACCAAGCTTTGGCCAAGTTCATGGCGGCATCCCACTATGCCTACAACACCTTGAAGATGCCAGGGCTGGTGGGCGTCATTTCCATTCCATCAGACGAGAAGAACGCAATTATTTGCGTGGACAATATGTACCGGGAAGCAGTCATGGCAGAGGCTGCGGAAGCCAGTGTTCTCGTCAAGGAGAGTAAGAGAATGAAGAGAGCTAGTAAGGATGCCAGCAAGGAATCCGGGAAGCGTGCCTCTCCTGAGTGTGCTGTGCCTGTCGATGACTTGCCGCAGAGTTCCAATAGCAAGAGGTCCAAAGCTGCTGCGCCTGCTGTGAAGAAGGTTCCAGCAAGGCTGGCTGGCGCTGATGGTACCTTCAGTATCAGTGCCACCCTTGATGACAAATATGAAAGCACGCTCGTTGCCTTCCTGCAGGCGAATGTTGATGTGTTTGCCTGGCAACCATCTGACATCCACGGTGTTCCTAGGGAGGTAATCGAGCACCACCTTACTGTCTGCCCACATGCCCGGCCCATCAAGCAGAAGGTCCAGAAGCAAGCTTTGGAGCGGCAACAGTTTATTTCTGAGGAGATCAAGAAACTTGAGGCAGCTGGTCTGGTTAGAGGAGTGTTGCATCCAACATGGTTAGCGGATCCTGTGGTGGTACGCAAGGCTAATGGGAAGTGGAGGCTATGCATAGATTTTACGGATCTGAACAAGGCATGCCCGAATGACCCATTTCCCTTGCCGCGCATCGACCAGATTGTGTATTCCACCTTCGGGTGTGACCTGCTTTCCTTCCTAGATGCCTACTCGGGATATCATCAGATCTTAATGTCCAAGGAAGATAAAGAGAAGACCGCGTTCATCACCCCATGTGGTACATACTACTTCGTGCGAATGCCTTTCGGGTTGAAGAGTGTCGGGATCACTTTTGCGAGAGCAATCCAGGTTGGTTTTGAGTCACAGTTGCACAGAAACATTGAAGCTCATATGGATGATATTTTGGTCAAGACCAAGGACAAATAAACCCTGATTCAGGATTTAGAAGAGACCTTTGCTAATCTGCGCAAGATCAACTTGAAGCTAAACCCAGAGCAGTGTGTGTTTGGCGTTCCTTCCGGCAAGTTACTTGGCTTCTTTGTGTCCCACCGAGGGATAGAGGCCAACCCAGACAAGATCAAGGCTATCGAGCAGATTCGAGCACCCAAGACAGTCAAGGACGTGAGGCGTTTGACTGGATGTGTTGCCGCGCTTAGCAGATTCATTTCCAAGTCTGTCGAGCGTGCCTTGCCGTTCTTCTAAATTTTAAAGAAGGCAGGACCCATGGAGTGGACCCCGGAGGCAGACGCTGCACTGCAAGATTTGAAGGCCTACCTTTCCTCTGTGCCCACTTTGGTCGCTCCCAAACCACGAGAGCCATTGCTGCAATACTTGGCGGCAACTAATCAAGTGGTTAGCACAGCACTGGTGGTGCAGCGGGAAGTGGGTGAAGCAGCAGACACAGCTGGTGTCCCTTCCAGGGAGGAAAGTGAGCATACCCCGGCAAGGTTAGGTGCAGATCAGGATGGGGAAGAGCAAAGCAGCGGAAGCAGTTCTCTGGTTGTGGCAAATAAGAAAGTGGTGCAGCGCCCGGTGTATGTCGTCAGCTCCCTATCGCAGGGGGCTAGATCCAGGTACTCTGGCGTGCAAAAATTGATTTTTGGCCTTGTCATGGCCTCAAGGAAACTGTGCCACTACTTCCAAGCCCAGGAGATCACAGTTGTCACCCGCTTCCCTTTGCAACGGATACTCCGAAACCCTGAGGCTACCGGCAGAATAGTGGAGTGATCTTTGGAGTTATCCAGCTTTGGTTTGAAATTTGAGAGCACATCAACAATTCAGAGCAGAGCATTGGCAGAGTTTATTGCAGAATGGACGCCAACTCCAGATCAAGAAGTGTTGGAGACAGTTATTCCCGGCAAGGAAGCACCCCAAGAATGGATCATGTATTTCGATGGTGCCTTCTCCCTACAAGGTGCAGGGGCTGGCATGCTTCTCGTTGCCCCCACTAGAGAGCACTTGAAGTACGTCGTCCAGATGCATTTTCCCCGGGAGGAGGCCACCAACAATACATCAGAGTATGAAGGGCTCCTTGCCGGTCTCAGAATTGCAACAGAACTAGGGATCAAGAAGCTGATCATCCGCGGAGACTCACAACTTGTGGTGAGACAAGTCAACAAGGATTACCAAAGTCCATTGATGGAGGCATACGTTGAGGAAGTGAGAAAGTAGGAGGAGCGCTTTGACGGATTGCAAACAGAGCACGTACCTCGTGCGGAAAACAGCATTGCTGATCATCTGTCAAAGTGCGCTACGCAAAAGCTCCCTGTGGAACTAGGAAATTTTGTTCTCCATCTGACTCAGCCCTCCATATCCCCGGCAACAATGGCCAAAAAGAGGAGAAAACTGGACTCCGGCAAGCCTCTCCCGGTAGAACCTTCCGAGGATCCAGTCAGAAAGCTTGCCAGGCACAACTCCCCTTCGGTCACTGAGCTACATCCTCCCGCCAGGCCACAGGTCCCCGCGGTCGAGGATTGCACTCTCATGAATGAGGAGGTGCCGCTAGTCCTCGTTGCCGAGCCACAAGCTCCGTCTTGGGCACGGCACATAGTCCATTTCCTCCAAACTGGAGAACTTCCCGAAGAGCAAGAAGAAGCTGAAAGAGTAGCCCGGAGGGCCTGTATGTATCAGTTTGTTGATGACACGCTGTACAAAAGGAGGCCCAATGGTGTGAAATTGAAGTGCATTTGCTGGGAAGGAGGAAAGGAACTACTGGCGGAGATACACAAGGGTATGTGCGGCTCCCACATTGGATCAAGGGCGTTAGTTAGGAAAGCTTTCCAGCAAGGATTCTACTGGCCCACAGCCCTCCAAGATGCGGCCGAGCTTGTCACCAAGTGTGAAGCCTGCCAGTTCCATTCCAAGAATATCCACCTGCCTGCCCAAGCTCCAAAGACAATCCCTTTATCATCGCCGTTTTCGGTCTGGGGGCTCGATATCCTCGGCCCTTTCCCCCAAGCTGCCGGGGGCTTTGAATTCTTGTTCGTCGCAATCGACAAGTTTACAAATTGGCCGGAAGTAGTGCCCGTGAGAAAGGTGACTGCTCAATCAGTTATCAAGTTCTTGAAAGGATTGGTGTGCCGCTTTGGAGTTCCTGCCCGGATCATCACTGACAACGGCACCCAGTTCACGAGTCGCGCCTTCATGCAATACGTTCATGCCCTCGGAACCAAAATCTCGTTCGCCTCTGTGGCCCATCCAACAAGCAACGGACAAGCTGAGAGGGCGAACGCTGAAGTGTTGCGAGGACTCAAGATGAGAACATTTGATAGGCTGCAGAAGTGTGGTACGCGATGGATCGATGAGATGCCGATGGTTCTTTGGTCCCTCAGAACGACACCAAATCAAGCTACCGGGCAGACTCCCTTCTCCCTAGTCTATGGGGCAAAAGCAGTTATCCCCATGGAACTCATTTATGGGTCTCCTCGAATGCTTGCCTACGATGAAGTGGCGCAAGATCAGTACCGGCGTGACGACACAGTGCTACTCGAGGAGAACCGTCTTCGGGCTGCTACATGTGTCGCACGCTATCAGCAAGCCCTGCGTCGCTATCACAGCCGCAGGGTTCATGCCCGGTGTTTTGAGGAAGGCGACCTTGTCCTTAGGCGCGTTCAGTCCGCCAAGGGTCTAAACAAGTTGATTTCGAAGTGGGAAGGTCCTTACCGAGTAGTACGAGTCACTAGACCGAGCGCAGTTCGTCTGGAGACCGGAGATGGCATTCAATTGCAAAACTCATGGAACATTGAGCATCTCCGCAAGTTCTACCCGTAAGGCGCGGCTGTCGGGCCCTGCCTGGCAGCCACCCTTTTGTACAGGCCTTGCCTCTGTTGCATGTAACCTCTTGTACAAAGCCAGGCGCAGACCCTGAGCAACAGAAATAAATGAAGCGCTGGGGGGCCCCAAAAAATTGCATGAATGCATAAGCATATCATGAGCATTGCATGTTCATGTAGATAAGATTACATGAGGCATCATTTTCATCTGCATCAAACTGCAGGCTCTTACCATGGATTCGGTCCCGAAGAGGAGAAGAGAAGACAAGCCTACATTGCAATCTCCGGCAAGCCTAAACACATAAGTTCTCTCTCTTGTCCATACGTGTTCTGTAAGTAAAAACTTGTGCATAGGAAAACCTCGCCACTTTCAAAACTTAGGTGCTCCCATCCCATGACTCGAATGTTGCTTCGGTCAGGGTGGTCGTAGTGGCCTTTGGCGAGAAGGTTTGGCTGGGGGCTGGTCTCTCTATACAGTTTGGGCCCGGCAAGCCTAGCTCCGCGGCAGCAACTGAGGGTACCGGCAAGATAGCCTACCGGGAAAAACTTGTTTACTTGAATGTGTAGAGGCATCCTACCTCTGCATGGACATATTACATGCACAAGTGCCCGGCAAGGTTTATCTTTTTCATTAATATACCGACCAACAAGTACAGATCTTACAGAACACAAACATGGATAAAAGAGATTACATAATTTGAACTAAAGTTTGGCAAGTGCCTACAGATTTTAGATTAAAAAAGATAAGTGCCCCGTGATGCCCTTTCTTGCCCCTCTCCTCCTAGGCACTGCGGCAGGAGGTAAAGAGGGCAAAAGGAGTGCTTTGGCAGAAGCCCAGCCTGACCCCGTCGGGTCCCCTGACGAGGAGCCTGGCGGGAGCAGGAGGGCGCGGGCGAAGGTGATGGTGAAGAGATCGGCGGAGACGACCCGTAAACCGCCACCACCAGGGCCAGCAAGATGCGCCAGGACGAACGAAGCCGCAGCCCGGGAGGAAGCCTGCCGGGGTCCAGTTGGAAGGCTGCTGGAGGAGCCAGGAGCACCATCCCCACCCCCGCATCCAACTCCCCGGCAAATCACCTTGCCGAAGAGGAGATGCAGGTGCAGATGATGGTGCAGCCGCCTGATGGTGACGGTGTGGCTGGTGCTCAGCCTGAGTCAGTGTCGTCGCCCTCCCGGCCGACACCGTCATCATCACCATCACTGTCCTCCTCGTCGCAATCGCTCGAGGAGGAGCTTTCATCATCGGTCGAGCTCTCCCAGTAGCACCCTAAGCGAGCACCCGAGCTCCCAAAAACCTTGATGAAAAGGAAGTCGGCCGCCATTAACTTAAAATGTAGGAGTGCCCTTCTGACAAGCTATGGGCGCGGGCAAAGGTCTTCCAACCACGGCGGAAGTACATGACATGAGGGGCGGGGAAATCTACATCCACCCGTATGCTGCCATTCCCGCAGCCCCTCATGTGCAGTCTCAACGCACGCGGATGTTTGAGCTCCATCGCCCTTGCGAACGAGGTGGGGAGACGGAGGCGGCCGCGCGGGATCTTATACAGCCTAAGGACGAACTCCAGGGGCTGGTCTCTAAGATGGCCTTCCATCGGGGGAGGGGCGGCCGGTGGGGGTGCAATCAGAGCGCCACCCCATCCCCTTCGGCCCCGTGCGCCACGACGGCCTTGACCTTGTCCTCTCCCATCTCCTCCCGTAGCTGGCTCTGTCCCTGCATCCTCGGAGGGAGGAGGGAGATGCTGTCGAGCAGAAGTTCTTGTTGCCACCTGGGGAGGGCCGGACCCTCGACCTCTCACCATGACAGACGTGGGCTACTTCAGAAATGGAGAAGGAAGGAGGTGTGGAGGAACGTCTCGCGCCACTCCCCCTTTTTATAGGCGGGCATGGCAGGGGACGTGGGTGACTCTGCGGATCGTGGCCCATTATCTCCAGCACCATGATTGGCGTTACGCAACGCACGGGAGAACCAGAAACTGACCTGGGCTCAGATTAATGAAGAAGCAAAGAAGATCTCAAAGGACAAGCAGCTATTTCCCTCTCGCCTGTGCACAAGTTAGGGCCTACCCCGACGACGCCCGGCAGTGCGTTCGGGCCAGGTTCGGGGGCTCCTGTCGGTGCAACAAACCCCTGGGTCTGTTGCCCAGACTGTGCACAGGCCCAAGATCAAGATTGCAGCATCCAAGACTAGACCGAGCACAAGAGATCAGCTCTTCGAAGAACCAGAGTGCAGATCAAGAAGACCAAGTCAAGCCAAGGAGCAAGACGCTACTAAGGGAAAAACCTCCCTTGCCAGGCAGGACAGCATGGCGAGGTCAAGGTTGCCCCGGAAGCAAGCTTCAAGACTACCCCGGCAGGCCTGCCGGGTCCTACAAAGATAAAAACACCCCGCCAAGGCTTCACCGCTCCACCTCACAGCAACGTAAGTCATCAATTGGTGCGGTGTCAAGCCCCAAAGTGACTAAGTGGCTGCCTTTTGCCACATGGCAGCCATTTCCTACAGGAATCACCTCCAAATGGCACCCGTCCGACGACGTGTCATGCATACAGGAAAGAAGGTGGCCGAACAGCCCGGCAAGGCGTGCCGGGCAGGCCATGATGTGACACTAAACGACACAATTAATGGGCTCTGCTCTGCCTGTAGAGTAGATATGATAGCACTGTTTGCTATCTAATCAGTACGCAATGACTGATTTTCCACTGTGGTGACCCGTTGATCTATAAAAGGATGCCCATGGCAACCATATAAAGGATTCGGACCCTTGTACACTTGTACGCGCGTGGCTGCTCTCGCCCCAAGGCAACCCTACTGGGCAAGAGTACTACGTTTCCACCACCATCCACCATCAATCCACCAAAGCAGGAGTAGGGTTTTACGCCTCGCGGCGGCCCGAACCTGGGTAAAACTACCCGTGTGATCTCTGCCATGCTTCGCTGCGCTCTTCCGCTCTTTGTGCAATGTGCTCAGTCTCCCTGCCGAACCAAAAGGGGCTCATAGCCCTATAGGTGGCTGTGGTTTCCCACGACAGGTAAGTATGCGAGAACCTTATTTCTCGTGTTGGTCCGGTTATACTTGTGCCCAAAAAGAATGGTTCATGCCGAATGTGTTTCGATTGTCACCCCATAAACAACATAACCGTTAGATATTGACACCCTATTCCACGTCTAGATGATATGCTTGATGAATTGAGTGGTGCCACGATCTTTTCAAAAATTGATCTCAGAAGTGGTTACTATCAAACTAGCATGCAAGAAGGAGACGAATGGAAAACCACTTTCAAAACCAAATTTGGTCTTTATGAGCGGTTAGTCATGCCATTTGGTTTATCGCAAGCACCTAGTACTTTTATGCATTTGATACATCATGTCCTGAGTAAATTAATTGGCAAAATTGTAGTAGTCTACTTCACTGACATACTTGTTTTCAGTGAAAACATTGAAGATCATGTGAAACATGGTAGAGAAGTGTTGCTAATCCTTCGCGATGAGAAACTTCTAATCTTTATAAGTGCTCCTTCAGTGTAGAAAAACTCATTTCCTAGGATTTGTAGTGTCTTCTAAAGGCACGAAGTGGACAAGACTAAACCTACAAACTTGAATCAAGTACGTAGTTTCCTTAGACTAGACAGTTTTTACTGTCATTTCGTTAAGGGCTTTAGCACAAGTGCTTTGCGTTTACATGCTTTGAGTAACTATAATGTTCCTTTCATATCAGGGCCCTCACAAGATAAAGTGTTCAATGAGCTTAGGAATTTGCTAACTCACGCACCCTTGCTTGCTTTACCCAAGTTTGGTAGAACCTTTTAAATGCACTGTGATGCAAGAGCGGCGATCAATTGCTTATTTGAGTGAGAAGCTATCCGGAGCTCAATTGAACTACCCCACATATGATAAGGAATTGTATGCCTTAGTGCGTGTTTTCCTTGTTTGGGAGCACTACCTTCGGCCTAGAGATTCATTATCCATTCCAATCATGAAACTCTCAAGTATCTTAGAGGCCAAAATATGTTGAATAAATGACATGCTAAATGAAGTCAAGCTATAGAGTCTTTTCCTTATGTCATAAAATACATTAAGGGTAAGGAACCTATTGTGGCGGATGCTCTTTCCCGCAAATGCATGTCATTGGTTTTGAGCATATCAAAGACCTATATGAGCATGATACCTTCATTGTGCTTCCCTTTGCCAAATGTCAAGCTAACACTTATTGGGAGCACTACTATTTGAAAGATGGATATCTTATGTGTGCTAACAAGCTTTGTGTGCCTAAGAGCTCTTTGTGTCTGTTGCTTTTGCAAGAGTTAAATGGTGGAGGCCTTGTACCTCTCAAACGTATCTATATTTTTTTATTCTTTCATGCTATTATAATATCATTTCTATATAATTTTGTAGCAATTTATATTATTTGTATGGACTACCTATTAGTTTAGTGCCTAGTGCCAGTTCCAGTTTTCTCCTTGTTTTTTGGTTTCACAAGAAATCAATATCTACGGAGGCCAAAATAAGTTGTTGATTTAATAGGATTTTTTGGGCAACAAGAAACACACGAAGGGTCAGGACATCTCGCGAGGAGTTGTCAGGGGCCCACACGAGTGCCCCACGTGGCAAGGGGCACCATGTCACTTGCCCGTGTGGGCCCCCTACACCGTCCTGAACTGATTCCATTGCCATAAATCCCTATAAATATTGAAACTATTCATCGAACCTACATAAGAACTTTATCGCAGCCGCAAGTCTATTCCACGATGATTCCATCTGGAGGACATAGCTCCACCGGAGGGGGAAGCCATTGTTGAAGTCATCTTCATCAACCTTGCTGCGTCCATCATGATGTGTGAGTAGTTCCATCGGAACTTATGGGTCCATAGTAGTTGCTAGATGATTCTCTCTCTCTATTTGGATCTTCAATACCACATTCTCGTGAGATTTTCACATGATCAGGATCAATTCAATTTAATTTGTGGTGTGTTTGTTGGGACATGATGAATTGTCACTCCATGATCACATTGTTCATTGAAATCAATTGAATCTTTTGAGGTCTTATTTGATGTATAATTTAATACCTTTGCATGCTCTCTCACCTATCTATCTTCCAAATTTGATGGATTTTTCTTTAGAGGGTGTGGTGCTTTATAGTGGCTTGAATCTTGCAGTGATCTAACTCAGTGACAAAAATGTCTAAGGCAAATATTGTATTGTTGCCACTCAGGGTAAAAAGATAGGGTGTTGTCAAATTGATTGGCTTCTTCTTGTCTACATTATGTCATCTTGCTTATTGTGATACTCTATTTCTTGCAAACTTAATACCTTGAGATGCATGGTGGATAGCAGTTTTAGGTTGGAGTATTAGTACAAGATGCAGTTGGATTAACGGTCTACTTATCACGGATGTAATGCCTATATGAGATTATACCATGAATGATCATATACATAAATAATGCAATCTTTTCAATTTCCCACCAGTAATTTGTACCATGCTATGCTATTTTTGAGAGAGATATCACTAGTGAACCTATGGCCCCTGGATCTATTCTCCATTACTTGATTCTTCTAAACCATTGCCACTATTTTTTCATTTTACTTTTATTGTTATCTATCTCTATCACTTGTGTTTTTACCTTGCAAGACAAGGGGATTGACATTCCTCTTGCCATGTTGGGGAAAATTTTTGTGTGTGTTTTCTGCATAGGTGTTGTTGACCTGTATAGCTTAGAAGCTCGTACTAATTTGATAAACCTTGGTTCTAAACTGAGGGAAAACTTGCTACTTGTTGCTTCACCCTTCTTCTTGGGGGGAATCCCAATGACTCCTGCAGGAGCAGTAAACATTTTTCTGGCGTCATTCCCGGGGTGTTTTCTACTACACAAAGAGGTACCCACGCACCGTTACATTACTTACTTGTTATCTATCTTGCCTAGTTACTCTCATTTGCTTGCATCTTCGGCTGCTAAAAATCTTCAAAAATACAAAAATTACCTTCTTTTGCCATCATTTCGTTTTTATATCATGGCCTCTACACCTTGCCCTTCTATCTCACCTGAATGAGAAGTTCTCCATTTTAAACAAAGACAAGAAGAGAGTTTGAAATATGCTTGGTTTAGAATAATTGAATCTCACAATAATTACGCTATTAAAAATGATATGAAAAATCTTCTTAGAAACATTAATGGGGGTTTATCTATACCTAATAGGAATATGTTAGATTATGCTACCAAAGGGAATTTCATTGAAAATGATGTTATAAAGGTTTATGAGATGATGGGATGAATGGTTGGGGCACCGCCTATTATGAAGGGGTCCCTGTTTACTCAAGAAGAGATTCAAATCCTTGAAAAATTGGGTGAAATGCAAAAGAATTTAGTTGATTTGTACAAAAAAGGAGAGCTATCTAAAACCCATAGTTCCAATGTGCAGCGTATGAGTTCTCACCTAATTACATGTCATAAAGGGCTTGAAACTCTTGATAAAAACTTGCTATGCTAAAAATTCCCGTGTTAGAAAGCTTGAGAAGTTCTATTTCTTCGCTCATAGATCCTAATAATGATAAAGAAATTAATGGGAAGCATAAGGAACCCCCTGGATTCGAAAGGAATTCTCCCTTAATAAGAGTTGCTAATGCATTGAATGATGATAAAACTTGATGCTTGCATTATGCCTAGCTAAAGGGCATTAAACAATAGCGCTTCTTGGGAGGCAACCCAATATTTATCTTTACTATTTTTTGAGTCAACATGATTATTGCTACTGTAGTAATTCTGTTTGTATCTTTTCTTTTATTTTCTGTGCCAAGATGAGCCTTTGGTATGTTGCAAATACATGTTTGTTAGGTTCTATGCATGAACAGAAACTTTTGCACCTTGTATTTGAATATTTACTCTGTAATGGAATGTGACAAATCCTAAAAAATTTACACCATACTGTGTTACAAATTGTCTTTTATGTCCCAATTTTTTTGAATTTTCAGAGTTCCATAATTATAATATTTAATAAGAACTAATTCTTTTCTATTTTTGACATATTGTTGTTATGTTCTCATTGTGTGCTTATTTTTGAGTTTTCATGGCTTATATTGGGGGATATAAATTGTGGAAATGATAGGATATGGTAGCCATTACTTGGAAGTAAATATGTATCTTGTCCTTATAGTACATGATTGGGAGATTTATCTGATATGTACTAACCTATCTCATGAGTTTTGTTGGGTTTTATGTAGATGAAGTTTTTAAGATCGAGGGTAGACATCGATATGGGATGATCAAGGAGCGGCGAGAGCCTAAGCTTTGGGATACCGAAGGCACCCCATGGTAATATCCAAGGAGACTCAAGTATCTAAACTTGGGGATGCCCCCGAAGGCATCCCCTCTTTTGTCTTCAATAATTATCGATACATCTCGGTTAGACCTAAGCTTTTGTTTGTTCACATAATATGTGCTTTGGTTGGAGGATCTTTTGCTTTTGTTTGCTAATTTTCACAATCATCATGTTCTGTTCACACTTCTTAAGAGAGACACACATCGCTCTTATGTTTGTAGAATGCTCATTGATCTTCACCTATATCTTTTTGAGTTGAGTCTTTTATAGAATTTTCTCTTGCACTTCACTTACACATGTTAGAGCACTACGATATGTGATGTTTTTATTGAAAATATTAGGACTCTCTTGCCTCACTTATTGTCTGTGCAACAAACCCTGGGTCCATTGCCCAGACTATGCACAGGCCCAAGAGCAAGATTGCAGCACCAAGATCAGATCAAGCACGGAGGGATCAGCTCTTTGAAGAATCAGAGAGCTGGTCGAGAAGATCAAGTCAAGCCAGAGAGACAAGATTTCACTAAGGGGGAAAACCTCCCTTGCCGGGCAGGCGAGCCTGGCGAGGTAGGGGTTGCCCCGGAAGCAAGCCTCCAAATCGTCCCGGCAGGCCTGCTGGGGCTTATGGAGGCAAACCACTCCACAACACCACCTCACAGCGACGCAAATCATCGATCGGTGCGGTGTGAAGCCCCTAAGTGACTAAGTGGCTGCTTCCTGCCACATGGCAGCCACTTCCTACAGAAAACACTTCCATATGACACCCGTCCTGAGACGTGTCAAGAAAGCAAGCGCGAAGCTGTTGCCGGGCTCGCTGTGATGTGACACTAAGTGGCGCATTTAATGTGCTTTGTCCGCCTGCAGAGTTAGGTATGATGCACTGTTTGTTGTCTAATCAGTGTGTAAAAGACTGATTTGCCACTGTGGTGACCCCTTTATCTATAAAAGGAAGCCCATGGCAACCATAGAAAGGATCTAGACCCTCGCACATTCATACGCGCGTAGCCACTCTCGCCCCATGGCAATCCTGCCGGGCAAGAGCGCTGCGTTCTCCACCATCAATACACCAAAGTAGGAGTAGGGTTTTACGCCTCACGGCGGCCCGAACCTGGGTAAAACTGGCCGTGTGATCTCTGCCGTGCTGTGTTACGCTTCTCCGCTCTTTGTGCAACGTGCCCATCCCCCGGCCGAACCAAAAGGGGCTCATAGCCCCATAGGTGGTCGTGGTTTCCCACGACATCTTTGGCGCGCCAGGTAGGGGAATCACTTGCACGAACCCGAGAGTGTAAGCAGCGCGTCTTCTGCATTGCCATTTTCTTCATCGATGGCTCCATCGACTATGTTGCCCAAGAAGAAGCCCGGTGCCGCAGCTCACCCGTCCACCTCGAAGGCCCCGCCGCCCGCGACCGCCGACGTCGCAGGGACCGCGGGGACGCATGAGGATGTGGACGCTACAGGGGACTTGGTCGGCGATTGCGGCATTGTCACCACCTCCCCCGCGGCCGAAACAGGAGCGGGAGGGACCGGAGAAGGACAACATCAACAACATCCCGACGACCACGCTCCGCGAGGTATGGGCTGAGAGGTTATTCATTCTACATCTCCCCGCCCGGGCGAGGAGCACAGTGATGGTGGTGACGCTCGCCCTGAGGCGAATCGCAATCCTCTGGCCGCCCCCGCCGTGGGCGCGGTCGCAGGACATGCACTTCGTCCAGAGCAAACTGGCCAAGCCAATGCTCCGGACGGGGTCGTTGGTGCACACGTGCCACCACCTCGTCACCACACCATCCAAGCGACTGGCTCTTGATGGCGGGAGCCCGGCGTAGCCACTGCCGGCACCGACAGGAGCCGGGCAACGTTGCGGTCTACATCATCCTCACCTATTCCAAGTACCACTTTGGAGGCCATGGCGCGGGCCCAGTTGGTGCTGAGATTTCTGCCGGCAGCTGATCAGATGGATGAGTGGAGAGCCACCATTCAGAGTGGAGAGCCACCATTTCCGCGCTGAGATTGCAGATTGTGAGGTTGTAGATCATTAAATTCTGTTCATTTATTTGCACTGGCATCAATCTTTGATTACCCAATGGATGTAATTTCCTGTAATATATGTTGGATGTGCTACGTTTTTCCTTTTATGCCGTACATTTTCTTAGCGTGCCACGCATTCCAGCTAACTGGTCGCTAGGAAGCCAAAAATCTAGTGAAATTAATAGCTAGAACGAACCATCGTGGGCCCTATATGAAGGGTAGCGGCCCACTGCCCTTAATGCCCCCCCTAATGGGCTCGCGGGTGCCAAAATTCTTTTAGGCCTTTGTTTGATCGGTTTTGGTGCTGTCCATAAATGCTCTACTTTGTCTAATTGGGCCTACAAACATGTTTGAACTTTAGCGGGCCCAATAAGTTGATGAGCCGTAACCAGGAGGAAAGCTCTATTGGGCCTCTATAATTGAAACGAGGCAACAGTTAATGCTTGGCCCAGTTACCTCTCGGGTCGTTAACAGGCCGAAATCAAAGCGGGCAATAAGTGGGACCATTCGATTTAATGGGCTGTCAACAGGCCGATACTAAGGTCGGGCTATATATGGCCCAACTGTATTGTGGGCCTTTAGCAGGCCGAAAGGGACAGCAGGCTGGTATTGCACCATAAAGAGAATGGGCCACTAAGAGGCCTGAAAGTCATGTCGGACTGTATATGTCCCAACTGGTTGCGGGCCTTTAGCAGGCCAAAAGAGAAATCGGGCTTGTATTGGACCATTAAGAGCATGGGCCGTGAAGAGGCCAAAACTCAGGTCGGACTGCAAATGGCCCAACTCCTTTATGGGCCGTTAACAGGCTGAAAGACATACTGGGCTGGAAATTGGCCCAACACTTAAATGGGTTGCTATAAGGCCGAAAGACGTACATCCTGAAAATTGGCCCATCCCTTGAATGGGCTATTAACAGGCCGAAACTATGTTGGGCCGATATTGAGCCAAAATATATAGCGGGCTGTTAACGGGCTCGAGTTGACGATGGGCTACAATGGTGTTAAATAGTTAATGGGCCGAATTGGCACATCTCGTATGGGCCGTGGGCCTAAATGGACCAGACACAAGTAGTCCCTCTATGGGGCGGTCTACTAATTTTGACTGGGCCGGCCTGTTTCTCCTAAATTGGCCACTGTTTGGCCTTGCCACGTGTCAACGTATCATAGGCGGCTCCCGTACAATGAGTGGATGACATCTGTCCCAACGCTGAGCCGGCACGTGGATCCTCCAGCGAATGAGAATTTTACACGTGGAAAATCCCCATTGGTCCGGCCTGTTAAGGGGTTATCGGATCCAAAGCGGAACCCGATAGCTTAACGGCAACCCGTTATGGTGGATGCCACGTGTTGGTTACCCTTGACGAAAACACTTCTATGACGTGCCATTTATCGTCATGGAAGTGGACACTTCCATGATGATAATTTTGGTATTGTCATGGAACACTTCTACGACAGCACAGGTATGACTATCTTGATTCTGTCATAAAATCGTCATGGATGTACATGCATGACAGAAAACGTGACCTACTGTGACAAACACGTATCATCACGGAAGTGTATTTTTTTGTAGGGCATGTGGCCCAAAGAGGTGGTGTGTGATGTTTGAATAGCCAATGCACAACTTTGATGTGGCACCTACCTCGGAAACCGAAAAGTCCCCACACCGAGTGAGGTGTGCATGAAGCGTAGGTAGTATATGCTTGTCCCCTCCCACCTCTTCGATGCATACTATATACTCCTACGGTAACACAAACAAAAAAGAATCATCCTTGTTGGTCAAATTAACCTCTCTGGCTGTAGGTCAAAGTGATGGATGACGACCTCGCGGGCCCAAAGAAAGCGTCACACGCGAGTGAGTGTCCTAGGACAAAAACTGACTGCATGTGGCCCAAACATGTATGTATGAACGGGTTGTGTGATGTTATAAATAATCAATTCACGACTTTGATGTGGCACTTGCCTCACAAAACAGTCTATCCCACACGGTGGCTCATGACTCGTAGTGTACTGCCAGACACCCCCCCACAGACACACGCACACACACACACACACACACACACACACACACACACACACACACACACCGCACATCCACCGCCACTACGAGGCATGTTAAAAAATTCCGCGGTGAACATATGTGACCAAAGGAGGGTCGTGTTAAAATATGAAAGAAAATCAGAGATCATTCAGAAGTTTTTTTTTACATTGATTGATTTCCTAGGGATATAATGTGCAAAAATCAAATTTGAGCTACATGCACACGTGATAGTGCACCAAAATGGATTGCAAAATCATATGTGTGCCCCTGGATGCATGTTTAGTCCCCATGCAAGAAATTTCAAACATTGAGAATCTTGATTTTTAAAATCTAGTAAATCAAAAACTTAGTTGAAATTCATGAAACTTATCGTGTTGTCATATGGACACCAATAGACTATGATATTGTAATTTTTTGTCAAGTTTGAGACAAGTTTGATGTAATGTTATTACAAACGGGAGACTATTAATAATTGGGAACCAAGATCGAAAACGGATTATTTATTCGAACCATGGGCATTAGACCAATAATGTACGTGCCATGCTTTGGTTAAGTAATATAAAGCAGCATAATTAATCATAAAAAGGAAAAACACAATATACGTGCCGCCACACGTCCCATGTGCCATGCGAGCAGGCGTGAGTTGACTGGACACATGCGAGCAGTCCGCTCCGCAGGCAGACCGGGTGGCGTGCGTGTAGGTGTGCGAATTGATGGGAGGCATGTTCGCTACATAGTGTCATCGGGAGGCGTGCGAGTAGCTGTGTGAAATGACGGTAGGCATGCCAGCAGTCCGATGTGCAGGATCACCGGGAGGCGAGCCAGCCCTTTGACCACCGCCCACCTCGCTCCCACTACTCCATATTAATGGAGCGCTCGAGCCGCTAGTCATAATAGGTGGCCACACCCGCCATTCTCGCTAAACACACAGTCCTCTCTCTTCGCCTGCATCCTCGATGGCACTCTTAGTCGTCACCGCCGTCAGTGTATGAGGATGCCGCCGAAGCGCCCCATCGGAGGGAGTGGCGACTCCGGGGCTATTGAAGCACCTGAGCTTGATGTTAAGCGGGAGACAGAGGTTGTCGTCGCTGCCGACGAGGTCTCGCTCGACCTTGATGTCGTCGACGGCGTCATGCTTCCACAGCCGGAGCTAGAGGTCCACAGCGACTCCGGCGATGACTCCGACGACCACTCCAGCGATGACTCCGACGACAACGGAGAACCGGTTAGTCATCTATACCCATTTCTGTGTCAAATATATCCTAGGGTTTCTCTGGTTAGTCCTGCCTCCCCCTTTTTGGAATAAAAATCCTATGGTTATGTTCTCTCAACCCATGAAATCTGAGTAAGTTCCGTTAGATCCGTGTAGTGTATTGATTTTTTGAATGGTATAAATGATAAGTGATTAATTGTGTCATCTGTAAAAATGATTTCTACTAATAATCCAACTAGGGTTAGTGTTCGTGCTAATAATTCCTAGCCAGATCTTAACAATTGATTTTGAATGTCCTGCATATATGTTTGTGCCAATTTTTTTTCAAGATTGGTATCTACATAGATGATTGTGCTAAAAATCAAACCATAATCTTTGGATTTGTCTTAAAAAATAGCCATAAAATTCATAAATTCCTAATCCTACTTTATGGCATGTAAAAATTATTTTGATGCCAAATGTTAGCAACTGCCAAATGTTCGCTAGAGATTAGTTTGTATTACATTGTTCATTTGCCAATCTCTCAAAGGGTTGCCAAGTGTTGCAACTCTTGATTTTGCCAAATGTTTTCTAGCAAATGAATCGGACTCTTAATTTTGTTGCAGTAAGTTGTGTGCTCTCTATTTATGCATTTCTTTCATAAAGATCACTTGATTATTTAGGGTTCATCCTATCATAGGATATATTATGTTTCGTAAACTCTGCCTACTGAATTCACATTATTATAAAATAGGCTGACACCACATTTTTTTACTATATGTATAGGTGCGATGATGTCGACAGCGAGGATGAAGATGGCAAGAGGAGGTACAAGAGGCAAAAACTCAGGGAGCTTTATGCAGGAAATCATGACAGGCGAATTAGTACCTGGGACGGGGCTTTCGATGCCCATTTTGCAACCAAAAGCTTCATGATGCATATGAAAGTGTTCTGGCGCATGCAAGAGGATGAGCCATTGGCTCCTTCAGGTAGAAATATTCTCGCAGGGTGGCGCATGCCGCATACGCCGAGTACCTAGAGAAGCTTCACCTTGGTGCAGGCCTTCCGGCAAATGAGATGTGGGATTGAACTATATATGGCTATGTAGTGTCTTAATTATAACTATGCATGAGTATGCTTAATGACTGTTGAACTATATATGGTTGAACTATGCTTGTGTACGCTTATTATCTATGCCTGAGTATGCTTATATCTATGCTTAGTTATGTCTAAATGTGGGATATGGATGCAATCAGTTTGGTTGATGGAATTTTATGCATATTAGGGTGAATGTTTAGCGTGGGTAAAAATTTCATATTCAACCGATGAAGGAAACATGGACCCACCCTGAAACTTGGTTACTTTACCAGATTAGAAACGTGTGCAATGAGTTTCATTTTCCTAGTCTTTTTTAATAGACTTAAATCACACACTATTGGCTCTAGCAAACCGTTGCCTCCGAAACACTTTGTGGGATAGAAAACCCTCACCAGCCAATTCAAAAAGGAAAATAGAAAACCCTTACCATCCCCACATCACAAAACCCTCACCCCGCCCCCACCCCTCTGGTCCCCATTCACACCTGCACTAGCTCCTCCACGACTTTGCATGTCACCGTCTATCGCCATAGCAACCACTAAGCTGGAAGCCTGTTGCTACCGCCGGCTGCCGGCAAACCCCACAGCATTTCGCCACTCCGGCTTGCCGCTGTCTATCACCATCGACTTTCTCGTTGCTGCTCGCCATCAACCCAGCTCCGCCCGATTGGGGAATCAGCAGTATTGAGGCTTTTTTCTTATGGACAACAAGGTAACTAATTTACTGAAATATTCGCTCATCTCTTATCCCAGTCCGTCTGCCCCCTTTAATCACCCGGCCGAAATCGCCGTGAATTCATTTTTCTTCGAGCTGATTTGAAGGTTTTCTTTCATTCATAGAGTGTACGGTGCATGGACACATTAGGACTTTGTGGCACCGGCTAGACATCCGTGAAGTTCCATCTCACCATACCATATGACTTTAGGAGGCGCACGGTATGTTCAATCTCACCCTACCTCGGTTGGCATGGCCTACTTTCCTGAACATATACTACATATTGATACATTTGGATAAAAGGTGCCACATGCAACATATACATCAAAGGGGATTTTTCTTCTTTCTATATTAGGAAAATTAATGATGTATTGTTCTTTCGATTACTTTCATATTTCCATGACATCATGGTTACACGATCTATTTAATTATAAATTTCTGTCCTTTGATTCAACTATTGTACTATTCTTTCAATTACTCCCATCATGGTTACACTACCATATTCATTAACAATCTTACCATTTTCCGCAGTACATCCCATGCTTTGCAACAGCATCTGTAGTACACAACCCTTTACATAACTGAAGACTGCATGGATGTCAGATTGAACACAAACCATGGATTTACAATCATTGTGTCTATAAGACTTGATGAACATGGTCACTCCTATTTTGGCACGGGCCTTTGGATAGAAATTTCTAATTTTTATGTAGTGAAAGCTGGCACTAAAATTGCACTACACATAAATGAGCATGGTCATGAGATATATGCTAACTTCCCCGACGATATCATCTGTCCAGACTTTGTTCGAAGTAAGTGTTCTTTTCAAGTATGTGCATGTTGACTTACCTAGCAATATCAAAGGAATTGTGTAGTATTTAAGCAACCAATTGTTATTCCATTTTCGTACTCTCTTCCTACCTAGTAACTTCTAGTTACCAATAGACTTTTCTTTTGCCTTGTTTTAACTAAATATTCCTTATCCTCCCTCTTCTATTAGAAAATGCCACTAACGAGGAGACTCCAGAGGTGGAGGACGAGGCTACCAACAAGCGGAGGCGGGTCGAGCAAGAACCGCAAGTGACTCCGGTAAGCCTAGACTTCATCAGTAGCCTCCCCGATGATATGTTGATAGTCATCATCTCCCTCCTCCCAATCAAATATGGGGCGCGGATAACCGTCCTTTTCGATGGTGGCGCCCCCTATGGCACTCGACCCCTCTTGACCGCATCGATGCCCACAACCTCTGCCATGGTTATCATAAAAGCTTTGAAGCAATGTCCTAGATCCTTGGCAGGCACCATGACCCAATTAGAGGCCTTATCATGGGAAAGTTCTGTTCCAACGGCAAGGACCGAGCCAAGCTTGACGAGTGGTTCTGATCCCCCACCCTAGATCAGATTGAGGAGCTCAGTTTTAATAATGGGCATATGCGCTCACTGCCAACGTCCGTGCTCCGCCTTCCACCAACGCTGCACCTCGCCAGGTTCATGAACTGCCATTTCCCTCAGATTAATAACTCGCCCGCTCTTTTTCTACCATGACTGAAGAACCTCGAGCTCGTCATCGTCTGCATCCCAAAGGATGACATGGAGCGCCTGCTTTGTAGCTATACTTCACTTGAGTACCTTCGTCTTCAGGCAATCAATTGGTTGAGTAGCTTCCACATCACCTCCATAATTCTCCGGACTATTTATGTGTGTTGCTGGTGTTGCAACGAGAGATCACATAAGGTGTATCACACTATGGTCATTGAGGACACACCTTCACATGAGAGATTAGTTGTAGTTGATCAACAAGGTCCAACAAGAATCAATGTCATTTCTACGCCGAAATTGATAGTGGTGGGCTACTCCTCAGTCAAATACTCCAAACTTGTTATTGGATCCACACCCATTCAGGTACAACAGTCGCCTTCTTCCCCTCCTTGAAATTAACATTATGTCTAATTTTGAAGATGTATGTTCGTCTATCATCCAAAAAATGATTCTGACAAGCTTGACCCAGAATCTGCGCACAGTGAAGGTCTTGGCATTAGAATCTGTCGGCCCCAACCTGGACCAAGTTGTCAGCTTCCTGAGATGCTTTCTGTGCCTGGGGAAGCTATATATCGAGGTGATGCTCCTTTCCTATTAAATGTTAACCATAAGGGAGTTCAATTTTTGGTACCTTTCCCAAGTTTACAATGACAATGTGCTACGATTTCTGACGGAATTTTGGAGGATTTCAGTATGTACATGCTTTTCCCCCATATTGGTTGCTTGATTCCTATGGTTATAATCCATAAGCATTTCTCCTTTGGTTGTAATCCATAATCTTATATGTACTTGTTTTCGTAGGGAAATTTCCATCCACTCCAACCTCTTGTGAAGAAGCCTACATTTCTAGATTGTAATCAAATCCCATGTTAATCATGTAGGATCAAAGATGGCACGTCACTCTATTAGTGTATTTTAGAAATCCTGCAAATCAAATAGGCCTGTAGTAGTGTTCAAAACTACATGTAGGCACTAATACATTCTCTTCTTTTATAGATAAGATTAGGCCCGGTGGTGGATAATGTGATATAATATAACAATCACATCGAATGCCTTGATCTGCATCTCTCAGAAATTATTTTGAACTCCTACCGAGGCACGTTACCAGAGATTATATTCGTCAGGTTCTTTGTTGTTAGAGCAAGGGTGTTAAAGATAATGAGGTTTACCCTACATTTATTTCGCAAAAATGAATGGTTTATTGAGATCAGTGTCGGCCACTGCGGTAGAATGGAAAAGGCTCTGAAGAAGCTGAATTTCATTTTGGAACTTCAGTTGACAGAGTAATCAGAAGTCATTATGTCAAGCCCATACATGACTTGTTAGTGGCTGGTCCCTTTGCAGAAATGATGAAGTTTCGAAACATGCCTTAGAAGTGGTAATATCAGTTTGAACAGCTCTTATACACATGTACAGCTGATCAGCACGGGCGTCTGCAGTTGCATGAGCTGGATTCCAATTCTAATATCAGTTTGAACCTTATAATTTTCCAATTTGAGCCATATAACTCTGGAATTTGAACCTTGTAATATTTCGGGCTTTTGTCGCACAATCGTTTAAATGGCATCGTATGAGACTCATATATTGGTAGTACTATTTTGACCTTAATATGTAATGGACTTAGATTTTATTTACCATTCTCGAATGTGTTTACCCTGTCGATCGCATCGCAAATGAGCTGTATAGGAGACTCGACTTCGATCTTCGACATTATTGCACACTGTTGGTTTCCTCTAGAGTGTGCCCTGTAGAGCGCAGAATTAATTATCGCACTTGAGTGTCCATCATTACCCTTCTATGTAACTTTGACCTCATCACCCACGGGTAAACTTATTGTCGAACTTGTGCACTGCTCTAAGTCATTCCACACACTTCATTTTTGCAAAGCTTTTTGCCAATAAATGCCCACGATTTGCCCCTCTTCTAGCTAACACATGGCCAACCTAGCCACGTGGGAAGCTTGCACGGTTGCGCGCGGTAACTTGTGCGGTTGCGCGGGAATGTCGGTGTACTAAGTATTGGGCCACTAGTACCCCGTACTTGTGCAGGGGCAATTGTAGCCATCCTCGCGGCAAGGCTTGCCGGGGAACAGTTCGAGGTTGATTCAAGCCATCAAAGAAATCATCAAGTCAGAGATCTGAGTATCAGTAGATAAGAAGAGCCGGAATCCGAAGGCCAGCTTCCCCGGCAAGATCTTGCCGGGGTGGTCTGTGGAGCCCGGCAAGGATTGGCGCCCGGCAAGGCTTGGTGCCCGGCAAGCTTCGGCGCCCGGCAAGGCTTGGTGCCCGGCAAGCTTCGGCGCCGAGCAGGGTTTTGTTGCTGTGCCGCCACTCTAGCACAGCGACAAACCCGACATTCTGGGTCCTTCTTTGGACGCGTGGCGACGCGCCAATGGAAGAGAGCTTAAGCGGTGCTGATGGGATGGCCCCTTTTTCCATCCCAAGAAAGTGAGGACACCTAAACGGACACCTCACGGTGCATTAAATGCGTTTGTCCTAATCCGTCAGGGGTTAGGTATGATACCCTGTAGCTACTTTACACCTCAATGTATGTACATTTTGCCACTGTGGTGACCCCTTTGAGCATATAAAAGGAGGCCCAAGGCAACTGCTACAGAGGAGGAGAACTTCTGGCCCATTCTGCATGCGTAGCGGCTCTTTGAACAAGCTGTTCACAGCGAGCGCTCCTGAAGGCTGGGCTCAAGAACATTAATAAGAACACAAAGCAGGAGTAGGGTTTTACGCTGATTAGCGGCCCGAACCTGGGTAAAATCTTCCCGCGTCGATCGTTGGTTCTGCTCTTTGCGTATACAAAGAGCAGAACCAACGATTGACGCGGGAGGGTACGACACCTATGGGATCCCGAGGGACCCCTTTACGATTCGGTGGGGGGAGAGGTATACGCAAAGAGCAGAACCAACGATTGACGCGGCAAGATTTTACCCAGGTTCGGGGATGTCGGGGTACGACACCTATGGGATCCCGAGGGACCCCTTTACGATTCGGCGGGGGGAGAGGTATACGCAAAGAGCAGAACCAACGATCGACACAGGAAGATTTTACCCAGGTTCGGGCCGCTGATCAGCGTAAAACCCTACTCCTACTTTGTGTTCTTATTAATATTCTTGAGCCCAGCCTTCAGGAGCGCTCGCTGTGAACAGCACGTTCAAAGAGCGGCTACGCATGCAGAATGGGCCAGAAGTTCTCCTCCTATGTAGCAGTTGCCTTGGGCCTCCTTTTATTTGCTCAAAGGGGTCACCACAGTGGCAAAATGTACATACATTGAGGTGTAAAGTAGCTACAGGGTATCATACCTAACCCCTGACGGATTAGGACAAACGCTTTTAATGCACCGTGAGGTGTCTGTTTAGGTGTGCTCACTTTCTTGGGGATGGAAAAAGGAGCCATCCCATCAGCACCGCTTAAGCTCTCTTGCATTGGCGCGTCGCCATGCGTCCAAAGAAGGACCCAGAATGTTGGGTTTGTCGCTGTGCTAGAGTGGCGGCACAGCAACAAAACCTTGCCGGGCGCCGAAGCTTGCTGGGCACCAAGCCTTGCCGGGCGCCGAAGCTTGCCGGGCACCAAGCCTTGCTGGGCGCCAATCCTTGCCGGGCTCCGCAGACCACCTCGGCAAGATCTTGGTGGGGAAGCTGGCCTTCGGATTCCAGCTCTTCTTATCTACTGATCCTCAGATCTCTGACTTGATGATTTCTTTGATGGCTTGAATCAACCTCGAACTGTTCCCCGGCAAGCCTTGCCGCGAGGATGGCTACAACTGCCCGTGCACAACTACGGGGTACTAGTGGCCCAATACTTAGTACACCGACAGGAGCCCCCAGGCCTAGGCCATACACGAGTGCGAGGCGTTGTTGGGCTAGTCCCAAACAGTGCACGGGCACGCGTGGCAGGGGATTAACTGCTCGTAAATATCTCGTTTACTGTGCCCTCCACTACGCGCGTCGAACGCGCGACGTGGGAAGCGTGCCTCAAAGGCTGCAGCTACGACGCGCCTATAGAGGCGCATTCACATTGGGGAATAAAAGAGGCGGCCCCGCTCCTTCCCCATAAAAAGGAGAAGCCGCAGAGGCACAAACCTATTTACCCCCCTCTTCTTCTCAATCTGGCTGTCGCCATCGCCTTCCTCCTCTCGAGCTCAGAACGAAGCGTTTTCCTCTTTCGCCCGCCGCTTCCACGCTCGCTCCACCCCCGGCTGCCGCCCTCACGGCCGCCATGCCGCCCAAGGCCAGCAAAGGCAAGGGCAAGCAAGCGAAAGCCGACGTCCCGGAGAGCGAACTAGTGAAGATGCAGAAGAAGCATGTCGTCTTCCCCCCATCGCTCGATGCTGAAGCTCTAAAGGGGCGATACCAATGCATGTGGGCGAAGGAGACGCAAGCTCACCCCGCCACACGCGTAATTCCAGGTTCTTGTTCCAAAAGTGGATCGGACAGATACCCTTTCTTCGCTGCGTATTTCTATTGCGGGCTCTGTCCCCCATTTTTGGACTTCTTCAATGATATCATGTACACATACGGCTTTCATCTTCTCGATTTCACGCCGAATGCAGTACTATGCATGTCCATCTTTGCCCATCTTTGTGAAAACTTTGCCGGCGTGATTCCCAACTCTACTCTTTTTCGCCATTACTTCTTCCCCCGCATCCAAAAAGGAGAGGCCCTCTCTGGTTCTATCGCCTGGATTCCAAGGGCTTGGAATAAGGAGATATACCCAGAAGGAGTTTACCGCGAAAAGTGGGACGAATGGCGGGCTGAATGGTGCTGGATCAAGGAAGCAAATCCCCATCCGTTTTGTCTTCCCCGGCAACAGAAGGTGGTCCGCGGCAAGGACTGGAGCGATCTCGTCACGGAGGACGAGAGGCTCACAATCGCCACCACCAGGATCCTTCGCCTGAAAGCTGCCGGGCTGACAATGGAGATGATTGGCTTCGACTTTCTCCGCCGCCGCATCGCCCCTTTGCAGAACAGGTGAAGGCCAGCTTGGGAATACAGAAACACGGCAGATATCATGAGATTGCGGCCCGGGTTGAATAATAATCTGACCACTATGCAGCTTGGCACTCTCCGTCAAAAATTATTCCAGCGTGAAGACAAGCATCGGCTGCCGGCAAGGATCGTCCCTTTGTGCAACAACTCCGCCTTGGGGTCAATCATCGCCTTCATGCCGATGTTCAACGCCCACGGTCTTGACGCGACTTGGGCCGAGCCAACCGAGGAGGAAGCACAGAAGTTTTTTGACAACTTGACGGAGAGACCCGTCTGGCAAGAGACAGATTTCATCCGAGCCACCACCGACCAAGAAGTAGCTTACATTGCTACCAAGGTGGAGGAGGCAAATCTTGCCGCGGAGGCCGGCAGCGTTGGCTTCATAGAATGGGAAGCCAGCGATGCAGAGGTAGTAGTGGAAGTAAAACCTGCCGGGAAGGACAGAGCTACCGGGGAACAGAGCAGCATAGCCGCCGAGAGCTCGTCCGACGAGGACACGGCCGAAGAAGAACCACAAAAAGAGCTCCCAGCCCCGAAGAAGACGAAGCGTGTTCTTCGGAAGGCTGCATCTGGCATCCCGGCAAGCCAGCCTTCTTCGAGCAGCGAGGCTCCCGGCAAGAAAGTGGCCGGCAAGACTACACCGCGGCAAGGTGCTCGTCAACAACCTGCGCGGCGCGCGAGACCCACACCAGCGGCCACTGCTCGGGCGGCAGGGGTATCTCGCACTACCGCACCGGAAGCTGCCCCGGCGCCTGCCACAGCCAAGCGGCCTAGGACCCCTCCTCCGCCTTCCCACTCAGACATTGCAGCTGAGGCCGATTTTGACATCTCCGGCTTTAGTCCGGAGCGAGAGGAAGAAGAGTGAGTACTTTGCCACAGCCTTTATATTCCAATCTTGGATCGATCTTACTAACTTGCTCGTATTGTCTCTGCAGTGATGCAGAAACCTTGCTGGAGAGGATGGCGAAGAGGACAAAGACTTCCACGGGCAATGAGCCCTCGGCAGGCTCCACGAGCGTGCCAGAAATCATCGTCGTCTGCCCGGAGCCTAGTCCTCAACGCAGCCCCCAGCACAACCTCCAGCACAGCCCCCAGCGCAGCCCCCAGCGTAAGTTCACTGTTCTTTTTCCGCTGGCGGGTGCTGAGGCTTCCATTCTTGCCGCTGATATCCTTGGGCTCGCAGGAGAAGAACGGCAACAAGGAGGGTTGTTGGAAGACATCCCCGTCGTGCCACCTTCATTGACCACGCCGCCCACAAGCACATCTCTGGCAAGAGATCCTACCGACGAGCCCATCCTAACTGAGGAAGAGTCGGCAAGCATGGACACCGGCAACCCTCCCCCGGGAACCGAAGTTGTCGGGAAGGGCGAGTCCACCTCTCAACAGCTCGACGTAGGTAATCGATTGCCTCAGAGTGCTTGTTACTCTTTCCCTTATCTCTCTGTCTTTAGTCGCTTCAAACTTCAATCTCGATCTTATTCTGTTCTCCTCCTTCGTCCTTCATAGTTCCCTGTGATGGAACACATGGGTGTCGACGTTGTCATCGAGGAGACCGCCAGGGACGCCGCTGCCAAAGCAGACAGGATCACTGCCAGCGAGGCCACCAAGGATGACACTATCGAGGCTGGTGGTGCTCTTGATGGGGAGGCCGCCAAGACTACACAAGAGGAACCCGCCAAGGAACCTACTGAAGGGGGTGACAGGGAGGCTGATGACCGTACTGACGGCATTCTTGCCGCAGGAGTGCCAGGCGCTGCACCGGACACGGAGCCCCCTGCCACTGGTGAGGCGGTCTCTGAAGACCAACCGTCAACATCTGAAGGCCCCTCATTCAGTAAATACCTCAAGGTTGGCGAGAACCTGTTCGTTAACTTGTCGGGGACGGCAAGCATTGGGGCACCAGCCGAAGGAGAAGTTTTTTACGAAGAAATCATCGCTGCTGCTGGGCTCGAGGTTGTTGACGATCCGACTACGAACGTGCGAGGACGTCGCGCCTTAGCAATCGCTAAACCAACTCCGAGAGGTTATTGACCACGCCGGTGCACAATCAACCTGACCACGAGGGTCTATCTCCTACAAGCAAACGAAGAACAAGCAAGAAACTAAGATTTGCAATCTGGATATTGTGAATATAAGATGAAAGCTTTATTGATCAAGGTGGGGTTCTGTGACGTCTTGGTCTGGTCGTTGAACACAAACGAAGTACGCGAAGTTGCAGCTATGGCGAACTTTTAATCTAAACAAAACCCAAGTCTAAACGACGCCCTAAGGGCTGTATATATGGAGGAAGAAGGGGGCATTTCGTGGCCCTTGGAGGAGGGATCCGAAACCAACCCTAACTCTTGTTTTCCCACACATACGGACTCTAAAAACTGCCTATACTTAAGTATTTCGAAATTACATGGGCCTGGCCCAATAATAAGGTGACGCAGCACCTATAATAGCCTCTGGACGAAATTTATGAAGTGGCATCTTGTATATTTCGTCCAAGGCTTCATGCACGCATTAAGGTGGCTTCAATGCCCTGAAATCATCACTTGTAACTCCGTTCTTGTTCCCCTTGCGCATGCCATTATCTCCATGCCTGGTCTTGCTCCAGTGTTCATCCCTCTTATCCATGCCAGGCCCTTCATTTGTAAGTAAGACAAATGTATCCAATTTAGGCAGCATCATATTCTCATGAACATTAGAATCATTACTAAGAAACGAAAGTACCTGATAATTTAATTGGCGTGCGCGAGCTCTAGTAATTGGTCCAGTGTATGTAGCAGTAGGTGCTGTGGGTGTAACAATGGTATTGATGTCCTCATCATCCTCCCCTTCTTGAAATGAAGTCGTCCTCGACGGAAGCTCATCTTCCTCACCCAAATAAGGCTTCAAATCTGCAATATTAAAAGTGGGACTAACCCCAAAATCTGCAGGCAGTTCAAGTTTATATGCATTATCATTTATTTTCTCTAACACCTTAAATGGACCATCAGCACGTGGCATTAGCTTTGATTTGCGCAAATCAGGAAATCTATCCTTACGTAAATGTAACCAAACAAGATCTCCAGGTGCAAAGACAACATGTTTTCTACCCTTATCTCCAGCAAGTTTATATTTAGCATTCATACGCTCAATGTTCTCCTTAGTTAACTCATGCATTTTTAAGATCAATTCAGCACGTTGTTTAGCATCAAAATTAACCTTCTCCGAAGATGGAAGAGGCAACAAATCAATTGGTGCACGAGGAAGGAAACCATACACAATTTCAAAAGGACACATCTTAGTAGTAGAATGCAATGAACGATTATAAGCAAATTCAATATGAGGCAAGCATTCTTCCGACATTTTCTTGTTATTCTTCAAAACAGCCCTAAGCATAGTAGACAATGTTCTATTGACTACTTCAGTTTGTCCATCAGTTTGGGGGTGACATGTAGTACTAAAAAGCAGTTTAGTCCCCAACTTAGCCCATAAACATCTCCAAAAGTGGCTAAGAAATTTAGTATCACGATCTGAAACAATAGTATTTGGCACACCATGCAAGCGTATAATTTCACGAAAGAACAAATCAGCAACATTAACAGCATCATCGCTTTTATGACATGGTATAAAGTGTGCCATTTTCGAGAAACTATCCACGACAACAAATATGCTATCCCTCCCCTTCTTTGTTCGAGGTAAACCTAAAACAAAGTCCATAGATATATCCTCCCAAGGAACACTAGGTACAGGCAAAGGCATATATAAACCATGAGGATTGAGTCGTGACTTAGCTTTTTGACATGTAGTGCAGCGAGCAACAAAACGCTCAACATCCCGTCTCATCTTTGGCCAAAAGAAATGTGTAGCAAGTATATCCTCCGTCTTCTTCACGCCAAAGTGTCCCATTAATCCTCCTCCATGCGCCTCCTGCAACAACAAAAGACGAACGGAGCTAGCTGGAATGCATAGCTTGTTAGCACGAAACACAAATCCATCGTTAACGACGAACTTGTTCCATGTTCTCCCTTCCTTACAATTCTGCAATACATCTTTAAATTCAGCATCATGCACATATTGATCTTTGATGGTCTCCAAACCAAATATTTGAAAGTCAAGTTGTGAAAGCATAGTATAACGACGAGACAATGCATCAGCAATAACATTTTCTTTACCCTTCTTGTGTTTAATGACATAAGGGAAAGTCTCAATAAATTCAACCCATTTAGCATGTCTACGGTTCAGTTTTGCTTGACTTTTAATGTGTTTCAAAGATTCATGATCAGAATGTATAACAAATTCTTTGGGCCATAAATAATGTTGCCATGTTTCTAAGGTCCGAACAAGAGCATATAATTCTTTATCATAAGTAGAATAGTTCAGACTAGGCCCACTCAATTTTTCAGAAAAGTATGCAACAGGTTTGCCATCTTGTAATAAAACACCTCCTAATCCAATTCCACTAGCATCACATTCAAGCTCAAAAGTCTTATTAAAATCAGGAAGTTGGAGTAAAGGAGCATGTGTCAACTTATCTTTCAATATCGTGAAGGCTTCTTCCTGTGAGGTACCCCAAACAAAAGGCACATCCTTCTTTGTAAGCTCATTGAGAGGTGCAGCAATGGTGCTGAAATCTCTCACAAAACGCCTATAGAAACCAGCGAGTCCAAGAAAACTCCTCACTTGAGTGACCGTTTTGGGCTGTGGCTAACTCTCAATAGCTTCAATCTTGGCTTTATCAACTTCAATTCCCTGTGGAGTAACAACATAGCCAAGAAAAGATACTCGGTCGGTGCAAAAGGTGCACTTCCCAAGGTTACCAAACAAACGTGCATCACGTAAAGCAATAAAAACAGCACGTAAATGTTCCAAATGTTCCTCCAAAGATCTGCTATAAATCAGTATATCATCAAAATAGACTACCACAAATCGTCCAATGAAAGCACGTAAAACTTCGTTCATTAATCTTGATAGAGGCGAGGGTGTCCCGATCTTTCGATGAGATGATAGCTATCGTTTTTGGTGGAGTAGACTTTGACGATCCGACTACGAACGTGCGAGGACGTCGCGCCTTAGCAATTGCTAAACCAACTCCGAGAGGTTATTGACCACGCCGGAGCACAATCAACCTGACCACGAGGGTCTATCTCCTGCAAGCAAACGAAGAACAAGCAAGAAACTAAGATTTGCAATCTGGATATTGCGAATATAAGATGAAAGCTTTATTGATCAAGGTGGGGTTCTGTGACGTCTTGGTCTGGTCGTTGAACACAAACGAAGTACGCGAAGTTGCAGCTATGGCGAACTTTTAATCTAAACAAAACCCAAAGTCTAAACGGTGCCCTAAGGGCTGTATATATGGAGGAAGAGGAGGGGATTTCGTGGCCCTTGAAGGAGGGGTCCGAAACCAACCCTATCTCTTGTTTTCCCACACATACGGACTCTAAAAACAGCCTATACTCAAGTATTTCGAAATTACATGGGCCTGGCCCAATAATAAGGTGACGCAGCACCTATAATAGCCTCTGGATGAAATTTATGAAGTGACATCTTGTATATTTCGTCCAAGGCTTCCTGCACTCATTATGGTGGCTTCAAAGTCCTGAAATCATCACTTGTAACTCCGTTCTTGTTCCCCTTGTGCATGCCATCATCTCCATGCTTGAACTTGCTCCAAGGTTCCTCTTTCTTGTCCAAGCTAGGCCCTTCATTTGTAAGCAAAACAAATGTATCCAATTTAGGCAGCATCATATTCTCATGAACTTTAGAATCATTACCAAGAAACGAAAGTACCTGATATTTTAATTGACGTGCGCGAGCTCTAGTAATTGGTCCAGTATGTATAGAAGCAGGGGCTGTGGGTGTAACAATGGTATTGATGTCCTCATCAGTTAACTCATGCATTTTTAAGATCAATTCAGCACGTTGTTTAGCATCAAAATTAACCTTCTCCGAAGATGGAAGAGGCAACAAATCAATTGGTGCACGAGGAAGGAAACCATACACAATTTCAAAAGGACACATCTTAGTAGTAGAATGCAATGAACGATTATAAGCAAATTCAATATGAGGCAAGCATTCTTCCCAGATTTTCTTGTTATTCTTCAAAACAGCCCTAAGCATAGTAGACAATGTTCTATTGACTACTTCAGTTTGTCCATCAGTTTGGGGGTGACATGTAGTACTAAAAAGCAGTTTAGTCCCCAACTTAGCCCATAAACATCTCCAAAAGTGGCTAAGAAATTTAGTATCACGATCTGAAACAATAGTATTTGGCACACCATGCAAGCGTATAATTTCACGAAAGAACAAATCAGCAACATTAACAGCATCATCGCTTTTATGACATGGTATAAAGTGTGCCATTTTCGAGAACCTATCCACGACAACAAATATGCTATCCCTCCCCTTCTTTGTTCGAGGTAAACCGAAAACAAAGTCCATAGATATATCCTCCCAAGGAACACTAGGTACAGGCAAAGGCATATATAAACCATGAGGATTGAGTCGTGACTTAGCTTTTTGACATGTAGTGCAGCGAGCAACAAAACGCTCAACATCCCGTCTCATCTTTGGCCAAAAGAAATGTGTAGCAAGTATATCCTCCGTCTTCTTCACGCCAAAGTGTCCCATTAATCCTCCTCCATGCGCCTCCTGCAACAACAAAAGACGAACGGAGCTAGCTGGAATGCATAGCTTGTTAGCACGAAACACAAATCCATCGTTAACGACGAACTTGTTCCATGTTCTCCCTTCTTTACAATTCTGCAATACATCTTTAAATTCAGCATCATGCACATATTGATCTTTGATGGTCTCCAAACCAAATATTTTAAAGTCAAGTTGTGAAAGCATAGTATAACGACGAGACAATGCATCAGCAATAACATTTTCTTTACCCTTCTTGTGTTTAATGACATAAGGGAAAGTCTCAATAAATTCAACCCATTTAGCATGTCTACGGTTCAGTTTGGCTTGACTTTTAATATGTTTCAAAGATTCATGATCAGAATGAATAACAAATTCTTTGGGCCATAAATAATGTTGCCACGTTTCCAAAGTCCGAACAAGAGCATATAATTCCTTATCATAAGTAGAGTAATTCAGACTAGGCCCACTCAATTTTTCAGAAAAGTATGCAACAGGTTTGCCATCTTGTAATAACACACCTCCTAATCCAATTCCACTAGCATCACATTCAAGCTCAAAAGTCTTATTAAAATCAGGAAGTTGGAGTAAAGGAGCGATGATGATGGTGCGGCGGCGGCGTGACAACTTGTGAACAGAACTCGAAACTCTAAAGAACTAGACGCTAAGGCCAGCAACTTGACACGACGATGCAACCGCAAATTCAACAAAGCAAAAACCCTAAAAAGATTATGCAAAGGCTCAGATTGGTTCGGATATGATGAACTAACCCTAAATTTTTTTTTGGCTTTTTCCTGGACTGTAGGTATGAAGAACAGACTCGATCTAAACTACGAAAAACTGTAAATCTCACCGAGCAACCTGGGAATCTGATACCACTTGATAGAGGCGAGGGTGTCCCGATCTTTCGATGAGATGATAGCTATCGTTTTTGGTGGAGTAGACTTTGACGATCCGACTACGAACGTGCGAGGACGTCGCGCCTTAGCAATCGCTAAACCAACTCCGAGAGGTTATTGACCACGCCGGAGCACAATCAACCTGACCACGAGGGTCTATCTCCTGCAAGCAAACGAAGAACAAGCAAGAAACTAAGATTTGCAATCTGGATATTGCGAATATAAGATGAAAGCTTTATTGATCAAGGTGGGGCTCTGTGACGTCTTGGTCTGGTCGTTGAACACAAACGAAGTACGCGAAGTTGCAGCTATGGCGAACTTTTAATCTAAACAAAACCCAAAGTCTAAACGGTGCCCTAAGGGCTGTATATATGGAGGAAGAGGAGGGGATTTCGTGGCCCTTGAAGGAGGGGTCCGAAACCAACCCTATCTCTTGTTTCCCCACACATACGGACTCTAAAAACAGCCTATACTCAAGTATTTCGAAATTACATGGGCCTGGCCCAATAATAAGGTGACGCAGCACCTATAATAGCCTCTGGACGAAATTTATGAAGTGACATCTTGTATATTTCGTCCAAGGCTTCCTGCACTCATTATGGTGGCTTCAAAGTCCTGAAATCATCACTTGTAACTCCGTTCTTGTTCCCCTTGTGCATGCCATCATCTCCATGCTTGAACTTGCTCCAAGGTTCCTCTTTCTTGTCCAAGCTAGGCCCTTCATTTGTAAGCAAAACAAATGTATCCAATTTAGGCAGCATCATATTCTCATGAACTTTAGAATCATTACCAAGAAACGAAAGTACCTGATATTTTAATTGGCGTGCGTGAGCTCTAGTAATTGGTCCAGTATGTATAGAAGCAGGGGCTGTGGGTGTAACAATGGTATTGATGTCCTCATCATGGCATTAGCGTTGATTTGATCAAATCAGGAAATCTATCTTTACGCAAATGTAACCAAACAAGATCTCCAGGTGCAAAGACAACACGTTTTCTACCCTTCTCCAGCAAGTTTATATTTAGCATTCATACACTCAATGTTCTCCTTAGTTAACTCATGCATTTTTAAGATCAATTCAGCACGTTGTTTAGCATCAAAGTTAACCTTCTCCGAAGATGGAAGAGGCAACAAATCAATAGGTGCACGAGGAAGGAAACCATACACAATTTCAAAAGGACACATCTTAGTAGTAGAATGCAATGAACGATTATAAGCAAATTCAATATGAGGCAAGCATTCTTCCCACATTTTCTTGTTATTCTTCAAAACAGCCCTAAGCATAGTAGACAATGTTCTATTGACTACTTCAGTTTGTCCGTCAGTTTGGGGGTGACATGTAGTACTAAAAAGCAGTTTAGTCCCCAACTTAGCCCATAAACATCTCCAAAAGTGGCTAAGAAATTTAGTATCACGATCTGAAACAATAGTATTTGGCACACCATGCAAGCGTATAATTTCACGAAAGAACAAATCAGCAACATTAACAGCATCATCGCTTTTATGACATGGTATAAAGTGTGCCATTTTCGAGAACCTATCCACGACAACAAATATGCTATCCCTCCCCTTCTTTGTTCGAGGTAAACCTAAAACAAAGTCCATAGATATATCCTCCCAAGGAACACTAGGTACAGGCAAAGGCATATATAAACCATGAGGATTGAGTCGTGACTTAGCTTTTTGACATGTAGTGCAACGAGCAACAAAACGCTCAACATCCCGTCTCATCTTTGGCCAAAAGAAATGTGCAGCAAGTATATCCTCCGTCTTCTTCACGCCAAAGTGTCCCATTAATCATCCTCCATGCGCTTCCTGCAACAACAAAAGACGAACAGAGCTAGCTGGAATGCATAGCTTGTTAGCACGAAACACAAATCCATCGTTAACGACGAACTTGTTCCATGTTCTCCCTTCCTTACAATTCTGCAATACATCTTTAAATTCAGCATCATGCACATATTGATCTTTGATGGTCTCCAAACCAAATATTTTAAAGTCAAGTTGTGAAAGCATAGTATAACGACGAGACAATGCATCAGCAATAACATTTTCTTTACCCTTCTTGTGTTTAATGACATAAGGGAAAGTCTCAATAAATTCAACCCATTTAGCATGTCTACGGTTCAGTTTTGCTTGACTTTTAATGTGTTTCAAAGATTCATGATCAGAATGTATAACAAATTCTTTGGGCCATAAATAATGTTGTCATGTTTCTAAGGTCCGAACAAGAGCATATAATTCTTTATCATAAGTAGAATAGTTCAGACTAGGCCCACTCAATTTTTCAGAAAAGTATGCAACAGGTTTGCCATCTTGTAATAAAACACCTCCTAATCCAATTCCACTAGCATCACATTCAAGCTCAAAAGTCTTATTAAAATCAGGAAGTTGGAGTAAAGGAGCATGTGTCAACTTATCTTTCAATACCGTGAAGGCTTCTTCCTGTGAGGTACCCCAAACAAAAGGCACATCCTTCTTTGTAAGCTCATTGAGAGGTGCATCAATGGTGCTGAAATCTCTCACAAAACGCCTATAGAAACCAGCGAGTCCAAGAAAACTCCTCACTTGTGTGACCGTTTTGGGCTGTGGCCAACTCTCAATAGCTTCAATCTTGGCTTTATCAACTTCAATTCCCTGTGAGATAACAACATAGCCAAGAAAAGATACTCGGTCGGTGCAAAAGGTGCACTTCCCAAGGTTACCAAACAAACATGCATCACGTAAAGCAATAAAAACAGCACGTAAATGTTCCAAATGTTCCTCCAAAGATCTGCTATAAATCAGTATATCATCAAAATAGACTACCACAAATCGTCCAATGAAAGCACGTAAAACTTCGTTCATTAATCTCATGAAAGTACTAGGTGCATTAGTTAACCCAAAAGGCATGACTAACCACTTATATAATCCAAACTTTGTTTTAAATGCTGTTTTCCATTCATCCCCCAATTTCATACGAATTTGATGGTATCCACTACGCAAATCAACTTTGGAGAATATTGTAGAGCCACTCAATTCATCAAGCATATCATCTAGTCTAGGAATAGGATGACGATAACAAATAGTAATATTATTAATGCCTCTACAATCAACACACATACGCGATGTACCATCCTTTTTCGGCATTAGAATAATAGGAACAGCACAAGGACTAAGGGATTCGCGTATATAACCTTTGTCGAGCAACTCCTGGACTTGACGCATAATCTCCTTCGTCTCCTCTGGATTAGTATGGTATGGTGCACGGTTGGGTAGCGATGCACCGGGAATTAAGTCAATCTGATGCTCAATCCCTCGAATAGGTGGTAATCCCGGAGGCACATCTTGTGGAAAGACGTCGGTGAACTCCTGCAAAATGTTAGTAACAGCAGGAGGCAAAGAGGAAGGCATGTCCTCGAATGAAAATAATGCCTCTTTGCACACAAAAGCATAGCAAACAGATTTGCTGAAATCTAGATCATCAATATCAGATTTGATGGCTAGTAAACATGCACTTTTCAATTTAATTTCAGAAGCAACACTAGATGGTTTATTATTAGGATTCATTTGTTGCTCAAATTCTTTTGCCACAATCTGATTTTCACTCTTATTTTGCTCCTGTTTTGCCTTACTAGCTCTATTAATATCATCTTTCAAAATAGAATCAGGAGACATAGGAAGCAAAGTAATATGTTTATCCTTATGAACAAGAGTATACTGATTGTTTCTACCATGGTGTACAGAACTTTTATCAAATTGCCATGGTCTACCAAGTAATAAGGAACATGCTTGCATGGGTACCACATCACAATCAACAAAATCAGCATACGTAGAGATACTAAAATGCACACGAACAGTACGTGTTACCTTAACCTTGCCGCTGTTGTTGAACAATTGGATATAGTAAGGATGTGGATGTGGTCTTGTGGTGAGAGAGAGCTTCTCCACCATCTCCATGCTAGCCAGGTTGTTGCAGCTCCCTCCATCTATGATGACGCGAACAGAACGTTCCTTGACAACTCCCTTTGTATGGAACAAATTATGCCTCTGATTTTGCTCAGCTTGTGTGACCTGCACACTCAAAACACGTTGAGCAACTAAACATTCATACCTGTCAGCGTGTTCAGGAGCCATGTATTGCGTCTCTTGTTCAGAATCATCGCCACCGTCTTCTTCACGTGTAATGAGAGCCAAAGTGTCCTCATCATAGTCATTAGCGGACTAATACCCACCATCCTCGGTAGCAATCATCACACGCTGAGATTTGCATTCTCTCGCATAATGACCTCTTCCCTTACAACGACGACAAATAATATCACTTGTGTGCCCTGTTGATGCCATGGAAGAAGAAGAACTCTGTGCAGGCCCGGTGGGTGTGCTCTTGGCAGATAGTGGTGGTTGTGCCTGCTTCCTTGTATCACGGCTGGAGGTGGCAGCTGATGGAGGTGTCGGTGTAATAGAATGTGTGGAAGTAGAGGATGCACGCGGTGTCCACGATGAAGGTCGACCTGCAGAAAAGTTAGTCCGCGCCAATGCCTGTCGATCCTGCACTTCACGTTCAGCTTTACAAGCAAGATGGAATAAACGAGTGATATTATTATACTCCTTATACTCTAGAATGGTCTGAATCTCTCTATTTAATCCACCCATAAAATGTGCAAGCATAGCTTCATTCTCCTCAACAATACCACATCTAATCATGCCAGTTTGTAATTCCTAATAATATTCTTCTACAGAATTTTTTCCTTGTCTTAAGCGCTGCAATTTTTGAAGTAATTCACGTTGATAATATGGTGGAACCCAACGAGTACGCATAGCAGTTTTCAAAGCAGCCCAAGTAGTTGGAATAGGATATAATCTACAATGTTCAGACCACCACACACATGCAAAACTAGTAAAAGCACAAACAGCAGCAGCAACACGTCTCTCCTCGGGGTATTGTAAACATGTAAAACGTTGTTCAGTTTCTAACTCCCAAGTAAGATATATATCAGGAACATATCTACCCTCAAATGGTGGAATATTCAATTTCAGTTTAGGAAGATGGTCATGATCTCGTACCTGAGCTGGGAATGCAGCACTACCATTGCGATTATTTGCATGTGGACGACCTGGTGCTGGTACGTAGTTTTGATTTTGATCAACCTCATCCTCGTAATCGCCTGCATAATCGTCCTCCTCAGCGGCAGCGGGAGCCATAGAAGCATCAATAGTAGGTGCAGCGGCACCAGAAGTTTGACCAGGCTCAAGGGGAACGCGCTGTGCTCGTCCCACTTGATTTGGAAGGCGACGTTGTTGTTGTTGTAGAGGTGCGACAGGTGCAGCCGGCGGTGGTTGTGGAAGACGCGCGAGCAATTCATTAAACTTGTTATCGAGCTTTGTTTCGAACGTCTTCTCAATTCCATCTATCTTCTCCATGGCCTCTTCAAATCTGTTTAGCACATCTTGCACCTGTCCACTCATCATTTGCTGAAATTTATCATGTAGCTGTTTGTTCGTCATGTTCTCCCAATCAGTCTCATCGGCTTGTGATCCTGCCATGGTTAGCAGCAATAGAAACACACAAGAATATGATCCTACAGACTACTAGGAAGTGGTGGTGGTGGTGTACCACAAATCCGTCAAGCGAATCTCAAACGCTTACCAGTTCTTACCAAGCAGCAGGTGGTGATCGGCCACCGTTGTAGTCAAAACTCTCAAAGATTGGACAGAGCGATTGCCAGGTGGTGTCAAACGCACGACGTAGATGTATGTGGAGCTGGGAAGGCTTATGATATGGTAGCAAAAATGTCAGCAATAATCAATTCAGAGATGCAAAGTTGAATAAACGCTCAACGACGGTACGGTGCTGGTCCTAGGCTAGACCGTACTAGAGACACGAGCCTAGAACACTAACAAAATCACGGCGCGGCACGTAAACAAGGGAAGAGCACACTCTAAAAAATCACTATAATGGCGAGTGTCTCAAAACTCTTCCCAAGTCAAACTAACAGGATTGGCACGAAATTTTTTTTTTAATTTTTTTTTTCAGAAATCAGGGCAGCGACGACGAAAAAGTGCGACAAAAAATCACTATGATGGCAAGTGTCTCAAAACGCTCCCTGGGACCTAAAAATAGGATAGGGAAAAAAAATTGACTGCCAAAATTTTGGCCTAAAAACTGCCCGGGGGTCTGCCAAATTTTTTTTTCCGAAACCTACTCCGACAAGGAAACACGAATCGGAAACTAGATGGATCTCGAAAACAAACCTAATATGAAAAGAACTCGGATTGGTGGTGGATATATGGTGGTGGTATATGGATACGGATCGGTGGTGGTATATGGATACAGATCGGTGATGGTATATGGATTCAAAGCGGTGGCGGATAAGCGGTGGTGGTAGATGGCAGGGGCGATGATGATGGTGCGGCGGCAGCATGACAACTTATGAACAGAACTCGAAACTCTAAAGGACTAGACGCTAAGACCAGCAACTTGACACGACGATGCAACCGCAAATTCAACAAAGCAAAAACAGAAAAGATTATGCAAAGGCTCAGATTGGTTCGGATATGATGAACTAACCCTAATTTTTTTTGTCTTTTTCGTGGACTCTAGGTATGAAGAACAGACACGATCTAAACTACGAAAAACTGTAAAATCTCACCGAGCAACCTGGAAATCTGATACCACTTGATAGAGGCGAGGGTGTCCCGATCTTTCGATGAGATGATAGCTATCGTTTTTGGTGGAGTAGACTTTGACGATCCGACTACGAACGTGCGAGGACGTCGCGCCTTAGCAATCGCTAAACCAACTCCGAGAGGTTATTGACCACGCCGGAGCACAATCAACCTGACCACGAGGGTCTATCTCCTGCAAGCAAACGAAGAACAAGCAAGAAACTAAGATTTGCAATCTGGATATTGCGAATATAAGATGAAAGCTTTATTGATCAAGGTGGGGTTCTGTGACGTCTTGGTCTGGTCGTTGAACACAAACGAAGTACGCAAAGTTGCAGCTATGGCGAACTTTTAATCTAAACAAAACCCAAGTCTAAACGACGCCCTAAGGGCTGTATATATGGAGGAAGAAGGGGGAATTTCGTGGCCGTTGGAGGAGGGATCCGAAACCAACCCTAACTCTTGGTTTCCCACACATACGGACTCTAAAAACTGCCTATACTTAAGTATTTCGAAATTACATGGGCCTGGCCCAATAATAAGGTGACGCAGCACCTATAATAGCCTCTGGACGAAATTTATGAAGTGGCATCTTGTATATTTCGTCCAAGGCTTCATGCACGCATTAAGGTGGCTTCAATGCCCTGAAATCATCACTTGTAACTCCGTTCTTGTTCCCCTTGCGCATGCCATTATCTCCATGCCTGGTCTTGCTCCAGTGTTCATCCCTCTTATCCATGCCAGGCCCTTCATTTGTAAGTAAGACAAATGTATCCAATTTAGGTAGCATCATATTCTCATGAACATTAGAATCATTACTAAGAAACGAAAGTACCTGATAATTTAATTGGCGTGCGCGAGCTCTAGTAATTGGTCCAGTGTATGTAGCAGTAGGTGCTGTGGGTGTAACAATGGTATTGATGTCCTCATCACATTGCAGTTCTGGAATTGAAGCTGACCACGTTGCAGAAGTCTCTCGTGGCCGGCAGGGCCCGTGAAAAAGCTCTACTCAAGGATCTCCAAGGAGAGAGGAACCTGCTCAAGAGCGCTGCCGCCGCCCAACTCGATTACGAGAAGGGGGTGGAGATCTGGACTAGACGTCTCATTGCCACCGCGGAAAAGCTTACTGCAGAACTGTCAACCATGGGCCTGTCAAACTTCAGGTATTCTTCCGACGAAAGGATATCTTCAAGTGCCAGGTTGACGATGTTCTTTGAAAGCATCATCGACGCCTTGAGGGTGCTCTAGTCTAGCCGGGCGACCCAATTGGCCAACGAGACTCGCCGGCTTTGCCGGGCCATCCTTCGCAAGGTGCTTATTAAGGTGGTGCACAGCAATCCCGGCATCGACCTCTCCAACGCGCTCGGCCATCTGCCAAGGGACGCAAATGTTGAGGCGCTTGAAGAATGCATCGCGCCTATCCTTGAGAAGGTGGATTCCATCAAAAGGATCGAAGGCCAGCGCAGGGATTAAGTGCCCTACCTTTTCTTGCCGTCACCATTCCATGTAAAAGACAATTAAGTCTCAAGTTAGAATTGCGGCAGCTCATGAATGTAATATTACTCGCCTATGTTTAGGTTCATGCTTGCTATTTTCCTTGTCTTATTCCTTTATGTATGGAGTTCACCCTACTCTTACTGAAAAACTTGCCGGCGCGTAACCTGCCGCGAGCGCTGGGTGCTGGACTTCAGCAGCCTGCTGGAGGCGCAGCAGCCGGCAAGACTCCTTGTCGTTCTCAGCGCAGCCACTTAAATCGTTGACCGGGCTCGAAACAAAATAAGGGCACAACTAATTACAACAAGGGTTCCTTCGCGTGCAGATTTTCCATACAAGAGTCGGAATTGTCCAAGGAAATAACTTGCAATAAAGGAAACTTGCTCTAAGTTTTTAGGACTTAGCTTTCTGTCACTGTCCTTCCTCCGGCAAGCGTCGATTCCGAACGTCGCCAACTGTACTCATATCTCCCTTCCCCCCCCCCCCCCCCGGCAAATGTGCACGCGAGGAATCCTTCTGTCTTTTAAAAAGAAAGAAGAGAAAATAAGGGCATGAAACCTTGGCGGCTCGTTAGAACTTACTGGGAGTAGGTGTTATACAATATCTTAGACAAACATGCATATATAAATATGAACATTGGAATCAATAAGAGAATGTACAACACTTAAATTTATTCATCTGCGCTCAAGTTCTGCGCCTGGCTTTGTACAAAGGATCACATGCCTTGCCGGCAAGACTTGTACAAAAGGGTGGTTGCCGGGAGCCCTCGGCAACCGCACCTTATGGGTGGAACTTGCGAAGATGTTCGATATTCCAGGAATTGCTCACTGGAACGCCATCTTCGGTCTCCAAGCGGACAGCGCCGGGCCTGGTGACTCGTACTACTCGATAAGGGCCTTCCCACTTTGGCGTCAACTTGTTTCAATTCTTGGCGGACTGAATCCGCCGAAGAACAAGGTCGCCTTCCTCAAGGTTTCAGGCATGAACTTTGCGGCTATGGTAGCGGCGCAAAGCTTGCTGGTAGCGTGCAGCTCGCACAGCAGCCTGAAGACGATTCTCCTCAAGGAGCACAGCGTCATCTTGCCGCAATTGCTCTTGCTCAAGCTCATCATAAGCGAGCACTCGAGGTGATCCGTACGTGAGTTCCGTGGGGAGAACTGCTTCCGCTCCGTAGACCAGAGCGAAGGGCGTCTGGCCGGTGGCTCGATTTGGTGTCGTTCTGATTGACCAAAGAACCGCTGGCAACTCATCAATCCAGCGTCTTCCGCACTTTCTCAGCCTATCAAAAGTCCTGGTCCTGAGACCGCGCAGCACTTCAGCATTAGCCCTTTCTGCTTGGCCGTTGCTTCTCGGGTGAGCAACAGAGGCAAAACAAATTTTGCCGCCAAGGTCTTGGACGTACTGCATGAAGGTGCGACTTGTGAACTGCGTGCCGTTGTCGGTGATGATCCTGTTGGGTACACCGAAACGGCAAACTATCCCTTTAAAGAACTTGACGGCTGATTGTGCTGTCACCTTCCTCACTGCTTCCACCTCCGGCCACTTTGTGAACTTGTCGATAGCAATGTACAAGTACTCAAAGCCCCCGGTAGCACGGGGGAAAGGGCCCAGTATGTCGAGCCCCCAGACCAAAAATGGCCAGGAGAGAGGGATTGTCTGAAGAGCTTGAGCTGGTTGATGTGATTTCTTCGAATGAAACTGGCACGCTTCACACTTGGTTACTAGTGCAGTTGCATCCTGGAGAGCGCTGGGCCAAAAGAAACCTTGCCGGAATGCTTTCCCGACAAGTGCTCTTGACCCTATGTGAGAGCCACATATGCCTCCATGTATCTCTGCCAACAGCTCTAGTCCATCCTCCCGAGGAATGCAATTCAATTTCACACCGTTTGGTCTCTTTCTGTACAGGACGTCATCGACGAACTTGTACATAACAGACCGACGGGCTACTCTTTATGCTTCTTCCTGTTCCTCCGGGAGTTCTCCTGTCTGAAGGAAATGGACAATGTGCTGCGCCCATGTTGGAGCCTGAGGCTCGACAGCTAGGACTAAAGGCATCTCCTCCGCCGGGGGGACGTTTGTCTCGACAACATGGGCCTGAGGCCCTGCCGGAGCCTGTTGTTCCCCGGCAGGCATGCTGATCCCTGCAACTTCCTTGCCGGCGGCTCCGGGGAGCTCTGCCGGGAAATACTGGCCAGAGTTCAACTTTCTTCTCTTTTCTTGCCGCATCGATGGCGCCACGGATGGTTGAGTCAATTGGAGCACAAAAGTTCCTGGTTCCACAGGCAACTTGAGGGTGGCACGCTTTGACAGGTCGTCAGCAACACTGTTCTCGGCATGAGGAACGTGCTCCATTTGTAGACCATCAAAGCGCTCTTCCATTTTCCTCACTTCATCCACGTAGGCTTGCATCGATGGACTTTGATAACTCTTGTTAACTTGCCTGACGACAAGTTGGGAATCGCCTTTGATAACGAGCTTTTTGATACCAAGGTCTGCCGCGATCCTGAGACCGGCAAGCAAACCCTCGTATTCTGCAGTGTTGTTGGTCGAACTCTCCCGGGGAAAATGCATTTGGACTACGTACTTGAGGTGCTCTCCGGTGGGTGCGACAAGTAGCACGCCAGCACCGGCGCCTTGCAGCGAGAAAGCCCCATCAAAGTACATAACCCTTTGCTGATCGATTTCCTTGCTGGGGAGAGTTGTCTCCTGAGCCTCTTCGTCCAGCGTTGGGGTCCATTCCGCAATGAACTCCGCTAAGGCCCTGCTCTGAATCGTCGAAGTGCTTTCAAACTTGAGGCCAAAGCTCGACAACTCCAACGCCCACTCCATGATCCTGCCGGTTGCTTCTGGATTTTGCAAAATCCGTTGCAGCGGAAAGCGAGTGACGACGGTGATTTCATGCGCTTGAAAATAATGGCGCAGCTTCCTCGAGGTCATAAGAAGGCCGAAAAGCAATTTCTGCACACCAGAATATCTTGACCTAGCTCCTCGTAAAAGAGAGCTAACAAAATAAACTGGGCGCTGCACCACCTTCTTCTTCTGCACTAGCTCTTCTGTTTGTGCAGATCATGTCTTGCCGGGATCAACCCTTGCCGGGGAAGATCTTGCCGTGTCACCTGGCGGTCCTGCCGCTGGTGTTGCTTCCTCATTAGCCACTCTCTGCGCCACTAGCGCAGCACTAACCACTTGATTTGTTGCTACCAGATACAACAGCAACGGCTCTTGTGGTTTAGGCGCGACTAGCATCGGCGGAGAGGAAAGGTATTTCTTCAAATCTTGCAGCGTAGCCTCCGCCTCCGGAGTCCATTTCATTGGACCTGCCTTCTTCAAAATTTTGAAAAAGGGCAGGGCGCGCTCAGCAGATTTGGAAATAAACCTGCTAGAGCAGCAACACAGCCGGCAAGACGACGCACATCCTTGACGCGTCTCGGCGCTTCAATTTGCTCAATAGCTTTGATCTTGTCGGGGTTCGCTTCGATTCCCCGGCAAGATACAAAGAGTCCAAGGAGCTTGCCGGAAGGAACACGGAACACGGACTTCTCAGGATTGATTTTCAAGTTGATCTTGCGCAGATTTGCAAATGTTTCTTCTAAATCTTGAATGAGCGTCGCTTTGTCTTTGGTTTTGACCACTATATCATCCATATACGCCTCCATATTTCTATGGAGTTGAGGCTCAAAACCAATTTGGATTGCTGTCGCAAATGTCGAACCAGCACTTTTCAACCCGAAAGGCATACGTATAAAACAATACGTACCACATGGGGTGATAAATGCGGTCTTCTCTTCATCTTCTTTTGCCATAAAAATCTGATGATACCCTGAATAGGCATCAAGGAAGGACAGGAGATCACAACCAGCGGTGGCATCCACAATCTGGTCGATGCGCGGTAAGGGAAAGGGATCTTTTGGACAAGCTTTATTCATATCTGTATAATCGTTACAAAGCCTCCATTTCCCATTCGCTTTCCGCACTACAACCGGATTGGCCAGCCAGGTTGGATGAAGCACTCCTTTGACCAATCCTGCCGCGTCCAGCTTTCTGATTTCTTCGGCAATGAATTCTTGCCGCTCCAAGGCTTGCTTCCTGACCCTTTGCTTGATGGGCCGTGCATGGGGACAGACGGCAAGGTGGTGCTCAATTACCTTCCTGGGAACACCGGGGATGTCAGACGGTTGCCATGCAAACACGTCGACATTCGCCCGCGGGAAAGCAATGAGCGCGCTTTCCTATTTGCCATCTAGGGTGGAACTTATGGTGAAAGTTCCCCCGTTCCGTCCTCCCTGACGGGCACCTTCTTGGTCTCCGGCGGAGCAGCCTTGGATTTCTTGTTCTTGCCGGTGGAACTCTCTGGTGCATCCTCGACGGAAGCGCAGCACTCCGAGGAGGTGCGCTTGCCGGAGTTCGCGCCAAGGTTCTTGCCGGTCTTCTTCTTCCCCCTGGGAGTTCTAGCGGCAGGAGCAGGTGCCTTGATGGCAGGTGCTGCAACTGCTTCCCGGTAAAGTTGGTCGGCACAGATGAGCGCATCCTTCTTATCAGAATGGATAGTGATGACGCCCAACGGCCCAGGCATCTTCAAAATGTTGTACGCGTAGTGTGATGCCGCCATGAACTTAACCAGCGCTGGCCGACCAAGGATCCCATTGTATGACATGGGGATCTTGGCGACATCAAACACCACCTTCTCGGTCCTGTAGTTGAGCTCGCTACCAAATGTCACCGGCAGCGTAATCTTGCCCTTAGGCTGGGTTCTTCCCGGATTGACCCCTTGAAACGTACCCATTTCTTTGAGGTCTTCGTCGGGAATTTGGAGCTTTTTGAGCACATCCGGTGAGATTAAGTTTAGGCCGGCCCCACCGTCAACTAGCATTTTTGTCACCCTGAGGTTGCGAATCGTTGGCGAGACCAACAACGGCAAGCACCCTACCGCAGTTGTGCGATCAGGGTGATCCTCGGCGTCGAAAATGATAGGCGTGCTGGACCACTTCAGGGGCCTACATGCATCTGGGGATGGCTCTGCCGCATTGACTTCCCGCACCCACTGTTTGAGTTGACGGTGGGAAGAATGCAGCGAAGCACCTCCATCGATACACATGGCCTTCGTAGCCTTCTGGAATTCTTGCTCACTGGACTCATCATCTTCTTCTTTGTCTCGGCCCCGAGCGGGCCTATCCTTTTTTTGCTTGGCCTTGCCGCGGCGCCCCCCTCGGCCACCGCGCTTCTTGCCGGATCCGTCAGCACCATCTTGGGCCTTCTCCTTATCTCGCCTCTCATATTCGACCCTCTGTTTCTCGGCAAGCTGTTCAACTTGCCGGCAATTCTGGAGATCGTGGCCCTTGGTGCGATGGATCTTGCAATACTGCTTGCCGGAGTTTTCCGACTTGTCGGCAGCCGCAAAGGCCTGACAGGAAGGGCACCCGGCAAGATCCTTGCCGGGGTCAGCAACCTTGGCCTTCTTGTCGGCGCCTGGGTTGTCGGATTCCTCGACAGCAAGTACGGCCTTGCCTCCTCGTTTCCTGTTCCGCCGCTGGCCTTTCCTTGACGGGGTCGCGGCATCTTCTTCTTCGGATTCGCCCGCCGCGCCAACAGCCTCGCCAGGGAGTTTCCTCCCCTCTTCAGCTCGAGCGCACTTATCGGCTAGAGCGTAAAGCTCGGCAATACTCCTGACTTTGTTCATTGCGAGCTCTTCCCGCATTTTGCGGTAACGCACGTTCTGGTGAAACGCGCTAATGACAGCGGCAGGGTGAACGTCAGGAATATTGTACTGCACCCGGCTGAATCTCTGCATAAACTTGCGCAGGGACTTGCCCTCCTTCTGAGGGATGATATGCAAATTGCTCTCTTGGCCAGGAGCTTGGTGGCCTCCAACAAAGGCGCCAACAAACTGATGGCACAGATCTGACCAGGAAGAAATAGAATTCTCCGGCAGGTGCATCAACCACGACCTGACGTTGGGTTTGAGCTCCAACGGGAAGTAGTTGGCAAGTATCTTGTCATCTCGGCCCCCGGCAGCCTGCACTGCAATGGTGTAGATGCTCAGGAACTCCGAGGGATGGGTCTTTCCTTCATATTTCTCCGGGACCTCCGGCTTGAAGGTTCGGGAATTGGGCCACTGGACTTGCCGCAACTCACGGGTAAATGCTGGAGTCCCTACCTCATAAGGCAAGTCTCCTATGTTCCCTGGCGCAGGCTCATTGATAGCCGGCCCCGCGCGCTTATCAGATTGACAGCGCGCTTCCCGTCACCGCTCAATGGTAGTTCGAGCGTCCTCCTTGCCTCGTTCTTGGAGAACTTGATGCTGATCGCGGCGCATCTGTGGATCGGATGACGCCGTGGAAACTTCTTCACGGCGGTCGACCTGCTGGGTTGCCGGCTGCCGCTGGTGCCGCAGAGGGGAGTGCACTGTGGTTGCACCACCTTCGGTTTTCTCCACATCGGCTCACGCCGGATCGATGGGCCTTCGCTGCGAGGGCCCTGCCTCTTGCGGTCCATCTTTGTTGGCGAAGCCGATAAGGCTCTGGATAGTAGCCCGCCACTCCTCCATCTTCTCCGGGGCAGGAGGAAAATCGAGGAGCAGCTGCGCACGTGCCAAGGCTTCCGCTGGCGTAGGCGGCGGCGACAGGTACGAGGTACGTGAGGTGCTCTGACTCCTAACCATATTAGAAGGAGCACCACCACGGTCCCGCGACCGCGCGCCACCCCCGCCAGCAACTCGGTGTGCATGCTGGTCCCGCGCATCTTGGGATCGATGCACAGGAATCTTTTCATGGGGACGCCCTGAACCACCAGCGCTGTGACGTCGCTCGTCGTGCACGACCTGGGTAGGTCGTGACGCTTGCGCTGGCGCGGGAGCTCCAGCAGGCGCCCTCCGATCTCTGGAATTTGTTGTGTCACCCGTAGACAACACAGCTCCGTCTCTAGATCCAGCGGCGTGCAGGTTGCCACTGCCACTGCGAACGATACCGCTCGCCTGGCTCGGATCACCAGAACGCCGTGGGGGTTCTAGTCCTCTTCCTTCTACACCCACGCCGTCACCCGTACGCGAAGGCGTAGGCAAAACGGACGTGGACGGTTGCGCCGTCGCGGCGCTCTTCTTCTCGGGCGGCATGATGATGGAGATGACCAAGAAACTAAGGCGCCGATCACTAGATCAGGTTCACGCAACCTTCAATCCCCCTACCTGGAGCACCAAAGATGTCGGGGTACGACACCTATGGGATCCCGAGGGACCCCCTGCCGAATTGTAAAGGGGTCCCTCAGGATCCCATAGTTGTCGTACCCCGACAGGGAACATGCTCACCAACGATACATTTGGTGCCTCTTCGAGCCCACGCATGGTCAAACAAAACGCGTGTCGGATGCTCCAGTCTGCTCTGGAATCCTCCGCTATGAACGCGGTGACAATATGTGATGATTACAGGCCAGCTGGCCCCCATTTATTGCAGCATCCAGGTGACCCTTGTGTCTCTTCAACCTTTTGATCGCGCCCCAGTATTGCAATAAGCACACCCACAATAACAAATTCTTAGAGGGTATCCTACGCGGATCCAATGGCGCTCCGACCGGCTGCTGACGACAAGCAGGAATTCACCATGGATGCCATAGTGGACACCCACAGAAGGTTCATGGAGCACTTGGTGGTGTACACCAAAAAACCAATCTAGGTGGAGAACTCCATCCACACCATGGAGTTGTTGCTTGTTGCGGAGAAGTACAAGGTGGTCGGTTCGACCTCAAGTACACCCGCGCTCGTGCCGGGTCTCATCACTAGGTTGTTGTCGCACAGATGTGCGTGGGGAATCACGTCCATGTCTACCACTACTGCCTGGCCACAATGCCTTGCGAGCATTTCGCCAGGTTTGTCTACAGCCCCCACTACATGTTCGCAACGGTGGACATCACCAATGATGTAAAGGTGCTCAAGAATTCGGGCATCGCCTGCTAGAATTTTGTCGTCATCCAGGGCCAATACAAGATCTGGGCAGCAAGAAGCATGAGAAGGACTCACTAGTTCACCTCGTCGAGGCCATCATCGACCCCTACTACAGAGACATGAAGGATTCCTGCAACAAGGACAAGCATGCTTGGCACTCGGCCTGGATGGAGAAACTCGACAAAGCTCATGTCGTGTACGCGACCAAGGAGGCGTACACGAGCTACGAGATGTAAAGGCAGATCATTGACATGAGGAAGTGCCTCCTTCCCCAAAATGGCCAGGGATCCTGCCGGAAGCAGAGCAATGGCAAGTGTCGTCACAACAAGAAGTAGATGATTAGATGCTCGTTTCTCCTAGTTTAGTATGCATGTAATTGTTTACTTTGGTATGTGCAAATGTTATGTGTGTAGTCACTTATGTACTTATACATTTAATTTGGTTATGCAATCATGTTTTTATAAGTATATATGACGATGTTCTGTAGGCAGAGCGTAGATGTTGTGCGGACAGAGCAAATCACATCGCACACGGACTAAACAAGGGAACCCATTGGTGATGATTTCATTAATCGCTCACAATTGTATACCAACAAGCGGCTTGTTAACAGGAATCATCTGCATTGTTATCGGTCTTCCCTGTCAGATTCAGGGCTCCACAGACCCAAGAAATGTTCGAACTCTAGGGCGTGTGCGAAGAACTCAACCTCTTCAGCCAACCAATTCGTCACTCTCACGGCCTAGCTCAATGAATAGGAAAGGAAAGGGGCATGGCAGTTTACCCAGGTTCGGGCCACCTTGCGGTGTAAGACCCTACTCCTTCTTTTGGGTGGATTACCCTCGCGAGGGGCTGATGATGAACTAGTACAGGGGAAGAGCAACCTCAGGAGGGCTGTTCTTGTGTGGGTGCGAGCTAGTGAGGGTTCGGAACTCGGATCGGGGGATCCCCTCCTATGGTGGTGGCTAAGCTATATTTATAGTGGCCTTGGTCCTCTTCCTCCGAATGAAGGCGGGAAGGGATCCCACAATGGCCAATTTTGAAGGGGGACAAGTAGTACATATTATCCTGACGAAAGGTGGTCTTCGCTTGCAAAGCTTCTACTCGTGATGTCGTGGTGGGCTCAGCGATGACATACGTCGTGCCGTCCTGGCGGTCTTGGTCTCGTTGCACGGGAATGGAAACCTTTGGCTGGTTCCTCGGGACCCCGCGCCTGCACTCGCCTTCTTAGCACCAAAGAGGAAACCTACTGCTCTGCGCCCGCTGGCGCCCGCCTGGCCTTGGTCGTCATGGCTTGCGTCACCCAGACCTCATGAGATGGGTGCTTGCATAGGAATCTCCGCTCCTCGGGAGCCAGCCTAGGGAGGCCGCTCCCTCCGGAGGTCTTGGTGTCATCCGCCTCGTGAGGCTTGGCCCCTCGCGAGGGTCTTGTCTTGCCGGTGCTGAAGGTGGGCCGCACCAGGCCACCGATGGAGCCACGTCGTGGGCCGCAGGCAGGCAAGTCTGGGTACCCTGGTTTCAAGAATGCCAACAGTAGCCCTCGGGCCCAAGGCGCGCTCAAACTTGGCTTCGAGGCAAAGCCAAAGGGCAAGGGCGAAGCGTTGTGGGCCCCAATCGCCTGCGGTCCAGGTCGACGCGTGGCGCTTGATGGGACGTGGGCATCTCCACTTCCCCACGCTGCCTTGGTAACCGCCTGACTTGACAACTACCTGTTGCACGCGACCCAGCCATCATTGCTCGCCGCACTTGTCTTCTGCTCCCGTCTTCTCCCGCAGGCTCGCGTCTTCCTCACCAGGTTCCACGCCTGCTCCGATCCATCCCGTCGCCATGGCTCCCAGGGCAAAGAAAGGGAAGGCCCGTGCGACCGCGGAGCCCCTGCCGTGTTCGGAACCAGCGCTGGACCGGTCCACGGTGATCAATCAGGAGGGCTTGGACAAGGTCCAGCAAGCCCTCCCCACCGACTCCAATGAATGGAAGGCGATGACTGTCTGGCCTGCCTCCCAATTCCTAGCAGACATGACGGCCACCGAAATCCCCCTCCGTCTTCATGCTCTCTTCGCCGGCCTGGTCCCCCCTTTTTCAGATTTCTTCAATGCCGTGCTCTCGCATTACCAGATCCACGCGCTGCACCTGGACCCCGGATCCATCATCCTCCTTTCTGCTTTCGCCTTCCTGTGCGATGCCCTCATGGGCATTGCCCCGTCTGTGGCCTTGCTCCGCCATTTCTTCTCGCTCCACCTGGCCGACGGCGGGCAACACTCTAGATGCGTGTCGCTCCGGGCGGCGGCGGCGACAGCTGGTTCCGGTATCGACTTCATGCTCCGCCCGAATGTGAGGGGGTTCCGTAAGCAGTGGGTGTATGTGGACGCCACTATGCGGAGCCCCCTGCTGGTCCTCCCATTGGGACCGGCAGAGCCGAGCTCCGGTTGGGGGCATGCGGAGCTCGCGGACCGGCAGCTTGCGCATGTCTTGTCCAGGTTGGGCAAGCTGAAGGTGGCAGGGGTGACAACGGTGAATGTGGTGAGGGAGTTCGTCCGGCAGAGCATTGCCCCGCTTCAGCACCACTCTCATCCGATGTGGGCCTTCACCGGCTCCAACGATCCCATGAGGCTCCAGGTGCCTTCGCTCCCTTCCTAGATGTGGCGCGCAGTGCTTGAGCTCTTGACGGGCGACCCCACGCCTGACGCGCTCCCTGATGAGGGGCGTCCCTGGTACAACTGCTCGAACGGGGCGGGCTTCGTCGAGGAGATGCCCCGCTTCGACGAGTGGGGGCTGCGCCCTGAGGGTCTCGAGGGGCCCCGTGAGAACCCCATCCTGGTGGGTCCCATGCTTGCCAGTCCTGTGGCGCGCGAACGAGCGGGGTTGCGGGGGGGGCGAGAGCCTCCGAGCGCTCCTGATGTGGCTGCTGGAGGGCAGGCGCCACCAAGTGCACCTGAGGCGACGGTTCGGACCCCCGCAAGTAGCACAGAGGGGACCCTGCCTAAGGATGCGACCACCGCCCCCGCCACGAGGGGTAGCACGCTAGCCTTCAGTGTACCCTTTCCAAACCCTAGGGTATCCCGCAAGAGGAAGGAGCTCGAGAGCTGCTGCGCCAACGCCCCACGGGCCCTGAAGCAGAGGAAGTGGATAGCTGTGGATGAGTAAGTACCTTGCCCTCCTGGATTCTCGCTTATTGCATCCTCCTCTGACTTTTGCTCCTCAGGATCCCCTCTGCCGCGACGGCGAGCCCACCTGGAGTGCGACCTCCGGAGGCCTTCGGTCCGGCCACGGCCCCAGGCCTCTCGAGCCGGACAACCGCACGTGAGGTGGTGCTGGTCCATGAGCTGAGGCCGTCGATGGAGGGCCGCGAGCCTGTTCTCCCGGTGTCCTTCCGGAGCAGCTTCCGGGACACGGAGGTCATGCCGAGGGCCCCCCCATTGGTTCTTGCCGGTGGTTGGGTGACCCACATGACGGCTTCATCTTCAAATAGTGGGGCCAGACCACGTCGTGTCCCGGCCGGGGCCCGGGGAGCGGTCGGAGGAGCTCCGGCCACCGGCCTCCTGCTGGAGACGAGAGAGTCCACCGGCCTCCTGCCGGAGACAGGAGAGTCGTCCCGCGCCCCTTCATCAGGCCAGGGCGCGGAGGATGGGCCCGGCCGAGTGTTGGAGCTCGCACACGAGTGCAGCGCCGTCCGTCACGACCTTCTCCGGGAAGCGACGAGCGTGCTTGGTCGGCTCGGTGCAGAGCTCGCCGACGTCGACATGCGCCTCGAGGCAGAAGGCCTCCGCCTGGCGCGCGAATGGCATCAACTAATAGTCACCATCAACCTCGGGCACCTGCAGCATGAGTGCGCCCGTGCGGAGGCCGAGTAGTCTCTTGCAGCCTCTCGGGAGGCCTGCGCCCGTGCCCTGGAGGAGGCCAAGGCCATAGACCATCATCGTGAGGCGGCCGAGGAGCGTGAGAGGGAGCTCCAAGCCTCGAAAGCCGCCCTTGAGCGATAGGTCCAGGCGCGTAGAGCCGCCCTGGTGGCGCCGTCAGGCAGGCCCCCTAGAGACGAGAAGGGAGTCCAGGCGTGCGAGGATGCGCTGGCAGTCGAGGCCTTGGAGCACAGCCTCGAGCACGAGCGACTGGAGGTGAGGGAGCGCCAAGTAGCCACGGCCGAGGACGCCCTTGCCTCTCGGGAGGCGAGAATTCAGCAGGAGATCGACCAAAAGGTGGCGGGGATCCGCAAGGCCCTTGTCGAAGAATACCGCCGAAAGCTGGAGCTCCAGGAGACTCGCTTCAAGCAGTGGCAAGTCAAGCTACAGGGCAAGGCCGATGCCCTCAAGGTGGAGCTGGCCGCGACAAAGCGGCGAGAGAAGGCCGCTGAAGAAGCCCGGGCTATCGCTGAGGCCGAGCTGTCCTCGCTTCATCAGCAGGTCATGGTTGTCACTTCCCTTGTGGAGAGAGCTACGGACGAAGCGAGCCGCCACCGAACGCTGCAGCACGAGCGTTCCTCGATGCTCGAGGACCTCAGGTTCAGGGCCAACCGGGCCTTGGACACCATCTGCGATGAGAGTTTCTCCCGCCCGCACTAAGCAGATGATGCCGGCTACCTCCGCTTCTTCACCCAGGTCGTGACCTGCCTGGAAGGCCAGGCCACGAGAGCGCACCATCTCGTCGAGGAGAAGAGTCAGGACCTTCTTGGGCACGCGTTTTCGTGTGTCTTCAGCTATCTTCTCAGCCTCGATCCCGACTTCGATTTCAATGCCGCATTAGCCCCCATGCCTGGAGTCACTCAGGGTGACCTGGCGAGCTAGGTAAACGACCATGTGGATGACCTGATCGCAGAGTTCGTCCTTGCCGACGACGTGGCTGCGCTCGTAGCCGAAGAGGGCGGACCTGATGGTGATGATGAAGACGGCGACACCAGCGATAGCACGTCTTGGTAGGCTTGCATTTCCCTTCCTGTCTGGACCTGCGTGCCAAAATTTCGGGTAGGGCCCTGCGGGGCATGAAAGTATTTTTTGGAGGGAGATCCTCTGCAATGCGTGAAACAATGATATGCCCTCTAAATTAATTTTGAAAACATGTCGTCGTGAGCTGGAGAGCTCCTGACTAGGGTAGCTGGCGTGACTTAGCTTTTGCGTGCGCGACCTTGGGCGGGTTCTTGTACTGCGGAGGCGTGCTTCTCCTGAGGCGGGCCCTTCAGAGCTCCCTGTTCGAGGAATCCTAGGTGAGGCTTGTGAGAGCTTCGGGCCTCCCGGAGTGCCTTTGCCTGGCTTCGAACCTTGCGTGAGCGTGGGGGGCACCCGGTGCTGGGTGCCCCCGAGGCCCCAAGCCAGATGCCGGGCATGGGCGTGCCTGCTGGCTCACTCGAGAGTGTCGCCGAGGAGCCAAACGCATAAGCTTGGCAATGTGTGCGCACAGGCGAACCTGCCCTGAGTGGGCTAGAGGGGGCCCTGATGTTGCTTAGGCTAGCGCAGGTGCGCACGCCACACCCAGCCCCTGCTCGCGGGGTGCTCGGGGGAAGAGCAGCAGGCAGAAGCCGTGCCTCCCAAAACACAAATCAGAGAACAAAGAAACACCGCGAATCAAAAAATTTCCCCCTTTTCTTTTAACAAGTGCACGAAACTATAAATTTCATTCCAAAGGCAGCAAATCGGATTACAAAAGAGAGCAAAGAAGACAGCCGCGTCCGGCGCCTACACTAGTCTTCTCACCAGCGCGGAGCTCAGTTCTTCCACTGGGCGTGGGCATAGTCATTGGGGGACAGTGTTGACTGCCAGCGCGGAGCATGGTGCTTCCACTTGGACGTGGGTGGGAGCCCCCGTGAGGCCCAAGGGCAGCGCTCAGGAGACTCCGGGGCGTGTACAACCCCACTCATTATTACGTGAGAGTGTCACGGGCGGCGATTTGAGGGGCACTCCTTGCCCCTGGGAAAGGACCCCACCCCGCGCATGCCCCAACCACCGTTGGGGCGTCCGGAAACCAGGACAAGACCAAGGGGTAAGGGGCTATGCGGGCAGGGGCCAGGCGGTCGCAGGCCCTCGACCGAGGGAAGGGCTTGCCGGCGCCTGCCCCGGCGGAGGACCCACTTCTGATGGCATGTGCTGCCATCGCGGCGGCGCCCTGCGCCACGAAGTGCGGGGAAAGCTCTATCGCCGGGCTCCCCCCGCGCGGCTTCCCAGCGCGCCCTGCCTGCCTGAGGCGGGGCCGGCGCCCGAAGGTACGCGGTCGTGGCGTGAGTCACCTGCGATCCATGGTTAGCGCGACGTGTTCCAAAGATATTGGCTGTAGCCGAAGGCCGTTGCTGTCGAAGGTGCTGGCAGGATGTTGGGTTGGCTCATAAGGGACCCCTGCTCCAGGTGGCCTTGGTGATCCTGACGCCCAGGCCGGCAGGGGGAGCGCCTACGGGCTTCTCCCTGGCTCGTATGGCGATCCCCCAAACGGCGGAACAAAGGTACCAGGGACCATCATCCTGAGATGAGCTCCCAGTCCTTCCGCCTCATCGTCCACCACCTCCGATGTCCTGCCTCGCCCGCCTGGGAGCGGCCCCTCGCCGTTGCCGTGGTGGAGGGCGCCTACCTTGGCTACTCCCTGGGGGCGCACCTCGTGGGTCAGGTGGGTGGCGACGTGCACTAGGTTGCCTTCGCGGGGTCCTCCTGGCTCCTCCCGAGGGGACGCGCAGACGCAGCAGGGGCGGGCACGGGTCCCTGCAGGCATTCATGAAGCTGGCATGATGCAAAAAGGCGCCGCACCCTCGCAAGCAGAGTCGAGCAGCTCAGCGACGCAGGAGAGCAAGGCATCGCGGCCGCCTTCCGCTAACCTGCATCGCAGCAACTCGCGCGCCAAGACGAGCACAGCTCGCGTGTTCACCTGCTCTTGGCGAGCATGCAAGGACGATGCCATAGCGTAGCTATAGGACCGCGCGGTGGCTCAGTTGCGACGTCGAACGTGGGGAGGCGGGAGCGGTCCACGCCGCTGGTGGTGGTTGACGCCAGACTCCGCGCCAGCCACAGGGAGCATGGGGTGATGATGAGCTCCGCGGCCGAGAGGCGCCACCTCGGTGGCGCGAGTGGCCCAACTCTCAGCGCAAGCTCGGGGAACCTCCACCATGGGCCTGTTGGAACGGACGTGGGGCGGGGATTGAGGAAGAGCTTCGACACGCCCCTACCTAGCGCGCCAAATGTCGGATTCAGGGCTCCGCAGACCCAAGAAAGGTTCGAACTCTGAGGCATGTGCGAAGAACTCAACCTCTTCAGCCAACCAGTTCATCACTCTCACGGCCTAGCTCGATGAACAGGAAAGGAAAGGGACACGGCAGTTTACCCAGGTTCGGGCCACCTTGCGGTCTAAGACCCTACTCCTGCTTTTGGGTGGATTAGCCTTGCGAGGGGCTGATGATGAACTAGTACAGGGGAAGAGCAACCTCAGGAGGGCTGTTCTTGTGTGGGTGCGAGCTAGTGAGGGTTCGGATCTCGGATTGGGGGATCCCATCCTATGGTGGTGGCTAAGCTATATTTATAGTGGCCTTGGACCTCTTCCTCCGAACGAAGGCGGGAAGGGATCCCACAATGGCCATTTTGAAGGGGGACAAGTAGTACATCTTATCCTGACGAAAGGTGGTCTTCGCCTGCAAATCTACTGCTCGTGACATCGTGGTGGGCTCGTCGATGACATCTGTCCTAGCGGTCTTGGTCTTGTTGCACGGGAATGGAAACCTTTGGCTGGTTCCTCAGGACCCCGGGCCTACGCTCGCCTCCTTAGCACCAAAGAGGAAACCTGCTGCTCTATGCCCGCTGGTGCACACCTGGCCTTGGTCGTCATGGCTTGTGTCACCCAGACCTCATGAGATGGGTGCTTGCATTGGAATCTCTGCTCCTCGAGAGCCAGCCTAGGGAGGCCGCTCCCTCCGGAGGTCTTGGTGTCGTCCGCCTCGCGAGGCTTGGCCCCTTGTCTTGCTGGTGCTGAAGGTGGGCCGCACCAGGCCGCCGATGGAGACACGCCGTTGGCCGCAGGCAGGCAAGTCTAGGTAGCCTGGTTCCCAGAACGCCGACATTCCCACACATTTCTGATTACTGACATGTTTGCCATGTATCACACACATCTTGTTAGGTTAAACCATTTCTGTTATGTTGCCTAATTGAAAATAGTTCATCCGAGTGAACTATATGCCATATATCGCACACATCTTGATCTGGCTGACCGTTTCTATTGTGTTTCCTAATCACAAACAGTTCATCCGAGTGAACTGTATCATGTATATCACACACACCTTCATCTGGCCGACCGTTTCTGTTGTTATGCTCATCGCAAACAGCCCATTCGATTGAACTGTATGCCACGCATCGCACACGCAACTATAATCTGAATCATGTTTGATGTCTCTGCCATCGCAAACATTTTGTAGAGTTTTTATGGTTTTATCACATCACCATTTCTGATTAATGCATCGCACACAGTTTCGTTGAATGGTCTCTGATTGTAGTGTCGCGTTAGCAGCATCCTGCAGTAGTGTCGTCGACGGCGATAGGGTGGTGCCTCTGCTATTGGAGGAGGATTCCATGCTGAAATGGATGACCGCTATGGTGAGGAAGGCCTTGATGGCGAGGAGGGGTGCGGTGGTGAGGAGGCCTCGCGCATAGGAACGATTTGGGGGTGTGGGTAAGGGGAAATGTGTGGTATCGGTGCGAAACCATTTTTTGGGTGAAAATTAAACCGTCCCCATGGGCATACGATTGACGGGCGCGACATGGCACTCATCACCCTCACTCAGGGCAAAGCAGTGATGGGCAATGCCCACCGCCCGCCATTGTTAAGACACTACTCCATCCAGTGTATTGTACGTCATTACCAAATTTTTCTAAATAATCTGGACTTCAAATTTTCCATGGTTAATACACACCATCTAAAGTCCAACGCTCAAGTTTGACCAAATTTTGAGATGAACTGCTATTTTCGAGGCATTACCTGATTTTCCAACCAATAAAAAGGGCAGAACGCTCTTCGGTACCAAATAGCGTGCAACCGAGCTCCGAAAGTGATGAAACTTGACACAGTGTCTTCATTGGACCCCATTAGGGTGTGGTAAAACTTTGAGAGAGTTACAGGAAAAAACATGACGCACCTCGTATACAAACCGCACACCCTCCACTGAAGTGTCAGGGTTTCAAACGGAAACCACCGTCTTACACACAGCTACATTTTTCTAAATCATTTGGAATTCAAAAAAAATCCATGGTTAATACACACCATCCAAAGTCCAATGCTCATATTTGGCCACTTTTTGAGTTGGTATGCTATTTTCAAGGCATTACCTGATTTTTTGACCACTAGATAGGGTCGAACGCTCTTTGGTACCAAATAGCGTGCAAATGAGCTCCAAAAGTTATGAAACTTGGCATGATGTCTTCATTGGCCCCCTGTAGGGTGTGGTAAAAATTTAAGAGCATTACAGAAATAACTTGATGCACCTCGTGTCCAAACCTGATTTTCTGGCCACTAAAAAGGGATGAACTATCGGTACCAAACAGTGTGGTCTCTTCATTTGCCCCCTTAGGGGTGTGGTCAAAATTTGAGAGAGTTATGTCAAAAATTCTCTCACGAAGTGTTATAGTTTCGAAAGCAAACCACCGCCATCCACACGCTAGTACATTTTTCTAAATCATTTGGACTTCAAACATTTTTAGTTAGTAATACACACCATTCAAAGCCCCATGATCAAATCGGAGACTATTCTAGGTTTACTAAATATTCTTTTTGAGGGTTTTTTGACTTAATATATATGTGGCAGGCATCTGATAGTGTGCGCCACTTCTAACTTGTGCAAATTTTGTATTTTTGTCGTGGGTTACTGAAATGTTTTTGTGGCGGCTGAAGTTTTGCCCGCCACTATTATGAGACAAAGAAGTGGTGGGCTTTGTATGTGCCCACCACTTCTTGCTTTCATCGCGCGGGCAAATTTGTGGTGTGTCAACATTTGTGCCCGCCACTGCTGTTGTGGTTGCAATGGCAGGCACTTTTTTCCCGCCACTACTACTTTTACAAAATAACACTGGTAGGTTCCTGGCCCTTCACGCCACTAGTTTGATCCTTTTCCCAGTAGTGGATATTTGTGGCAGGGCCACCGTTCATCTTTATTTTACATGTTATGCTAGACCATTCCACATCCTGGTACACCGTCAAAGGCATTCATTTGTGGTCATTATTTTCATTTCAGAGTTGTTAGTAAATAGAAGTGTGATGCCTATTTAGAGTGTGCATGTACCTATGAGGTAAAAAAAGAGCCAAAGTGCCTAACAAAAGAGGACAAAAAGAGCCCACCAAAAAAATGAGAGAAAAAGAAACAGGGGGCACACTATTGTCCTTTATACGCACTTGTTCTTCAAAGTAGAACCATGTACTTATTGTAGAAAGTTTTCATATTTTCATTCTCATATGCTATTAGGATTGTTACATTATGTGAAAATGATTTGCATATTCCCATGTTGAGCTTCCTCAAATGCTCGAGGATGTGAGCAAGTAAGTTTGATGCACACCCACTTAGTTGCATTAGGAGAGCTTTCATACACTTATAGCTCTAGTGCATCCATTGCATGGCAATCCCTACTCCTTGCATTAACATCGATTGTAAGGCCTCTCCAATGCCTAACGATCAAGCTACATTGACGTGACACTTTCTTAATTTGTATCTTATTATAAAATTCCCATCATTATTCTATTCGCCATCCAAAGTGTTATGACAAAGGCTTGTGAATTGAGCATTAAGCAAAATCATAAGAAGTTGAAAAGGGCTCATCACGGATTCAGTTACTTGACTGAAGCTCTAGATTGTGTTATGATAAGATGTTTGAATATATAAAGCCTTTAGTGATTGGGGACATGAATAGGAGACATGAGTATTAATTGGTATTACATGAAAGCATTGACCCATGAAAAGCAATAGTAATTTTGTTTACACATTTTGATGTTACTTGCTTGTTATCAACTATAGATTATTGCTTTGAATCACTTGTGTCCTAGTTCGCACCATATTACATCATTTGATCCAGATTATGCTGGGTAGCATTCAACATCAAAAATTATCTTTGTTTATCATTTACCTTATCTAGGACGAGTAGGAATTAAGCTTGGGGATGCTTATACGTCTCAAACGTATCTATAATTTTTCATTGTTTCATTGTCGGTGCAACAAACCCTGGGTCTGTTGCCCAGACCATGCACAGGCCTACAAGAGCAAGATTGCAATATCCAAGGCAACGTCAAGTTGAAGAGATAGCTCTTTGAGGAATCAAAGGGCAGATCAAGAAGACCAAGACAAGCTAAATGAGCAAGACACCACTAAGGGAAAGCCTCCCTTGCCGGGCAGGCGAGCCTGGCGAGGTCGAGGTGGCCCCGAAGATAAGCCTCAAGACCATCCCAACAGGCTTGCTAGGTGCGATGAAGGCAAACTACCCTGCCAAGGCTCCACCGCTCCACCTCACAGCGACGCAAGTCATCGATCAGTGCGGTGTGAAGCCCGCAAGTGACTAAGTGGCTGTTATTTGGCACGTGGCAGCCACTTCCTATGGAAATCACCTCCAAATGACACCCGTCCAGAGACGTGTCAAGCAGACAGATGAGAAGGTGGCCGAGCAGCCCGACAAGGCTTGCCGGGCATGCCTCGATGTGACATTAAGTGGCGCATTTAATGCGCTCTGCTCTGTCTGCCGAGTTAGGTATGATAGAACTGTTCGCTATCTAATCAGTACACAATGACTGATTTGCCACTGTGGTGCCCCTTGATCTATAAAAGGAGAGCCATGGCAACCATAGAAAGGATTCGGACCCTTGTACACTCGTACGCGCGTAGCTACCCTCGCCCCGAGGCAACCTTGCCGGGCAAGAGCGCTGTGTTTCCACCACAATCCACCAAAGCAGGAGTAGGGTTTTACGCCTCACGGCGGCCCGAACCTGTGTAAAAACTGCCCGCGTGATCTCTGCCGTGCTGTGCTACGTTCTCCGCTCTTTGTGCAATCTGCTCATCCCCCTGCCAAACCACAAGGGGTTGTTGGCCCCATAGGTGGCCGTGGTTTCCCACGACATCTTTCGCGCGCCAGGTAGGGGGAAGCGCTTTCGCGAACCCGAGAAGCGTACGCAGCGCGTCATCATCTTCTTCATCGGCGGCTCCATCGTCTATGGCGGCCAAGAAGAAGCCCGGTGCTGCAGCCCATCCGTCCATTTCGAAGGCCCCGTCGCATGCGGTCGCAGATGCTCCGGGGGCTAGGGGGGCGCACGGAGACACGGACGCTGCGCGGGACGTGGACGATGCAGGCAGCGTCGTTAGCACCTCCCCTGCGACCGAAGCGGGGGCAGCATGCACGGGGGAAGGACAGCACCAACAGCATCCCAGCGGCCACGCTCCATGAGGTACGGGTGGAGAAACTATTCTGTACGCACCTCTCCACCTAGCTGAAGGGCACAGCCGCAGCAGAGGCACTCGCTCTGGGGTGAATCGCAACTCTCCGGCCGCTCCCGCTGCGGGCGCGGCCACAGGGCGTGTGCCGCTCCCAGAACGAGCTGACCCAGCTGATGCGCCAAACAGAGCCGCTGGCCCTCAAGCGCCTCCACCTCTTGACCACGCCACCCTAGCGACGGGCTCACGACGACGAGAACACGGCGCGGCTACACCGGGCACCATAAGGAGCCAGGCAACGCTATGGTCTACGTCGTCATCCATGCCAACACCGCTTCAGAGGCCATGGCGCGGGCCCAGCTGCTGTTGAGATTTCCACCGACAGCCGATCAGATGGATGAGTGGAGAGCCACCATTCATAGCCTGATTGGTTTCGCTGGGGTGGGAGGATCACAGCGTGCTGGCCCGCCATGGCCTCCCCAGGTGACGACAACGGCCCGCACTGCTGGCTGAGCCGAAGGGGCCACCCCCATGGTGCAGTCCCCTCGGCTGCAGCCTGCGCAGGGGCCACAACCGGAGCCACGCGATCAAGAACCCGACAACGTCTCGATGGCTTCGTCCGACCCTCGAGCGCGTCAAGGCCAACGGTGAGTCCTGGAGGACAGGCAAAGGGAAGGCGCGCGCGTCACCATCGAGCGACACCGCGACACCCACCGCCAGTCCGATAGGCACCATGGCCCTGACGTCGATGAGCCCACTCTCGGTGAAGGTGGGTACCTACCTTTCGAGGTTGGGTGCGCCGCCTTCACTCATGAGCTACGGCAAGTCCGTTCGCCATCTTCCCACACGTTCAAGCCAGAGATACCAGAGAAGTACGATGGAAAACTAAACACAGCAGAGTTCTTGAGCATCTACACCATCACTGTTCAAGCTGCCGGGGGAAGAGACGAGAAGGTGTTCGCCAACTACTTCCCTTTGGCACTCAAGTCAAATGTGAGGTCTTGGCTAATGCACCTGCCGGAGAACTCCATTTCGACCTGGGCTAACCTGTGCCAAGAGTTTGTTAGCGCCTTCACGGGCGGCCATCAAGAACCAGGGCGGCCCAGCGACTTGCAGCTCCTCCCGCAGAAGGAAGGAGAGACCCTGTGGAAGTACATGCAGAGGTTCAGTCGAGTACATAGGAACATTCCAGACATCCACCCGGCGGCTGTGATAGCTGCGTTCCAGTCCAACATGTGCAATTGTCGGATACGTTCTAAGATGAACGTTCGATTGCCCAAGACTGTGAAGGAGCTTTACACTCTAGTGGATAAGTGTGCTCGGGTAGAGGAGGAGAGGCGGCTCCCCAATGAAGAGGATGGCGTCGACATCGACATAGAGGATGACAACGAGACCACCAGCCAGAAGAAGAAGAACAAGAAACGCAACAAAAGGTGCAAGGATAAGGCAATGATCACCGTTGAGGGATCGGGCACACCTAGTACCGGCAAGAAGGCCAAGGCTGAAGTTCCCGGCAAGGAAGTTGCTGCATGCACTGATTGCCGAGAAGCTGTGGCTGCCGAGAAGGCTGGGAAAGGTGACGAGCCGTACTGCAAGATCCATCGGACCAAGGGCCACAATCTCCAGGAGTGTCATCAGGTTGAGCAACTTGTCAAGAAGCAGAGGGCTGAGTACGAGAAGCGTGATAAGGAGAAAGGCCAAGATGGCGCTGGCGGGAAGGGCCAAGGCGGCGGAGCAAGCCGCCACAGCAAGGCTCCTCAGAATCAAGGGAAACCCACCAGAGGCCGTAAGGAGGAGGTTTGCAATGATGAGAGTGATGGAGGAGATGAAGAGGAAACCAGTGAGCAGGTGTTCTAGAAAGCCACTGACGCCATGTGCATTGACGGTGGTGCATCTCTGCACTCCTCTCACCGCCAACTTAAACAGTAGGCGCATGAAGTCAATGCCGTGGAGCCAGCGGCAGATTCTCAGAAGCCGCTCAAGTGGTCCAGCATGCCCATCATCTTTGACAAAGAGGACCACCCTGACCGCACCACTGCGGTAGGGTGCTTGCCGTTGTTGGTCTCACCAACAATCTGCAACCTCAAGGTCACAAAGATTTTGGTTGACGGTGGGGCCGGGTTGAATCTGATCTCTCCAAAGGTCATCAGCAAACTTCAAATTGCAGAGGAACAGCTCAAGGTTACTGGCACGTTCAAGGGTTCAACCCCGGCAGGAGTCGTCCTAAAGGGAAGATCACGCTGCCAGTGACGTTCGGGGGGGGGGGGAGTTAAACTACCGGACTGAGAAGATCGTATTTGATGTGGTTGACCACCCCCTGCCGTACAATGGAATCCTTGGTTGCCCAGCCCTGGCCAAATTCATGGCGGCATCCCACTATGCCTACAATACCTTGAAGATGCCATGACCGATAGGCGTCATTTCCATTCCGTCAGACAAGAAGTATGCATTCATTTGTGTGGACAAGATGTACCGGGAAGCAGTCGCGGCAGAGGCCGCGGAAGCCAGTTTCCCGCTAAAGAAAACAACAAGAACAAGAGAGATAGCAAGGATGCCTGCAAGGAATCCGGGAAATGTGCCTCTTCGGAGTACGTTGCGCCCATTGATTACGTGCCGGAGAGTCCAAATAGCAAGTGACCCAAGGCTACTGCACCCACTCTGAAAAAGGTCACGGCAGGGCTGGCTGGCGCTGATGGTACCTTCACTATCAGTGCCACCCTTAATGACAAATAGGAAAGCGCGCTCGTTGCCTTCCTGCGGGCGAATATCGATGTGTTTGCCTGGCAACCATCTGATATCCCCGGTGTTCCTAGGGAGGTAATCGAGCACCACCTTGCTGTCTACCCGCATGCCCGACCCATCAAACAGAAGGTCCGGAAGCAAGCTTTGGAGTGGCAGCAATTCATTGTTGAGGAAATCAAGAAACTTGAGGCAGCGGGTCTGGTCAGAGGAGTAATGCATCCAACATGGTTAGCAAATCCTGTGGTGGTACGCAAGGCTAATGGGAAATGGAGGCTTTGCATAGATTTTACGGATTTGAAAAGGGCATGCCCGAAGGACCGATTTCCCTTGCCGCGCATCGACCAGATTGTGGATTCCACCTTCGGGTGTGACTTGCTCTCTTTTCTGGATGCATACTCTGGATACCACCAGATTTTCATGTCCAAGGAAGACGAGGAAAAGATCACGTTCATAACCCTGTGTGGCACATACTGCTTCGTACAGATGCCCTTCGGGTTGAAGAGTGTCGGATCCACTTTTGCAAGAGCAGTACAGATTGGCTTTGAGTCCCAGCTGCACAGAAACGTTGAAGCTTACATGGATGATATTGTGGTCAAGACCAAGGAAAGATCAACCCTCATCCTGGATTTGGCAGAAACCTTTGCTAATCTGCGTAAGATCAACTTGAAGCTGAACCCGAAGAAGTGCATGTTTGGCGTCCCTTCTGGCAAGCTACTTGGCTTCTATGTGTCCCATCAGGGGATAGAGGCTAACCCCGACAAGATCAAGGCTATCGAGCAGATTCAAGCACCCAAGACAGTTAAGGACATGAGGTGTTTGACCGGATGTGTTGCCGCGTTTAGCAGGTTCATTTCCAAGTCAGCCAAGCACGCCTTGCCGTTCTTCAAAATCTTGAAGAAGGCAAGGCCTATGGAGTGGACCCCGGAGGCAGACGCCGTGTTACAATATTTGAAGACCTATCTCTCCTCTATGCCCACTTTAGTCGCTCCCAAACCACAAGAGCCATTGCTGCTATACTTAGCGGCAACCAATCAAGTGGTTAGTACAGCACTGGTAGTGCAGCGGGAAGTAGACAAAGCGGTAGCCGCCTTCGTTTCCTCTGGAGAAGAAAGTGAAGCCGTCCCAGTAAGACCAGAGTCAGTCCAAAGCAAAGAAAGGCAGGGCAGGAAGCAGTTCTATGGTCGCGACAAAGAAGAAAGTGGTGCAGCGCCCAGTGCACTTCGTCAGCTCCCTGTTACAGGGGGCTAGGTCAAGGTACTCTAGCATGCAAAAGTTGATTTTTGGCCTCATCATGGCCTCAAGGAAACTGCGCCACTACTTCCAAGCCCACGAGATCACGGTTGTCACCCGCTTCCCCTTGCAACATATACTCCGAAATGCTGAGGCCACCGACAGGATTGTGGAATGGGCTTTGGAGTTGTCCAGCTTTGGTTTAAAGTTTGAAAGCACGTCAACCATTCAGAGTAGAGCACTAGTGGAATTCATTGCAGGGTGGACACCAACCCCCGATGAAGAAGTGTTGGAGACAGTTATCCCCGGCAAGGAGGCGCCCCAAGAATGGATTATGTATTTTGATGGTGCCTTCTCCCTACAAGGTGCAGGAGCTGGCGTGCTTCTCGTTGCCCCCACTAGGAAGCACCTGAAGTACGTCTTCCCGATGCATTTCCCCTGGGAGGAGGCTAACAACAATACTCCAGAGTATGAAGGGCTCCTTGCCGGGCTCAGGATTGCAACAGAACTGGGGATCAAGAAGCTGATCATCCACAAAGACTCGCAACTTGTGGTGAGACAAGTGAACAAGGATTACCAAAGTCCATTGATGGAGGCATACGTTGAGGAAGTGAGAAAGTTAGAGGAACGCTTTGACGGATTGCAAATAGAGCACATACCTCGTGCGGAAAACATCATCGCTGGTCATCTGTCGAAGTGCGCTGCGCAAAAACTCCCTGTGGAACCAGGGAATTTTGTTCTCCATCTGACTCAGCCCTCCGTATCCCCGGCAACAATGCCCAGAAAGAGGAGGAAATTGGATACCGACAAGCCTCTCCCAGCAGGGCCTCCTGAGGCCACCGGCAGAGAGCTTGGCGGGAACAACTCCCCTTCAATCACTGAGCTGCACCCTGCCGTCAGACCACCGGTCCCTGCAGTTTAGGAATGCGCTCCCACGAATGAGGAGGTGCCGCTAGTCCTCGTTGCCGAGCCCCAGGCTCCAACTTGGGCGCGGCACATAGTCCATTTCCTCCAAACTGGAGAACTTCCCGAAGAGCAAGAAGCTGAAAGAGTAGCCCAGAGGGCCAGTATGTATCAGTTTGTTGACAACACAGTATATAGAAGAAGGCCCAACGGTGTGAAATTGAAGTGCATTTGCTGGGAGGAAAGAAAGGAACTATTGGCAGAGATACACAAGTGTATGTGCGGCTCCCACATTGGATAAAGGGCTCTTGTTGGAAAAGCCTTCCGGCAAGGTTTCTATTGGCCCACAGCCCTCCAAGATGCCGTTGAGCTCGTCACCAAATGTGAAGCCTGCCAGTTCCATTCCAAGAATACCCATCTGCTTGCCCAAGCTCTTCGGACAATCCCTTTGTCATGGCCATTTTCAGTCTAGGGGCTCGACATCTTGGGCCCCTTCCCCCGTGCTATCGGGGGCTTTGAATTCTTGTTCGTTGCAATCGATAAGTTTACAAAGTGGCCAAAAATAGAGCCCGTGAGAAAGGTGACTGCCCAGTCAGCTATCAAGTTCTTGAAAGGATTGGTGTGCCGCTTTGGGGTCCCTGCCTGGATCATCACTGACAATGGCACCCAATTCACGAGCCACGCCTTCATGCAATACGTTCGTGCCATCGGAAGCAAAATCTCATTCGCCTCTATCGCTCATCCAAGGAGCAACGGCATGCTGAGAGGGCGAACACTAAAGTGTTGCGAGGACTCAAGACAAGAACATTTGATAAGCTGCTGAAGTGTGGCAGGCGATGGATCGACGAGCTGCCGGTGGTTCTTTGGTCCCTCATAATGACACCAAATCGAGCTACTGGGCAGACTCCCTTCTCCCTAGTCTATGGGGCAGAAGCAGTTATCCCCACGGAACTCATTTACGGGTCACCTCGAGTACTTGCCTATGATGAAGTGGCACAAGAATAGCACCGGCGTGACGACGCTGTGCTACTCGAGGAGAACCATCTCCGAGATGCTACGCGTGCCGCACGCTACCAGTAAGCCCCGCATCGCTATCACAGCTGCAGGGTTCATGCCCGGAGTTTTGACGAAGCCAACCTTGTCCTTAGGCGCGTTTAGTCCTCCACGGGTACAAACAAGTTGACGCCGAAGTGGGAAGGCCCTTAACGGGTAGTACGAGTCACCAGACCTGGCGCAGTCCATCTGGAGACCGGAGATGGCATTCAATTGCAAAACTCATGGAACATTGAGCATCTCCGTAAGTTCTACCCGTAAGGCGCGGCTGTCGGGCCCTGCCCGACAGCCACACTTTTGTACATGCCTTACCGATGTTGCATGTAACCCTTTGAACAAAGCCAGGCGTAGACCCTGAGCAACAGAGAAATAAACGAAGCGCTGGGGGGCCCCCGAAACTTGCATGCATGCATAAGCATATCATGAGCATAGCATGATCAGGTAGATCAGGTCGCACATGGCATCATTTTCATCTGCACTAGGTTGCAAGGCTCTCACCGTGCACTTGGTCCCAAAGAAGAGAAGATAAGACAAGCCTACGTTGCGATCCCCGGCGAGCCAAACAGATAAGTTTTATCTCTTATCCATACGTGTTCTGTGAAGAGAAACTTGTGCATATGAAAACCTCGCCACCTTTGAAACTTAGGTGCTCCCATCCCTTGACTCGAACGTTGCTTCGGTCAGGATGGTTGTAGTGGCCTTTGGCAGAAAAGATTTGGCGGGGGGCTGGTCCCTCCCTGTGGTTTGTGCCCGACAGGCCTAGCCCCGCGGCAACGAACTGAGGGCACCGGCAGGATAGCTTGCCGGGGAAACTTGTTTACTTTAATGTATAGAGGCATTTCACCTCTGCATGGACATGTTACATGCACAAGTACCCGGCGAGGTTTGTCTTTTTCATTAATATGCTGATTAACAAGTACAGATCTTACAGAACACCAACATGGATAAGGGAGATTACATAATTTAGACTAAAGTTTGGCAAGTGCCTACATATTTTAGATTAAAAAAAGATAAGTGCCCCGTGATACCCTTTCTTGCCTTTCTCGTCCCAGGCACTAAGGCGAAAGGTGAAGAAGGAAAAAGGAGTGCCTGGGCAGAAGCCCAGCCTGACCCTGTTAGGCCCCTTGGCGAGGGGCCTAACAAGAGCGGGAGGGTGCGGGCGAAGGTGATGGTGAAGAGAGCGGCAGGGATAGCCCCCTGGCCACCGCCACCAGGGCCAGCGGGACGCGGCAGGGCGAACGAAGCTGGAAGCCATGAGTAGCCTGCCGGGGTCCAGCTTGAAGGCTGCTAGGGGAACCAGGGACGCCATCCACACCTCTGCACCCAATTCCCCGGCGAATTGCCTTGCCGGGAACGGGGTGCAGGTGCAGATGGTGGTGCTGCCACCTGACGGTGACGGTGCAGCTGGTCTTCAGCCGGAGTCAGAGCCGTTGTCCTCCCCATCGGTGCCGTCATCATCACCGTCACTGTCCTCCTCGTCGCTGTCGCTTGAGAAGGAGCTTTCATCATCGGTCGTGCTCTCCGCGCAGCACCCTAAGCGAGCACCCGAGCGCCCAAAGACCTTGACGGAGAGCAGGTCAGCCTCCATTAATTTAAAATGGAGGACGTGCCCCTCCGACAAGCTATGGATGCGAGCAAAGGTCTTCTAGCCGCGTCGGAAGAACATGACATGAGGGGCAGGAAAATCCACATCCACCCGCATGCCGCCATTCCCGCAACCCCTCATGTGCAGCTTCAATGCGTGCGGCTGTTCGAGCTCCATCGCCCTTGCGAATGGAGTGGGGAGACGGAGGCGGCCGCTCGGAGGCTTGTACAATCTGATGATGAACTCCAGGGGTTGGTCTCCAACATGGCCTTCCATCGGGGAGGGGCGGTCGGTGGGGGCGCAATCAGAGAGCCACCTTATCCTCCTAGGCCTCGGGCGCCACGACGACCACGACCTCGCCCCCTCCCACCTCCTCTCGCAGCGGGCTCCGCCCCCGCGTCTTCGGAGGGAGGAGGGAGACGCTGTCGAGCAGAAGTTCTCGTTGCCGCCACTTGAGCAGCGCCATGCCCCCGACCCCTCGCCATGGTGGGCGAGGACTACTGCAGGAATGGAAGGAGAATGATGTGTGGAAAAATGCCCTGCCCCACATTCCCTTTTTATAGGCGAGCGGGGCAGGGGGGCTAGATTTTTCCATGAAGGTAGCCACCCCGTTCGTCCAGTCCGGCTCCTCCTCGCCATTAACGGCTCGAGGAATCAAGGCCAACCCCCTGCACCAATCCGCGATGCCTGGCTTTCTGCCATGACGCTCATTCCCCCGCCCTCAGCATCTGCCACCAACTTTGCACAGTGCGTGCAATACACGTGGTGGAGGCGCTTGGGGCGGAAAAGATAATGGGGTGGCCGTTACCGCCCCGTGAACGTGGGACATGGGTACCCCACGGATCATGGCCCATTTTCTCTTCCACTACAATTGGCGTTACGCGATGCGCGGGAGTACCGGAAACTGACCTGGGCTCAGGTTAAATGAAGAAGCAAAGAAGACCTCAAAGGACAAGCAACCGCTACCCTCTTGCCTGTGCACTAGATTGGACCTACCTCGACGATGCCCGGCAGCGTGTTCGGGCCAGGCCCGGGAGCTCTTGTCGGTGCAACAAACCCTGGGTCTGTTGCCCAGACCGTGCATAGGCCTACAAGAGCAAGATTGCAATATCCAAGGCAAGGCCAAGTTGAAGAGATATCTCTTTGAGGAATCAAAGTGCAGATCGAGAAGACCAAGACAAGCTAAATGAGCAAGACACCACTAAGGGAAAGCCTCCCTTACCGGGAGGCGAGCCTAGCGAGGTCGAGGTGGCCCCAAAGACAAGCCTCAAGATCATCCCGGCAGGCCTGCCGGGCGCGACGAAGGCAAACTACCCCGCCAAGGATCCACCGCTCCACCTCACAACGAGGCAAGTCATCGATCGGTGCAGTGTCAAGCCCCCAAGCGACTAAGTGGCTGTTATTTGGCACGTGGCAGCCACTTCCTATGGAAACACCTCCAAATGACACCCGTCCAAAGATGTGTCAAGCAGACAGACGAGAAGGTGGCCATTGCCGGGCATGCCTCAATGTGACATTAAGCGGCGCATTTAATGTGCTTTGCTTTGTCTGCAGAGTTAGGTATGATAGCACTATTCGCTATCTAATCAGTACACAATGACCGATTTGCCACTATGGTGACCCCTTGATCTATAAAAGGAGGGCCATGGCAACCATAGAAAGGATTCGGACCCTTGTACACTCGTACGCGCGTAGCTGCCCTCGCCCCGAGGCAACCCTGCTGGACAAGAGCGTTGTGTTTCCACCACAATCCACCATCAATCCACCAAAGCAGGAGTAGGGTTTTACGACTCGCGGCGGCCCGAACCTGGGTAAAAACTGCCCGCATGATCTCTGCCGTGATGTGCTACGTTCTCCCCTCTTTGTGCAATGCGCTCATCCCCCCTGCCGAACCACAAGGGGCTGATGGCCCCATAGGTGGGCGTGGTTTCCCACGACATTCATGCTATTATATAATCATTTCTATATAACTTTATAGCAATTTATATTATTTTTATGGACTAATTTAGTACCTCGTTCCAATTCTTGTTTTTTACTTGTTTTTGGTTTCATAGGAAATCAATATCTATGGAGGTCAAAATTTGTTGCCAGGGCCCGCTTCATCGCCTTGACCTGATTCCACCGCCATAAATGCCTATAAATACCAAAACTATTTTTCGTACCTCCAGAAGAATTTTATCTCTTCTTCAAATCTATCTTCCATGAAGATCTCATCTGTAGGCCATTTCCGAAGCACCGCCAGAGGGGGAAGCTATTTCTAGAGTCTTCTTAATAATCCTTGCTGGCTCCATGATGATGTGTGAGTAGTTCCATCAGGACCGATGGTCCATAGTAGTAGTAGTAGATGACTCTCTCTCTCTCTATCAATTTGGATCTTCAATACCATGATCCCATGAGTTTCTCACATGATCGGGATAAATTCGATGTAATCTGTGGTGTGTTTGTTGGGACATGATGAATTGTCACATTATGATCAGATTGTTCACTGAAATCAATTAAATCTTTTAAGGTTTTATTTAGTCAAGTTTGATGGATTTTCTTCAGAGGGAGTGGTGCTTTGTAGTGGGTTCAATCTTGTGGTGATATAACCAGGTGACAAAAAGGGCTAAGGCGTATATTGTATTGTTCCCAGATATGGTAATATGACGGGGGTTTGTCATATTGATTGACTTCTTTCTATCTACACTAGAAAAAAGGCCCGTGCATTGCAACGGGAGAAAAAAAATACCATACTCATTTAATTTACAAAAAATGGTCTATAATCTGAGAATTTTTAGCTATGGCCCAAACAAAAAAGGTCTTAACCTATAAAAGCACAGTTTAAGATTATACATGTGTTCTATTTCAACACGGCTTGCATGTAGATTTAATCCGTACAAAGAAACGGACAGGTGATCATGCATTTATTCATGTCATATTCGAAGCGGGGTGTTGTTATGGGCTAGTAAAGAAAAACGACAAAAACAAATGATGACACATTAGCACACTACGGAGACATGTGTCCATCAATGGCAGTTTTCAGTTTAAGAATCACCAACTTCGGGTAACTCTTGAACACTTTTTTCCAGTTTAAGAATCATCAATGACAAAAATATGCATACCTCGTTTTTACTTTTTCATGCATGTCCTCTCTTTTTTCTTCTTACATATAGGAGAATAGTGGAACATCTCATCTTTATCGGATCTCCTCTGCATTTTCTCTTTTATTTATTTTATAGCGGACATCCCATCTTTATTGGGTCCTTCTTTTATTTCTTGTCATGCATGTCCTTATTTATTGTGTGTGTCTAGCAAATTTAACTTCAATTTCATGTCCAATCCTGATTTTGCTGAGGTGTTCATCCCCAATCTGAATCACTACCGGTATGAAAAAAAGACGGATAATGCATTATTGATTAACATTGCAGCCTAGATAGTATTTTTAAATTGTTAACAGGTAAAATAACAACGTATTTAGGTTCTACTTATTTTTCTAATCAAATTCCAAATATAACATGTTAAATGTGGAGTTACGATTTAGAAGATATGAGTATTTTAAAAAAACATTTGATATGTACTACGGGTTTAATGTTAGAAACATTAGGGGTTTTTCTATAAAATCGCAAAACAGACTAAGAATACCTATTTCTTTTATTAGTACATATAGATTATGTCATCTTGCTTATTGTGATATTGTGTTTCTTGCAAACTTAATACCTTGAGATGCATGTTGGACTGGAGTATTAGTAGTAGATGAAGTTGGATTATCAGTCTACTTATCATGGACATAATGCCTATATGAGATTATACAATGAATGATCATAGTCATAAATCTGGCAGTCTTTACAATTGCCCAACTGTAATTTGTTTACAATGTCACTTGTTGTTTTAAGAGAGATGTCACAAATGAACCTATGCCCCCTGGGTCTATTCTCCATTGCTTGATTCTTCTACACAATTTCCATTATTTTATTATTTTACTTTTTTCTACTATCTATCTCTATCATTTGTGTTTTACCTTTGTAACTAGAAATACAAGGGGACTGACAACCCTCTCGTCGTGTTGGGGACAAGTTTTTGTGTTTGTTTTGTGCATAGGCACTATTGACCCATGTAGCTTAGAAGCTCATAATAGTTCGATAAACCTTGATTCTTAACTGAGGGAAAACATGTTAATTGCTACTTCACCCTTCCACTTAGGGAATCCCAATGACTCCTCCAGGATAGCAAGGCCTCAGGGGACACATCGACCACGACAAGACATTCACCACTCTCTCCAAAAATTACAATCGGCCTAAGCTATTTTGAGATGTGACGCGCTTCACCAACCGTTGCTCCACATGCCGCTAAGTTAACTCAAAAGCTCAATCCCATGGATTATACCCGCCTTTACCTATACCATATGCACCTTAGGAGGATATAAGCATGGGTTTTTTACTTGGTTTGCCTAGGACTAGAAATGGCGAAGACTCAATATTTGGCATTGTGGACTACTTTTCCAAAATGGCACATTTCATTCCATGCAAAAAAAGTAGAAGATGCTTCACATGTTGCAAATCTCATTTGTAGGTAAATCTTGTATCTTCGTGGAGTGCCAAAGATAGTTGTCTTTGGCCAAGATGTCAAGTTCTTGAAATACCTTTGGATGAACCTATGCGCCAAGCTCAGAATCAAGCTCATGTTCTCTTCGGCCTAACAACTTCAAACCGATGGCCAAACCTCGGTGGTTAACCATGCGCTATATACACTTCTTCGCATGCTAATCACCACTATAGGATGGTGCTAATGCGACACATGTATCAGAGACCCTTTGACCAAACTGTGTGTGATGCATGAATCGCAAACGGTATCGTAACAAAACTATCACCAATAAGATGAACTGCGTGTGATCGTGGAGACATCCAACACGATTCAGATTAGAGTGACGTGTGCGATACATGTCATACAGTTGATCCATACAAACTATTTGCAATGAGCTAAAACAACCTAAATGGTCCTCCAAATCAAGGCATGTGTGATAGACGGCATACAGTTCACTCGGATGAACTGTTTGCAATTAGTCAAAACAACAAAAATAGGCAGCCAAATCAAGGTGTGTGCGATAGACGGCCTACAATTCACTCAGATGAACTATTTACGATGAGTCAAAATAATAGAAATGGTCAGCCAGATCAAGCTATGTCCGATAGACGGCATACAGTTCACACGGATGACTGTTTGCAATGGGTCAAAAGAACACAAACGATTTATCTAAACAAGATGTGTGTATTATCCGGCAAATAGGCAACTCAGATGAACTATTTGTGTTGAGAAAAATAACACAAATGGTTAGGTGTAAAAAGATGTGTGTGTTACTAGGAAAATAGGTCACTCGGGTGAACTGTTTGCAATGATAATAAATTACACAAATGATTCGGCATGACAAGATGTGTGTGATACCCGACAAACAGACCAGTAAATAGAATTTGGTAGTAGCATCACACACGATTTCTGCTAATAAGCACCTTATTCAGAAAATGATTGCACAAATTATCGTTTGTACTCATATATAATCAACCAAACAACATAATAGCGACTTTACATATCAGCAACGTTCAGAAAACAGTAAAATATAAACAGCTACTCGTCAAAGTTGTTGCGGGGATGGTCTGTTGGTGCGACGATGTTGAGATATTGTCTGCACTGATGCAAAATCTTCCCTCAGAAGGAAGGATCCAGATTCAGGTCGGCAACGACCATGTTCTTGAACATTTCATAGGCCTGAACATTCCTCTGCTCCTGCTCCATCAAAGTAGGTTTTGACTTAGGGAAAATCCTGTCCACGGCCAAACGCGTGTGTGCGGCGCTGCCTTGACAGGCATGTTCCAAGCGGCTGTAAACAACAAAGGCATCAGCTGTGCATGCTGCTAGAGCTCTAGCAAACCCTCAGGAAGCTATCGCCCTTACTACGGCCAAATCCGCGTGTGTCACCAACTCCAAGGCAATGGCGGCCTCATCATCGGGTGCCGCACTAGCCGCATACTCAACCGTGCATTTTGTGTATAGAACCGCACGTGCCCCAATAGATCTGCTGCCACTGCCAACTCTTCCGCGCTTGCCGCCATGGCCGACGCACCCTCAGCAGCGCGTGCCGCCGCCGCGGGCTGCACATGTACGAGTTGCGTCTCCCTCGTGCCTTCCACGACGGAGTAGGTGGTTCGAGTTTCTGAGGACATGTGTGTGATACATCTCTGTTGTATCTATAATTTTTTAGTGTTCCACGCCAATATTAAAAAACTTTCTCATACATTTGGCAACAATTTATATGATTTATTGGACTAACATATTGATCTAGTGCCAGTGCCAGTTCCTGTTTGGTGCATGTTTTTTGTTTTGCAGAATATCCATATCAAATGAAGTCCAAATGCGATAAAACTTTACGGAGATTTATTTTGGAATATATGTGAATTTTTGGAAGAAGAATCAACGCAAGACGGTGCTCGAGGGGCCCACTAGGCACTAGGGCGTGCCAAGGGATGCCCGGCGTGCCCTGATGGGTAGAGGTCATCTCGTAAGGGGGTTGCTACCCTTCTTTTGCCACAAGAAATATAATTTATGGATAAAAATCTCCTCAAAATTTCAACCCAATCGGAGTTATGGATCATCAGAAATTTAAGAAATGGTGAAGGGCCAGAAAACAGGAACGCAAAACAGAAGAGAACAACGAGAGATCCAATCTCGGAGGGGCTCTCGCCCCTCCGCCGCCATGGAGGCCATGGACCAAAGGGGCAACTCTCCTCCCATCTAGTGGGGAGGCCAAGGAAGAATAAGATGGAGGGAGGCTCTCTCCCCCTCTCTTCCGGTGGCACCGTAGTGCCGTCGGGGATAGGATCGTGACGGCGATCTACACCAACAACCTTGCTACCGTCAACACCAACTTTCTCCCCCTCTATGCAGTGGTATAACCTATATATTCCAGCTGTAATTCTCTACTTAAACATGGTGCTCAACACTATATATTATTATCCAATGATATGTGGTTATCCTATGATGTTTGAGTAGATCTATTTTGTCCTATGGGTTGATTGATGATCATGATTGGTTTGAGTTGTATATTTTATTTTGGTGCTGTCCTATGGTGCCCTCCGTGTCGCGCAAACAAGAGGGATCCCCGCTATAGAGTGTTGCAATATGTTCATGATTCTCTTATAGTGGGTGGTGAGAGTGATAGAAACTTATACTCGAGTAAGGGGGTTGTTGCGTATTTGAGTAACGAGGACATTATTCTTAATACTATGGTTGGATTTTTACCTTAATGATCTTTGGTAGTTGTGGATGCTTGCTAGAGTTCCAATCATAAGTGTATATGATCCAAGTACAGAAAGTATGTTAGCTCATGCCTCTCCCTCATATAAAATTGCAATAATGATTACCAGTCTAGTTATCAATCGCCTAGGGACAAGTAACTTTCTTGTGTGATAAAAGCTTTCTACTAAACAACTAACTTTTATTATCTTGCATTTTATTCGTAGTTTTATTCTCGTAAAGTACTTCTAGTTTTATTCTTGTTCTAGGTAAAGCAAATGTTAATTGTGCGTAGAGTTGTATCGATGGTCGATAGAACTTGAGGGAATATTTGTTCTACCTTTAGCTCCTCGTTGGGTTCGACACTCTTATTTATCGAAAAAGGCTATACATGATCCCCTATACTTGTGGGTTATCAAGACCTTTTTCTGGCACCGTTGCCAGGGAGCAATAGCATGGGGTGAATATTCTCTTGTGTGCTTGTTTGCTTTATTACTAAGTATATTTTATTTTGTGCTCTTGTTTTCTATCTTTAGTTATGGGTAGAAAAGGCAAAATACCAAAAAATTAGTTGTACCTGCTAAACCAATGGTTGAAGAACCACCCAAAATCTATCATACAGCTGAAGCTTTCTACTTGGATCATCTTTGATCCCTATGTGCTTGTGCTGAAAACCCAACTAGCTTAGTTGAGGGAAAATCATTAGATGAGCATGCTTATTTTGTGCGACACTGCTTATATAAAAAAGGGAAACTTTAACAGCATCATATTAATACTATGCATTGCTATGCTTGGAATTTTATGTGAAATATATGATTTTACTTGTTGTTCTGAAGACTCTAAGAAACACCTTCCCTACCAATGTGAGTTTAGTGATAATGGAATCGTATCTTCTTATGCTAAAGGAGTTTATAGTTAGTATGATATTGAACAAATTGAAGAATTTGTTGCTTTTAAGGGTGCTTATGAAATTGCTTGTTTGATTAAAAAGTATGATGCTACTCTTTACAAATCTAATTTTTTTCCATACTTAAATATTGCTATGAAAATTACGCTTCTAATGCTTATGTTAAACCATATATTGAGGACTCTTCCACTCTCCAAGAAGAGACTAATATTTTGCAGGAAACTATGGAAGAAGAAATTGCTGAAATTGTGAGCTCATTGGATGAAAAAGATGTTGAGGAGAGCAAAGAACTAAAGGAGGAAGAGTGGATTAGCTACCCATGCCCACCTTCTAATGAGAGTAACTCTTCCACTCATAAATTGTTTAATTTTCCTTCGTGCTTACCGAAGGATAATTGCTATGATGATTGTTATGATCCAGTAGATTCGTATGAAATATCCCTTTTGATGAAATTGATGCTTGTGGCCATGATGCCAATATGAATTATGGAGATGAACTTGCAATAGTTCCTTATGTTAAGAATGAAATTGTTGCTATTGCACCCAAACATGATAGTCCTATTATCCTTTTGAATTCTGCCAACTACACTATATAGGAGAAGTTTGCGCTTATTAAGGATTGTATTGATGGTTTGCATTTTACTACTACACATGATGATTTTGATAAATATAATATGCATGTGCTTTCTGCTCCTACTTGCAATTATTATGAGAGAGGAACTACATCTCCACCTCTCTATGTTTCTAACACGATAAAATTGCAAGAAACTGTTTATGTTGTGTATTGGCCTTTACTTGATGTGCATGAATTATTCTTTCATGACATGCCAATGCATAGGAAGAGAGTTAGACTTCGTCATTGCATGATATATGTTGCTTTGTGCTCACTACTAAATGCCAAATCATTGTTAATTAAAATTGGCTTTGATATACCTTGGGATCCGGGTGGATCAATTATTTGAGCACTTTATGCCTAGCTTAATGGCTTTAAAGAAAGTGCTTCCAGGGAGACAACCCAGAAGTATTAGAGAGTCATTTTATTCTGTTGTGTGCTTTTATAAAGTTTTAAAACAAAAAAAATATCGGGGAAACTAAAACTTTTTAAAAAGAAAAGTGAATGTGAGAAAGACGAACACCGTTGAAGTGGGGGACGTCCTTGAACTTCGTTCATGCCCATGGAAACTTTGTGAATCTTAATTACAGAAACTTTTCGACAAAAAATAATTATCCCCTTATACAAATCCATTGTATTATAAAAAAATGTGCCAAGATTTGCCTTTAGGATGATTAGATTGCTTGTTTAGTATGTACGGTGCAAAAACAGACACTTTTGTTATGGTGCATGAATTTACATTTTTTACTGGAACGTCAAAAGTTTCTGAAATTTTTTCACAGTACTACTACACAATTTTTTTATTTTTTCCTAATTGTTCAGAATTTTTAGAGTTATAGAAGTACAGTCACAGTTCAGATTGCTACAGACTGTTCTGTTTTTGACAGATTCTGTTTTTGATGCACTTCACTTTTATCTTTTGAGTATCGCTTTATAGAATGCTTCATGTGTTTTACTTATATCATTTGAAGTTTGGATTGCCTGTTTCTCTACTTATAGAAAAACTGTTATTTGTAGAATGCTCTCTTGCTTCACTTATATCTATTTAGAGAGTCAACAGGAATTGGTCATTCACACGGTTAGTCATAAAATCCTACATAAAACTTGTAGATCATTGAATATGAAATGTTTGATTCCTTGCAATAGTTTTGCGATATAGAGATGATAATATGTGGGAGGTACTAGTGAATGATTGTGGTTTAGCAGGAATATTGGTGTTAAGGTTTATGATTCCCGAAGCATGCACGTGTAGTCTCTCGTTATGCTATGAAATTGGAGCATGATTTTTTTTTGATTGTCTTCCTTATGAGTGGCAGTCGGGGACGAGGGATGGTCTTTTGCTACCAATCTATCCCCCTAGGGGCATGCGTAGCAGTACTTTGCTTTGAGGGCTAATAAACTTTCGCAATAAGTATGTGAGTTATTTATGACTAATGTGAGTCCATGGATTATACACTCTTACCTTTCCGCAATTTGCTAGCCTCTTCGGTACCGTGCATTTCCCTTTCTCACCTAGAGATGTTGTGCAAACTTCACCGGTGCATCCAAACCCCGTGATATGATATGCTATATCACACATAAGCCTCGTGATATCTTCCTCAAAACAACCACCATACCTACCTATTATGGCATTTCCATAGCCATTCCGAGATATATTGCCATGCAACTTCCACCGTTTCGTTTTTATGACTTGAACATTCATTTTCATATTGCTTTGCAAGATCGTAAGATAGCTAACATGATATTTTCATGGCTTGTCCATTTTTTGATATCCTTGCTACGCTAGATCATTGCACATCCTGGTACACTACCAGAGGCATTCATATAGATTCATACTTTGTTCTAGGTATCGAGTTGTAATATTCAGTTGTAAGTAAATAGAAGTGTGATGATCATTATTCATTATTAGAGCATGTCCCAGTGAGGAAAGGATGATGGAGACTATGATTCCCCCACAAGTCGGGATGAGACTCCAGACAAAAAGGAAAAAAAAGGAAAAACAAGTGAGGCCAAAAAGAGCCCAAGAAAAAAAAATATGAGAGAAAAAGAGAGAATGGACTTGCTAATTCAATAATTGTGCTTCAAAGTAGCACCATGTTTTTCATATAGAGAGTCTCCTATGATGTCACTTTCATATACTAGTGGGAATTTTTCAATATAGAGTTAGATGCACACCCACTTAGTTTTTCAGTTTGAGCTTTCATACACTTATAACTCTTAGTGCATCCTTTGCATGGTAATCCCTACTCCTCGCGTTGATATCAATTAATAGGCATCTTCATAGCTTGTTGATTTGCCGCGTTGATGTGAGACTTTCTTACTTTTTTGTCTTCTCTATGTTTACCCCTATCATCATATTCTATTCCACCCATATTTCTATGTCCACGGCTTGCGCTCATATATTGCGTGGGGGTTGAAAAAGCTAAAGCGCGTTAAAAAGTATGAACCAATTGCTCGGCTTGTCATCGGGGTTATGCATGATAAATACTTTGTGTTAAAAAAGATTGAGCATGACAAGACTATATGATTTTGTAGGGATAGCGTTCTTTAGCATTGATATTTTTAAAGACATGATTGTTCGTTGGGATGCCTGGGTATTGATGTCTTTATGTCAAATTATAGACTATTGCTTTGAATCACTCGTGTCTTCATACTTATGCCATGATTAGATATATGATCAAGATTATGCTAGGTAGCATTCCACATCAAAAATTATGTTTTTTATCATTTACCTACTCGAGGACGAACAAGAATTAAGCTTGGGGATGCTGATACGTCTCTGTCGTATCTATAATTTTTTATTGTTCAATGCCAATATTATACAACTTTCACATACTTTTGGCAACAGTTTATATGATTTATTAGACTAACATATTGATCCAGTGCCCAGTGCGAGTTCTTGTTTGTTGCATGTTTTTTGTTTCACAGAATATCAATATAAAACAAAGTCCAAACACGATAAAACTTTATGGAGATTTATTTTCGAATATATGGGCATTTTTGGAAGAAGAATCAATGCAAGACTGTGCTCGAGGGGCCCACTAGGCACCAGGGCATGCCAGGAGGTGCCTGGCCCGCCCTGATGGGTAGTGGGCACCTCGTAAGGTGGTTGCTGCCCTTCTTTCGCTGCAAAAAATATAATTTATGGATAAAAATCCCCTCAAAATTTCAGCCCGATCGGAGTTACGAATCTCCGGGAATATAAGAAACGGTGAAGGGCTAGAAAAAGGAACAAGAAACATAAGAGAACAAAGAGAGAGATCCAATCTCGGAGAGGCTCTTGCCCCTCCGCCACCATGGAAGCCATGGACCAGAGGGGGAACTCTCCCCCCATCTAGGGGGGAGGCCAAGGAATAATAAGGAGGGGGCTAATACGCCTCCAACGTATCTATAATTTTTTATTGTTCCATGCTATTATATTATCTGTTTTAGATGTTTTATATGCATTAATATGCTATTTTGTATTATTTTTGGGACAAACTTATTAACCTAGTACCCAGTTCCAGATTCTGTTTTTTCTTTGTTTTTGTCTTTTACAGAAAAGGAATACCAAACGGAGTCCAAACGGAATAAAACATTACGATGATTTTTCTTGGACCAGAAGAAACCCACGAGACTTGGAGAGGAGGCCAGAAGACCTACGAGGTGGCCACAAGCTGTAGGGGCGCGCCCTAGGGGGGGCGTCCCAGGGCTTCTGGGCCCCTCGAAGACCTTCCAACCCTAATTCCACCACTATATATTCACAAATATTCCCCCTATACCAGAGGGCACACCGAAAATACTTTTCCACCGCCGCAAGCTTCTATTCCCGTGAGATCCCATCTTTGGGCCTTTTCCGGCACTCCGCCAGAGGGGGATTCGATCACGGAGGGCCAATACACCAACCTTGTTGCCCTTCCAATGATGTGTGAGTAGTTTACCACAGACCTACGGGTCCTTAGCTAGTAGCTAGATGGCTTCTTCTCTCTCTTTGATCTTCAATACAATGTTCTCCTCGATGTTCTTGGAGATCTATTTGATGTAATCTTCTTTTGCGGTGCATTTTTTGAGATTTGATGAATTGTGGATTTATGATCAGATTATCTATGAATGTTATTTGAGTCTTCTCAGAACTATTTTATGCATGATTGAGATAGCTTGGTATTTCTCTCCGATCTATCGATTTGGTTTGGCCAACTAGATTGGTTTTTCTTGCAATGGGAGAGGTGCTTTGTGATGGGTTCAATCTTGGGGTGTCCTCACCCAGTGACAGAAGGGGTAGCGAGGCACGTATTGTATTGTTGCCAATAAGGATAAAAAGATGGGGTTTATATGATATTGCTTGAGTTTATCCCTCTACATCATGTCATCTTGCTTAAGGCGTTACTCTGTTCTTATGAACTTAATACTCTAGATGCAGGCAGGAGTCGGTCGATGTGTGGAGTAATAGTAGTAGATGCAGAATCATTTCGGTCTACTTGTCACGGACATGATGCCTACATTCATGATCATTGCCTTAGATGTCTTCATCATTATGCGCTTTTCTATCAATTGCTCAATAGTAATTTGTTTACCCACCGTATGTTTTCTTCAAGAGAGAAGCCTCTAGTGAAACCTAGGGCCCCCGGGTCTATTTTGCATGATATATTTTCAGATCTATAAACCAAAAAACCCAAAAATACCTTTCTGCAATTTATTTATATTTACTTTATTTTACTCTTTTACTTATCTTTTATACCTATCTCTATTAGATCTCATTCTTGTTCGTGACCGTGAAGGGATTGACAACCCCTTTTTCCCGTTGTGTGCTAGTGTTTGTTAGTTTGTGCAGGTGCATATATTGGAGACTGACTTGTTCCTCCTACTAGATTGATACCTTGGTTCTTAACTGAGGAAAATACTTATCTCTACTTTGCTGCATCACCCTTTCCTCTTCAAGGAAAAAAACAACACAAGCTCAAGAAGTAGTAGGAAGAATTTCTGGCACCGTTGCCGGGGAGGTTCTACATCAAGCCTACCAAGTACATATCATAAACTCTCATCTCTTGCACTTACATTATTTGCCATTTGCCTCTCGGTTTCCTCTCCCCCACTTCTAAAACGTTTTCAGAAAACCACAAAAATATTTTCCTTTTTATTCGCCTTCTTTCGTTCGTCTTTTCATTTGCTTGTGTGTTAGATCGCTTGTTTTGCTATCATGGCTAGTCTGTCTACCATTGTTAGTACACTGGAAAGTGAGGTTCTCAATTTTAAACAAAGGGAGGGAGAAAATTTAAAAGATGCATGGTATAGAATTTGCAATGCTCAGAATAGATCTACCCGTAAGCAATCTACTACTGTTCTTCTCCGAAATTTTTATGTTGGTGTTACTATTTGGTATAGATTTGTGCTGAACACCATTACTGGGGGTAATTTCTTGGGTAGTCATACTTTGGATGCTTAAATGCTATGATAAATTTGGTAGGATCACCACCACTTATGGTTAATGAAACAACTTTAACCTTGGAACATGTGATGCAAAGGCTTGATATTATTGAGAATAAAATTTCTACCGTATAGCTTATTGAAAATTTGGATAAAAAGATTCATAACCACATTACTCAAATTGAATCAAAGGTAGGAATCACTTTAAAGAATCTAAAGGAAAAGGAACCTATAGTTAATGAGAAAATAGATCAAGGTTCTACTAGAATTGATAAGTTAGAAGATATTATTATCAACTTGAGTTCCGCCTTTGCCACTGTTAAAACCACTCCAAAATTCCCTCCTACTAAAGCTACTAGGTTTATTTATGTTCCTAGAAATACAGGTGAATCATCTAATAAAGGAAACGAAGATCTTAAGATGATAAGTATTTACACTAGCTTTGTCTATATCATTAATGAACCAATTGCTGCAAGTGAATTTCTTGATTTTTTTTACCTAGGAGTGTGACCATCAATAAACCTAATGAATCTCCTAGGGGATATAGATGTGCAATTCACGAATCAAATACCAAAGATGATAATACCTTGATCTATGCATTATGCCTAGATAGGGGCGTTAAACAATAGCGCTTGTTGGGAGGCAACCCAATTTTTATTTTGAGTTTTTTGTTTTTGCTCCTTTTTTTTAATAAATACACATTATTACCACTGTAGTAATTGTGTTTTAGTGTTTTCATTAGTGTTTGAGCCAAGTAAGACCTTTGGGATGGTCTATGGTGATAGTTGATTTGATCTTGCTGAAAAACAGAAACTTTTGCGCTCATTGCCAGAAATTTAAAAAATCACAGAAACGTGATTTTAATCTGAATTGTTTTACACTAGATTTATATACAAATTGCCTAGGTTTTCCTAATTTTTCAGAATGTTTGGAGTTACAGAAGTATACGAAATTTACAGATTACTACAGACTGTTCTGTTTTTGACATATTCTTATTTCAATGTGTTGTTTGCTTATTTTGATGAATATATTGGTAGTATCGGGGGGTATGAACCATGGAGAAGCTGGAATAAAGTAGATATAACACCAATATAAATTTAGAATGAGTTCACAACGGTACCTAAAGTGGTGATTTATTTTATTATACTAACGGATCTTACGAGTTTTCTGTTGAGTTTTCTGTTGTGAAGTTTTCAAGTTTTGGGTAAAGTTTTGATGGACCACAGAATAAGGAGTGTCAAGAGCCAAAGCTTGGGGATGCCCAAGGCACCCCAAGGTAATATTAAAGGACAACCAAGCATCTAAGCTTGGGGATTCCCCGGATGACATCCCCTCTTTTGTCATCAATCCATCGGTAAATTTATTTGAGGCTATATTTTTTATTCACCACTTGATATGTGTTTTGCTTGGAGCGTCTTGTATGATATGAGTCTTTGCTTTTTAGTTTAACACAATCATCCTTGCTGTACACATCTTTTGAGAGGGACACACATTAATTATGAATTTATTAGAATACTCTATGTCCTTCACTTATATCTTTTGAGCTAGGCAGTTGCTCTAGTGCTTCACTTATATCATTTTAGAGCACGGCGGTGGTTTTATTTTATAGAAATTGATGAACTCTCATGCTTCACTTATATTATTTTGAGAGTCTTAAAACAGCATGGTAATTTGCTTAGGTTATGAATTTAGTCCTAATATGTTGGGCATCCTGTCGGAATCGGGGCTCCGCGGACCCAACAAGGTTCGAACTCTAGGGCGTGTACGAAGATCTAACCTAGCCATAGCCTCAAGCTCATCACGCCATGGCTTGGCCTTGTTGAGTTCGTGCGAATGTGGAAAGGAGGGAAATGACAGTTTACCCAGGTTCGGGCCACCATGCGGTGTAAACCCCTACTCCTGCTTTGTGGTGGATTGGCCTCACGAGGAGGTTGAGGGTGAACTAGTACAGTGGGTGAGCAGCCTCGCGAGGTCTCAGTGGGTGAGAATGGTTCTGCACCTAGAAGACCAGAATCAGCCCTCCTCTCTACGGTGGAGACTAGCCTATATTTATAGTGGCCTTGGTCCTCTTCCCTCGTAGCTTAGACGGGAAGGGATTCCACATCGGCCAATTCGAAAGGGGACAAGAGGTACATCTAACCCTGACGAAAGGTGGTCTTCGGCTGCAATGCTTCTGGCCATGATGCAGCGGTGGGCTTGGCGCTGACATCCATCCTACCGAGCTCGTGGTCTTGGTCTGGTTGCACTGAAATGGAATCCTTTGGGGTATCCCTCGGGAACCCGCGTTGGCCCTTGCCTCCTTAGCACCAAAGAGTAAACTATACTCCTCTACGCCCGCTGGCGCCCGCCTGGCCTTCGTCATCATGGCTCATGTCACTGCGAGCAACGTGAGGCGAGGTACCTGCATAGGAATCTCTGCTCCTCGGCAGGCAGGGAGGTCCTCGCGAAGGTCTTGCTCGTAGAGTCTTTCAACTGGGCCATACCGGGCCATTGTCGGGGCCAAGCGTTGGGCCGTAGGTAGGCAAGTCTGGGTACCCTCGATCCCAGTACGCCGACAGTAGCCCCCGGGCCCAAGGCGCGCTTGTCCTGGCTTCGAACCGAAGGCAAGAAGTGAAGGGTGGAGCGATGTGGGCCCCAATCGCCTGAGGGCCAGGCTCGACGCATGGCGCACGACCGGATGCGGACGCCTCCACTTCCCCACATCGACTCGGCAACCGCCCCGACTGACAAAAGTCTGGACGTGCATGCTGCGAGGCCATCATTGCGCGAAGGTGGAGGGGCATCGGTTCACCCATGATCGCCTATAAGAGGGCAAGGGGGCAGAGCCCCATCCCATCTTTGTCTTCTCGCCCTTTCTCCTCCAATCTCCGCCGCAGTCACCATCTCACCGAAGCAAACATGGTGCCACTGAGGAGGTTCACCGCCAAAGAGAAGGGCAAGGCACCCAGGGAGGAGCCGAAAGCGCCTCCGCCAAAGAGGGGGCGTGGCTGCCCTCGCAAGTCCACGGCGGCACCCGCGGCGGTTCCCTAGGGGAGGGGACGCGCGTCGCCGGGGGGTCCGCATCGGTTCCGACAACTGCGAGAGGAATCCTTCCCACGGGCGTGGCCACCGAAGCCGTGGAGGCCGAGGGGGAGGCCACGCGGCGGTCGCCCGTCCACTTCGCCCGCGGGCCCATTCGAAGGCCACGGCCCGCTTGTTTGTGGTGGTATGGAGAGGCCTCCGGGCACCTGGATCTGGCTCCCGCACTCCTTCATAGAGGAGCTGCCGGCGGGAGGACCTGTCGAGCTGTGGCTGCAGCCTGACGGCTACTGCAACCGGTCTTCATGGGCGGAGGTAGATGCACCCCTTCGGGCTACGTCTACCTGACCCATGGGTGGTAGATGCTTGCCCGCGCCTGCGGCTTGACGGGGAGGCACACCCTCCACTTCAAGTACGATGGGGCCACGACGCTCTTCTTCAAGATCTTCGGAGCAGACGGTAGGTGCCTGGAATTCTGCCCTGAGGGCGACGGCCGCGACTGCAACCGCCACTCCGACAGCGACGCCAGTCATGGCGGCGACACCTTCGGAGGCAAACTTGCCCTTGGCAATAACCGCGACGCCTCCAGTGGCGGTGACGCCACCTCCGTGGGAAGCTCGGGCAATGACGATCACGATGAGCCACCGCGTCACCGCGCCCCAATCAAGGAGGAGGAGCACTCCGACTAGGCGCTGCGGCGCCGGAGCCAGCACCTCAGGAACCGCGGCCGTCGGGAGGCTGCTCCTTTTGTTTTTGCTTCCGGCATTAGAAGTCATGAAAGGCCCCGCAGGGGCGTGTAAGAAACCACGGCAAACTCGCCTTTTATCTTAACGTTTTACTCTATTTCTAAGTTGTGCTGGCATCCATCGTTTAAGCTCAAGCCCTTTCCACCTCGCGATAGCTTAGTGCCCTGCGTCACCGAGACCTAGTCACCAGGTAAGCTTCTGCCGTCGCTGGTATGCCACGTCGCGATGCCGTGTGCAAGGCCAGGAGGTGAGCGACCCCAGGTCCGGTAAGAGCTCCTGAGGTGCGATGCTTAGGAGGTCCACCTTAACGCGCAAGTAGCTTTCGGATGGGAAAGGATTTTTACCCAAACGAGATCGCGGGAACAGAAGCGTGGTATCAATAGTAGGGCTCACGCCTGGCACGGAGAGGGTGACTTAGCTCTAGGTTCTCATGATCCACAAGGTGCTCCTGCGTCGTAAGGGTATGCTTTCCTCGGGCCTGGTCCTTCGCTTTCGTCCTGAAATGCATCAAGGCAGACCCCGCTAGGGGTGCATGAAGGGAATTGATGTACTTTAGCGTTTCGAGTGGTGCCTGGGCGGCCGGGCCGCGCCCCACTTTTTGTGCCCTCATGCATGGTTTACCCCTCCTTTTCTTGCTTACCAAGGTGCTCTACATTTTCGGGACTCGGCCCTCAGGCAAGCTCAGCCACCGTTGGTATGTCAGGTCGCGATGCCTGGAACAAGGCCAAGGGTGAGAGCCTGAGAGCCAGTAGGGGATCCTGAGGCGCGATGCTCAAGAGCCCCCCTTTTAACGTGCAAGCGGTTTGCGCAAAAAAGGAGTGGTTCACCTCGCGGAGGCGCCCGGGAAAGGGCTTTAACCAGTGACACGCGGTATGCGAAGCAGTTTACTAAGCCTTTTGCAGGCGGAACTCCTGCCCGACGAGGTGGGCCTTCCTGAAGCAGCAAGGCATCGCCAAGGCCACTCAAGCGCCTACCTCCTGAGGTTCCTGCATGTTAGACAATTACGAAATACGGGAGGCGGCGCGCGTTTGCCGATCTGCACATGATCGTTCCATGAGAAAGACGAAGGCACTAAGGACCTGGTGAGGTGACATGCACGGGGCCGGCCCACGAGCCAGAGCTCAGTCTCTTAGATTTTTCAGCGTTGCGGGGACGGGCCCGAGCACAGGCGCCGTGCCGTAGCCCCCTCTCATGGGTTGTTCAAGGGTGGAGCTGGCAACACGCGAAGCCCTCAGAGGCAACTCCAGCAGTGATATACACCAGCCATAGGGTTAACAACTAAAGAAGCTCATGAAAGCATAATAGATTCAAGGCACACGAACGAAATGTCATGACTGCACGGGCTCACCCTTGCAGTCTGAGGATGATGTAGCCCGGGGGGGGGGGGCGCCCTCTACTGAACAAACTAAAAAGTCACCTGGTACCGGTGTTGTAGAAGCATCGAGGTAGCTGAAGAAGCGTGCCGTGGAGATTGCTCCTCATGAGCCGGGCGGCTCAGGAGGCCTGGGGGACCCGCGAGGCCCAAGGGGCTCACGAGGGACCGGGGCTTCCTGAGACGTGACTGCCGAGCGCCTGGCCTCGTGAGACGCCATAGCATGCTGCGCCAGGCGCTGGTACGAGGCGCCCACGTTGAGCAGGCCGAACGGCATGCGGATGTAGTTGCAGGGGTAGCCCCCACTCCGGCCGACACATGACGGCCAGAAGAGGTCTTGCGAAGCGGCCCTGTTGAGGCCCAGGATGTTGACGCAGACGCGTGGCTCGCCACCCGCGTCGGGGGCAGCTGCTGCACCGGCGGGCCATGCAGAGCAACACTCGCCGCGCATGGCTTGCGCCTCCTGAAGCTCCTCGATCGCCTTGGTGATGAATTCTCGCGCCTCTGGCGCCTCGCATCATGCTCCTTGATCGTGGGGGCACCCATCCAAGCACGCCTCCAAGTGGTGCCCGAACGCCTCTCTCATCGCGCTGGTCAGGTAAAAGGCTCTCCAGATGGAAGACACCGAGCCCATCCAGAGGGAGGCACCGGGAGCGCCTTCCTATGCGGGAGGAACTGGCGCCCCAGCAGCGGGCGCGGAGCCTGTGGTGATGCTAGCGTGTTTCTTGGTCTCCGAACGGCTCTTGGGGAGAAGCTGCTTCTTCTTCGTGGGGGTGGCCTCGGGAGGCAGGATGTGACCTTCGTCATCAGAGTTCTCGGCCACCGTGGCACGGTAGGCATGCTTAAGAGAACAGACCGCGTCCTTCTCTTCGCAAGCGACCGTGATGACGCCGCTGCACCCCGGCATCTTGAGGACATTGTAGCCATTGTGGCTTGCCGCTATGAACTTGGCGAGAGCAGGGTACCCGAGGATGGCATTGTATAGGAGGCCTATGTGGGCAACGTCGAAGTCGATGAGCTCGGTGTGGTAGTTGTCGCGCTTGCCGAAGGTGACGGGGAGATGCACCTGCCCCAGGGGGACAGTGGAACCGCCAGTCACCCCAAAGAATGGCCTGGTGGGCAGGAGCTGGTCATAGGGCACCTGAAGCGTCTCGAAGGTCTCGACAGAGAGCACGTTGAGACCAGCACTGCCGTCAATGAGTGTCTTGGTGACAGAGACGTTGCTGATGGTGGGCGTGCAGAGCATGGGGAGTGCGCCAGCAGTGGCCACGCATTTGAGGTGATGCTTGGAGTCGATGGTGATGGCGTACTGCGACCACCTGAGGGGCGTGCAACCTCAAGCTTTGGGAGGGCTGCGTTCGCCTCGCGAGAGAACTGCTTGAAGAGGAAGTTCGAGGCAGGTGCCTAGGCACCGCCAAGGATGCAGGCAATCATGCGAGGCTCTTGGAAGCCCCCAGCCCCATCGTCCTGATGGTTGTCCTCGTTCCTTCTTGGTGGTGGTGGCAGTGAAGGGAGGCCGGCGTTGCCCTGAGGACGGGCCTCACAAGGCTGATCACGCCAGGGGCCATCGCAAGGCTAGTTGCGCCAGTCCTGACGGGGGTTGCGTTTGTCCTAGCAGCCTCCGCCGCGGCCTCCTCCACGGCCGTAGCCGCGGTCGCTGTGCTCAGGGCGGCGGCCCAGGTGCTCGTCCCGGAGCGCCCTGAGCTCCTGGCAGTCGTTTGTGTTATGGGTGTGAACGTTGTGGAAAACGCAGAAAGGGTGGTTATCCTTGGCTGGTTGGTCGCGGTCGCGGCCACGCTTCAGCTCCGGCTCAGCTGCCAGCACGGTGGGGCCCGTGCGCTGTGCCTCCTTAGCCTTGGCCTTCTTCTCTTCGAGATCGATGTCAGGGAGCTTGAGGAGGGAGAGGCGGCCCTCTTCCGCCCTATCACACCTGTCCACCAGGTTGAACATCTCCAGTGCCAATCACATGTCATCATGGATGGTGAGCTCCTCGCTCATCTTGATGTCCGTGATGCCCTCGGTGAACACCGAGATGATGGCTTCGTCCGAGGTTTTCGGGATCTTGAGGTGAGCATTGCTGAAGCGCTGGATGTATTTGCGGAGGGTCTCGCCCGGCTGCTACTTCACACGCCGCAGATCGTTGACGGTGAGAGCACGGTCACGGGTGCCCTGGAAGTTGGCGATGAAACGCTCGCGAAGCTCATCCCAAGAGGAGATCGACCCCTCAGGGAGGTGCAAGAGCCAGGAGCGCGTGCCGTACTTGAGAGCAATCGGGAACCAGTTCGCCATGACCTTGTCATCGCCATTCGCCGCCTCGATGCTCAGCGAGTAGAGCTGGAGGAACTCTGTAGGGTCAGGGGTGTCATCATAGCGCGGTGGCAGGTCTTGCTTGAACTTGCCAGGCCAAACGACGCAGCGCAGCTCCGGCGTGAAGGCCCGGCAACCTGCTGCGCTTACGGGCGCAACCGCGCGAGTGGAGCACGATCCTGACGCCCATGCGCTGCAGCCCCCAGAGTTGCCCTTTCTTGGTGCTGGCATGGCGGTGCGGGGAGCGCACGCGTGTTGTACTACGGCTGCTGCACCACCTGCCAGCTAGCTTCATCCCGCGCTGGCGCAGGCGCCCCGTGTGGCAGGTCACGTGGACATGCGTCAAGCCTGGGCTCGTGGTCGGCGTTGCACAGAGGAGGAGGCAGAGGCGCGCCATGAGCCACGTCGCCCGCACGGGAGGGCAGGGGACGGGGCGAGTGGGATGGCACCGGGGCCTCGCCGGCGGCATTGACGAGCTCGGTGATGCGGCCCAGCCAGGCGTCGTAGCCCTCGTCGGCGGGGCGATAACGCAGCAACTCATGCACCAAGAGCAATGCAGCCTGCGCGTTTGCCGGCCTGTGACGAGCATGGGAAGATGACGCCGTGATGGGGGTGAGGGAAGGAGTGGCGGTGCGGCCATCACGCTTCATCGAGGGTGGCAGTGAAGAGTCCTGCTGCTCATGAGCAGCAGGGTCAGTGGCAGCTTTGGCTGCAGGGGAAGCGGAGTGGTGCGGAACACAACGGCTCATGGGCGCCGTCTTGGCAACGCGAGCAGCCTAGTGCTCGGCGCGAACTCGGTGGGCGTCGGCCATGGAAGCGACGAAGCAGAGACGAAGCGAAGCGGAATGGAGTTTCGACATGCCCCTACCTGGCGCGCCAAATGTCGGAATCTGGGCTCCGCAGACCCAACAAGGTTCGAACTCTGGGGCGTGTATGAAGATCTAGCCTAGCCGCAGCCTCAAGCTCATCACTCCATGGCTTGGCCTTGTCGAGTTCGTCCGAACGGGAAAAGGAGGGACACGGCAGTTTACCCAGGTTCGGGTTACCTTGCGGTGTAAAACCCTACTCCTGCTTTGTGCTGGGTTGGCCTCACGAGGAGGTTTAGGATGAACTAGTACAGTGGGTGAGCAGCCTCGCGAGGGCTCAGTGGGTGAGAATGGTTCTGCACCTAGAAGACCAGAATCGGCCCTCCTCTCTACGGTGGAGACTAGCCTATATTTATAGGGGCCTTGGTCCTCTTCCCTCATAGCTTAGGCGGGAAGGGATTCCACAGCGACCAATTTGAAAGGGGACAAGAGGTACATCTTATCCTGACGAAAGGTGGTCTTCGCCTGCAAAGCTTTTGGGCATGACGCCGTGGTGGGCTCGGTGATGACATTCGTCATGCCGAGCTCGTGGTCTTGGTCTTGTTGCACCGGAATGGAAACCTTTGGAGGATCCATCGGGAACCCGCGATGGCCCTTGTCTTCTTAGCACCAAAGAGGAAAATGTCCTCCTTTGCGCCTGCTGGTGCACGTCTGGCCTTGGTCGTCATGGCTCACATCACTGCGTGCCTCGTGAGGCGGGGTACCTGCAAAGGAATCTCAGCTCCTCGGGAGGCAGGCTCGGGGACCTGCCCCTCGGGAGGTCTTGGTGTCGTTCACCTCGCGAGGCCGGGAGGTCCTCGCGACGGTCTTGCTCGCAGAGTCTTGAAACTGGGCCGTACCGGGCCATCGTCGGGGCCACGCGCTGGGCCATAGGTGATGACCCATAAGTATAGGGGATCTATCGTAGTCCTTTCGATAAGTAAGAGTGTCGAACCCAAAGAGGAGCAGAAGGAAATGACAAGCGGTTTTCAGCAAGGTATTCTCTGCAAGCACTGAAATTATCGGTAATAGATAGTTGTATGATAAGATAATTCGTAATGAGTAACTAGTAACAAAAGTAACTAAGGTGCAGCAAGGTTGCCCAATCCTTTTTGTAGCAAAGGACAAGCCTGGATGAACTCCTATATAAAGCAAAGCGCTCCCGAGGACACATGGGAATTGTTGTCAAGTTAGTTTTCATCATGCACATATGATTCACGTTCGTTACTTTGATAATTTGATATGTGGGTGGACCGGTGCTTGGGTGCTGCCCTTCCTTGGAAAAGCCTCCCACTTATGATTAACCCCTCTTGCAAGCATTCGCAACTACGAAAGAAGAATTAAGATAATTCTAACCATAGCATGAAACATATGGATCCAAATCAGCCCCTTACGAAGCAACGCATGAACTAGGGTTTAAGCTTCTGTCACTCTAGCAACCCATCATCTACTTATTACTTCCCAATGCCTTCCCTTAGGCCCAAATCATGGTGAAGTGTCATGTAGTCAACGTTCACATAACACCACTAGAGGAAAGACAACATACATCTCATCAAAATATCGAACGAATAACAAATTAACATGATTACTTATAACAAGACTTCTCCCATGTCCTCGGGAACAAACATAACTACTCACAAAGCATATTCATGTTCATAATCAGAGGAGTATTAATTATCATTAAGGATCTGAACATATGATCTTCCACCGAATAAACCAACTAGCATCAACTACAAGGAGTAATCAACACTACTAGCAACCCACAGGTACCAATCTAAGGTTTTGAGACAAAGATCGGATACGAGAGATGTACTAGGGTTTGAGAGGAGATGGTGCTGGTGAAGATGTTGATGGAGATTGACCCCCTCTCGATGAGAGGATCGTTGGTGATGACGATGGCTTCGATTTCCCCCTACCGGAGGGAAGTTTCCCTAGCAGAACAGCTCCGCCGGAGCCCTAGATTGGTTCCGCCCAAGTTCCGCCTCGAGACGGTGGTGCTTCATCCAGAAAGCTTCCTCCTGATTTTTTCTAGGTCAAAACACACCATATATTAAAAGATTGGCATCGGGGGCCTGCCAGGTGGCCCATAAGGTATGGGGGCGTGCCCAGGGGGGTAGGGCGCGCACCCAACCCTTGTGGATGGCTGGTGGCCCCCCTCTGGTGCTTTCTTCGCCCAATATTTTTTATATATTCCAAAATAATTCTCCGTGAAGTTTCAGGACTTTTGGAGTTGTGCAGAATAGGTCTCTAATATTTGCTCCTTTTCCAGTCCAGAATTCCAGCTGCCGGCATTCTCCCTCTTCTTGTAAACCTTATAAAATAAGAGAGAAAAGGCATAAGTATTGTGATATAATGTGTAATAACAGCCCATAATGCGATAAATATCAATATAAAAGCATGATGCAAAATGGACGTATCAACTCCCCCAAGCTTAGACCTCGCTTGTCCTCAAGCGAAAGCCGAAATCGAAAAATATGTCCACATGTTTAGAGATAGAGTTGTCGATAAAATAAAATACGGACATGAGGGCATCATGATCATCTTTAGGACAGCAACATATATTGTCATATAACTTCTTATGCTAGAGTAACAATTCATTCACAAGGTAGAGTATAAATCAGAAACTTCATTGAAAACTAACAAACTATGATCTCAGTCATTGAAGCAATTGCAATTTATCATAACATTGGAAAGAGTCAATTTAAGAGCTTTTCAGCAAGTCCACATACTCAAGTATCATTTAGTATTTCACAATTGCTAACACTCGCGCAATACTTATGAGTTCAAAGCTTCAATCGGGCACAGAGAAAGATAGGGGCTTATAGTTTCGCCTCCCAACCTTTTACCTCAAGGGTAATGTCAACAATAATACTTTATGATAACCTACATCCGGGTGGATATATATATATCTGGATCTCTCCAACATATAGTGCTTGCCTAAAGAAAAAGTGTAAAAAGGAAAGGTGAAGATCACCACGACTCTTGTATAAGGGTAGAAGATAAAAGTAAAAGATAGGCCCTTCACAGAGGGAAGCAGAGGTTTTCATGCGCTTTTATGGTTGGATGCACAAAATCTTAATGCAAAAGAACATCACTTTATATTGTCGCTGGTGATAAAGAACTTTATTATGCAGTCTGTCGCTTTTATTACTTCCATATCACAAGTTCGTATAAAGCTTATTTTCTTCACACTATTAGATCATACATATTTAGAGAGCGATTTTTATTGCTTGCACCGATGACAACTTACTTGAAGGATCTTACTCAATCCATAGGTAGGTATGGTGGACTCTCATGGCAAAACTGGGTTAAGGGATGTTTGGATGCACAAGTATTTGGTGCAAAGGATTTGGCTAGCATAAGAGGGAAAAGCAAGCTCAACATGTTGGAGGATCCATGACAATATAACTTCTATTTGGATATAAGAAAACATAACCCACTATGTTGTCTTCCTTGTCCAACATCAACATTTTAGCATGTCATATTTTAATGAGTGCTCAGAATCACAAAAGATGTCCAAGATAGTATATTTATATGTGAAGCCTCTCTTTCTTTATTACTTCCTATTAATTGCAACAATGACCAAAACTATGTTTGTCAACTCTCAACAAATTTTATTCATCATACTCTTTATATGTGAAGTCATTACTCTCCATAAGATCAATATATGATCTTTTTATTTCTTTTTTTCCTTTCTTTTATTTAATTCCCTCAAGATCATAGCAAGGAAGCAAAGCCCTCAACTCAAGACTACTCTTTATTATATATAACTCACGGACTCGATTACATAGATAGATCTCGAAACAAAACTCAAAGCTAGATCATACTAAAACTTTATTCTGCTAGATCAAGATGTAACCAAAAGGATCGAACTAAGAAAAAATGATAAAAGTAAAGGTGTGATAGCGATACGATACCGGGGCATCTCCCCCAAGCTTGGCAGTTGCCAAGGGGAGTGCCCATACCCATGTATTTAGGTCTCTTTGTTCGGAGGTGGTGATGATGGAGTTGTTGATGATGAAAGAATTTTATCCTCCGTCTTCCAAGGCATAGGTTCACCATCGTAAAAAGATGAATGAGTCTCCAGGATCCTCAAATCTACAGCCAAACTCATCCTTTTAAATCTGTATTCATACTCACAGTTTTGGTTTTGCAGGTCATGGATCTGGGCTTGGAGATGCTCGATTTTCTCATGAAGCTTGAAGATGGCCTCCCCAATGTTCTAGGCATCCAGCTTGTGACCACTAGTAAATTCAGCGATCATCATGTGGTTCGCGTTGAGTCCGCATTCCACCATCCCTTATCACTTGAAGACTTGCCGCTCCACTTCTTCGAGCCTTGTCTCCACGCTTCCGGTCTTCTTTGGCCCTTCAGTATCGCAGATGTGCAGCAACCCCTCACGCATCTCAACTGTTTGAGGGTGTTGCAGCACCTCTGCGAGATAAGGGTTGATGAACTTCTCGAAAAACTTGTCCTTGGGGGCGCTTGGAGACGTCATGGAGATCTGGATCTGTCAGAAAAACAGCTCAAAACAAAGACAGGAGATATTTCCGTGGTACGGTGGTCAAAACCTTCGGGAGATTATATAATGAATTTTTACCGACCAAAAGAAAGTATTGTGGAAGAAAACGGAGTCCGGAGGGCACACTAGGTGGCCACAAGGCAGGGGGGCGCGCCCAGGGGTAGGATGCGCCCTCCACCCTTGTGGTCTCCTCGTGCATCTTTCGGACTACTTTTAATTTTTCTATTTTTCTAAATATTCCAAAACGGAGAAAAATTGCTATTATAACAGTTTTGGAGTCGGGTTACTTACCGTACCACATACCTATTCCTTTTCGGAGTCTGAAACGTTCTGGAAAGTATCCCTTATGTACTCGTCCGGTGTTATGGTATTAATAATATTAGTCTCAACATTTATGGGAGTACCTAAGATATAATGTTTGATTCTTTGACCGTTTACCACCTTCGGATTTGTGCCTTCAGCGTTGTTGATCTTAATGGAACTGGAACGATAGACCTCCTCGATAATGTCAGGACCTTCCCATTTAGAGAGAAGCTTTCCTGCAAAAAATCTTAAACGAGAGTTGTATAGCAAAACATGATCACCTACATTAAATTCACGCTTTTGTATCCTCTTGTCATGCCATCTTTTAACTTTTTCTTTAAACAACTTGGCATTCTCATAGGCTTGGGTTCTCCATTCATCAAGCGAGCTAATGTCAAATAACCTCTTCTCATCGGCAAGTTTGAAATCATAGTTGAGCTCTTTAATAGCCCAATAAGCTTTATGTTCTAGTTCAAGAGGTAAGTGACATGCTTTTCCATAAACCATTTTATACGGAGACATACTCATAGGGTTTTTATAAGCAGTTCTATAAGCCCATAATGCATCATCAAGTTTCTTAGACCAATTCTTCCTAGATCTATTAACATTATTTTGCAAAATCAATTTAATCACTCTATTGCTCAATTCTACTGGACCACTAGACTGAGGGTGATATGGAGATGCAATTCTATGGTTAACATCACACTTAGCAAGCATTATACGGAAAGCACCATGAATAAAATGTGAACCACCATCAGTCATTAAATATCTAGGGACTCCAAACCTCGGAAAAATAACTTCTTTAAGCATCTTAATAGAAGTGTTATGATCAGCACTACTAGTGGGAATAGCTTCTACCCACTTAGTAACATAATCAAAAGCAACTAAAATATGTGTATACCCATTAGAGGAAGGAAAAGGTCCCATATAATCAAAGCCCCAAACATCAAATGGTTCAATAACAAGTCAAATAATTCATAGGCATTTCCTGACGTCTACTAATATTGCCAATTCTCTGGCATTCATCACAAGACAAACTTACGGGCATCCTTGAAGAAAGTAGGCCAATAAAAACCGGATTGCAATACCTTGTGTGCAGTTATCTCCAGCATGGTGTCCTCCGTAAGCTTCGGAGTGGCACATGCGTAGGATCTGTTCCTGTTCATGCTTAGGTACACAATGTCTAATGACACCATCTACTCCTTCTTTATAAAGGTGTGGGTCATCCCAAAAGTAATGGCTTAAATCATAGAAAAACATTTTCTTTTGCTGGTATGTGAAACTAGGTGGTATAAATTTAGTAACAATGTAATTAGCATAATCAGCATACCATGGAGTATTACGAGAAGAATTTATGACAGCTAATTGCTCATCAGGAAAACTATCATCAATAGGCAATCGGTCATCAAGAACATTTTCTAACCTAGACAAGTTGTCTGCTACGGGGTTCTCAGCTCCCTTTCTATCAATAATATGCAAATCAAATTCTTGTAACAAGAGAACTCATCTAATAAGTCTAGGTTTAGCATCTTTCTTTTACATAAGATATTTAATATCAGCATGATCAGTGTGAACAGTTACTTTGGAATCAACAATATAAGATCTGAACTTATCAGAGGCAAATACAACTGCTAGAAATTCTGTTTCAGTAGTAGCATAATTTCTCTGGGCACTGTCTAGAGTTTTACTAGCATAATGAATAACATTCAATTTCTTATCAACTCTTTGTCCTAGAATAACACCAACAGCATAATCACTAGCATCACACATAATTTCAAAGGGTAAATTCCAATCAGGTGGTTGAACAATAGGTGTAGAAATCAAGGCTTTCTTAAGTATTTCAAATGCTTCTACACAATCAACATCAAAAACAAAAGGAACATCTTTTTGCAAGAGATTAGTGAGAGGCCTAGAAATTTTAGAGAAGTCTTTAATAAACCTCCTATAGAAACCAGCATGACCAAGGAAACTTCTTATACCTTTGATATCTTTAGGACACGGCATCTTTTCAATAGCATCTACTTTAGCTTTATCAACTTCAATTCCTCTTTCAGAAATTTTATGCCCCAAGACAATACCTTCATTAACCATAAATTGGCACTTCTCCCAATTCAAAACAAGATTAGTTTCTTCACATCTCTGCATAACTCAATCAAGGTTGCTTAAGTAATCATCAAAAGAAGTTCCGTAAACAGAGAAATCATCCATGAAAACCTCAACAATCTTTTCACAAAAGTCAGAGAATATAGCAGTCATACATCTTTGAAAGGTAGCAGGTGAATTGCATAAACCAAAAGGCATACATCTATAAGCAAAAGTACCAAAAGGGCAAGTAAAAGTGGTCTTTTCTTGGTCCTCTTTTGACACAGGTATTTGAGAGAAACCAGAGTAACCATCTAGAAAGCAAAAATGCGTATGTTTGGATAATCATTCTAGCATTTGATCAATAAAAGGTAGAGGGTAATGATCTTTTCTAGTAGCTTTGTTTAATTTACGAAAATCAATTACCATTCTATAACCTATAACAATTCTTTGTGGAATCAATTCATTCTTATCATTAGGAACAACAGTAATACCTCCCTTCTTAGGGACACAATATACAGGACTTACCCATCTACTATCAGCAATAGGATAAATTATACCTGCCTCCAGAAGCTTTAGTATTTCATTTCTTACCACTTCCTTCATCTTAGGATTCAGTCTTCATTGGTGATCAACAACTGGTTTAGCATCAGGCTTCATATTAATTTATGCTGACATAGAGTGGGGCTAATGCCCTTAAGATCATCAAGAGTGTATATAATAGCTGCACGGTGCTTCCTCAGAGTTTTCAATAATTTCTTTTCTTCATGCTCTGAAAGGTTAGCACTAATAATAACAGGATATATCTTCTTTTCATCGAGATAAGCATATTTCAGAGTATGAGGTAATTGTTTAAGCTCAAACACGGGATCACCCTTGGGTGGAGGAGGATCCCCAAGGATTTCAACAGGCAAATTGTGTTTCAAAATAGGCCGTTGATTAAAGAATATTTCATCTATTTCCCTTCTTTCATTCATAAACATATCATTTTCATGGTCTAGCAAATATTGTTCTAAAGGATCAGTAGGAGGCACGGCAATAGAAGCAAGACCAATAATTTCATCCTTACTAGGAAATTCTTTATCATGGGGTTGTCTATGAAACTTAGAGAAATTAAAATCATGAGACACATCCCCAAAGCCGACAGTAACAATATCCTTTTCGCAATCTATGTTAGCATTAACAGTGTTCAAGAAAGGTCTACCAAATATAATGGGACAAAAATCATCTTGTGTGGAACCAAGAACAAGAAAATCAGTAGGGTATTTTATTTTCCCACACAAGACTTCAACATCTCTAACAATCCCAATTGGTGATATAGTATCTCTATTGGCAAGCTTAATAGTAACATCAATATCTTCTATCTCAGCAGGTGCAATGTCATTCATAATTTCTTGGTATAAGGTATAAGGAATTGCACTCACACTAGCACCCACATCACATAAGCCATGATAACAGTGATCTCCTATTTTAACAGAAACAACAGCCATGCCAACAACGGGTCTATGTTTATCTTTAATATCGGGTTTAGCAATCCTAGCAGCTTCATCACAGAAATAAATAACATGCCCATCAATATTATCAACCAAGAGATCTTTAACCAAAGCAATACTAGGTTCAACTTTAATTTGTTCAGGGGGTGTAGGTGTTCTAGTATAAATCTTACGAACCACAGTTGAAGCTTTAGCATGATCCTTTATTCTAATAGGAAAAGGTGGTTTCTCAATATAAATAGTAGGAACAATAGGATCAACATTATAAGTAATAGTTTCTTCTTCAACTTTAATAGCTTCTACTACTTTCACTTCAATGGGAGGATGATATTTAAACCACTTCTCCTTAGGAAGATCAGCATGAGTAGCAAAAGATTCACAAAAAGAAGCTACTATCTCAGAGTCAAGTCCATATTTAGTGCTAAAATCACGAAAAGCATTGGTATCCATGAAAGGTTTAACACAATCAAACTTAGGGTTTATACCTGACTCCTTACCTTCGTCGAGTTCCCAATCTTCAGAGTTGTGTTTAATTATTTCCAATAAATCCCATTTGAATTCAATATCCTTCTTCATAAAAGAACCAGTATAAGAAGTATCGAGCATGGATTGATCATTACGAGAAAGCCGAGCATACAAATTCTGAATAATAATTTCTCTTGAGAGCTCATGATTGGGGCATGAATATAACATTGACTTAAGTCTCCCCCAAGCTTGAGCAATACTTTCTCCTTCATGAGGCCAAAAATTATATATATTGTTCCGATCACGATGAACCAGATGCATAGGATAAAACTTCTGATGAAATTCCAATTTCAATCGGTTGTAGTTCCAGGATCCAATATCATCACATAGGCTATACCATGTCAATGCCTTTCCCTTCAAAGATAAAGGGAAGACCTTCTTCTAGAAATCATCCTCGGGAAAACCTGCAAGCTTAAATAATCCACAAACTTCATTCACATAGATTAGGTGCATATCAGAATGTAATGTTCCGTCTCCTGCATAAGGATTAGCTAGCAGTTTCTCTATCATACCCGAAGGAATTTCATAATAAATATTATCAGTAGGTGCAGTAGGTTGAGGAGCAACTCTTTGCTCTTCCGGTCGAGGTGAAGATACCCCGAACAAGCCCCTCAAAGGATTATTTTCCATAGTGACAAGTGACAGTAAATTTCAGCACACTATATAAATGTTTCCTTACCAAACTCCACTTACCAAAGGCACTTCACTCCCCGGCAACGGTGCCAGAAAAGAGTCTTGATGACCCACAAGTATAGGGGATCTATCGTAGTCCTTTCGATAAGTACGAGTGTCGAACCAAACGAGGAGCAGAAGGAAATGACAAGCGGTTTTCAGCAAGGTATTCTCTGCAAGCACTAAAATTATCGGTAACAGGTAGTTGTATGATACGATAATTCATAATGAGTAACAAGTAACAAAAGTGACTAAGGTGCAGCAAGGTGGCCAAATCCTTTTTGTAGCAAAGGACAAGCCTGGACGAACTCCTATATAGAGCAAAGCGCTCCCGAGGACACATGGGAAATGTTGTCAAGTTAGTTTTCGTCATGCTCATATGATTCGCGTTCATTACTTTGATAATTTGATATGTGGTTGGACCGGTGCTTGGGTGCTGCCCTTCCTTGGACAAGCCTCCCACTTATGATTAACCCCTCTCGCAAGCATCCACAACGACGAAAGAAGAATTAAGATAAATCTAACCATAGCATGAAACATATGGATCCAAATCAGCCCCTTACGAAGGAATGGATAAACTAGGGTTTAAGCTTCTGTCACTCTAGCAACCCATCATCTACTTATTACTTCCCAATGCCTTCCTCTAGGCCCAATTCATGGTGAAGTGTCATGTAGTCAACATTCACATAACACCACTAGAGGAAAGACAACATACATCTCATCAAAATATCGAACGAATACCAAATTCACATGATTACTCATAACAAGAATTCTCCCATGTCCTCAGGAACAAATGTAACTACTCACAAAGCATATTCATGTTCATAATCAGAGGAGTATTAATTATCATTAAGGATCTAAACATATGATCTTCCACCGAATAAACCAACTAGCATCAACTACAAGGAGTAATCAACACTACTAGCAACCCACAGGTACCAATCTGAGGTTTGAGACAAAGATTGGATATGAGAGATGAACTAGGGTTTGAGAGGAGGTGGTGCTGGTGAAGATATTGATGGAGATTGACCCCCTCTCGATGAGAGGATCGTTGGTGATGACGATGGCTTCGATTTCCCCCTACCGGAGGGAAGTTTCCCCGGCAGAACAGCTCCTCCAGAGCCCTAGATTGGTTCCGCCTAAGTTCCGCCTCGAGATGGCGACGTTTCATCCCGAAAGCTTCCTCCTGATTTTTTCCAAATCAAAACACACCAAATAGCAGAAGATGGGCATCGGGGGCATGCCAGGTGGCCCACAAGGCAGGGGGCGCGCCCCCACCCTTCTGGATGGCTTGTGGCCCCCCTCTGGTGATTTCTTCGCCCAATATTTTGTGTATATTCCAAAATAATTCTCCATGAAGTTTCAGGACTTTTGGAGTTGTGCAGAATAGGTCTCTAATATTTGCTCCTTTTCTAGTGCGGAATTCCAGCTGCCGGCATTCTCCCTCTTCATGTAAACCATATAAAATAAGAGAGAAAAGGCATAAGTATTATGATATAATGTGTAATAACAGCCCATAATGTAATAAATATCAATATAAAAGCAGGGTGCAAAATGGACGTATCAGTAGGGAGGCAAGTCTGGGTACCCCCGATCCCAAAACGCCGACACATCCAAGAGGGATATAATCAAAACTTTCATATAAGAGCATTGAATATATGAGAAGTTTGATTCCTAGCATTTGTTTTGAGATATAAAGATGGTGATATTAGAGTCCTGCTAGTGAGTAATTATGGATTGGTAGAAATACTTGTGTTAAGGTTTGTGATTCCCGAAGCATGCAAGTATGGTGAACCGTTATGTGATGAAGTCGGAGCATGATTTATTTTTTGATTGTCCTCCTTATGAGTGGCGGTCGGGGACGAGGGATGGTCTTTTCCTACCAATCTACCCCCCCTAGGAGCATGCTTATTAGTACTTTGCTTTGATGGCTAATAAATTTTTGCAATAAGTATGTGAGTTCTTTATGACTAACATTGAGTCCATGGATTATACGCACTCTCACCCTTCCACCATTGCTAGCCTCTCTAGTACCACGCAACTTTCGCCGGTGCATTAAACCCACCATATACCTTCCTCAAAACAGCCACCATACCTACCTATTATGGCATTCTCATAGCCATTCCAAGATATATTGCCATGCAACTTCCACCTTTCCGTTTATTATGACACATACCATCATTGTCATATTTCTTTGCATGATCGTAAGATAGCTAGCATGATATTTTCATGGCTTGTCCATTTTTTTATATCCTTGCTACGCTAGATCATTTCACATCCCGGTACACCGCGAGAGGCATTCATATGGAGTCATATTTTGTTCTTTTATCGAGTTGTAATTCTTGAGTTGTAAGTAAATAGAAGTGTGATGATCATCATTATTAGAGCATTATCCCATGTCAGGAAAGGATGATGGAGGCTATAATTCCTTCACAAGCTGGGATGAGACTCCGAACTTAAAAATAAAAAGAAGCCAAAGAGCCCAGAATAAAAAAAAAGAGTCCAAAGAGCCCAGAATAAAAAAAGAGGCCAAAGAGCCCAAACAAAAAAAATGAGAGAAAAAGAGAGAAGGGACAATGTTACTATCCTTTTTCCACAGTTGTGCTACAAAGTAGCACCATGTTCTTCATGATAGAGAGTCTCCTATTTTATCACTTTCATATACTAGTGGGAATTTTTCATTATAGAACTTGGCTTGTATATTCCAATGATGGGCTTCCTCAAATTGCCCTAGTTCTTCGTGAGCAAGCAAGTTGGATGCGCACCCACTTAGTTTCCTTTTGAGCTTTCATTCACTTATAGCTCTAGTGCATCCGTTGCTGGCAATCCCTACTCACTCACATCAACATTCATGCCACAATAAAGAAAATTGCATTGATAAATATGTTAGGTAGCATTTCACATCAAAAATTCTATTTTAATCATTTACCTACTCGAGGTCGAGGAGGAATTAAGCTTGGGGATGCTTGATACATCTCCAATGTATCTATAATTTTTTATTGTTCCATGCTATTATATTATCTGTTTTGGATGTTTTATATGCATTAATATGCTATTTTATATTATTTTTGGGACTAACTTATTAACCTAGTGCCCAGTGCCAGATTCTGTTTTTTCCTTGTTTTTATCTTTTACAGAAAAGGAATACCAAACAGAGTCCAAACGGAATAAAACTTTACGGTGATTTTTCTTGGACCAGAAGAAACCCACGAGACTTGGAGATGAGGCTAGAAGACCTACGAGGCAGCCACAAGCCATAGGGGCGCGCCCTAGGGCTTGTGGGCCCCTCGGAGACCTTCCAATGCTAATTCCACCACTATATATTCTCAAATATTGCCCCTATACCAGAGGGCACACCAAAAAAAAATTTCCGCCGCCGCAAGCTTCTCTTCCCATCAGATCCCATCTTGGGGTCTTTTTCGGCACTCCGCCGGAGGGGGATTCGATCACGGAGGGCCTCTACACCAACCTTGCTGCCCTTCCGATGATGTGTGCGTAGTTTACTACGGACCTATGGGTCCATAGCTAGTAGCTAGATGGCTTCTTCTCTCTCTTTGATCTTCAATACAATGTTCTCCTCGATGTTCTTAGAGATCTATTTGATGTAATCTTCTTTTGCGGTGCGTTTGTTGAGATCCGATGAATCATGGATTTATGATCAGATTATCTATGAATATTATTTGAGTCTTCTCTGAACTCTTTTATGCATGATTGAGATAGCTTGGTATTTCTCTCCGATCAATCGATTTGGTTTGGCCAACTAGATTGGTTTTACTTGCAGTGGGAGAGGTGCTTTGTGATGGGTTCAATCTTGGGAGGTCCTCACCCAGTGACAGAAGGGGTAGCCAGGCACGTATTGTATTGTTGCCATTAAGGATAAAAAGATGGGGTTTATATCATATTGCTTGAGTTTATCCCGCTACATCATGTCATCTTGCTTAAGGCGTTACTCTGTTCTTATGAAGTTAATACTCGAGATGCAGGCAGGAGTCGTTCGATGTGTGGCGTAATAGTAGTAGATGTAGAATCGTTTTGGTCTACTTGTCACCGACGTGATGCCTATATTCATGATCATTGCCTTAGATGTCTTCATAATTATGCGCTTTCCTATCAACTGCTCAACAGTAATTTGTTTACCCACCATATGTTTTCTTCAAGAGAGAAGCCTCTAGTGAAACCTATGGCCCCCGGGTCTATTTTTCATCATATATTTTCAGATCTATAAACCAAAAAACCCAAAAATAACTTGCTGTAATTTATTTGTATTTACTTTATTTTACTCGTTTACTTATCTTTTATACCTATCTCTATTAGATCTCACTCTTGTTCATGACCGTGAAGGGATTGACAACCCCTTTTTTGCATTTTGTGCAAGTGTTTGTTAGTTTGTGCAGGTGCATATATTGGAGACTTGCTTGTGCCTCCTACTGGATTGATTCCTTGGTTTTTAACTGAGGGAAATATTTATCTCTACTTTGCTGCATCACTCTTAACTCTTCAAGGTAAAAATCAATGCAAGCTCGAGAAGTAGCAGGGGCTCTCTCCCCCTCTCTTCCGGTGGTGCCGGAGTGCTACCGTGGCTAGGATCGTGACGGCGATCTATACCAACATCCTTTCTACCATCAACACCAAATTTCTCCCCCTCTATGCAGTGGTGTAACCTATCTATTCCCGTTGTAATTCTCCACTTAAACATGGTGCTCAATACTATATATTATTATCCAATGATATGTGGTTATCCTATGATGTTTGAGTAGATCTATTTTGTCCTATGGGTTGATTGATGATCATGATTGGTTTGAGTTGTATATTTTATTTTTGTGTTGTCCTATGGTGCCCTCCATGTCACGCAAACATGAAGGATCCCCGCTGTAGGGTGTTGCAATACGTTCATGATTCTCTTATAGTGGGTGGCAAGAGTGACAGAAACTTATACCCGAGTAAGGGGGTTGTTGCGTATGGGAGTAAAGAGGACTTGATACTTAATGCTATGGTTGGGTTTTACCTTAATGATCTTTGGTAGTTGCGGATGCTTGCTAGAGTTCCAATCATAAGTGCATATGATCCAAGTACGGAAAGTATGTTAGCTCATGCCTCTCCCTCATACAAAATTGCAATATTGATTACCGGTCTAGTTATCGATCGCCTAGGGACAAATAACTTTCTTGTGTGACAAAAGCTTTCTACTAAACAACTAACTTTTATTATCTTGCATTTTATTCGTAGGTTTGTTCTTGTTCTAGGTAAAGCAAATGTTAATTGTGCGTAGAGTTGTATCGGTGGTCGATAGAACTTGAGGGAATATTTGTTCTACCTTTAGCTCCTCATTGGGTTCGACACTCTTATTTATCGAAAAAGGCTACAAATGATCCCCTATACTTGTGGGTTATCAAGACCTTTTTCTGGCGCCGTTGCCGCGGAGCAATAGTGTGGGGTGAATATTCTTGTGTGTGCTTGTTTGCTTTATCACTAAGTAGATTTTATTTTGTGATCTTGTTTTCTATCTTTAGTTATGGGTAGGAAACGCAATATACCAAAAAACATTAGTTGTACCTGCTAAACCAATGGTTGAAGAACCACCAAAAATCTATCATACTGCTGAAGCTTTCTACTTGGATCATCTTCGATCCCTATGTGCTCGTGTTGAAAACCCAACTAGCTTAGTTGAGGGAAAATCATTAGATGATCATGCTTATTTTGTGCGACACCGCTTATCTAAAAAAGGGAAACTTTCACAGCATCATATTAATACTATGCATTGCTATGATTGGGATTTATGTGAAATATATGATTTTACTTGTTGTTCTGCAGACCCTAAGAAACACCTTCCCTACCAATGTGAGTTTAGTGATAATGGAATCGTACCTTCTTATGCTAAAGGTGTTTATAGTTAGTATGATATTGAACAAAATGAAGAATTTGTTGCTTGTGAGGGTGCTTATGAAATTGCTTCTTTGATTGAAAAGTATGATGCTACTCGTTAAAAATCTAAATTTTTTGCTAAACTTATGTATTGCTATGAAAATTTTGCTTCTAATGCTTATGTTTAACCATATATTGAGGAGTCCTCCGCTGTCCAAGAAGAGACTAATATTTTACAGGAAACTACGCAAGAAGAAATTGCTAAAATTGTGAGCTCATTTGATGAAAAAGATGATGAGGAGAGCAAATAAGAAAAGGAGGAAGAGCGGATTAGCTACCCGTGCCCACCTTCTGATGAGGACATCAATACCATTGTTACACCCATAGCCCCTGCTTCTATACATACTGGACCAATTACTAGAGCTCGCGCACGCCAATTAAATTATCAGGTACTTTCGTTTCTTGGTAATGATTCTAAAGTTCATGAGAATATGATGCTGCCTAAATTGGATACATTTGTTTTGCTTACAAATGAAGGGCCTAGCTTGGACAAGAAAGAGGAACCTTGGAGCAAGTTCAAGCATGGAGATGATGGCATGCGCAAGGGGAATAAGAACGGAGTTACAAGTGATGATTTCAGGACTTTGAAGCCACCATAAGGAGTGCAGGAAGCCTTGGACGAAATATACAAGATGCCACTTCATAAATTTTGTCCAGAGGCTATTATAGGTGCTGCGTCACCTTATTATTGGGCCAGGCCCATGTAATTTCGAAATACTTGAGTATAGGCTATTTTTAGAGTCCGTATGTGTGGGGAAACAAGAGATAGGGTTGGTTTCGGACCCCTCCTTCAAGGGCCACGAAATCCCCCCCTCTTCCTCCATATATACAGCCCTTAGGGCACCGTTTAGACTTTGGGTTTTGTTTAGATTAAAAGTTAGCCATAGCTGCAACTTCGCGTACTTCGTTTGTGTTCAATGACCAGACCAAGACGTCACAGAACCCCACCTTGATCAATAAAGCTTTCATCTTATATTCGCAATATCCAGATTGCAAATCTTAGTTTCTTGCTTGTTCTTCGTTTGCTTGCAGGAGATAGACCCTCGTGGTCAGGTTGATTGTGCTCCGGCGTGGTCAATAACCTCTAGGAGTTGGTTTAGCGATTGCTAAGGCGCGACGTCCTCGCACGTTCGTAGTCGGATCGTCAAAGTCTACTCCACCAAAAACGATAGCTATCATCTCATCGAAAGATCGGGACACCCTCGCCTCTATCAAGTGGTATCAGATTCCCAGGTTGCTCGGTGAGATTTACAGTTTTTCGTAGTTTAGATCGAGTCTGTTCTTCATACCTACAGTCCAGGAAAAAGCCAAAAAAAAAATATTTAGGGTTAGTTCATCATATCCGAACCAATCTGAGCCTTGCATAATCTTTTAGGGTTTTTGCTTTGTTGAATTTGCGGTTGCATCGTCGTGTCAAGTTGCTGGTCTTAGCGTCTAGTTCTTTAGAGTTTCGAGTTCTGTTCACAAGTTGGCACGCCGCGCGCCGCACCATCATCATCGCCCCTACCATTACCACCACAGCTTATCTGCTATTTCTCTGAGTCCATATACCACCACCGATCCGAGTCCATATACACCACCGATCCGAGTCCATTATACCACCACCAATCCGAGCCCACATATAACTACCATCATATACCATAACCAGTCGAGTCCACCAGATTCATCTCTGCACCAGTCCTAGTCCGAGTCCGTATTTTATCCTTTATTTAGAGTCCAGATCACGCGATATACGAGTCGTGAACAAGTCGGATTCGCCAATTTTCGTGCTACCCGTAGAAGAAAAATAGTTCCAGTTTCAAAAAAAAAAAAAACTAAGTCTGGAAAATTCTGGCTAGGCAGTTTTAGACCATTTGTAGACTTTTTCAAAAAAAAAATTGTTGCGAGGCAAAAAAAAAAAAAAAGAGGAAAAAAAAAAGAAAAAAAAATTCAGAATGTGCTCCTCCCTTGTTTACGTGCAGCGCCGTGATTTTTGTTAGTGTTCTAGGCTCGCGTCTCTAGCACGGTCTAGCCTAGGACCAGCACAGTACCGTCGTTGAGAGTTTATTCAACATTGCATCTCTGAATTGATTATTGCTGACCCTTTTTGCTACCATATCATAAGCCTTCCCAGCTCCACATACATCTACATCGTGTGTTTGACACCACCTGGCAATCGCTCTGTCCAAGCTCTGAGAGTTTTGACTACAAAGGTTGCCGATCACCACCTGCTACTGGGTAAGAACTGGTAAGAATTTGAGATTTGCTTGACGGATTTGTGACACCACACCACACCACCACCACTTTCTAGTAGTCTGTAGGATCATATTCTTGTGTGTTTCTATTGCTGCTAACCATGGCAGGATCACAAGCCGACGAGATTGACTGGGAGAACATGACGAACAAGGAGTTGCATGATAAATTTCAGCAAATGATGAGTGGCCAGGTGGGAGATGTGCTAAACAGATTTGAAGAGGCCATGGAGAAGACAGATGGCATGGAGAAGTCATTCGAGACAAAGCTGGATAACAAGTTTAATGAATTGCTCACGCGTCTTCCCCAACCACCACCGGCTGCACCTGTCGCACCTCTGCAACGACAACAACAACGCCCCCTTCCAAATCAGTTCGGACGAGCGAAGCGTGTTCCTCTTGAGGATGGCCAAACTTCTGGTGCTGCTGTACCTACTGTTGATGCTTCTTTGGCTCTTGCTCCTGCTGCTGCTGGTGCCGAGGAGGAGGATGATTACACGGGCGATTATGAGGATGAGGTTGATCAAAATCATAACTACGTGCAACCACCAGCACCAGGTCGTCCACATGCAAATAATCGCAATGGTAGGCCTGCACCACCACTTCAGGTACGAGATCATGACCATCTTCCTAAATTAAAATTGAATATTCCACCATTCGAGGGTAGATATGTTCCTGATATATATCTTACTTGGGAGTTAGAAACTGAACAACGTTTTACATGTTTACAATATCCCGAGGAACGACGTGTTGCTGCTGCTGTTTGTGCTTTCACTAGTTTTGCATGTGTATGGTGGTCCGAACATTGTAGATTATATCCTATTCCAGCTACGTGGGCTGCTTTGAAAACTGCTATGTGTACTCGTTGGGTTCCACCATATTATCAACGTGAATTACTTCAAAAATTGCAGCGCTTAAGACAAGGAAAAAATTCTGTAGAAGAATATTATCAGGAATTACAAACTGGCATGATTAGATGTGGTATTGTTGAGGAGAATGAAGCTATGCTTGCACGTTTCATGGGTGGATTAAATAGAGAGATTCAGACCATTCTAGAGTATAAGGAGTATAATAATATCACTCGTTTATTCCATCTTGCTTGTAAAGCTGAACGTGAAGTGCAGGATCGACAGGCATTGGCGCGAACTAATTTTTCTGCAGGTCGATCTTCATCATGGACACCGCGTGCCTCCTCTACTCCCACACGTCCAACTGCGGCACCACTGACTTCAGCCGCCAATTCCAACCGAGATATAAGAAAACAGGCACCACCACCACCATCTGCCAAGAGTACACCCTCTGGGCCTGCCCAGAGCTCTTCTTCATCTATGGCATCAACAGGGCACACACGTGATATTATTTGTCGTCGTTGTAAGGGAAGAGGTCATTATGCGAGAGAATGCCAATCTCCGCGTGTTATGATTGCTACTGAGGATGGTGGGTATGAGTCCGCTAGTGACTATGATGAGGAGACTTTGGCTCTTATTACAAGTGAAGAACACGGTGGAGATGATTCTGATCATGAGACGCAATACATGGCTCCTGAAGACGCTGACAGGTATGAATGTTTAGTTGCTCAACGTGTTTTGAGTGTGCAGGTCACACAAGCTGAGCAAAATCAGAGGCATAATTTGTTCCATACAAAGGGAGTTGTGAAGGAACGTTCTGTTCGCGTCATCATAGATGGAGGGAGCTGCAACAACTTGGCTAGCATGGAGATGGTGGAGAAGCTATCTCTCACCACAAGACCACATCCACATCCTTACTATATCCAATGGTTCAACAACAGCGGCAAGGTTAAGGTAACACGTACTGTTCGTGTGCATTTTAGTATCTCTACATATGCTGATTATGTTGATTGTGATGTGGTACCCATGCAAGCATGTTCATTATTACTTGGTAGACCATGGCAATTTGATAAAATTTCTGTACACCATGGTAGAAACAATCAGTATACTCTTGTTCATAAGGATAAACATATTACTTTGCTTCCTATGACTCCTGATTCTATTTTGAAAGATGATATTAATAGAGCTAGTAAAGCAAAACAGGAGAAAAATAAGAGTGAAAATCAGATTGTGGCAAAAGAATTTGAGCAACAAATGAAGCCTAATAATAAACCATCTAGTGTTGCTTCTGAAATTAAATTGAAAAGTGCATGCTTACTTGCCACCAAATCTGATATTGATGATCTAGATTTCAGCAATTCTGTTTGCTATGCTTTTGTGTGCAAAGAGGCGTTATTTTCATTCGAGGACGTGCCTTCCTCTTTGCCTCCTGCGGTCACTAACATTTTGCAGGAGTTCGCTGACGTCTTTCCACAAGACGTGCCACCGGGATTACCACCTATTCGCGGGATTGAGCATCGTCGTTCGAGACAAAGCTGGATAACAAGTTTAATGAATTGCTCACGCGTCTTCCCCAACCACCACCGGCTGCACCTGTCGCACCTCTGCAACGACAACAACAACGCCCCCTTCCAAATCAGTTCGGACGAGCGAAGCGTGTTCCTCTTGAGGATGGCCAAACTTCTGGTGCTGCTGTACCTACTGTTGATGCTTCTTTGGCTCCTGCTCCTGCTGCTGCTGGTGCCGAGGAGGAGGATGATTACGCGGGCGATTATGAGGATGAGGTTGATCAAAATCATAACTACGTGCAACCACCAGCACCAGGTCGTCCACATGCAAATAATCGCAATGGTAGGCCTGCACCACCACTTCAGGTACGAGATCATGACCATCTTCCTAAATTAAAATTGAATATTCCACCATTCGAGGGTAGATATGTTCCTGATATATATCTTACTTGGGAGTTAGAAACTAAACAACGTTTTACATGTTTACAATATCCCGAGGAACGACGTGTTGCTGCTGCTGTTTGTGCTTTCACTAGTTTTGCATGTGTATGGTGGTCTGAACATTGTAGATTATATCCTATTCCAGCTACGTGGGCTGCTTTGAAAACTGCTATGCGTACTCGTTGGGTTCCACCATATTATCAACGTGAATTACTTCAAAAATTGCAGCGCTTAAGACAAGGAAAATATTCTGTAGAAGAATATTATCAGGAATTACAAACTGGCATGATTAGATGTGGTATTGTTGAGGAGAATGAAGCTATGCTTGCACGTTTCATGGGTGGATTAAATAGAGAGATTCAGACCATTCTAGAGTATAAGGAGTATAATAATATCACTCGTTTATTCCATCTTGCTTGTAAAGCTGAACGTGAAGTGCAGGATCGACAGGCATTGGCGCGAACTAATGTTTCTGCAGGTCGATCTTCATCATGGACACCGCGTGCCTCCTCTACTCCCACACGTCCTACTGCGGCACCACTGACTTCAGCCGCCAATTCCAATCGAGATACAAGAAAACAGGCACCACCACCACCATCTGCCAAGAGTACACCTTCTGGGCCTGCCCAGAGCTCTTCTTCATCTATGGCATCAACAGGGCACACACATGATATTATTTGTCGTCGTTGTAAGGGAAGAGGTCATTATGCGAGAGAATGCCAATCTCCGCGTGTTATGATTGCTACTGAGGATGGTGGGTATGAGTCCGCTAGTGATTATGATGAGGAGACTTTGGCTCTTATTACAAGTGAAGAACACGGTGGAGATGATTCTGATCATGAGACGCAATACATGGCTCCTGAAGACGCTGACAGGTATGAATGTTTAGTTGCTCAACGTGTTTTGAGTGTGCAGGTCACACAAGCTGAGCAAAATTAGAGGTATAATTTGTTCCATACAAAGGGAGTTGTGAAGGAACGTTCTGTTCGCGTCATCATAGATGGAGGGAGCTGCAACAACTTGGCTAGCATGGAGATGGTGGAGAAGCTATCTCTCACCACAAGACCACATCCACATCCTTACTATATCCAATGGTTCAACAACAGCGGCAAGGTTAAGGTAACACGTACTGTTCGTGTGCATTTTAGTATCTCTACATATGCTGATTATGTTGATTGTGATGTGGTACCCATGCAAGCATGTTCATTATTACTTGGTAGACCATGGCAATTTGATAAAAATTCTGTACACCATGGTAGAAACAATCAGTATACTCTTGTTCATAAGGATAAACATATTACTTTGCTTCCTATGACTCCTGATTCTATTTTGAAAGATGATATTAATAGAGCTAGTAAAGCAAAACAGGAGAAAAATAAGAGTGAAAATCAGATTGTGGCAAAATAATTTGAGCAACAAATGAAGCCTAATAATAAACCATCTAGTGGTGCTTCTGAAATTAAATTGAAAAGTGCATGCTTACTTGCCACCAAATCTGATATTGATGATCTAGATTTCAGCAATTCTGTTTGCTATGCTTTTGTGTGCAAAGAGGCGTTATTTTCATTCGAGGACGTGCCGTCCTCTTTGCCTCCTGCGGTCACTAACATTTTGCAGGAGTTCGCTGACGTCTTTCCACAAGACGTACCACCGGGATTACCACCTATTCGCGGGATTGAGCATCAGATTGACTTAATTCCCGGTGCTTCGTTGCCAAACCGTGCGCCATACCGTACCAATCCAGAGGAGACGAAGGAGATTATGCGTCAAGTACAGGAATTGCTCGACAAAGGTTATATACGCGAATCCCTTAGTCCTTGTGCTGGTCCTATTATTCTAGTGCCGAAAAAGGATGGTACATCGCGTATGTGTGTTGATTGTAGAGGCATTAATAATATTACTATTCGTTATCGTCATCCTATTCCTAGACTAGATGATATGCTTGATGAATTGAGTGGCTCTACAATATTCTCCAAAGTTGATTTGCGTAGTGGATACCATCAAATTCGTATGCAATTGGGGGATGAATGGAAAACAGCATTTAAAACAAAGTTTGGATTATATGAGTGGTTAGTCATGCCTTTTGGGTTAACTAATGCACCTAGTACTTTCATGAGATTAATGAACGAAGTTTTACGTGCTTTCATTGGACGATTTGTGGTAGTCTATTTTGATGATATACTGATTTATAGCAGATCTTTGGAGGAACATTTGGAACATTTACGTGCTGTTTTTATTGCTTTACGTGATGCACGTTTGTTTGGTAACCTTGGGAAGTGCACCTTTTGCACCGACCGAGTATCTTTTCTTGGCTATGTTGTTACTCCACAGGGAATTGAAGTTGATAAAGCCAAGATTGAAGCTATTGAGAGTTGGCCACAGCCCAAAACGGTCACTCAAGTGAGGAGTTTTCTTGGACTCGCTTGTTTCTATAGGCGTTTTGTGAGAGATTTCAGCACCATTGCTGCACCTCTCAATGAGCGTACAAAGAAGGATGTGCCTTTTGTTTGGGGTACCTCACAGGAAGAAGCCTTCACGGTATTGAAAGATAAGTTGACACATGCTCCTTTACTCCAACTTCCTGATTTTAATAAGACTTTTGAGCTTGAATGTGATGCTAGTGGAATTGGATTAGGAGGTGTTTTATTACAAGATGGCAAACCTGTTGCATACTTTTCTGAAAAATTGAGTGGGCCTAGTCTGAACTATTCTACTTATGATAAAGAATTATATGCTCTTGTTCGGACCTTAGAAACATGGCAACATTATTTATGGCCCAAAGAATTTGTTATACATTCTGATCATGAATCTTTGAAACACATTAAAAGTCAAGCAAAACTGAACCGTAGACATGCTAAATGGGTTGAATTTATTGAGACTTTCCCTTATGTCATTAAACACAAGAAGGGTAAAGAAAATGTTATTGCTGATGCATTGTCTCGTCGTTATACTATGCTTTCACAACTTGACTTTAAAATATTTGGTTTGGAGGCCATCAAAGATCAATATGTGCATGATGCTGAATTTAAAGATGTATTGCAGAATTGTAAGGAAGGGAGAACATGGAACAAGTTCGTCGTTAACGATGGATTTGTGTTTCGTGCTAACAAGCTATGCATTCCAGCTAGCTCCGTTCGTCTTTTGTTGTTGCAGGAGGCGCATGGAGGAGGATTAATGGGACACTTTGGCGTGAAGAAGACGGAGGATATACTTGCTACACATTTCTTTTGGCCAAAGATGAGACGGGATGTTGAGCGTTTTGTTGCTCGCTGCACTACATGTCAAAAAGCTATGTCACGACTCAATCCTCATGGTTTATATATGCCTTTGCCTGTACCTAGTGTTCCTTGGGAGGATATATCTATGGACTTTGTTTTAGGTTTACCTCGAACAAAGAAGGGGAGGGATAGCATATTTGTTGTCGTGGATAGGTTCTCAAAAATGGCACACTTTATACCATGTCATAAAAGCGATGATGCTGTTAATGTTGCTGATTTGTTCTTTCGTGAAATTATACGCTTGCATGGTGTGCCAAATACTATTGTTTCAGATCGTGATACGAAATTTCTTAGCCACTTTTGGAGATGTTTATGGGCTAAGTTGGGGACTAAACTGCTTTTTAGTACTACATGTCACCCTCAAACTGATGGACAAACTGAAGTAGTCAATAGAACATTGTCTACTATGCTTAGGGCTGTTTTGAAGAATAACAAGAAAATGTGGGAAGAATGCTTGCCTCATATTGAATTTGCTTATAATCGTTCATTGCATTCTACTACTAAGATGTGTCCTTTTGATATTGTGTATGGTTTCCTTCCTCGTGCACCAATTGATTTGTTGCCTCTTCCATCTTCGGAGAAGGTTAATTTTGATGCTAAACAACGTGCTGAATTGATCTTAAAAATGCATGAGTTAACTAAGGAGAACATTGAGCGTATGAATGCTAAATATAAACTTGCTGGAGATAAGGGTAGAAAACATGTTGTGTTTGCACCTGGAGATCTTGTTTGGTTACATTTGCGTAAGGATAGATTTCCTGATTTGCGCAAATCAAAGCTAATGCCACGTGCTGATGGTCCTTTTAAGGTGTTAGAGAAAATAAATGATAACGCATATAAACTTGAGCTGCCTGCAGATTTTGGGGTTAGTCCCACTTTTAACATTGCAGATCTGAAGCCTTATTTGGGTGAGGAAGATGAGCTTCCGTCGAGGACGACTTCATTTCAAGAAGGGGAGGATGATGAGAACATCAATACCATTGTTACACCCATAGCCCCTGCTTCTATACATACTGGACCAATTACTAGAGCTCGCGCACGCCAATTAAATTATCAGGTACTTTCGTTTCTTGGTAATGATTCTAAAGTTCATGAGAATATGATGCTGCCTAAATTGGATACATTTGTTTTGCTTACAAATGAAGGGCCTAGCTTGGACAAGAAAGAGGAACCTTGGAGCAAGTTCAAGCATGGAGATGATGGCATGCGCAAGGGGAATAAGAACGGAGTTACAAGTGATGATTTCAGGACTTTGAAGCCACCATAAGGAGTTCAGGAAGCCTTGGAAGAAATATACAAGATGGCACTTCATAAATTTCGTCCAGAGGCTATTATAGGTGCTGCGTCACCTTATTATTGGGCCAGGCCCATGTAATTTCGAAATACTTGAGTATAGGCTATTTTTAGAGTCCGTATGTGTGGGGAAAGAAGAGATAGGGTTGGTTTCGGACCCCTCCTTCAAGGGCCACGAAATCCCCCCCTCTTCCTCCATATATACAGCCCTTAGGGCACCGTTTAGACTTTGGGTTTTGTTTAGATTAAAAGTTCGCCATAGCTGCAACTTCGCGTACTTCGTTTGTGTTCAACGACCAGACCAAGACGTCACAGAACCCCACCTTGATCAATAAAGCTTTCATCTTATATTCGCAATATCCAGATTGCAAATCTTAGTTTCTTGCTTGTTCTTCGTTTGCTTGCAGGAGATAGACCCTCGTGGTCAGGTTGATTGTGCTCCGGCGTGGTCAATAACCTCTAGGAGTTGGTTTAGCGATTGCTAAGGCGCGACGTCCTCGCACGTTCGTAGTCGGATCGTCAAAGTCTACTCCACCAAAAACGATAGCTATCATCTCATCGAAAGATCGGGACACCCTCGCCTCTATCACCTTCTAATGAGAGTAACTCTTCAACTCATGAATTGCTTAATTTCCCTTCGTGCTTACCGAAGGATGATTGCTATGATCCCGTTGATTTGTATGAAATATCCCTTTTTGATGAAATTGATGCTTGCTATGCTTGTGGACATGATGCCAATATGAATTATGGAGATGAACTTGCTATAGTTCCTTATGTTAAGAATGAAATTGTTGCTATTGCACCCAAACATGATAGTCCTATTATCTTTTTGAATTCTGCCAACTACACTATATCGCAGAAGTTTGCGCTTATTAATGATTATATTGATGGTTTACGTTTTACTACTACACATGTTGATTTTGATAAATATAATACGCATGTGCTTGCTGCTCCTACTTGCAATTATTATGAGAGAGGAACTACATCTCCACCTCTCTATGTTTCTAACACGATAAAATTGCAAGAAACTATTTATGCTATGTATTGGCCTTTACTTGATGTGCATGAATTGTTATTTTATGACATGCCGATGGATAGGAATAGAGTTAGACTTCGTCATTGCATGATATATGTTGCTTTGTGCTCACTACTAAATGCCAAATCATTGTTAATTAAATTGGCTTTGATATACCTTGGGATCCGTGTGGATCAATTATTTGAGCACTTTATGCCTAGCTTAATGGATCTAAAGAAAGCGCTGCCAGGGAGACAACCCGGAAGTTTTAGAGAGTCAGTTTATTCTGTTGTGTGCTTTTATAAAGTTTAAAAACAAAAAATATAGCGGGGAACCTAAATTTTTTCAAAAAGAAAACTGAAAGTGAGAAAGACGAACACCGTTGAAGTGGGGGACATCCTTGAACTTTGTTCATGCCCATGGAAACTTTGTGAATCTTAATTACAAAAACTTTTCAACAAAAATAATTATCCCCTTATACAAATCCATTGTATTATAAAAATATGCCAAGATTTGCCATTAGGATGATTAGATTGCTTGTTTGGTATGTACGGTGCAAAAACAGACACTTTTGCTATGGTGCATGAATTTACATTTTTTACTGAATGTCAAAAGTTTCTGAAATTTTTACAGAGTACCGCTACGCAATTTTTTTATTTTTCCCTAATTGTTCAGAATTTTTGGAGTTACAAAAGTATAGTCAAAGTTCAGATTGCTACAGACTGTTCTATTTTTGATTCATTGTTTTGCTTGTTTAGATGGAACTATGGAGTGTATTGATGGGTATAAGCAATGGATAAGTTAGAATACAGTAGGGATAATGCAAAAATAAAATATGAATGGGTTTGCAACAATACTCAAACTAGTGATTTGCTTTATTATACTAACGGATATCACGGACATTTTGTTAAGTTTTGTGTGGATGAAGTGTTCGAAGATCGAGGAGGTCTCGATATAAGGAGAAGGAGGAGAGGCAAGAGTTCAAGCTTGGGGATGCCCAAGGCAACCTAAGTAAATATTCAAGGAGACTCAATCGTTCAGGTTTGGGGATGCCCCGGAAGGCATCCCATCTTTCTTCAACAAGTATCGGTATGTTTTGGTTTTTGTTTGTTCACGTGATATGCGTAAATCTTGGAGCATCGTGTCCTTTTGATTTTATTTCTTTTAGTAATGCACCATGCTGGTATGAGATAGTCCTTGGTTAATTTATAGAATGCTCATTGCACTCCACTTATCTCTTTTGGCTTTTTAGAATGCTTCATGTGCTTCACTTATATCATTTGAAGTTTGGATTGGCTGTTTCTCTACTTATAGAAAAACCGTTACTCGTAGAATGCTCTATAGTTTCACTTATATTTGTTAGAGCATGGACAAGTCTTTTGTAGAAAGAATTATATCTCTTGCTTCACTTATATCTATTTAGAGAGTCAACAGGAATTGGTCATTCACATGGTTAGTCATAAAATCCTACATAAAGCTTGTAGATCGCTGAATATGATATGTTTGATTCCTTGCAATAGTTTTGCGATATAGAGATGCTAATATGTGGGAGGTACTAGTGAATGATTGTGGTTTAGTAGGAATATTGGTGTTAATGTTTGTGATTCCCGAAGCATGACGTATAGTCTCTCGTTATGCTATGAAATTGGAGCATGATTTATTATTGATTGTCTTCCTTGTGAGTGGCGGTCGGGGACTAGCGATGGTCTTTTCCTACCAATCTATCCCCTAGGGGCATGCGTTGTAGTACTCTGCTTCGAGGGCTAATAAACTTTCGCAATAAGTATGTGAGTTCTTTATGACTAATGTTAGTCCATGGATTATACGCACTCTTAACTTTCCGCAATTTGCTAGCATCTTCGGTACCGTGCATTTCCCTTTCTCACCTCGAGATGTGGTGCAAACTTCACCGGTGCGTCCAAACCACATGATATGATATGCTCTATCACACATAAGCCTCATTATATCTTCCTCGAAATAGCCACCATACCTACCTATTATGCCATTTCCATAGCCATTCCGAGATATATTGCCATGCAACTTCCACCGTTTTGTTTTTATGACTTGAACATTCGTTGTCATATTGCTTTGCATGATCATAAGATAGCTAGCATGATATTTTCATGGCTTGTCCATTTTTTTGATATCCTTGCTATGCTAGATCATTGCACATCCTGGTACACTGCCAGAGGCATTCATATAGATTCATAATTTGTTCTAGGTATCGAGTTGTAATATTTAGTTGTAAGTAAATAGAAGTGTGATGATCATCATTATTCATTATTAGAGCATGTCCTATTGAGGAAACGATGATGGAGACAATGATCCCCTAGAAGTTGGATGAGACTCCGGACAAAAAGGAAAAACAAGTGAGGCCAAAAAGAGCCCAAGAAAAAAAAAAGAAAAAAGAAAAGAAAAAATGAGAGAAAAGGAGAAAAGGGGCATGGTAATTCCACACTTGTGCTTCAAAGTAGCACCATGTTTTTCATATAGAGAGTCTCCTATGTTGTCACTTTCATATACTTGTGGGAATTTTTCATTATAGAGTTAGATGCACACCCACTTAGTTTTCAGTTTGAGCTTTCATACACTTATAGCTCTCAGTGCATCCGTTGCATGGCAATCCCTACTCCTCGCGTTGATATCAATTGATGGGCCTCTCCATAGCCCGTTGATTTGCCGCATCGATGTGAGCCTTTCTTACTTTTTTGTCTTCTCTATGTTTACCCCTATCATCATATTCTATTCCACCCATAATGTCCATGGCTTGCGCTCATGTATTGCGTGGGGGTTGAAAAAGTAGAAGCGCGTTAAAAAGTATGAACCAATTGCTCGGCTTGTCGTCGGGCCTGTGCATGATAAATACTTTGTGTTAAGAAGATGGAGCATGACAAGACTATATGATTTTGTCGGGATAGCGTTCTTTAGCATTGATATTTTGAAAGATATGATTGTTTGTTGGTATGCCTGAGTATTGATGTCTTTATGTCAAATTATAGGCTGCTGCTTTGAATCACTCGTGTCTTAATATTCATGTCATGATTAGATATATGATCAAGATTATGCTAGGTAGCATTCCACATCAAAAATTATCTTTTTTATCACTTACCTACTCGAGGACGAGCAGGAATTAAGCTTGGAGATGCTGATCTGTCTCCGTCGTATATATAATTTTTTATTGTTCCATACCAATATTATACAACTTTCACATACTTTTGGAAACAATTTATATGATTTATTGGACTAACATATTGATCCAGTGCCTAGTGCCAGTTCCTGTTTGTTGCATGTTTTTTGTTTCACAGAATATCCATATCAAATGTAGTCCAAACGCGATAAAACTTTACAGAGATTTATTTAGGAATATATGTGAATTTTTGCAAGAAGAATCAATGCAAGACGGTACTCGAGGGGCCCACTAGGCACTAGGGAGCGCCAGGGGTGCCCGGCGCGCCCTGATGGGTAGTGGGCACCTCGTAAGGCGGTTGTTGATCTTATTTGGCCGCAAGAAATATAATTTATGGATAAAAATCCCCTTAAAAGTTTATCCCAATCAGAGTTATGGATCTCCGGGAATTTAAGAAATGGTGAAGGGCCAGAAAACACGAACATGAAGCAAAAGAGAACAGAGAGAGAGAGATCCAATCTCGGAGGGACTCTTGCCCCTCCACCGCCATGGAGGCCATGGACCATAGGGGGAACTCTCCTCCCATATAGGGGGGAGGCTAAGGAAGAATAAGAAGGAGGGGGCTCTCTCCCCCTCTCTTCTGGTGGCGCCGGAGTGCCACCGGGGCTAGGATCATGGCGGCGATCTACACCAACAACCTTGCTACCTTGAAGACCAACTTTCTCCCCCTCTATGCAGTGGTGTAACCTATCTATTCCCGCTGTAATTCTCTACTTAAACATGGTCCTCAACACTATATATTATTATCCAATGGTATGTGGTTATCCTATGAAATTTGAGTCGATTTGTTTTATCATATGGGTTGATTGATGATCATGATTGGTTTGAGTTGTATATTTTATTTTGGTGTTGTCCTATGGTGCCCTCCATGTCGCACAAACATGAGGGACCCCCGCTGTAGGGTGTTGCAATATGTTCAAGATTCTCTTACAGTGGGTGGCGAGAGTGACAGAAACTTATACACGAGTAAGGGGGTTGTTGTGTATGGGAGTAAAGAGGACTTTGATACTTAATGCTATGGTTGGGTTTTACCTTAATGATCTTTGATAATTGTGGATGCTTGCTAGAGTTCCAATCATAAGTGCATATGACCCAAGTACGGAAAGTATGTTAGCTCATGCCTCTCCCTCATATAAAATTGCAATAATGATTACTAGTCTAGTTATCGATCGCCTAGGGACAAATAACTTTCTTGTGTGACAAAAGCTTTCTACTAAACAAATAACTTTGATTATCTTGCCTTCTATTCGTAGTTTTATTCTCGCAAAGTACTTCTAGTTTTATTCCTGTTCTAGGTAAAGCAAACGTTAAGTGTGCGTAGAGTTGTATCGGTGGTCGATAGAACTTGAGGGAATAATTGTTCTACCTTTAGCTCCTCATTGGGTTCGACACTCTTATTTATCAAAAAAGGCTACAAACGATCCCATATACTTGTGGGTTATCAGTGTGTTGTGGAGGATTTTATTGAAGCAAGGACAAAGTAGAGAAGAAGACTAGATTTGGGGCCTACGAGAGGAAAAGGATGATAGAGAGTGAAGAGAGGATGTTTATTGTGTCTCTAACCCTTGCAGATAGTTGCTATAGTTGGTTCGTGTGTGATTATGTGTGTAGAAAAACTTTGAAAATGCAAACGAGTTGTTTGCGATGGGTACGAGCACCGCACACGATGTGTGGTGCTAGTACTCGTGTGCGATGATTTGTAAGTTACACATATGTTTCCTTATGTTAACACGTGTGTGATAACACGTGACATTGCATATGGTTGTGTGCTGCGAATTGTGTGCTCCGCTTAGTCTTCCCGCGCTCCAGCGAAGGCTTCCTGCGCAATGACCAACCATAGGGGTGAATTGTAAAATCCCCAATCCCCTAGCCAGCTGCTAGCTATAAATAAGCACATCAATGGCTGGCGTTGGCGACTCGCTACTAATCCACTTGCTAGCTAGTTACCCACACATACCGGCATACCCCCAACAGCCGACGACATGATGTAGTTGCGCGATGGTGGAATCGAGGGTGCCGGCGTGATGGTCATCTTGGACGTCAACATCCATGTCGCCGCCTCTCCCGATGACAGCCAGGTAGGAAACATGGTACGAGCAAGCTACCAGGTTAGCCAGGGTCGTACTGAAAGTGGCTAGGAATCGCCAGCGGGCGATACCATGGGCTCGGCGCATAGTGCGGCAAATGGTACGGGCAGCAGTGGAGGAACCGCGACGATGCAAGGACAACTATGGCAGTGGCGGCCGCCGCACGGGGCATGGGCTTATGCCCCGGATGGAGGATAGCACAGCACCGAATGACACCATGGAAGGCCTGGCAGCCGTGACGGCAGCACTGGCAAGAGCGAACCTCGTCTCGTCAGCCGCCGAGATGATGTACGCAGACCCGGTGGTCACGGTAACCCTGGTGAGCACTGCGCCCAAGGCAGTACCGATGAGCACCAATGTCTAGGTTGCCCCAACCTCGATCGATCAAGGTGTAGGTCATCAAATTGACGACTTCCTCTCCTCCTGAGCCCAGGATCGACACGATGATGCGCCATGGCAGCTGTACGTGCTGGTTCGGCGTCAGGGGTAGTAACTCTTTTGTGTGTGCGCGGTTCGTTATATTGATGTAAATAAGAGAGCGACTGGTTTTTAAATTACTCCTCGAACTAGGCACTGGACCAATTTGAGCATATATATGCTCAATTGATTTGTTCATGCATGTCAAATATGTCAACTATATGGGCTAGCCTATTTACATATTATCTCATTTTGCAATATGGACAATTAATATGCAAATGCCTTCTGGACATTGGCGCTGATCGCCACGTCGAAAACATTGCATCCTCTACTCTACTGGGCACACGCTTAAACTGAATGAACTGTGTGCGATACTAATACTTTCCATGAAAATTTTTAGAACTTGGCAAACAGCAGTTGAGTAACATATAGTGGTGACACTATTCAACAAAAGGCGAATCTAGGTAACATGGTACTTAACAATTCTGAACTTAAATTTTTTAACAACCAGATAGTCTATATCTACAGACTTAACATAGTAACAACTAGCACATTTTAAGAGGCAGAGGGCCAACAACCACAATTATCCGCTGGAAGCAGCTTGATCACGAAGACTCGGCATCTCGTCAATGAAAAGGAAGAACCCTCATGTGCCTTGGTAGAGCATGAGTATAACAGTGTCTCCAATTTTCAAATGTGGATGCATTGCTAGGACAAGTGAGAACCTATTAATTTGAATGGTTCCATTTCTGCGGGAAATGCAGCACCTTGCAATCACTTTGGTGTTATTAGCAGGCACAAGTGTATTTCGACCACGCCGGGAAATCGATTCAGGAACAGCTGCAGCGGGCAATTTCTATAGCAATGAAGAATAAAACTAATTGTAACATATCTTTGAAGCTATATATAGTTTATGAACATCAACATAAAAATAAGACTTTGTACCAACATTTTGTCCACACAATTGCTCTTGTTCAATGTGTGCACCAGTGGTAGAATTAGTCCCATCCCAAATCCAGCGTTCATATGCTGTGCTATGTCTGTCAGATTATCAACAAATTTTATGACATGCTCCAAATCTTTCCAGTGAAATTTGGTACGCCGAGTAGCATATAGATCCTTAACTATGCATCCAACATATCCTGCTTAAAAGGTGGAAAGGGATTACTAGTCAGAACATGGCAAAATAATAGTGGGCATAAATTGGTAATTAGAATTTGTTACTTGCTAGGAACAGAGTCAGAAAATGAAATCCCAATTGGTTGTTTAAGTAGTGATCAGTTAGTTAGAACAAATACCCTGATTCTGCTAAGTAATATGCCAACATGGAGAAAGTTGAAAGAACACTAACCTTGATCAGACTGTGATCGGCTAATGACTTTGGGGAAGTAAACATCCATGTTAATTAGACCAGGCTGTGGTGCATGCACTAGAATTTTATTGCCAGCTTATAGTACATTAAACTTAGAAAATTTCTCCAAAGGTCCGCATCAAAATAGGAGAGACCATCTTTATCAATTTTTACCCTAACTGTCATTGTAAACCCATGCTACGTGGTCAATATGACATCCATGGAGTCAACAACAAAGTAAAAGCCGAAGCAAGGGATGTACTGCGGGAAATGATAATTAATACTGTTTCATATATTCAAATAACAGAGCAACATGCAAATATGGGAGTAATTGAGAGAACAGAACAATATATAGCAAAAAGCAAAGTACAAAAATATATAATTAAACAGAAAATGTAACAATGATTTCATGCAAATATGAGCGTAAGGAAAAGAACAATCCATTATTAATTTGCCTAATTTTGAAAAAAAAAATCATCTTCGAGGTCTAGGCTGCATGTGGCACCTTTTATCCAAATGTAGCAATATACGCTATATGTTCATAAAATTAGGCCATGCCAACCGTGATAGGGTGAGATTGAACATACCGTGCGCTCCCTGAAGTCATATGGTATGGTGAGATAGAACATCGTGTCCGACTAGCCGCGACCACACTAGCCTAATTTGTGCTTGCACTATGGACACTTGAATGAAAACCCTCGAATCAGCTAGAAGAAAAATGAATCCACAGCGATTTCTGTTGTTTGATTAACAGGGCCAGATGGACTCTAATAAGAGATGAGCGAATATTTGGCTAAATTAAATACCTTCTCCATGAGAAAAATTCCTGGCCCAAGCCTGTGGAAAATCCACAGAAAACCCCGATCGACCAGAGTCAAGAAACTCGGCGACAAGCGACAGAGGCGAAATCCTGTGCCATTTAGAGAGCGATCGCCACCCACCGGCGACAGCCATCAAGCTTAGGGGTGGCCGCCGCGTTAGAATTTGACGTGTAGAGTTGCGGAGGAGTGCAGTGCAAGTGAGGAGTGGGGACGAAGAGGGGGGGTGAGGGTTTTCTTTTTCTTTCTTAACGTGTGGGTGAGGGTTTTTTGTGCCAAAATAATGCGCTTGTTGAGGCAACGTTTTGTAAAAATAACCCGTGTGTGATTGATGTTACCAAGATTGAACATATAGTAATACAGATTTCTGTCGCCGTTTGTCCTTCAATTTTTTACGCATTCCAGGACTCGTCTACTATATTTTGGCAATATATAGCAATTATCTGACATTTAGCGCATATACATCAAATCCCAACTATAACTACATAGGTGTGATGAGAGGGATGTGGATTGCCGTTTGTTCGAGGTGCATCCTATGGTTCACATGCATGATCTGTGTGCCTGGGGTTCTGTCCAGTCAAAACGCAACGCGCAGTAGGGTGAGAGCACATGGTTCCCAGAGGCGACGGAAATTAACCGTGTGCAATAATAAATGACCAAGATTGAAGGGGAATCCACATTTCCTTCATCGTTTGTCCTTGAGTTTTTTTTTCAATGCACCGTGTTCATATTTGGCACTTTTCCAGGCTCATTTACTATTTTTAGGCCGTTATGTGCATATTTTAGACATTAATGCACATAATTCAAATTCAGACAATCGGTGCATGAAAAGTGCACAAAAACGATCTGGAAAATCACGCTCGTGGTATTTCATAAATTTTCATGCCTTTTACAAGGAATGGGGAGAGATTTCAAGGATATGTGTGGCAAGATTCAACCACAAACTTGTCATTTATTACTTTTTTAACTCTGCAAAAATGAAAAGCATGATACCTGGCATGGTGCCATGGTATGACCTCACCTTGCTCTGGTAAATATTTGAGAAGGTTTGGCTAATGTCGTTATACATGCTCTTCATAAATTGAATCATCATTGAGGAAGTTTCATGGTTTCGAGAGGGAAATCACCAATATTGAAGGGGAATCCAAATTTCCTTCGACATTTGTCCTTGAGTTTTTTTCTACGACCAACATACCCCCTCCAATGCACAATGTTCAAATTTGGCACTTTTCCAGGTTCACTTACTATATTTAGGCCATTATATGCATTATCTAGGAATTAATGCTCATAATTCAAATTCAAAAAATCGGCGCATGAAAAAGTGCACAAAAATTGTCTGGAAAATCATGCTCGTGGTATTTAGTAAACTTTTATGCCTTGACTAAGGAACGGGGAGAAATTTCAAGGATATGTGCGGCAAGAGTCAACCACAAATGTGTCGTTTCTTGGTTTTTCAACTTTGAAAAAAATAAAAAACACGCATGAAAAACATGATAGCTGGCATGGTCCCATGGTATGACCTCACCATGCTATGGTAAAAAATAGATGAGGTTTGGCCAATGTCGTTATACACATGCTCTTCCTAAATCGAACTATCACTGAGGATATTTCTTGGTTTCGACATGGAAAATACTAAGATTGAAGGGGAATCCAAATTTCCTTCTTCGTTTGTCCTTGACTTTTTTTACGATCAACATACCCCCTCCAATGCGCCGTGTACAAATTTGTCACTTTTTCGGCCTCATTTACTATATTTAGGCCATTATGTGCATTTTTTAAGGCATTAATGTGCATAATTCAAATTTGCACAATCGATGCATGAAAAAGTGCACAAAAATAGTCTAGAAAATCATGCTCGTGGTATTTAGTAAATTTTCATGCCTTTTACAAGGAATGGGGAGAGATTTCAAGGAGATGTGTGGCAAGAGTAAACCATAAATGGGTCGTTTATTGGTTTTTCAACTCTAAAAAAATGAAAAACATGAAAAGCATGATACTTGGCATGGTGCCATGGTATGACCTCACCATGCTTTGGTAAATATTTGAGAAGGTTTCGCTAATATCGTTATACACACTCTTCATAAATCGAACCATCAACAAGGATGTTTCATGGTTCCGAGAGGGAAATAACCAAGATTGAAAGGTAATCCAAATATCCTTTGTCGTTTGTCCTTGAGTTTTTTCTAAGATCAATACATCCCCTCCAATGCACCGTGTTCAAATTTGGCACTTTTCCGGGCTAATTTACTATATTTAGGCAATTATGTGCATTTTCTAGGCATTAATGCGCATAATTCAAATTTGTACAATCGATGCATAAAAAAGTAAACAAAAACGGTCTGGAAAATCATGTTCATGGTATTTAGTAAATTTTCATGCCTTTTACAAGCAATGGAAGAGATTTCAAGGATATGTGTGGCAAGAGTCAACAGCAAACATGTCTATTATTGGCTTTTCATCTCTTTGAAAGTGAAAAATATGCATGAAAAACAAGATACCTGGCATGGTGCCAGGGTATGACCTCACCATGCTCTGGTAAATATTTCAGAACGTTTGGCTAATGTTGTTATACACACTCTTTATAAATCGAACCATCACTAAGGATGTTTCATGGTTTCGAGAGGGAAATCACAAAGATTGAAGGGGAATCCAAATTTCCTTCATCGTTTGTCCTTGAGTTTCATCTACAATTAACATATCCCCTCCAATGCACCATGAAAATGTCAATTTTCCAGGCTTGTTTACTATATTTAGGCCATTATATGCATTTTCTCGGCATTAATGCACATAATTAAAATTCAGACAATCGGTGCATGAAAAAGTGCAAAAAAATGATCTAGAAAATAATGCTCGTGGAATTAAGTAAATTTGTATGCCTTGAATAAGGAATGGGTAGAGATTTCAAGGATACGTGTGTGGCAAGAGTCAACCACAAACATATCGTTTATTGGTTTTTCAACTCTGAAAAAATTGAAAAACATACTTGAAAAACATGATAGCTCGCATGGTGCCATGGTATGACCTCACCATGCTATGGTAAATATTTGATAAGGTTTGGCTAATGTCGTTACACATGCTCTTCAAAAATCGAACAATCACCGACGATGTTTCTTGGTTTCGAGAGGGAAATAACCAAGATAGAAGGGGAATCCAAATTTCCTTCGTCGTTTGTCCTTGAGTTTTTTTTACGATCAACATACCCCCTCCAACACGCCATGTACAAATTTGGCACTTTTCCGGGCTCATTACTATATCTAGGCCAGTATGTCTATTTTCTCGGCATTAATGTACATAATTCAAATTCGCATAATCGGTGCCCGAAAATGGTCTGGAAAATCATGCTCGTGGTATCTACTAAATTTCCATGCCTTTTACAAGGAATGGGGAGAGATTTCAAGGAGATGTGTGGCGAGAGTCAACCACAAATGTGCCGTTTATTGGTTTTTAACCTCTGAAAAAAATGAAAAACATGATACTTGGCATGGTGCCATGGTATGACCTCACCGTGCTCTGGTAAATATTTGAGAAGGTTTGGCTAATGTCATTATACATGCTCTTCATAAATCGAACCATCACCGAGGAAGTTTCATGGTTTCGAGAGGGAAATCACCAAGATTGAAGGGGGATCCAAATTTGCTTTGTCGTTTGTCCTTGAGTTTTTTCTACGATCAACACCCCCCTCCAATGCACCGTGTTCAAATTTGGCACTTTTTCAGGATCATTTACTATATTTAGCCCATTACGTGCATTTTCTAGGCATTGATGAACATAATTCAAATTTGGACAATCGGTGCATGAAAAAGTGCACGAAAATGGTCTGGAAAATCATGTTCGTGGTATTTAGTAAATTTTCATGCCTTTTACAAGGAATGGGGAGAGATTTCAAGGATATGTGTGGCAAGTGTCAAGTACAAATGGTATATTATTGGTTTTTCATCTCTGAAAAAATGAAAAACATGATACCTCGAATGGTGCCATGGTATGACCTCACCATGCTCTAGTTAATATTTGAGATGGTTTGGCTAATGTCTTTATACACGCTCTTCATAAATCGTACCATCATCGAGGAAGTTTCATGGTTTCGAGAGGGAAATCACCAAGATTGAAGGGGAATCCAATTTCCTTCACCGTTTGTCCTTGAGTTCTTTTCTATGATCAACATACCCCCTCCAGTGCACCATGTTTAGATATGGCACTTCTTCAAGATCATTTACTATAGTTAGGCCATTATATGCATTTTCTAGGCATTAATGTACATAATTCAAATTCAGACAATCGATGCATGAAAAAGTGAAAGTGCTAGTTATCGACTAGAGGGGGGTGGATAGGCAATTTTTTTGAAAGTCTTTGAAACAAGCGATGTCCTCAAAGACGAGTAACTAAAACAATAGCTTAACAGGATAAAGTGGAAGATAGACTACATAAGCATGCTGATAAGTCAATAAAAATGAGGTAGGAAGCAAGGACAGACAGCAAGCCGGGTAGTACAAAATAGTTCAAGTAGTTAGTGTGAAGACAAATGAGTAATCAAGTGATTGTCTTCACACAATGTCTTCAAACAGAAGGAGCTAACAAAGGCTTCACAAAACTGAATAGTAAGTAAGGGAGTGAAGTGATACAACCAGTGTGTCACAGCCAAAGAATATTGCTTGCAAAATAGTTGCATTGGAAGCATTCATGCATCATTTTAATTCAAAGGAAATTTAATTGAGGAATATGCAAAGGCCCAAAATTTAAAATAAAGGGCAAAGAACCCTGAAAATGCATTCATTGAATCCAAATGCCCTAAAATTAGTTTTCAGAATTGTAGTAAGAGTTAGATGTCAAACCAAAATTTTGGAACATTTTTAAGGAATTATTTGGGCTCTGGATTTAAATCAATACTATATTTGAATTAGGATTTATATCCTTAATATATGGATTATATTTCCAAATGTCTTTGATATATTTTATGTGCTTGTGGAAAAGTCCTTGAAGCAACATAAAATTAATCAGAGAATAATTGATACTGTTTTGAAATTAGTTTGAGTTTTAAAATAACAGTGGTAATAGTTATAAATAAAATAAATCAGAAACAAATGAATAAAAGACAGAGGAGATGAAAACCTACCTGTGGCCCAGTACTGTAGCCTACGTAGCCCAGCAGTTGGCCCAGCCCACCTGGGCCTCCCTGGCGTCTTCCACCTCCTGCCAGTGGACAGGAGGGCGTGTGCCCGCCGCGCGCCGCCATGCGCCGGCCACCTCCTACTTGTCTGCTTCCCTCCCTGACCCCCTAGACGTCGCCACAACACCCCCCAGACCCCTCGACCTTTCCCCTCGCTCTCTGGCCTCTCCCCACCTCTCTGGCTATCTCTCCCGCACCCGCCCGAACACACCGTAGCGCGCAGCTCACCGCCGAAGTGGCCACTGGCCTCCCCTCGCCTCCCCACCTTGTTTGAGACCTCCGCCTCGCCGTCCTCTTCATACATGCCGAGCCACGCTACCGGGGAACCACCGCATCGCCGACCGGCCGTTCATCGTCTTCGATGCCTCCCCGCACCCACTTAGACTGCCATATGACTCGCTGTGAGCCCCCGCCTATAAAACCTCTCCTCCCCTGCTTGATTTCTTCCTCTGGCCGACACCCCATGAGCAGTCGACGCTGTTGTCCACCATTGACGATGAACTCGAGCATCCCGAGCTCGAGTTACTCTGTATTCCCGTATAGAATGCATCTGGAGCATGGTAGCTTCCGCCCCGCTGCTTACCTTGCTCGCCTGCGTGCTTTAAAGCCACCGCCGCACTTGAACGAGCTCCGACCGCTGCTATCGTCATTGCCGTTGTCGCTATACCCCGTCTCAGCTCCAGCCACCACCACCACTGGATGCGCCTTGCTACAATCGTTCCAACATGGCCGGTCGCGTGACCTCTCGTTGCCAGAGTTGGCCGGAGGAACAACCTCACCGTGCTCTATTTACACCGGTAGCTAAATGCTGGTTAGAGCTGACATGGAGCATTAGGTTATGTGCTAATCACCTAGTTAATTAACCCCTAGTGTATGACATGTGGGACCCATGCTGTTAATGACACAGGTTAAGTTAAATTGCCCTCTGTGAACTCTCTGTCTCACCGACATGTGGCCCTAGTGTCAGTTTTGACCGGAACCGGCATCGTTGACCAGCTGATGTCAGCATGACTTAGTGTTGATGCAGTAAATGTCTTTTGGAGTTTTAAATAAATCATAAATGCTTTATTTATTTCAGAAAATATCCTAAACTTCTAAAAATCATAGAAAATCAACAGTAGCTCAGAATGAAATAATTTACATATGAAAAATGATCAGAAAAATCCAACCTATCCGATGGTATTGTTTTCATGCATGTTATAGCAAGTTAACCCTACTGATAAGGTCAAATCAATTAAATGGCATTTGATTAATCACATATGGAGTTTGAATTTGAATCTTTGGTTCAAACCAACTTCATTTAATCTGGTTGCTAATTGCATTAGCTCAATCAAGAACATATTGCCATGTCATGATCATGCATCATATTGTTGTATTGCATTGATTGTGTTCCTTCTGTGTTGCCGGTGTTTGTTCCCTCTCGGTAGACATTTTCCGATGTTGAAAACGATGTCACTAATCAAGACTCAATGCTATCTTCAGAAGTGCCAGGCAAGAAAACCCCTTTGAGCATTCCGATACAATCCCACTCTCTCGCACTTGCTCTCTTTTACTGCATTAGGACAACAATGATTCAACTGTTATATGTTGCGGTAGTTGAACCCATTCCTCTGCATGACCTGTCTTTGCCACAGTAAATAGTTGAAACTCACTAGCATGAGTAGGAGTTGTTTGAGCCATGATGTGCTTACTCATTCATGCTTGCTTGTTATGCATACTATGCTTAGAGTAGTGTCAGGTTTGATTCATCTAGGATGGATTGGGATGGTGGTGAACATGTCCTACTGTTGAGAGCTAAATGTGTGAACATGATTTGGTAAAGGTAGCGATGAGAGGCCATGTAGGAGTACATGGCGGGTTGTCTCATTGAAACCGTCCTCAGGAACTGAGTTCGTGTTTGTGATCCAAGACAGTTACTACCACACATTGGGTTCCGGTAACTCGACCCCTCTCGACTTATTACTCGCCTTGATCACTGTCCAGGAGTTGCAACTAGTTTCGGGTGTTTGTAGGATATGTGTTGGAGGCCGTGTGTAGCACTGACCCTAGGGTTGGGCTATGATGCGGTAGATACACCATGGCATGGTGGTACCGCGGCACCTGTTTGGTGGGCTTGGGAACCCTGCACACATCGTTTGGGGTCGTAGTGGAAACCTCAGCCGGAGTTCCTTGTGGATGGAACTCAAATAGGCGATAAACCTATACTAGAGACTTGTGTGGTTAGTCAGGTCATGGCCGACACCCTCGCTGGGCTTCCGCTTGAAGGTTGCCGAGTACATGTCATGTAAACGGCGATAAGTGGTGAGAGTGTGTGTGAAGAAGTACACCGCTGCAGGGTAATTTGCTCTATTCGGATAGCCGCGCCCTTGGATATGGACTACTTGGAAAGCTTATATGGTTCATAGATAACTGGAAGAGGAAACTCTAAAATGCACTAGATAAGCGTGAGTGCTATGGATGGCCTTCTCATAGGGAGACGGGAGAGAATCCATAGTGATGTATTGATATGGTGAATATGAGGAATGTGTGCTTTCTCACCTCAAAGAAAATACTGGTATTCGTAGTACAGGATAGCCACTGAGTCAAAGCTAGCTTGCTACAATTAAACTCCACCATCCTTTGTTGATACTTGTGCATATGTAGCTAGTTATGATGTAAGTCTTGTTGAGTATATTTGTACTCAAGTTTGCTTAATTTATCTTTTGCAGAGGAGAGTTCAGTCTCACTAGTAGTTCCACGTGGGCTTTGACAATTAGCTTGGGAATCCCAGACAAAGGTCTGGTTCCTATGGAGGGTCTTGTACATAGTCAGGCTTGTCAGCCTCTATCTTTTGTAGTTGTCTGTACTCAGACATGGTTATGCTTCCGCTTGTTGCTTGTATGATTTTGTATGTTGGGTCATGAGACCCATGTTTGTAATATCATGATATGTATGGCTCTTCGGAGCCTCTTAAATAAATACTTTGATTCGTAGAGTTTTGTTGTGATGCCATGTTGTATTTACACATATCGAGCATATTGTGTATATGTTATTGAAATCTTGGTATGTGTGGGATTCGACACCTAGTTGTTTATTCTTGGTAGCCTTTCTTATGGAGAAATGCCTCCTAGTGCTTCCACTGAGCCATGGTAGCTTGCTACTGCTCGGGAACACATGGATTGACCGGCACGTGTCCTTCTTTGTTGTGTCTGTCCCTTTGCGGAAATGTCACATGGTGTTTACCGGAGTCCTAATAGCTTGCTACAGCCCGGTTACACTCACTGCTGACCGGCACGTGCATTGCTGGGTCATGGATGCCTGTCCCTGTAAGTTTGTGCCCCCTTGGGTTTACGACTAGTCATGTTGGCCTGATTTCTCTGTCATATGGATACTAGAGACACAATCATATACGTGAGCCAAAAGGCGCAAACGGTCCCGACCCAGGTAAAGGCGGCAGCCGTGGGTTACCGTGCGTGAGGCCGTAAAGTGATATGATGTGTTACATGCTAGATCGGTGTGACTTAGGATCGGGGTCCTGACCACTTTGGTATCAGAGCCTGACTGCCTGTAGGATCACGAAGCCAAACTGGTGGAAGTTGAGTCTAGAAATGCTTTAGCTATATAAGGGAATTGATTGTGGAAGGGAACGTAAGGCTCTTTTTACTCCTTACCCTTATGTCCTTCTGATCTAAGTCACCATCTTCTTTCTACGGGGATTAAGAACTAGGCTTCTCATCTATCTATCACGATCATGTGTTACTAATCCATAGACTTATAGGAATGATGGTTGTAAGTTTCAGTTCCGTTTCTAGTACTTTTGTGTGTTAACAGTTGGTCTCAGAACCTTGATATCGTGATGTTAAGTGGTTATGCCTCCATTTTCCAGGATGTCTCAAAAACTTTTTTGAGCATTTACAGCTGTTATGCTATCCGAGTTGTCTCAAGTTTCTAAACAATCTAATGCATTTGCAATCTTTCCTCCATGTTCCTGATGTCCTTTTGGGTCAGATTAAGCACACTAATCGGTGTGTTCAGGTACTCCATTGCCTCCACATATATGTTGATGCTATTATTATGACACTAGGGTATCTTAGAGAACCACCTAGTAAACCAACCTTGTGTTGTGTTCTCAGTGTGATGACTCTGGCCACCATTCTTGAAAGCATCTCGTGATGTTATTTAGTTAGTACGTATTCCATTTCTGTGTTCTTGAACTCAAGATTCACTCTACTTACTTCATGTTGATAGTGTTTGCTTGTTCCTTTAAGATATTAGTAACCTTTGTGATAGTCCTCGAGATCCATGGTATATCATTCTTCCAAAAACCATGAACCATCCTTGGCAGAAGTTCGCTTGAACCAAAAGAACACAATAAGAGTGCTCTTGTTGAGTTCTCCATTATATTTATGCCTCTGCCAATCCTACCTTTTTGCATGGGTTATCCGGTAGAAACATGTTGAACTTTGTTCGACATGCTAACCTATGCATCCACAACTCAGAAAAATCATATTTTCCTTCGAGTTGTCCCTCTTAAGTGGTATTCCGACCTTAGTCTATCAGTTGATAGTCAAGAGTATGTCGTGCAATCATGTTCATCGATGACTATTATTTGTAGTTAATGGACAATAATCTCATTCTTAGAGTGTTGGTTATTGAATCATCATTCTAAGATTGATCGTGCTACCTAGCGCATCTTTCCTGTGCACTCTTCGATCAACGAGTTAGGATTGTGTCAATCCACTGGTACAGCGAGCTGCTATACAAATGGTTTTTAACCCCTTTCCGTGACATCATTTAAACCGTCGCCTAGTGAGTGTAGGCGATAGGGGGGTCCTTCCGACACAACCTAGAAACCGTCGGGGATAGGGAGTAGGAATGCATACGTTTTCCAGCACAAAGCGTATGCGATGCCCGCACCTATCCCAAACGCTCCATCCTTACTACTCATTTGTGCTCGCATTATCATCGCAGTCAGACTTCTATGGTTTTACCTTATACCAGGCTCATGCCAGGCACATTCCAGGCACGTACCAAACTGGCTCTACGTTTAGGATGCGCGCCACATCACAAACAATTCAGGATTGTAAATCGTGTGCGATATGGCGACAATCACACATTTAGTTTTCACGCACCGTTTGTGATATTGTCTGACATCACACACGCTTTGCAAATGGCAACTGTGTGCATGGTTACACACGTTTCCTCTCCATGAACCGTGTCGGATTATGATGTATATCACACACGGTGTGCTTTATAGACCGTGTGCACCGTAATGACCTGCAGAGCGTAATTTCACCCTAATTTAATTGCTGCTATAAAATTGTACCAAATTTGAATTTGAAAGTAGGCTATAGCTTTATTCATATCCATCAGGTTCAAACAACGACCAATGCATTATTCGATTCATAGGTACATATTTTCAAGAATTACATCAAAAAAGAATTACATAAGCACCAAATAAAGAATGATGAACTAGGGTTGTATACTTGTACTATTAAAGATGGTAAAGAAAGATGCGAGAGACATTTTGGTTGCTAAACAAGGTGAAGCGGAATGCCCCTATTGTTCTCTCCTCCATGCAGAAGGCACGCACGACTCTAGTCCAACCCCTTGTGATGGCCGGCCGCCAATCATGTAATTTGAGAGGTAATCTTGAGTAAACTGCTTCTGTAACCACTGCAAAGGAAAAAGATTCAAACATTGTCATCTAACACAACTCATTATGGGCAGTAAAAACAAGGCTACAGAGTTCTTACTTACCATCCTGCAATTCAGTGTTGTCTTGCATAAAGTGTAAACAAATAGTTCGATTGACATCTTTTGACCCATTTTAATAACAATCTTTATCAGCTTTCTCACTTGATGCTGGCTCATGAATATCTCATTGCCCCATACGCAGAAAGGGTCAAAGCATGGATCTTTGGCAATGACAAATGTACCTAAAAGCACCAAGTAAATATTAGAAGCTAAACAACAATTGCACAATGATGTAGTACAACACTCCCTCCATCCCATTATATAAGTTATTATTACATGTATATCTAGATATCACCAGAACCTTAAGATAACACTCTTCCTTGTTGCTATGTAGCCTAGGATTGCATATTTAGTCATTCAGTACAATGCATGTTGCTATGTAGCCTCATATATATTAAATATGGCCCTAGTTAACCTACCGATAAATGGGTTACATATATATATTCAGTGAAATGTTTGATTCAACGATTAATCCCTTATGAGCCGCCGGGCTATATGGTACCAGCTACCGATATCCTGAATAGTGAGTATGTATAAGCAATGCGATGAAACTAACCTCGATGGAAAACAACAGTTGTTCCCAATATTGTCCTGTGTGAGTACATCTAAAGACATATTAAGCACAACAGGCTAAACAACAACCAAATATATCCATTGTAGACAACATAATCTCGAAATGATAGCTTCGGTGTGCAGGTTTAAGCACGCTAGTTAAGCAAAACAAGAAGTGGAAAGGTGTGTTAACTGCAACAGGCATATCATTTAAAAACAAGCAAATATAGTCATTCAAACTGGTATTGTGCAGGTCTAAAGTAAAGTAGTTATTGTTTAAAAAAATGGAAAGGCGTGTTAACTACAACATCCTTAACAACAACCAAATATCATAATTCATAGTGGTATTGTTGAAAATGTTATTGATGAAATTGAAGTGCATGGAAAATAGTTGCACATATAGAACATCACATTGTGAATAACTGAAATAAACAAGGCATAAGGCCATCTCTAGCCGATCTCCTAAAAGTTACGGAGTAAAAGCCTTTGTGAGTATATATATACTCCAGCAATTTTGGCTGTTTCTAGTTGATCCCCTAACCTTAACGCTGTAAACTTCAATTTAATCAAGTTCAAAGCAGGTTCAACCGAAAGTAGCATGCATTCAAACATAAACATAGATAGTTTTGCATAACCGAACATAAAACATAAACTTAAACTAAATAAACTACGTTCGGTCGAGGTGGAGGTCGAGCCAATCCTTCCTCGTCAGGTACGGTGTGCCGCGAACCGGGTTCGGGCCGGTGCCGTTGTCGGGTTCATTGGGGAAGACACTCCTCCACTCATCGACGTCGATCTCCTCGTCCTCACCACCCACCTCGCCGCCCTCCGTGCCACCATCCTCGCCGCCTTCGATCTCATTATCAGAGGAGAGCATGATAACCTCGCCACCCTCCGTGCCGGCAAAGATCATCCGCTTCACTTCCACGAGCTCCGGTTGCTGCCGGCGGAGCTCTTGCATGTAGGCCTCGTCGGTGATCTCAGCCTCGAGGCTCTCCCTTGCCCGGCGGTCCTCCTGCGCCACAGCCGAGCTCACCACACCGGGCTTCGGTGGGACGAGGTCGATCGGACATGTGCCGAAGGGGAAATTGAGCCTAGCCGCTGCGCCGTGGTAGTGGACCTGCCAACGGTCATACTCCATGGCCGCGAGCTCGGCCGTGTGGAAGCTACTGAGCCACAGGCGGGTGTGGGTCTCCCGATCCGTACTCTTGGCGACCCACATCCCCCACCATCGCTGCCGGACCCCGAGGTAGGACCTGGTCGGCTGCCGAGCCTGAGGGACGACGGGGAAGTCCTCGAACCGGCGTAGGGGCGCGACGGCGGGCGGATCATGCGACTGGCGACGGCGGCTCGATAAAGAGCCTGTAGAGGACGATAGGGACACCTCGGCGGCCACCTCGCTGACGTCAGTTGAAGAGGCCGCGATAAACCTCTTTTGGGCCATTGGCTCCTTGAGCTCCCCGGCACAAACGCAGAAGTTGAGGATGGAGGCGGCGGCGGCGATGGCAGCGACCTACCAATGGTTTCAAGCGAGGGAGGGGTGGCGTGTGTCTGTGTGAGCAGAGGTTTTGGGGTGTGTGTGGTGTGTGTGCAGGGGGGCCAAGGTGGTGTTTGAGGAAATACCGCGGCAAGTGAAAAAATTTCTTGGCGGGAGTAAAATGCCGGGCTACTGAAAATTTGGATCAAGGGCGAGCAGATATTTTTGATATTGCGAGGGATGTAGAGGCGGGAGTAAAATGCCGGGGCTACTAAAAATTTGGATCAAGGGAGGGCAGGTATTTTTGAGATTGCGAGGGATGCAGAGGCGGGAGTAACAAGCCGAGGCTACTATAAATTTGAATCAAGGGCGAGCAGACATTTTTGAGATTGCGAGGGATGCAGAGGCGGGAGTAAAATGCCGGGGCAACTGAAAATTTGAATCAAGGGATTAAAGCAGAGTGTGAGTAACAGACATCGCACACGGTCCACACATACTAATCGTGTTCTACCAAACATTAAAACCTTCCACACGGTAGATATTTTTGAGATTGCGAGGTAGTAGATATTTTCGAGAGCTGGAGGAATGCCTCATGGAGCCCAATCTACTGTACTGATGTGAGTGACAGGGGCATGGGCGTGCCACACGGGTAGTCTGAGCGAACCGTGTCTGTTGCATCCCCAATCACAGACGATTGCCGCATCCAACTCGTCTGCTATTTATAAATTTGGCCAAAAGAATAACACGGGAAAGGGTCAGAACACGAACACACTTGCATGTGGAGCAAATATATGTATGAAAAGGGTGCTTTGATGTTCAAATACCCAATGCACAACTTTGATGTGGCACCTGTCGCACAAAGCACAAAGTATTGCTAGTCAGCAACCTGCTACGAATCCCACTTCGTGTCAGTAGTAAGGGAATCCTAGTTACGAACGCATGCCCCCAAATAGCTAGGTCTGAAATCTCACCCTACCGTAACACAAACCTATAGGAGTCCATCATGGTAAAACTTCCCCTATTGCTTCCAGACAAAGGTGGACCATGTGCCGACCCACAAATGTGTGCTTGTGGCGCGAGATGGGTGAGACCACATACGAACCACCTGCGGGTGGCCGTACTATATGTATGAAAACGGTGTGGTGTGATATTTAACTACCATTCACAACTTTGATGTGGCACGTGTGCCTTCCAAACTAACCGGACTTCCCCGACCCCATGGAGGTTGCAGGTAGTGCGAAGTGGCCCCCCACCCCCCCCCCCCACACACACACGTCGGGGGAGGGAGGGCATCTCACCAAGACGTACTATAACACGGACGAAGCAAAATCCAAATTGGTCGTATAACCTCTCTCGCTCGTTGTTGGTCGTCAAAGTGATGGACGTCCAGATGGCCCTGCAAAATGGGCTAGCTTGTCGCCGATAACCTGGCGAGGGAGTGTCTAAAGACAAAACCCACTTTGTGCATGTGGCACAATTATGTATATGGAAGTGGTATGTGGTGTTTGAATACCCAATGCGCAAACTTGATGTGGCACCATGCTTTGGAACCTAAAATCCCACACTGTGCGAGGGTTCACGACGCGTAGCATGCGCTCAAACTTAATTAGGCCTGGAATGATTGACTTACTATACGGTAACACGAACCAAAGAAGAAGAATCCACCCTGGTGACCTTTCTCGTCGTCGGTCGAAATGATGGACGTCCACACGGGCCCACGATTATATATAGGCTTGCCGCCGATAACCAAGCGACTGAAAGTGTCCAAAGACAACCATTGCATGCATTTGTCCCAAACTTATTTATGGAAGTGCGTGATGCATGCATATGTGTTGAGTACCCAATGCACAACATTGATGTGGTGCATGCGTTGAAAATCGCACAGGTCCCCACACAGAGCAAGAGGTTCATGGCGTGTCGTGTGCACACACCCCCCTCGATCTAGCGGGATGGATTCATGTGTACACATGTGCTATTATACATGTAATCTCACATCATGACCTATATCATGAGACAAACAAAAAATTAATCCCCTCCTATGTCAAATTAATTAACCTCTCTCGCTGTTGGTGAAAGTGATGGACCAAACGGGCCCACAGATGGAAGCATCACCGATAACCGCGTGAGTGAGTGCCAGAGGACAACCACCATCGCTTGCATGTGTGCCAAAACATATATATTGAGAGGTGTGTGGTTGTGATGTTGTGAATACCTAATGCACAACTTTGATGTGGCATCTGCCTCAAAATCCGTAAAGTCCCCACACGGAGTGAGGTTCATGTGACACCTAGTATATGTTGGTCCCATATCCCTTTCGACACATACTATATATATACTCCTACCGTAACACAAACCTAAAAGAATTAATCCTCCTTGTTCGTCAAACATACCTCTCTCTCGTTGGGTCAAAGTGATGGACGACGACCTCACGGGCCCACAGGAGCGAAGCGTAGGTCGCATGCTAGTGAGCAACCTATATAGCTAGGACTATACATACCACCGTATGCATGTGGCCCAAAGAGTTGTTTGTGTGATGTTTGAATACGCAATGCACAACTTTGATGTGGTACCATATATATATACCTCGGAAACCGAAAATTCCCCACAGAGAGCAAGGTTCAAGATGCGTGGTATGTGCTACCCCCATTTCGATGCGTGGTATATGTACACTTCTACTGTAGCACTAACAAAAAATGATCATTCATTGATGGTTAAATTAACCTGTCTCTCGTTGGGTCAAAGTGATGGAGGACAACCTCGCAGGCCCACAGATGGAAGAGCTGCACATGAGTGAGTTCCTATAGGGAAACCATCGCCTGCATGGTATTGCGTGATGTTTGAATACCAATGCACAACTTTGATGTGGCACCTGCCTCGGGAACCAGAGAGTCCCCAAACTTTGATATGGAATCTCAGCATGATCCACACCATAACACACATGCCAAGATGAATCCACCATTGTTCAAATGCCTCTCGTTGTCGGTGGAAACTGAAAACCTTTGCGGGCTAACGAATGGGCACATCGCTGATAACCGCACGAGGGAGTGTCCGAGAGGACTACCAATGCATGCATGTGCCCCAAACATGTATGCATGAAAGTGTTGTGTAATGATTTAAATAACCAATTCACGACTTTGATGTGGCATATATGACTCACAAAATGACCAATAATCCCACACAGAGGCTCACGACTCGTAGTGTACTGCCGGACCCTTCCCCCCCCCCCCCCACGGACGGAGGCTCACGAGTCGTAGTGTACGGCCGGACCCCCCCCCCCCCCCACACACACACAGAGACACACACATCCCGCACCACCACCGCCACTTTGAGGCATGTCAAACTTTTTCTGCAGTGAACATGTGACGAAAGGAGTGTCGTGTTAAAATACAAAAAAACATAGATCATTCGACCGATTTTATACATTGATTGGTTTCCTAGGGATTTAATGTGCAAAAATCAAATTTGAGCTACATGTGCACCAAAATGGATTGCAAAATCATATGTGTGTCCCTGAGTGCATGTTTCCCTGTGAAAGAGATTTCAAAACATTGAGAATATTGATTTTTAAAATTCAATAAAGCCAAAACTTAGTTGAAATTCATGAAACTTATCGTGCTGTCATATATGGTCACCAATAGATTGTGATATTGTATTTTTTCGTTAAATTTTAGACAAGTTTTGATATAATCTTCTTACAGATGGGAGATTGTAAATAACTGGCAACCAATATCTCATACGGATTATTTATTCGGACTGTCTATGTTAGACCGTGCCATGCTTCGGTTAAGCAGTAAAGCAGCAGAATGAATCATCAATAAACAAAAAATTATATGTGCCGCCACGCGCCCCGTGTGCCATGCTAGCAGACATGAGTTGATGGGACGCATGTGAGCAGTCCGCTGCGCAGGAAGACCGGGAGGCGTGCGTGCAGGTGTGTGAATTGACGGGAGGCATTTTCGCTGCGCAGTGTCACCGGGAGGCGTGCGAGTAGCTGTGTGAAATGATGGGAGGAATGCCAGAAGTCTGCCGCGCAGGCTCACCGGGAGGCGAGACAGCCTTTGACCGCCGCCCGCCTCACTCCCACTGGTCCGTATTAGTGGCACGCCCGAGCCGCTGGCCATAATTGGTGGCCACACCCCTGGTCCATAGTGGTCACCGCTTTCTGGACTCTGGAGTGTATGAGGATGACGCCGAAGCGCACCATCGGAGGGAGTGGTGACGCCGGGGCTGGTGAAGAACCCGCGCAATGCGTGAAGCTGGGCACAGAGGTTGCCGTTGCTGCCGACGAGGTCTCACGCGGGCAGCAACATGACCTTGACTTCGTCGGCGCCGTCGTGGCCCCCCCAGCCGGAGCCGGAGCCGGAGTTCCACAGCAACTCCGGCAATGACTGCGACTCCGACGAAAAACTGCTTAGTCATCTATACCCATTTGTGCGGCAAACATATAATGTGTTTTTTTTGGTTACTCCCCCACCCCCTCCAATTTTTTGGAATACAAATCCCATGGTTATGTTCTCTCAGTCCATGAAATCAGAGTAATTAAGATCCGTTAGATGCCTGTAGTGTATTGATTGTTTGAATGGTATCCGTATAGGGTTAGTGATTAATTGTTTGTTTTGTACAAATGATTTTTGCAAATAATCAAACTAGGGTTAGCGTGCGTGCTAATAATCCTAGCCAGATCTTGAGAATTCTTTTGAATGTCCTACATATATGTGTGTGCCTTTTTTCTTCCAGATCTTGAGAATTGATTTTGAATGTCCTACATGTATCTTTCTGCCATTTTTTCCACATCGGTATGTACTCAGATGAGGCTCCGGCCAGCGGCGGCGCCGGTTGTGGATCTTGCACTCGCCCCCCTGGATCTGAGGAACCTGTAGAATCTCAGGCGGACCACATCAGCGATCTCCCGGACGCCATCCTTGGGGAGATCATCTCCCTTCTCCCCACAAAGGATGGCTGCCGCACACAAGTCCTCGCATCTCGGTGGCGCAGTTAGTGGCGCTCCGCGCCTCTTAATCTCGACTGTCGTCAGCTATCTGTCGATGAAGATTTGAACTCCCTGGAGCCATCATCTCCTCCCACCAGTGCTCCATTCAATGCATCTGCATCCCGACATGCTACCTGCTGGACATACCCTGTATGGTGGCCGCCTAGCTGACATCCCGTCAATTCAAAAAACTCCAGCAGCTTGAGTTCTACCATTACTACAGCGATAGGTGACCACCAATCGCTGCATCTATGCCCTCACCACCGATGTGCACACCGCCACCTTGACCCAGTGCCATCTAGCAGACAATCTGGTACAAATGCTTTGACTCCCACTGCTGAAAATACTTGCGCTTGTGTTGGTTGATCTGTTGGAGGCCTCACTACACAGCATCATCCACTCCAGCTGCCCTGCCTTGGAGCGTTTGGTGCTTGTTTTTGGAAACGGAATCCATATCCCTTGTCTCAAAATAAAATTGCCTTGCCTTGTAAGCATTAGAATTCATTTTAAAGGATAGGAGCTCATCATCGAAGATGCCCCTTCACTTCAAAGGTTGCTCCTTGGTTGTTATAAACCTTCGCAAATAACTGTGGTCTTTGCGCCTAAACTGGAGACCTTGGGTGTAATTCCTGATCCATTTAAATGTTACAAGATCATGGTTGGCTCCACACTTATTCAGGTACTGTATATTATCCATGTACACTTTTGTAATCTGCATTTTTCATTTGTGCGCATAAGTTAATGTTGGAAAATGTTGCATGGAAAACAAAAAAAATTATATGCACACGCAAGATCTATCAAGGAGATGCATAGAAACGAGAGGGGAGAGTGTGTCTACATACCCTCATAGACCGTAAGTGGAAGCATTTGTTAATGCGGTTGATGTAGTCGAACTTCTTCGCGCTCCAACCGATCAAGTACCGAACGTACGACACCCCCGCGTTCTGCACACGTTCAGCTTGGTGACGTCCTCCACCTTGTTGATCCAGCAAGACAGTGAGGTAGTGGATGAGTTCTGGCAGCACGACGGCGTGGTGATGGTGAAGTGATCTCCGCAGGGATTCGCATAAGCACTACGAAAATGTGACCGGGGGTGTAAACGGTGGAGGGGGGCACCGCACACGGCTAAGCAATTATTCTGGGTGTGCTAGGCGACCCCCTCCCACATATATATAGGTGGCGGGAGGAGGGAGCAGCCAGGAGGCACACCCAAGTAGGCCGAATCCTACTTGGGGTCCTCCACAAGTGGCGCGCCCCCCCTTCCTTATATAGGTGCGGGAGGAAGGCAGGAGGAGGTGGCGCTCCCTTTCCTTTCTCCCACGAGGAGGAAAGGCAGGAGGGGCCACCCCTCCCCTTTCCTTCCCCATATGGCTGGCCGGCTAGGGAAGGGGTGCACCAGCCCCCTTGTCGGTTGGTCTGCCCCCCTTGGCCCATTAGGCCCATATACCTACCGGGGGTGTCCGGAACCCCTTCCGGTGAACCGATGACTACCTGGTGCATCCCAAAACTCTATCGGTGTCAGAATACCATCGTCCTATATATCAATCTTTACCTCTCGACCATTTCGAGACTCATCGTCAGGTCCGTGATCTCATCAGGGACTCCGAACAACATTCGATCACCAAATCATATAACTCATATAACACTATATCGTCAATGAACGTTAAGCGCGCGGACCCTACGGGTTCGAGAACTATGTAGACATGACCGAGACACCTCTTCGGTCAATAACCAATAGCGGAACCTGGATGCCTATATTGGTTCCTACATATTCTACGAAGATCTTTATCGGTCGAACCGTTATGACAACATACGTAATTCCCTTTGTCCATCGGTATGTTACTTGCCCAAGATTCAATTGTCGGTATCTTCATACCTAGTTCAATCTCATTACTGGCAAGTCTCTTTACTCGTTCCGTAATACATCATCTTGCAACTAACTCATTAGTCACTTTTCTTGCAAGGCTTCTTATGATGTGTATTACCGGCATGGTTTTAAATAGCGGATAGCGGGCTGGTAACGGATTGGGGTCCGCGTAGCGGAATGCGGATAGCGGGCGATATTGCGGGCGTTATGTCCGCGTAGCGGATTCGTAAAAGCACTAGATTATTGGTTATATTTCTAGATCCTTAACAAAAAGTACCAATATTTAATTTGAGCAATAGCGGACGCTATTGCGCTAGCGCTATTGCGGACACAATAGCGGATGCTATCTCTGCTATTTGAAACTATGATTACCGGGAGGGCCCAGAGATACCTCTCCGATATTCGGAGTGACAAATCCTAATCTCAATCTATGCCAACTAAACAAACACCTTCGGAGATACCTATAGAGCATCTTTATGATCACCCAGTTACGTTGTGACGTTTGATAGCACACAAGGTATTCCTCCGGTATCCGAGAGTTGCATAATCTCATAGTTGAAGGAATATGTATTTGACATTAAGAAAGCAATAGCAATAAACTGAACCATCAATATGCTAAGCTAACGGATGGGTCATGTCCATCGAATCATACTCCTAATGATGTGATATCGTTATCAAATGACAACTCATGTCTATGGTTAGGAAACCTTAACCATCTTTGATCAACGAGCAAGTCTAGTGGAGGCTTACTAGGGACACGTTATTTGTTTATGTATTCACACATGTATTTAAGTTTTCGGTCAATACAATTCTAGCATGAATAATAAACCTTTATCATGATTTAGGAAATATAATAATAACCATTTTATTATTGCCTCTAGGGCATATTTCCATCAGTTAAATATCATCTTGGAGTACAGTTTGGTGCTAATATTATGTTCTATGTTGAATGAAGAGCTTGTCCATGGATGGCCTATCAGGGGTGCTGGATTCTGTCAAGACCTTATATATTTATAAACGGTGTCTTGATCTGAACGCCACTATTGGCTTCCTGTGATGCTTTCCATGTCTGGAGAATTGGTATATAAAGGTGATGATTTCACACACATTGAAAGCCCATATATAATGTATTATAATTAACCGTTCAGCTGTTGCTCCACATACTCTATTTTAGACATTAACTGTTTTCAATCTTCATGTCTATTTAGGTACTAGGACTTCGAGAAAAAGGTATAACCAATCATTGGCAGAGGAAGCACAAGGATTTTCTCAGATCTCATGACATTGATTTGAAGACAATAACGGTGGAAGGATATGCATCCAACCATGCAAACACTAGCTTTGTCACATTCTTCATGTTGAATGCGAGGGCAATATTGTCCGTGAGGATTAAGTTTTTTGACAAGAAATTTCTCACGGATGGACATGTTGAACAGCATAAAAAGAAGTTTCAGGTGGACCTAAGGGCTTCTGATCGTGCTCGGCTTCTATTTACAACAACTTGTCGTCATCATGGACCATTAGATTTTTTGTACCGGGATCATGATTTTATGGATCGGACTGATCCATTTGATTGTGACTACCGAAAACTTTGGTTGAGTTAGATGTTATTGTCCTATTTAATCTGGATTTTGTGTAAACCTGATGAACAATTAATCCTCGTGCTTTTGTACCTTTTGTAAGCTGGAGTTAGATATTGTTGCCCTTTTCAACTCGGCTTTGACCCATATTTTCTTTCATACTCAGCTTTGATCTTTGTTCATTAAAGAACACGCAAGTTCTTAGCGCCGCCAGCACCCACAAACTTATTTTCAGCTAGGACACCAAATAGGTTATAATTCTTAATAAGAAAAGCCACATGGTAGTGACAGATTTGGATTCTGACATTTGGGACCCATAAGGAAAAAGGCTATCCAGGACAGTGTGGACTCGACATTAAACATTGAGAAACCTGGTTTTAAAATGACTATAAATCCAAAACTCACCACAAAATCATGAAACTTGGCATGGTGTTATGACAAGGCACCAACATGCTATGGTAAAAAATTAGTCCAATTTGGGACAAGTTTTGGTATAAACTTCTTACAAGCCGGAGCTTCTCTCAAGAAGCCTCATGGTTCCGAGAGGGAGCTTGTCACCTATGTGTGTGAAACGACATACACTGTCTCTTCCCTCCTTGATTTATTTTACAGAGGCAACATGAAACTATAGGAGCGTCGTCCTAAGAATATGAAATTATTCAGGTTCGTTTTGCCTTTTTATACATTATTTGAGTTTTCTATGCATTTTGGAACATACTTTGGTATGTGCAAAGGTCATGTATGTACTAGACACCTATGTAATTGGATGTTCAATTTGGTTATGGAATCAAGTCCTTATAAGTTATAAGTACATATATTGTTGTTCTGTATGCAATGACATCGCACACGCACCATACTAGGGGACCAGTCGGTGATGAATTCATCAATCGTTGACAATTGTATACCAGCAAGCGTTTGCCCATAACACACATGGTTTATTGGGAGAAATTGTTTGTGTTATTATGGGCCTTCTCACACATTTCTGATTGGGAACCTATTTGCCGCATATCACACACATCTTGTTAAGTTGAACCATTTCTGTTATGTTGCCTAATTGAAAACAGTTCATCCGAGTGAACTGTATGCCGTATATCGCACACACCTTCATCTAGCTGCCCATTTCTGTTGTCCTACCTCATCGCAAATAGTTCATTGGAGTGAACCGTATGCCATGCATCGCACACACAACTATAATCTGAACAGTGTTTGATGTCTCCACCATCGCAAACGTTTTGTATCAGTTTTGACAGTTTTTTTACATCACCGTTTGTGATTAATGCATCGCACATAGTTTTGTCCAAGGGTCTATGATTGTAGTGTCGCGTTAGTAGATTCCTACAGTAATGATCACTCGCTCTTTCGATCATATCATCTTGCCCTAAAAGCATGATTTTTCTCGAGCTTCATACCATATCGGTGGTTCGTGATTTTTCGACTATCTTCTCAGAAGTATTACCAGGTTGTCGCCTGACCGCTATGTTGAGTTCATGATCAAGTTGGTTTATCCCTATAAACCACCACTTATCCAAGAATCTATGTTGGACACCCTGAACTAGTCGCTTAAGCTAAACAACAACTCGGTAGACGTTTTCTGACATTGAAATTGATGTCACTGATGAAGAACCAATGCTATCTTCAGAAGTGCCAGGCAAGAAAACCCCCTTTGAGCATTCCCATACAATCCCACTCTCTCTGTCTTGCTCTCTTTTACTGCATTAGGACAACAACGATTCAACTATTACATGTTGCGGTAGTTGAACACATTCCTTTGCATTACCTGTGTTTGCCACAGTAAAGAGTTGAAACCCACTAGCCTGAGTAGGAGTTGTTTGAGCCATGATGTGCCTACTCATTTGTGCATGCTTGTTATGCCTGCTATGCTTGGAGTTGTGTCAGGTCTGATTCATCTGGGATGGATTGGGATGGTGGTGAACATGTCCTACTATTGAGAGCTAAGTGTGTGAACATGATTTGGTAAAGGTGGCGAGGAGAGACCATGTAGGAGTACGTGGTGGGTTGTCTCATTGAAACCGTCCGAAGGAACTGATTTCTGTGATTGTGATCCAAGACATTTACTACCTCACATTGGATTCCGGTAACTCGACCCCTCTTGACTTATTAATCGTCTTGATCTCTATCTAGGAGTTGCAACTAGTTTCTAGTGTTTGTAGGATATGTGTTGGAGGCCGTCCGTAGCACTGACCCTATGATGCGGTAGGTACACCATGGCACCGTGTACCGAGGCACCTGTTTAGTGGGCTTGGGAACCCTGCACACATTTTTTGGGGCCGTAGTGGAAACCACGGCCGGACTTCCTTGCGGATGGAACTCAAATAGGCGATAAACCTAGACTAGAGACTTGTGTGATTAGTCTGGTCATGGCCGACACCCTCGCTGTGCTTCTGCTTGAAGGTTGCGGAGTACATGCCGTGTAAACGGCGATAAGTGGTGAGAGCGTGTGTGAAGAAGTACACCCACGTAGGGAAATTTGATCTATTCGGATAGCCGCGCCCTCTAATATGGACTACTTGGAAAGCTTATATGGTTCATAGATAACTGGAAGAGGATACTCTAAAATGCGCAAGATAAGCGTGAGTGCTATGGATGGCCTTCTCGTAGGGAGACGTGAGAGAATATGTCGGGATCGGGGCTCCGCGGACCCAAACAAGGTTCGAACTCTGGGGCATGTGCGGAGGATCCTGCCTAGCTACGACTCACTACTCACAACCTCACGGCTTGACACCGGCGAGTTCGTGCAAGCGGGAAGACGGAGCGGACATGGTAGTTTAAACAGGTTCAGGCAACCTTTCGGGGTAAAACCCTACTCCTGCTTTGTGGTGGATTACCTTGCGAGGAGGATGAGGATGAACTAGTACAAGTGTGAGCTGCCTCAGGCAAGCTCAATGGCCGAACGATTGGATCCTTCTCTACGGTGGAGACTAACCTATATTTATAGTGGCCTTGGTCCTCTTCCCTCATAACTTATGCGGGAAGGGATACCACAATGGCCAATTTGAAGGGGGACAGGAGTACACCCTTATCCTGACTAATGGTGGTCTTCGTCTACAAAGCCTCTGGTCGTGACGCTGTGGTGGGCTCGGCGATGACCTCCGTCCTGCCGAGCCAGCGGCCTTGGTCTTGTTGCACCGGAATGGAAACCTTTGAGGGATTCCTTGGAAACCCGCGTACGTCCTTGCCTCCTTAGCACAAAAGATGAAACAGTCCTCTCCCGCGCCCGCTGGCGCCCTCCTGGCCTTGGTCGTCATGGCTCACGTCATCATGCACCTCGCGAGGCGGGATGCTTGCCTAGAGATATCCGCTCCTCGGGAGGCAGCCTCGGGAAGCCGCTCCTAGGGAGGACTTGATGTCGTTCGCGTCGCGAGGCGGGGGCCCTCGCGAGTGTCTTGTCCGCGAAGTCTTGTAGTTGGGCCGTACTGGACCATCGGTGGGGCCACGCGCTGGGCTGCATGAAGACGGGTCTGGGTACCCCCGGTCCCAGAACGCCGATAGTAGCCCCCGAGCCCATGGTGCGCTTGGCCTGGCTTCGAGGCGAAGGCAGAGAGGGGAGGGCGAAGTGATGCAGGCCCTAACCACCTACGGGCCAGGCTCGAAGCGTGGCACACGACGGGACGCGGACGCCCCCACTTCCCCACATCGCCTCGGCAACTGCCCAGGCTGACAGAAACCTTGCGCGCGTCACAGGGCCATCATTGCTCCGCCGCGCGCCTGTCTTGTGCCCTTTCCTTCTCAATCAAGCTCGCACCTCGCCCGCCGGATCTTGCACCACCTCGGGCTCACCGCATCGCCATAGCCCTGTGGGAGGAAGAAGAGAGGGGCTGCGGCGATGGAAGACCGCCCAGCATGGCGATAGCCAGCCCTGGGCTGCTCCACCGTGCTCAATCACAAAGGGTTGGACAAGATCTTACCTGTGATCCCAGCGGACTCCAACGAGTGGAGGGCGACGATGGTCTGGCCTGCCTCTCGAGCCTCCACCAATTTGGAGACCACCACCATCGCCCTTCACCTTCCTGCCCTCTTCTCTGGCTTGCTGCCGCCATTCTCGGATTTCTTCAACGCCATGCTTTGGCACTATGAGGTCCACGCGCTGCATTTTGACCCAGAATCCATCATCCTTCTTTCCGCTTTCGCGTTATTGTGCGAAGCCTTCAGCTTGTACTCCTTGTTGGAGAAGTTGACGAGGAGCTGGGAGTCACCCTTGATGGTGAGGCGCTTGACCCCCAGGGCAGCCGCGGCCTTGAGCCCAGCGATTAAGCCCTCGTACTCCACGATGTTGTTGGAGACTTTATCGTTGTGCGGGAAGCAAAGGTGGACGGCATAGTAGAGCTTTTCTTTGGTCTGGGAAATGAGCATCACCCCGGCTCCTGCACCCTGCCGTGCGAAGGCTCCGTCGAAGTGCATGACCCAGCCGCCAGGCGCCTCATCGCCCGGCGCAAGCAACCGGTCCTCGCACAGCTCCTGGTCGTATGTATCCATCCATTCCACCACGAAGTCAGCAAGTGCCGCTCCCTTGATGACCCTGGTTGTATTGAATACTAGCTGGAAGGCCTGCAACTTGATGTTCCACTCGGTGACTCTGCCGGCAGCGTTGGGGCTGTGCAACACCTTTTCGAGCGGGTATGTGGACACAACCTTAATTGGGTGGACTTGGAAAGAATGGCGCAACTTCCGTGAGGCGACCAAGAGCGCGAGAAAGATCTTCTATTGCATAGGGTAGCTGGGCGCATCCTGTAGCACCGTGCTGACAAAGTACACCGGATGCTCGATGGGGCGTGGGCGTCGGCGGTGACCTGCTCCACACGGGGTGCGTGCGGCCCAGGAGCCTCATTAGGCGACCGAGGGGCAGAGCCCCCAGGGGTGCCGTCCTGCGGTGACGAGGGCTCAGCGGGCTTCATGATCTCGCGCAAGCCGTCAGGCCTCCCTCGGGTGCTGACACATTCCTCCCGGACCGCCACGAGCGTTGCGCTGGCCGAGTGCGGGGTGGCCGCCAAGTACAGTTCCAAGTGCTCGCGGGAGCGGGGCGCCACCATGATAGGGGGCTCGTGAGGTACTTCTTGAGGTCTTCGAAGGTTGCCTCCACTTCAGGGGTCCACTTGAAGGGCCCCTTTTTCTTCATCAGCTTGAAGAACGGTAGTGCGCGCTCGCCCATCTTAGAGATGAAGCACCCCAGGGAGGTGACACACCCCGCCAGCTTCTGCATTTCCTTGAGGGTCTGAGGAGGACGCATCCTTTCAATAGCTTTGACCTTCTCGGGGTTGGCTTCTATTCTTCGGTGCGAGACAAGAAAGCCGAGCAGCTTGCCAGATGGGACCCCGAAAACAGACTTCTCTGGGTTAAGCCTCAGGTTCACTCTGCGCAGGTTGGCGAACATTTCCTCAAGGTCCTCAATCAGGGTTCTTGCAGCACGCGACTTGACCACCATGTCGTCGACATATGCCTCCGCATTTCTCCCCAGCTGTGGCCCCAGCACGATGTGCATCAGTCGCTGGAAGGTGGCACCGGCGCTTCTCAGCCCGAAGGGCATGCGGATGTAGCAGTACATGCCACACGGGGAGATGAAGGCCGTCTTCTTGACATCCTTCGCCGCCATCTTGATCTGGTGATAGCCCGAGAACGCATCCAAAAAGCACAACAGATCACACTCCATGGTAGAATCCACGATCTGGTCAATGCGTGGGAGCGGGAAAGGATCCTGAGGAAAGGCCTTGTTGAGGCTCGTGAAGTCGACGCACATGCGCTCCTGTCCCCCCTTCTTGGAAATGACCACTAGGTTGGCGAGCCACTCCGGATGCCGCACCTCTCTTATGACCCCTGCTTCATGTAGCTTGTGTACTTCTTGGAAAATGAACAGCTGCTTTTCCTGCGCCTGACGCCGCGCCTTCTGCTTTATCGGACGAGCGTTGGGGCACACCGCCAGGTGGTGCTCGATCACCTCCCTCGGGACACCAACCAGATCGGACGCCTTCCACGTGAACACGTCCTTGTTCGCCCGAAGCAAGCGGACAAGCGCCTGCTCTTGTCCTGGGGGCAGGCCAGCATCGATGGTGAAGGTGGGGCCCGAGTTGGCATCGTCAACAGGCACCTTCTTCGTCTCAGCGCAGTCCTGGGAGAACAGCTGCTTCTTCTTCGCGAGCATGGCCTTCGGAGCCTCCGGGGTACCTTCGACATCCTAGCGTGAGGCCACCGCGGCCCTGTAGACAAGCTTGAGGCCTCGAACTGCATCCTTCCTATCCCCAGTCACAGTGATGACGCCGCCGCTGCCTGGCATTTTGATGACATTGTAGCCAGGATGGGTCACCGCCATGAACTTGGCAAGAGCAGGGTATCCTAGGATGGCATTTTAAGGAAGGTTGATGTGGGCCACGTCGAAGTCGATCAGCTCGGTGCGGTAGTTGGTGCGGATACCGAAGGTGACTGGGAGTTGCACCTGCCCTAGGGGGGTGGCAGAGCCCTTTGTGACCCCTGAGAACGGCCTGGTGGACAGGAGCTGGTCATAAGGCACTTCAAGCACCTCGATGGTCTCTACGGAAAGACGTTGAGGCAGGCACCGCCGTCGATGAGGGTCTTGGTGACTGTGATGTTGCTGATGGTGGGCGTGCACAGCATGGGGAGCACACCAGTAGCGGCCGTAGATTATGGGTGATCCCTAGAGTCGAAGGTGATGACGACCTTGCGCAGCACGTGGCTCTGCGGGGCCTCAGACTGAGGCCGAGCGATGTTCCCCTGGCGGAAGAGCTACTTGGCATGGCGACAAGATGCAGGCGCTTGTGACCCGCCGAGGATGCATGCGACCGCATGGGGCCCCGGAGCCACGAAGCGTGCGACGAACTGACTGCGGAGCTCTCCCCAAGAGGACACCGAGGCCTCCGGGAGGCCGTGGAGCGAAGAACATAGAACTTCCGTGAGGGCCAGAGGGAGCCAGTTTGCCATGGCTTTGTCGTCGCCACCCGCCGACAGGATGCTCTGGGCATATAGCTGGAGGAACTCCTCGGGGTTGGCCGCGCCGTCATACCGCGGGTGCAACACTGGCCTAAACCTAACCGGCCACTGCACTCGGCGCAGGTCAGGAGTGAAGGCGGGGCAACCCACGGCATTCCCAGGAACGGCGGATCAAGCGGTGGGGTGAATGGCGTCGGCCATGGGGGTGGTGAGGCAAGGAGTAGCGAAGCGGAAGGAACGTTGACACGCCCCTACCTAGCGCGCCAAATGTCAGGATCGGGGCTCCGCGGACCCAAACAAGGTTCGAACTCTGGGGTGTGTGAGGAGGATCCTGCCTAGCTACGGCTTGCTGCTCACCACCTCACGGCTTGACTCCGCACGAGTTCGTGCAAGCGGGAAGAAGGAGCGGACACGGTGGTTTACCCAGGTTCAGGCCACCTTGCGGTGTAAAACCCTACTCCAGCTTTGTGGTGGATTGCCACGCCAGGAGGATGAGGATGAACTAGTACAAGTATGAGCTGCCTTGGGCGAGCTTAATGGCCGAAGGATTGGATCCTTCTCTACGGTGGAGACTAACCTATATTTATAGTGGCCTTGGTCCTCTTCCCTCATAACTTGGCGGGAAGGGATACCACAACGACTAATTTGAAGGGGGACAGGAGTACACCCTTATCCTAACTAAAGGCGGTCTTCGTCTGCAAAGCCTCTGGTCGTGACGCTGTGGTTGGCTCGGCGATGACCTCCATCCTTCGGAGCCAGCAGCCTTGGTCTTGTTGCACCGGAATGGCACTACTGTAGGATGCTACTAATGCGACACTACGATCAGAGACCTTTTGACGAAACTGTGTGCGATGCATTAATCGCAAGCGGGGATGTAAAAAAAACCATAAAAAAGGATGCAAAATGTTTGCGATGGCGGAGACATCAAACACGGTTCAGATATTAGTTACGTGTGTGATGCGAGGCATACGGTTGATCCATACGAATTGTTTGCAATTAGACAGAAGAACGGAAATGGGCAGCCATATCAATGTGTGTGCGATATACGGCATACAGTTCGCTCCGATGAACTATTTTCTATTAGGGAATGCAAAAGAAACGGTCAGCCAGATCAAAGTGTGTGTGATATACGGCATACGGTTCACTCGTATGAACTGTTTTTGATTATGGATGAGAACAGAAACGGTTCAACTTAACAAGATGTGTGAGATATGCGGCATACAGTTCACATAGATGAACTGTTTGCGATGAGCCAAAAGAACACAAACGTTTCGTGTAAACAAGATGTGTGTGATACGCAGCAAACAGCCCACTCGGATGAACTGTTTGCGATGATAAATTTTAACACAGACGGTTACTATAGTTTGTTCGTGTGCGATTCTATTTGTACAAATTTTTTATAAAAATGCACACTAGTTGCTTGCGGTGGCTAGGAGTATCGCACACTATGCATCTGCGAGTACTCGTGTGCAATGATTAGTAAGTTACACATACGTTTCCTTATGTTAACACGTGTGTGACGAATAACACGTGGCACCGCATATGGTATTCGGGTTGTGTGGGTGCTCCACTTAGTCTTCCCGCGCTCCAGCGAATGCTTCCCGCGCTCCACATGGGTCAATTGTAAAATCTACGCCTCTTCCCTCATCGGTTTCTCGCCACCAGCTAATGGCTTGCTGCATATAACACAGGCGGCAACGCACCGTCGCGACACTCTGCACAGATCTAGTCCTCACCCATCTACCATTAGTTATTCCAAGCATGCCAGGCAATGACCAAAGCTTCGACGTCGATCCCTACCTGCGTTACATCTTTGGCGAGGAGAACGAGCCGGAGCAGGTCGGGGAGCACGAACTTCATCGGCCGGTGTAGGCACCATGGCCCATCGGCAGCGATATCGACGTGACAGTCCTTGGGCGCACAATCGACATATTGCAAAGGAAGTGTGATGAGCAGTTTGCCATCCATCGTGCAAAAGATCCAGAGCTGCTCCGTGGCATGATCGACGACCCACCCAAAGAGCTGCCATCACCAGTGCTCATCGAGAGCCTGATGCCCCGCAAGGAATGGGCAGAGGACCTCTGCGATTCAGTCAAGACACAGCCAGCCTGCAGCTTCATCATTGCCGGTGGCGGTCGTGTCAACCTTGATCCCGACGATGTGGTGGCTAGGCTCGAGTGCATCCTTGGCAGAGGTGACATCCCCGATGAAGTAGAACATCGCCAACGTGATATCTTGAGGATGTAGGTGATGGACCGAATTTGCTACCAGGCTAGAGACATGGAAATGGAGCGGCTCCGCGGAGATATCATGCGCGCGATTGCACGCTGTCAAGCTCTTCTGGAAGAGGCCCAGCAGCCCCAAGAGCCTCCCAGCGCCAGCAGCTCCGTAGGCGGAGGCGGGTCGGGACATTTGGAATGAACGGCCGCAAGGGTGCTATGCTGATCATGGAGTCCGAGAAGACCGTCGTCGGGAGGCCGCCAGCTCAGCCTTTTAGCCTATATTTTATTATAATTGTATGCATATGTAGGTCGTGGGTGTTTTGGGCGTTGCCGCATGTGGCATTTTAAATTATCCTGAATATGTAAGACAATTATTAACCGTTGCCATTGTAAATTTGCCTCAACAGCGAGCAGAGTGCGCGCAGGGACGCCAGAGCGGAGCGCACTGCGGCCGCCTCAATGGCGAGCAAAACACGTAGACGGACGCGAGCAGAGCGCGCCGCGGCCGCCTCAACAGCGAGCAACCACATGGTCAACCTTCGGGCACCCCGTGGGAGGCGTAACGGCACATCCATCGGACACGATGGTGATATCTTGACCATGTCTGATAGTGGGCAGACACATACACGTACATCCGAGAACGCATGCCCATGTTTCGGCCTTGCGATGCGTGGCATACGGTTGATCCATAAGAACTGTTTGCAATGAGCCAGAACAACAAAAACAGGCTTTGTAGGCCCAGAACCATCAATAAATTTTGACCTTGTTTCTCGTCACATTGCAGATTACAACGCAATAAGTAATTGCAAACATGTTCACACCGATCAAACCAACAATTTTTCACACTTAGCACCTGGCTATAAAAACTACCCACTCGAAAATTACTTCACAGTTCCTCTCCTCATCACCCACAAAACTGGTCTTTCCTGTCAAGTCATTCTGCCATGACCTGTAGGAGGAGTTTCGGGTGGACATATAACCAGGGAGCAAAGACCAAGGCTGCGGAAGCACTAGAGAGGTCCCGTCGCCACGCGGCAGCCGCAGTAGAGATGTCCCGGCGTGCCGCGGAGCCCTCGAACAAGCTCTCATCGGCACGCGAGGGCTCTCACAAGCGCACTCACCGCGTCGGCGATTGTGATGAGCTGGCGTTGCTGAAGTCCTTAACCAGCAACGATGACATTCTCGCTGGCCTCATTAAGCAGCAGGAGCTAGTCGATGGCTTGATGAAGCTGCTCGAGATCAGCGATGCCTCAGTTGAGAAGGCGACCGGCCTCGTCGAGCAACTCATGGGTGACAATGGAAAGCTCCTCAAGGCGCTCGCTGAGAAGGAGGAGGAGGCCACCGGCTGGAAGATGCTGCATGAGCAGAGCTGTGCCTCGGGGATGACACTGACAGCATTCGTACAGGAACTGGTGGGTGACTTGAGGAAGCTCCCGATCGAGCGCGAGCAGGAGGTGGAGGAATCCGTGGATGCTTTCAAGCAAAGTCGTGAGGAATTGAAGAAGGAGCTGGAGGATGTCGTCGCCCCGCGATCCATCGAGGAGTAGAGACAGTAGCGACCCAGATCGTTGTCTGCGATTTCCTTCTTCTCTTGCCCCCGTGTTTCCGGGCTTTGCCGCATGTGGCATTTTAAATTATCCGGAATATGTAAGACAATTATTATCTACGCCATTGTAAATTTGTCATCATGTTATCCGTTGCCATTTTATTTGTCATCGTATTATCCGTTGCCCTATGTGGCATTTTAAATTAGGTCGGAATACGAGTTGAAAACATGAACAAAGCAAGTGCTAATGTTGAGCGGGGCCATGGGATCACAAGCAAACACCCTCCGTCCAGGTGCTTTAATTAACCGCATGTTAAACAGCGGCTAGGCCACCATTAATGGAGAAGTTGTGAGCGAGGCGGGCAGCTGGTGGATGAAGGTCAAAGAGCTCGCTTCCCGGTGATCATGGGTAGCCTTGCTACTCGCACGTGTCCCGTCAAGCCTGCGAGGCGGACAGGATGCACGCGTCCCATTGAGCCTGGACGGCAGACTGCTCGCACACATCCCGTCGAGCCTGCATGACAGACTTCTCGCACTCGTCCCGTTTAATCAAACAGCTACACGCACGCCACCGAGTATGGTTAAATTTTGGCACAAAATACAAAGATGACCAATGAACAAGGACGGAGGTAGTACTATCCCATAAGAAAAGAGGGACGCGTGGCCGCACTTAAATGGTTAGGGCAACACATGGTTCATATTATACAACCATTTGCGATATTAATGTATCAGCTATTTGTTTCAATAGGACTTCGTTGGCTATTAATGTGTGCTATTTGTCACAAACTGGATGATTTTTTTTACCACGGAATATGTGCCATGGCATGAAACAATGCCAAGTTTAATGTTTTTTGGGTGAGTTTTCGATTTACTGGGATTTAAAAACCGAGATTCTCAATGTTTCAGGAGGACGAGAAGTTAGTAATTCATTCCCATTCCTTCAATGAGACCTAACATGCACCCAATGACACATGTACGATTTTCCACCCATTTTGCTTCACTAGAGCATCTGCTTGTAGTTCAAATTTGAATTATGGACTACATTAAATGCCTAGAAAACTCAATTAATATATAAAATGGCCAAACGAGCCCTGAACAGTTTCAAATTTCAGCACAACACTCCTGTTATTCTATGTTGCCTGTAGAAAACAAAGTTCAAGGCGAGAAGAGGCAGCGATTATCGTTTCGCCCACAAGAGGGGCAGGTTTCCCTACCGGAACCACAAGGGTTGCAAGAAGCTTCGGTTCGTAAGAGGCTTGTAATATAGCTTGGCCCAAATTGGACAATTATTTTACCACGACATATATGTGCCATGTAGTGACACCATGCCAAGTTTCATGATTTTCTAGTGGGTTTTGGATTCACGGAGATTTAAAAAACCGAGATTCGCAATGTTTGTGGCCGAGCCAGGACGTCGAGATGGTTGAATTCATTCGCATTCCTTCCATGGGACCTAAACATGCACCCCAAGGACACATGTATGTTTTTTCTAGCCATTTTGGTGCACTGGAGCATGTATTTGTAGTTCGGATTTGAATTATGTTCATTAAATGCCTAGAAAACTCAATTAATGAATAAAAAAGGTCAAATGAACACTGAATAATTTCAAAGTTTAGCGCGAATCTCCTGTTACTCCATGTTGCATGTAGAAGAAAATACAAGGCTACAAGAGGGAGCGATTATCATTTCACCCACAAGGGGACACGTTTCCCTATCAAAACCACGAGGGTTCTTGCGACAGGCTCCGGTTTGTCAGAGGTTTGTAATAAAGCTTGCCCAAATTGGACAATGTTTTTACCACGACATATGTGTGCCATGACGTGACACCATGCCAACTTTCATGACTTTCTGGTGAGTTTTGGATTTACGAGGATTTAAAAACCAAGATTCCAATTGTTTGAGGATAAGCCAGGACGCCAGTACGGTTGTAATTCATTCCCATTGCTTGTATGGGACCTAAACATGCACCCAAGGACACGTGTATAAGTGTTCTAGCCATTTTGGTGAACTAGAGCATGTATTTGTAGTTCATATCTGAATTATGGACATTAAATTCCTAGGAAACTCAATTAGTGTATAAAAAGTCCAAACGAACCAAGAATAATTTTAAATTTCAGCACGAATATCCTATCATTCCATGTTGCCTGTAGAAGAAAATACAAGGAGAAAAGAGGCAGTGATTATCGTTTCACCCACAAGGGGGACATGTTTCCCTATCGGAACCATGAGGCTCCTTGAGAGAAGCTCCGGTTTGTAAGAGGCTTGTAATAAAACTTGCGCCAAAATGGACGAAAAAAATTCATCAACATATATGTGTCATGTCGTGACACCATGCCAAGTGTCACGATTTCCGGGTGAGTTTTGGATTTACGAGGATTTAAAAACCGAGATTCTTCTCCCGAAATGTTTTCAAATAGCACACAGTTCACTCATGAAAGTCGTGTGCCTACCAAACCATGGCCGATGCCCCCCTGCTGCGCGCGCGATCTGAGTCATGCGTTCTGATTCGCCAGAACCCAAACCCCAGGGATCGTACGTCTACACCATTGGATGCTCCCAGATCGAACGACAATCCTCATCCCTTTCGACAGCACACATGCAGTTTCGGTTGTGATTTTATTTATATGGGTAAGCACTGTGCGCATGGGTCATGCTAGCTCACGCTTCCTTCTGTACTAAGTTTTCTATAATAATTGTTGTTATATATCCAAACACGCTACCGTTTCCCGCCACTCCTCCCATTGGTTTCCCGCCTCTTCTCCTATCGTTTTCCTGCTGCCAATGTCAGTGCTCATTGAAGGCTAGGCAGCGACACACCGGCCATGTAAATATCGCAAACAGTTTCTAAAAGCACAAATGTGTGTGATAGTGGGGAGTAGGTCCCATAGGGTGACCAGCGTGAAACGCCTTAAAGTCAAGGAGGCAATTCCTATCAGCAAGGGGCGGCTTCCAATCCGCTAGCCTAGTCGAATAGAACGTAGAAGTTAAGCATGCTCGGGCTGGAGTAGTCTAAGGATGGGTGACCCGGTGGGAAGTTGCATATCTCTAGCTTCATTTAAATGCTATGATACGGTCATTATAGAGATAAATGTCTCTATATTGACCTGTCACGGCGATTATATAAACCTTGGGATCCTTGTTTTGCTAATTTGTAGACTATGTTTTTTATTGGTTATTTTTTGTTCTAAAAAATCAAAGAATGATTGACTCTATAGTGACCTGTCATGGCGATTGTATAAACATTGGGATCCTTGTTTTGCTAATTTGTAGACTATGTTTTTATTGGTTATTCTTTGTTCTCAAAAATGAAAGAATTATCGACATCTGTAGGCCCACACAAATTATCCCTTTGACTCAACACACGAGAAGGGTTTACTCTTTGCTCCGTGTGCTATGTTAGAGCAAATCAAGTTTCAGCACATGCGTTCGATGGCACCCGGCCCCTACCCCCCCCCCCCTACACCCACCACGAAGTTGCATTCCTGACATCCTACGTCTTTAACCTAGCCACGGGGGTACGATGTTTAGTTTGTAATGTTACTGATGTCGTTGGTGCCCCATCGAACTTGTGCTTTCGGGATTTGAACAAATCACACACCAGACCCATAAATTTTTTTCAGGTCGCATGCATAGTATAGGGGCCCGGGTGTTCTGATCGAGCATGTCTCCCTTGTTCGGTTTATAGACGCCGCACATATCTGTGGGCTCCCTGAGGTATATATATATATTATCCTTGACCGATAACGAGGGGGGCCTACACAATCTATCCCTTTGACCCAACATACAAGAAGGGTTTGACCATGATGGTTTCCTATTGCTATGTGTGCCATGTTAGACCAAATAATATTTGAGCGCATGCGTTGGATGACAACCCCCCCCCCCCCCCCCCCCCCCCCCCGCCGCCGCCTCGAAGATGGGAAACTTACATCATACGTATTGGACCTGGCTTGGGGTCGGGTATGGTGTTCGGTTTGTAATGTAGTTGGTGTCCCATCGAAGTTGTGCATTCGGGATTTAAACACATCACACACCACCGTACCCATAAATATTTTCGGGCCGCATGCAGTGGATACGCGGTCTTCTGATCAACCACGTCTCCCTTGTGCGGTTTTTTGTGACAACACACATATCTGTGTGGCCATGAATGGATTCCTCCTAGTTCGTGTTAGGGCCAGTCACCGTCACATGTCGTTCAACAAATGCTCGAGCTCATGCATTGTCAGGATTCCCTCCCACATACTCGGATTGCTTGGTTCGACCGACACCGTACCCTGCGTATCTCGTTCTTAACTACCTGGCTTTCATGGTTGTTGTCTGTATCGAGAGGCAGGCGCCACATCTAAATTGTACCAAACATCACCCCTTCCAACGTACATCATTTTGGGCGTAACGCAAGTGGTGCTGGTTTTGTGGTCCCTCTCGTGCGACTTTTTATGATGGTTCAATCTATTGGCCCAAGCGGTTTATCGACAACAACAGTTGTCGTTTGACCAAACGATAGATTCACTGGTCCATCTTATGGTAGGTCATGGCGACATGCATTTATGACCAAAGTATCATTACATGCATCCCCCACGCCGACACGAAGTGGGAGGTGGGTCAAGCACCCTAGCTAGCTATGACATTATGTCATTATAGATATATCCAAGGGTGCTTTCGGGTTTGCGAGGCAAGTGCCACCAAAGTTGTGCATTGTGTATTTAAAGTTTTAAACATCACACCCTATATTCCTACATATATTTGGCCACTTCCAGGTGGTTCTTGACTTTTGGCCCCTCTCATCGATCTTCGATGACGCGCCCAACCGTGGGCCCACGCGGTCAAAGTTGTGCATTGGAATTTTTAACATCACAGACCACCCTTTTCACTCATATATATTTGGGCCACATGCTGGTGTGGCTGTCTTCTGACCCTCTCTAAAGTTTTTTTTGCTGCAAAGACTCGGATGACACTCAACGGACATGGGTATAATGTCTTAACCGTGTGCGATGCAAGTGCGCTGTGAATCACCATGACTGCGCAAAGCGTGAGCAAAGGTGAAGGTACTGGATTAACTATGTGCGTTGCAAGTGCGATGTAAAATCACCACCTACACAAGCTAAAGGCGGGTAGTTTATTTAGATTGAATTCCATGTCTGCGTCTGAAAATTAGGACGAACGGTGTGCGATAGACCAGCTAGCTAGAAATCTAAAAACAAACTACCTGCCTTGAGCGTTGCAAAAATTGGCGGTTCCGCCACTTTTCCTTATTATCATACACGCATATTCTTATTGGACAGTGCGCAATCTTGGGTACTCCCGCCCTGCATAAATTCCTTTACCCAAATTTTAGTAGCCACCGTACTTCAACCGTCGCCACACTCCTCCAGCACCGACCTTATAGTAAAATTGCAGTAGGCGATGCATTTGAACCGTCGCTCTCCCTCGTCCACCACCATCTCCACCCACCATTACTAAAATTTTCAGTAGCCATGGCTTATCCTCAAACACCACCCTGCCCCCCCTCCATAGTCTCCCCCAGCCGGCCCCCTCCCCCCCTCGAACCCTAGCTCGCCGCCTCCAACCCCTGCCGGTCTGCCCGTTCCTCCTAGCTTAGATAATAAAGTTTAGGTTACCCAGTGATTCCCATACCGTCGCCCCACTCCCCTGAGTTTTTAGATGAGGCCTGTGGTGTCCCTCCCCGCCAGATCCACATCCCCTGCTCCAGAATGTCGCAGCCTAAGCTTGACCACGTATCCCGGGGAGCCCGACGAGCGTTCAGCCAAGAAGAGGTTTATGATGGCCTCTCCGGCGGACGTTGGCGAGGTGGCCGCCATTTGCCCCGACCTGTCCATCCCAGAGTAACACCTTGCCACAGAAGCCGGCAAAGACATTGACTATGTTTCCATGCCGAAGGCTTCACGTCAGTGGGCTAGCGTATTACTGCTTCTCGGGAAAGCTGGCTATGACATCAAGCTCTTCGACAGCGACGGCTTCACGTGGGCCATGTCACAGGTTAAGTGGTCCATCCCCAACCCCTCTGGTTCAACCGCCGTTGATCCCTTCGACGGCCCTGCCGCTGATCTCCTCCGCCATGCGGTCAAGGATTTGTGATCCTTGTACGCCATCGAGCCCATTTTGTCATTTCTGAAGGACACGTTCTATGGTGGCAGCTTGGGATCCTCAATTGCCAAGTCAGATCTCATCGACCACGACCACGAGGAGGGCACTCACAAAGGTTCTTCCAAGGTGAAACAGCCCATCTGTGACATCAGAGAGCGCACCATGGGTCTGTGCTCTTCCAGCTGGAAGGATCACGTCCATGACTTGTGAGGCAACATCCTATCAGCAAATCTTACCTTTTCTAGCCTGCCAACCCGTACCCTTTGTTGTAGTTGCATTTGCCATGCGGTGTTTTAACTGTGTCGTGTTTAATTATTTCAGTTATGCAAAAATGTATTGTTCAATAGGGCTATGTGATGTTTAAGTATGAATTGTCCACTTCAGTTTCACGAATGGCTATATTTGGTTGTTTATAGTGAGTAGATGCCTTGTTTATCTGTATTTGGTTGTTAGGTTGGTTGCAGTGAGCATTTTTTTCAGTTATCGAGCAAATGCCTTGTTTATATGTATTTGGTTCTTAGGTTGGTTGCAGTGAGCATTTGTCCAGTTATCAAGCAGATGCCTTGTTTATCTGTATTTGGTTGTTAGGTTGGTTGCAGTGAGCATTTGTCCAGTTTTGAAGCAGATGCCTTGTTTATCTGTATTTGCTTGTTAGGTTGGTTGCAGTGATCATTTGTCTAGTTTTCAAGCATATGCCCTGTTTATCTGTATTTGCTTGTTAGGTTGGTTGCAGTGAGACTCTATCCAGTTTTCAATGGCTATATTTGGTTGTTATATTGATCATTTATGCCTTGTTTATTTCAGTCATTCACAATGTGATGTTCATTATGTGCAAGTCGGAACTGTGCCGCTCGATTGCATGAATACCAGTTTGAACGGCTATATTTTGTTCCACTTATGCCTGGTCTAGTTAACACATGCCCTTTATTTCAGTTTGACACATTTATCAAGTGTGATGTTTAATCATTACCTACGTTCTATTCATTTTCAACAATACCAGTTTGAATTGCAATATTTGATGGCTGTTAAGCCTGTTGTAGGTAACATTGTCTTCCATTTTATATCTGCTTTAACAGCATGCTGAAACCAACACATTCAAGCTATCATTTGGAGATGATGTTGTATACCTTTGATATATTTGTTTGATGTTAAGGTTGCTGTACTTATCATGCCTTTCCACTACTTATGCAGGACAACAATGGGAGTGGCCACCATTTTCCGCCGAGGTTAGTTTCATCCCTCGGCTTGTACTCCCCCCGTCGTTCCATAATGTAGTGCATATAGATCCAGGCCTGGACACTTGTTAGCTTCTAATATTGACTTGTTGCTTGTAGGTACATATGCCCTTGGCAAGGATCCACGCATCGACCCTTTTTGTGTATGGGGCAATGAGATATTCATGAACAAGCATCAAGTGAGGAAACTGATAAGGATTATTAGCAAAAAGATATGAACGGTGGAAAGCAAATTATTTGTTTATGCTCTATCCAACACAACAGTGAGCTGTAGGATGGTAACTACAAACTCTGCAGCCTTCTCTTTTTACTGCCCATAATGAGTTGTTAGACAACAATGTTTGAATCTTTTTCGTTCGCAGTGGTTCCCGAAGTAGTTCACTCGAGATTACCTCACAAAGTACATGATTGGTGGACATGCAATGAAGGTTAAAGTATTTCATCCAGACTACAATGAGCATCGAGAAGTCCTAATGAAGACAGTGAAGGATGGACGGGCAGCCATCACAAGGGGTTGGCCTAGAGTCGTGCGCGCATTACGCATGGAGGAGGGCACAAAATGGGCATTCCGCTTCACCTTCTCTAGCAACCAGAATGTCTTTCGCCTCTCTCTTTACAGTCTTTAGTACAACTGTGGTTCATCATTCTTTACTTGGTGCTTCTGTAGTTCTTCAGTATATGTACATGTGCATCGAATTATGCATTCGTGGTTGAACATATATTTGTAATAAACATGGTTGGATATAAAATAAGTGATTGCCTACTTTCAAATTCAAAACATGTGATTTTTAAATTAGGGATTTATTAGGGATTACACTGCACACGGTTTGCGAAAGCGAAACATCTGCGATACACGTGGAGATCAGACACGTTTCTAGGATCCACTACGTGTGCGATCAATCTCTACTACACACACGATCAGCCAAGAAAAAACGTGTGCGATTAACAATAGCATCGCACATTGTTCTTTCTTATTAAATGTTTGCGATAGTCACCTTATCACACATGCTTCGCAATTATGGACTGTTTATGATGTTGTGCACATCGCAAATGTTTGGTCATAGAAGAACGTGTGTGATAGGTCTTCATCCGATGCGGGTACGACGGATGAATCATGTGGGATGTATTCAAGCTTCGCATACAGTTTTAAAGCGACAACTGTGTGCGCTCTTACATCAAATCGCATACAGTCGAGGAAAAGTAAATGTGTGTGATTGTCTGCTTCTATAATCATGAACTGTTTGTGATGGGTTGCGCATCATAAATGTAGCACCACAGAATACCGACTGCGATGGCAATGCGAGCACAAATGAGTTGCAAGGATGGAGCGTTTCGGATATTCGAGATATCAGAAACAGTTATATAGGGACAACTGTATGCACCAAGGCTCCCTATCCCCGATGGTTTCTGGGTCGTGTGGGAAGGACCCCCCTATCGCAGTCACTCACTTGGCGACGGTTCCAAACGTCGTCGCGAAAAGGGGTTAAAAACCGTTTGTATCGCACCTCGCTGTACCAGTGTGGAAACCTTTGGGGGATTCCTTGGGAACCCGCATACATCCTTGCCTTCTTAGCACCAAAGAGGAAACTGTTCTCTCCTGCGCTCGCTGGCGCCCTCCTGGCCTTGGTCGTCATGGCTCATGTCACTGCGCGCCTCGCGAGGCGGGACGCTTGCCTAGAGATATCCGCTCCTCGGGAGGACTTGATGTCATTCACCTAGCGAGGCAAGGGCCCTTGCGAGGGTCTTTGTCTGCGAAGTCTTGTAGTTGGGCCGTACTGGGCCCTTGATGGGGCCACGCGCTGGGCCACAGGCAGACGGGTCTGGGTACCCTCGGTCCCAGAACATCGATAGAATCCATAGTGGTGTATTGATATGGTGAATATGTGAACTCGTGTGCGCTTTCTCACCTAAAGAAAATACTGGTAGTCGTAGTACAGGATAGCCACTGAGTCAAAGCTGGCTTGCTGCATTTAAATTCCACCACCCTTTGTTGATACTAGTGCATATGTAGCTTGTTTTGATGTAAGTCTTGCTAAGTACATTTGTACTCAGATTTGCTTAATTTATGTTTTGGAGAGGAGACTTCAGTCTCACTAGTAGTTCCACGTGGGCTTCGACGATTAGCTTGGGAAACCCAGACAGAGGTCTAGTTCCTATGGATGGTCTTGTAGATAGTCAGGCTTGTCAGCCTCTTTCTTTTGTAGTTGTATGTACTCCGACCTAGTTTTGCTTCCGCTTGTTGCATGTATGATTTTGTATTTTGGATCATGAGACCCATGTTTGTAATATCATGATATGTATGGCTCTTCGGAGCCTCTTAAATAAATACTTTGAGTCGTAGAGTTTTGTTGCGATGCCATGTTGTATTTACACATATCGAGCATATTGTGTGTATGTTATTAAAATGCTTGGTATGTGTGGGATTCGACAAATAGTTGTTTATTTTTGGTAGCCTTTGTTATGGGGAAATGCCTCCTAGTGCTTCCACGCTATGGTAGCTTGCTACTGCTCCGGAACACATGGATTGACCAGCATGTGTCCTTCTTTGCTCCTGTGTCTGTCCCTTTGGGGAAATGTCACGCGGTGTTTACCGGAGTCCTGATAGCTTGCTACAGCCCGGTTACACTTGCTGCTGACTGACACGTGCACTGCTGGGTTATGGATGCATGTCCCGGTAAGTTTGTGCCACCTTGGGTTTACGACTAGTCATGTCGGCCCGGGTTCTCCGTCATATGGATGCTAGCGACACAATCATATACGTGAGCCAAAAGGCGCAACGGTCCCAACCCAGGTAAAGGCGGCACCCATGGGTTACCGTGCGTGAGGCCGCAAAGTGATATGATGTGTTACATGCTAGATCATTGTGACTTAGGATCGGGGTCCTGACATAGTGGCTCGAGGAACACAATGGATTTGTTTGACGAGTTCCAACTGTTGTGACAATTATACGTCTGGTTAGGGATGCTAAAATTGAACTCAGAAGACCACGTCTTCACCTTATTCCCCTTGAGCTAAGACCCGCAAATCTCGCCCAATCACTCAAGTAAGTCTTCAAGGGAGACTTCCAAACCTTCACAGACTTCGTTCACCGGCAATCCACAATGACTCTTGGATGCTCAGAATGCAATGCCTAACTAACTGGAATATCATAGTCATCAAGTGTAACAAGTCTTCGGTTCACACGGAATATAAAGACTTAAGTTGTGCTAAAAACAGTTTGGGCTGTAGGTGTTTTGGGTTTGTTCTTGCAAGGATTCTCTCTGAAAGGCTTTGGAGGTGGGTTGCTCTCAAACGACAAAAGCCATGCACAAACTCGGAGCAGCCACCAACTTATCGTAGAGGGGGTGGGCTAATTATAGCGAAGAGGCAACCCACAACATGATATGTCCAAAATGACCCAGGGCCAATGGACAACTAACATGTGTCCAATGGTCGGATTTCAAACGCACGCGGCAGCTTGACTTGGGCTCCAAGTAAAGCTGACTCAGCCAACTCTAGAAGAGATTCTCTCTCATTGTCTTCGCTTGAAGACGTATGATTTTAGGTTGAGCATCATGTCAGTTTTCTGACTTTGTTTACCTCGACCCCACTTAACAGATCGGTGGTTCCTATGACTCAGGAAAGATGAAAATGAAACTACAAAAAAGACTATGTCTTCGCGCTCCACTGTCTTCAAGCGAATGTCTTCAGGTGTCATTTATTTAACACAAATGTGTTTGCAAACCACCATTATCTTCAATGTCTTCATACATTTTTAGGGGTCATCTTCGATGGGTAAACCAAGTCAATAGGGACTTCTACCAGTGTTCTCCTGTGAATCTCACAAACACATTAGTCCCTCAACAAAGTTTGTCGGTGTACTAAATTAGGGGTCCCTTAGCACCCCAAACTTGTGCACACGCAGTTGCAGCTCTCCGGACGGCAAGGCCTTGCCGGAGGATAGCTCAACCCAAGCCTCGCCTCTTGGACACCAAGACCGTGAAGAAGACCTCCATGCAGGTGATACGTCCATTTTGCATCATGTTTTCCTACTGTTGATTATAGTGTTTTTATGCAATATAATACTTTGTGGAGTAATTCTAATGCCTTTTCTCTCATAATATGCAAGGTTTACATAGATAGGGAGAATACTGGCAATTGGAATTCTGGACCTGAAAAAGATATGTCAGAGATACCTATTCTGCACATCTCCAAATGAGCTGAAATTTTACGGAGAATTATTTTGGAATATATAAAAATACTGGAGAAAAGAAATACCGGAGGGGGCCACCCAGGTGCCCACTAGGCACCAGGGCGCGCCACACCCTCGATGCGGCCCCTGGTGGGTAGTGGGCTCCCTGGCCCACCTCCAGTGCCCATATTCTAGTACATAAGGTCTTTTAACATATAAAAATAAGGAGTGGACTTTCGAGATGGAGCACCGCCATCTCGAGGAGGAACTTGGGAGGAGCACATTTGCCCTCTAGCGGAGGGATTCTGCCAGGGGAACTTCCCTCCGGGAGGGGGAAATCAAAGCCATCGTCATCACCAACAACCCTCTTATCTTGGGGAGGCCAATCTTCATCAACTTCTTCAACAACACCATCTCATCTCAAAACCCTAGTTCATCTCTTGTGTCAAAACCTCAGATTGGTATGATGCTAGCCGGTTTGTTTGGTGGAAGATCATATGTTCAGATCCATTATGATATTTATTACTCCTCTGATCATGAGCATGGATATTATTTGTGAGTAGTTTCCCTTGTTCTTGAGGCCACGGGAGAAGTCATGTTGCAAGTAATCATGTGAAATTGATATTCGTTCAATATTTTGATGATATGTATGTTGTGATTCCCTTAGTGGTGTTATGTGAACGTCGACTACATGACACTTTACCATCTTTGGGCCTAAGGGAATGCATTGTGGAGTAGTTGTTTGATGATGGGTTGCTAGAGTGACAGAAACTTAAACCCTAGTTTGTGCTATTTCGTAAGGGGCTGATTCAGATCCATATGATTAATGCTATGGTTAGATGTTGTCTTAATTCTTCTTTTGTAGTTTCGGATGCTTGCAAGGGGGTTATTCATAAGTGGGAGGCTTGTTAAAGTAAGAACAGCACCCAAGCACCAGTCCACCCACATATAAAATTATCAAAGTAGTGAATGCGAATCAAACCAACATGATGAATTTGACTAGATGAAATTCCCGTGTGTCTTCAAGAACACTTTTCTTATTATAATAGACCATTCCAACCTGTCCTTTGATACAAAAAGGATTGGGCTACCTTGCTGCACTTTTGTCACCGTTACCGTTACTTGCTCGTTAAAAATTATCTTGCTATCAAACTACCTGTTACCGACAATTTCATTGCTTGCAGAAATTACCTTGCTGAAAATCGCTTGTCATTTCCTTCTGCTCCTCGTTGGGTTCGACACTCTTACTTATCGAAAGGACTATGATTGATCCCCTATACTGGTGGGTCATCAAGACTCTTTTCTGGCACCGTTGCCAGGGAGTGAAGCGCTCTTGCTAAGTGGAAATTGGTAAGGAAAAATTTATATTACGTGCTGAAATTTACTGTCACTTGTTACTATGGAAAACAATCCTTTGAGGGGCTTGTTCGGGGTATCTTCACCTCGACCAGAAGCACAAAGAGTTGCCCCTCAACCTATTATGCATTTGATACATGTGGATGAAATTTGTGGATTGTTTAAGCTTGCAGGTTTACCCGGAGATGAAGTTAAGAAGAAGGCTATCCCTTTATCTTTGGGGGGAAAAGAATTGAAATTGTATAGGCTATGTGATGATATTGGAGCTTGGAATTGGAATCGATTGAAATTGGAATTTCACCAAAAATTCTATCCTATGCATCTAGTTCATCATGATGGGAATTATATATATAATTTTTGGACTCGTGAAGGAGAAAGTATAGCTCTAGCTTGGGGGAGGCTTAATTCAATGTTATATTCATGCCCCAATCATGAGCTCTCAGGAGAAATTATTATACAAAAATTTTATGCTCGGCTTTCTCATAATGATCGATCCATGCTTGATACTTCTTGTAATGGTTCTTTTATGAAGAAGACTATTGAATTAATGTGGGATCTTTTGGAAAGAATTAAGCACAACTTTGAATATTGGGAACTCGATGAAGGTAAAGAGTCGGGTATTAAGCTTGAGTTTGATTTTGTTAAATCTTTTATGAATACTCATGCTTTTCACAAGTTTAGCATTAAATATGGACTTGACTCTGAGATAGTAGCTTCTTTTTGTGAATCAGTTGCTACTCATGTTGATCTCCCTAAAGAGAAGTGGTTTAAATATCATCCCCCTATTAAAGAAAAGATTGAGGATCCAGTTATAGTTAAGGATGAAACTATCATTTATAATGTTGATCCAGTTGTGCCTACTGCTTATATTGAAAAACCACCTTTCCTTGTTAGGATAAAGGAACATGCTAAAGTTTCAATCGTGGTCAACAAAAGTAATATTAAAGTACCTAGACCCTCTGAACAAATTAAAGTAGAAGCTAGTACTACGATGGTTAAAGATCTGTTGGTCGGTAATATTGATGGGATTGTTATTTATTTCTGTGATGAAGTTGCTAGAATTGCCGAACCTGATACTAAAGATAAGAATAAGCCTATTTTTGGCATGCCAGATCATTGTTATCATGGTTTATGTGATTTGGGTGCTAGTATGAGTGCTATTCCTTTTACCTTATATGAAGAAATTATGAATGACATAGCACCGGCTGAATAGAGGATATTGATGTTACTATTAAACTTGCAAATAGGGACACCATCACACCACTTGGGATTGTTAGGGATGTTGAAAGTCTTGTGCGGAAAAATAAAATACCCCACTGATTTTCTAGTTCTTGGTTCTCCACAAGATGATTTTTGTCCCATAATATTTGGTAGACCTTTCTTGAACATTGTTAATGCTAAGATAGATTGTCATAAAGAAAAGGTCAGTGTCAATTTTGGTGATGTGTCTCATGAGTTCAATTTCTCTAAGTTTCATAGAAAACATCATGATAAAGAATTACCTAGTAAGGATGAAATAATTGGTCTTGCTTCTATTGCCGTACCTCCTACTAATCCACTAGAACAATATTTGCTAGCCCATGAAAATGATATGCACTTGCGTGAAAGAAATGAAATAGATAAAATATTCTTTGAACAACAACCTATCCTTAAACACAATTTGCCTGTTGAAACTATAGGAGGTCCTCCTCCACCTAAAGGTGATCCTGTGTTTGAATTAAAGCAATTGCCTCACACTTTGAAATATGCTTATCTTCATGAGAAAAAGATATATCCTGTTATTATTAGTTCTAACCTTACAGAACATGAAGAAGAGATATTACTCAAAATTCTGAGGAAGCACCATGCTGCTATTGGATATACACTTGATGATCTTAAGGGAATTAGTCCCACTCTCTGCACAAGATTAATATGGAACCTGATGCTAAACCCATCGTTGATCATCAATGACATTTAAATCCTAAGATGAAACAAGTGGTAAGAACTAAAATATTAAAGCTTCTGGAAGCAGGTATAATCTATCCCATAGCTGATAGTAGATGGGTAAGTCATGTTCATTGTGTCCCTAAGAAAGGAGGTATTACTGTTTTTCCTAATGATAAAAATGAACTCATTCCATAAAGAATAGTGACGGGCTATAGAATGGCAATTGATTTTAGAAAATTAAATAAAGCCACTAGAAAAGATCATTACCCTCTACCATTTATTGATCAAATGCTAGAAAGACTGTCTAAGCACACACACTTTTGCTTTCTGGACGGATATTCTCGTTTCTCTCCAATACCTGTATCCCAACCTGATGAAGAGAAAACCACCTTTACTTGTCCTTTTGGAACTTATGCTTATAGACGTATGCCTTTTGGTCTATGTAATGCATCTGCTACCTTTCAAAGATGTATGACTCGTATATTCTCTGACTTTTGTGAAAATATTGTTGAGGTTTTCATGGATGATTTCTTCGTTTACTGAACTTCTTTTGATGATTGCTTAAGCAACCTTGATCGAGTTTTGCAGAGATGTGAACAAAATACTGTTGTCTTTAATTGGGAGAAGTGCCACTTTATGGTGAATGAAAGTATTGTCATGGGGCATAAAATTTCTGAACGATGTATTGAGGTGGATAAAGCTAAAGTTGATGCAATTGAGAAAATGCCATGTCCTAAAGACATTAAAGGTATTCGTAGTTTCCTTGGTCATGCTGGTTTCTATAGGAGGTTTATTAAAGAAATCTCTAAAATTTCTAGGCCTCTTACTAATCTCTAGCAAAAGGATGTTCCATTTCTTTTGGACGATGATTGTGTACAAGCCTTTGAAACACTTAAGAAAGCCTTAACCTCTGCAGCTATTGTTCAACCACCTGATTATAACTTTCATTTTGAAATCATGTGTGACACTAGTGATTATGCTGTTCGTGTTGTTCTAGGACAAAGAGTTGATAAAAAACAAAATGTTATCCATTATGCTAGTAAAACTCTAAATAGTGCCCAAAGAAATTATGATACTACTGAAAAAGAATTTCTAGCAGTTGTGTTTGCTTGTGATAAATTCAGATCTTACATTGTTGATTCTAAAGTAATTGTTCACACCGATCATGCTGCTATTAAATATCTTATGGAAAAGAAAGATGCTAAACCTAGACTCATTAGGTGGGTTCTTTTGTTACAAGAGTTTGACTTGCATATTACTGATAGGAAGGTTGCTGAGAAACCCGTAGCTGATAACTTGTCTAGGTTAGAAAATATTCTTGATGACCCACTACCTATTGATGATAGCTTCCCTGATGAACAACTAGCTGTCATAAATGCTTCTCATAATACTCCTTGGTATGCTGACTATGCTAATTGTACTGTTGCTAAATTTATACCACCTAGTTTCACTTACCAACAAAAGAAAAAAATCTTCTATGACTTAAGACATTACTTTTGGGATGACCCACATCTTTATAAAGAAGGAGTAGATGGTATTATTAGACGTTGTATACCTGAGCATGAATAGGAAAAAATCCTACGAAAATGTCACTCCGAAGCCTATGGAGGGCATCATCTGTGAGATAGAACTGCGCACAAGGTATTACAATCTGGTTTTTATTGGCCTACTCTTTCCAAAGATGCTCGTAAGTTTGTCCTTTCTTGTGATGAATGTCAAATAATTGGTAATATTTGTAAACGTCAGGAAATGCCTATGAATTATTCACTTGTTATTGAACCATTTGATGTTTGGGGCTATGATTATATGGGACCCTTTCCTTCCTCTAATGGGTATACACATAGTTTGGTTGCTATTGATTATGTCACTAAGTGGGTAGAAGCTATTCCAACTAGTAGTGTTGATCATAACACCTCCATTAAAATGCTTAAAGAAATTATATTCCTGAGGTTTGGAGTCCCTAGATATTTAATGACTGATGGTGATTCACATTTTATTCATGGTGCTTTCTGTAAATTGCTTGCTAAATACGATGTCAACTATAGAATTGCATCTCCTTATCATCCTCAATCTAGTGGTCAAGTTGAACTTAGCAATAGAGAAATAAAGTTGATATTACAAAAAATTGTCAATAGGTCTCGAAAGAATTGGTCTAAGAAACTTGATGATGCACTTTGGGCCTATAGAACAGCTTATAAGAATCCTATGGGTATGTCTCCATACAAAATGGTTTATGGAAAAGCTTGTCATTTTCCTCTTGAGTTAGAACATAAAGCATATTGGGCAATTAAAGAACTCAATTATTATTTTAAACTTGCCGGTGAAAAGAGGTTGTTTGATATTAGCTCTTTAGATGAATGGAGAACCCAAGCTTATGAAAATGCCAAATTGTTTAAAGAAAAAGTCAAAAGATGGCATGACAAAAGAATCCAAATGCGGCAATGCAAAGTGGGTGAATATGTTCTATTGTATAATTCTCGTTTTAGATTTTTTGTCGGAAAACTTCTTTCCAAATGGGAAAGACCATATATCATCGAAGAAGTTTACCGCTCTGGAGCTATTAAGATTAATAATGCTGAAGGCACTAATCCGAAGGTGGTCAATGGACAAACAATTAAGCACTATATTTCAAGTACACCTATTAATGTTGAAACTAACATTATCCAAACCATGACACCGGAGGAACACATAAAAGAAACCTTCCAGAACACTCCAGAACCCTGAAAAGGAAGAGTTATGTGATATGGTAAGTAAACGGACTCCAAAAATTCCGCGAAAATATTTTCTGTCAGTTTTGGAATATTAGAAAAAATAAAAAAAATTAAGAAACAACCGGAAAAGAAACCCAGGTGCCCACTAGGCACCAGGGCGCGCCTGCCCCACCTGGCACGCCCTGGTGGGTTGTGGGGCCCCCGGGCACCTTCCCGACTCCGTTTTCCTACCATATACTTGTTTCCCAAGATAAAAATTCTTTACATATACCCTATACGATTTGACCACCGTATCACGGAGAAATCCTCTGTTCTTGTTTCGGGCTGTTTTTCTGTCAGATCTATCAAGCCAGGCATCATGTCTTCTCCCTCCTCCAACTACGTAGAGGAAGATGCTTGGCTACTGAAGATGGAACTAAGGAGAGAAGAACCAAAGGAATCCACCAAGGAGGACAAGGCCAAGGAAGTTGCGAGGGATCAAGATCAAGAAGGGGGGCAAGCCATGCTCATGGGGGAAGTCGGGAAAGAGGAAGATATCCTTCAACTTTACTATAACCATCTCACCCCCACTGAAATCGAAGCCTTGAAGGCCTTTGAGACGGTTTGTGTTCATAATACATATCTCACTTCTGAAATTATTTTGTTGGAAGAGCAAAACATCGCCCTCCGGAGCATCAATAGTAGATTGGAGTACCTATTGAGGCTGAAGTGTGATGCTCCTACCTCACCATCACCATCATCATCAGCAACGAAGGAGACTTGAGTACACGGGTATGGCCACTCCCATTGGCTTTCGCCAAGCTTGGGGGAGGTGCCCCGGTATCGTATCACCATCACTTTTATTACTTTCACCAGTTTTTAGTTCGATCATTAGTTATTTCATGATTTAGATAAATAAAACTTTAGTATGATCTATTTTCGAGTGCTATTTTCGTGATCTATTCATCTATGTAATCGAGTTGAGAGTTATATGATAAAGATTAGTTTGAGTTTTGCTTCTTTACATTTCTTGTTTCAATCAAAATAAAAGAAATAATGAAAAAGGTCATATGCTAATCTTATGGTAAGTAATGACATCACATAAGGAAAAGTATAAGTGTTAAACTTAATTGAAAGTTGACAAACATAGCATTGGTCAATGATGCAATTCATGAAAGAAATAATAAGGGAAGAGAAGATTCACATGCAAATATACCATCTAGGACATCTTTTATGATTGTGAGCCCCCATTAAATATTTTATGTCAAATTGTTGACGTTGGACAAGGAAGACAATGTAATGATTTATGTTTGTTCATATTCACATAGAAGTTATATTGTCATAGATCCTCCAACATATGGTGCTTCCTCCATATCTTTGCTAGCCAAAAATCCGCACTAAGTAGAGATACTACTTGTGCATCCAAAACCCTTAAACCCAAATCCATGTTTTGAGAGTCCACCATACCTACCTATGGATTGAGTAAGATCCTTCAAGTAAGTTGTCATCGGTTCATAAGGCAATAAAAATTGCTTCTAAATGTGTTTGATCTTTTAGTGTAAGGGAAAATAAGCGTTGTACAAACTTGTGATGGCAAAGTAATAAAAGCGACACACTGCATAATAAAGGTTGCTATCATAAGGGGCAATATAACGTGACATTCTTTTGCATTAAGAGATTGTGCATAAAAAACCAAAAAGCGCATGATAACCTCTGCTTCCCTGTGCGAAGGGTCTATCTTTTACTTTTATGTATTTACTTTTTATGCAAGAGTCAAAGTGTTCTCCTCTATTCCTTTTTATTTTCTCTTGTGCAAGCATCATGTGGTGGGGAAAGATCTAGGAACATATATCCATTTGGATATAAATGATCATGAGTTATTATTTGCTGACATCACCCTTGAGGTGAATAAGTTTGGAGGCGAAACTATAAGCCACTATCTTTCTATGTGTCCGGTTGAAACGTTTTGATCCATATATATGTTGTGAGTGTTAGCAATCATAGAAGACTAAATGATGGTTGAGTATGTGGACTTGCCAAAAGGATCCGATACGAGACCCTTCCTGAAAATATTATGAATTACAATTGTAAAGTTGACTAAGAACATAGTTTGTTAGTTTTCAAGAAAGTTTATGCTTTATACTTTGATGATTGTGATGAATTGTTACTTGCTCATAAGAAGTTTTATGGTAAAGTTTATTGTTGTTATAATAATAAGCATGATGATACTATATGTCCGTATTTTGTTTTTATCAACACCTCTCTCTCTAAACATGTGGACATGATTTTCGATATTGGCTTTCGCTTGAGGACAAGCGAGGTCTAAGCTTGGGGGAGTTAATACGTCCATTTTGCATAATGTTTTCCTACTATTTTTTATAGTGTTTTATGCAATATAATACTTTATCAAGTAATTCTAATGCCTTTTCTCTCATAATAAGCAAGGTTTACACAAAGAGGGACAATACCAGTAGCTGGAATTCTGGACCTGAAAAAGCTATGTCAGAGATACCTATTCTGCACATCTCCAAATGAGCTGAAATTTTACGAAGTATTATTTTGGAATATATAAAAAATACTGGAGAAAATAAATACCGGAGGGGGCCACCCAGGTGCCCACTAGGCACCAGGGCGTGCCACCCTCTCCAGGCGCGCCTTGGTGGGTAGTGGGCTCCCTGGCCCACCTCCAGTGCCCATCTTCTGGTACATAAGGTCTTTTAACATAGAAAAATAAGGAGAGGAATTTCGGGACGTAGCGCCACCATCTCAAGGCAGAACTTGGGCAGGAGCACTTTTGCCCTCAGGCGGAGCAATTCTGCCGGGGGAACTTCCTTCCGAGAGGGGGAAATCAAAGCCATCGTCATCACCAACAACCCTCTCATCTTGGGGCGGCCAATCTTCGTCAACATCTTCAACAGCACAATCTCATCTCAAAACCCTAGTTCATCTCTTGTGTCAAAACCTCAGATTGGTACCTGCGGGTGACTAGTAGTGTTGATTACATCTTGTAGTTGATGCTAGCCAGTTTGTTTGGTGGAAGATCATATGTTCAGATCCATTATGATATTTATTACAACTCTGATCATGAGCATGAATATTATTTGTGAGTAGTTTCCCTTGTTCTTGATGCCACGGGAGAAGTCATGTTGCAAGTAATCATGTGAAATTGATATTCGTTCGATATTTTGATGATATGTATGTTTTAATTCCCTTAGTGGTGTTATGTGAACGTCGACTACATGACACTTCACCATCTTTGGGCCTAAGGGAATGCATTCTAGAGTAATTATTAGATGATGGGTTGCTAGAGTGACAAAAACTTAAACCCTAGTTTATGCGCTATTCCGTAAGAGCCTCATTTGGATCCATATGTTTAATGCTATGGTTAGATGTTATCTTAATTCTTCTTTCGTAGTTGCGGATGCTTGCGAGGGGGTTAATCATAAGTGGCAGGCTTGTTCAAGTAAGAACAACACCCAAGCACTGGTCCACCCACATATCAATTTATCAAAGTAGCGAACGCGAATCAAACAAACATGATGAAAGTGACTAGATGAAATTCCCGTGTATCCTCAAGAATGCTTTTCTTATTATAAGAGACCGTTCTAGCCTTTCCTTTGGTACAAAAAGGATTGGGCTACCTTGTTGTGCTTTTGTTACCGTTACCGTTACTTGCTCGTTACAAATTATCTTACTATCAAACTACCTGAACGACAATTTCAGTGCTTGCAGAAATTACCTTGCTGAAACTGCTTGTCATTTCCTTCTGCTCATCGTTGGGTTCAATAATCCTACTTATCAAAAAGTCTATGATTGTCCCTATACACTTGGGTCATCAGTAGGTCATCAAGAAGTACTAAGTTAGTACTAAAGATCAAGACTTCAGTTGTCAGCATGCCTCGCACCGACAAGCCAGGACCCGACATGCTCCTTGCTAGGAAGCACCTCCTCCTCGCTCTTCGACCGCTCCACCTCATCGACCAGTTGATGGCTTGTCAAGATTAGGTGTGGAGCGGGCAAGCGGCCTGAGGGGAGTCAACAGGACTCGTGCCAGCATGTCGCATGCAGATCAAATTTATTGACACCCATATAGTGGACGCGCCAAGAAGATAGGCTCATCCACGTCAATGGCACAAAAGGAGAGACGCCTTTTTCCAAAGGATGGCCACCAGCTCACGATGCATTAAATGCCCATGTCCTTCTCCGACAGGATTAGGTTGGATATCATCAAGACTACTATTCATGTACTTGTAATGGCCATGTTGCCACTGTGGTGACCCCTTTATGTCTATAAAAGGAGGCCCATGGCTACCTTGGCATGGGTCGAGACCCTGCTCATGCTTACACAGTAGCTGCACATTGCTCATGTATTTCCGGCAAGCTACACTAGTAACTTGAGCCCCTAGTCAAACCACCCAAACACAGGAGTAGGGTTTTACGCCTGCACAATGGCCTGAACCTGAGAAATTCCCGCGTGTGAACTGTTGGATTCGCTCTCTATGCTAGTCGATAACCCCAACCGAACTGCATGGGGATCCACCCCGGTCACATAGATCGTTGTACTCCGACATCTTTGCCACACCAGGTAAGGGGATTGCTTATGCGGATCCACTCCAGCAGTCTTCCTGCAAGTTTCACCATCTTCTTCATCCATGCTGCCAAAGAAGAGGAGCGCAGCGCTGGGTGCACCATCTGGCTGCAAGCTGCCAGTCCAGATACCTCCAGCGGGCGGGATGGGCGGCGAGCTCTCTCCACACACTCCTGGCGAGAAGAATTGTACTCGCTTGGCCGGAAGCCAAGACCCGCGCATCGCTACATCGAGAGGTACCACTGCGGTCCACAAGGTCGCTGCGGCTACGTCCAAGGACGACGTAGCTGGGTCCAAGAATGATGGAGTTGCGGGACACGCATCGAGGCCATCACAAGATGGACATGAGATGCTTCCCCGCAACATTGTCGACCCTGGCCAACGGCCACGCAAGGAGCATGTGCACCGTTCTCACGTACACATGGTCTGTCCCCACGCCAAACTGCTGGTGAGCATCGACCGCAGCAGCAGGATAGAGATGGAGTTCCTTCTTACTCGCGCAGAAGTCGCGCCACCTCTCGGTCCTTGCGCCCAGTCATGCCAACGACGCCGGCAGAGGCGCTGGCGTAGGTGGAGCTGCTGCTGAAATTTCCTCTGGCTCCGGAGAAGATGGATGAGTGGTGTGACACCATCCAGAGCCTCGTCGGCTTCGCCAACAATGATGGACCACGTCCAGTGGGGCCCTCTTAGTGGCAGCCAACAACGCCGGTGCGGGGGGGGGAGGGGCTGACGAGCAGACTGTGGGTGTTGCACCAATGGTGCAGTCCCCTCCCCGGCAAGTACGACAGAGCCAGCGGGTCATCCGATCTGCAGGGCTGCTGGAATCGCCACATAGACCAACGGCAGGTCATCAATGACCGGCGTGCTGAAGATGCTCGAACCACCATCGAGCGATGCCAGGAAGCGCACCATCAATCAGATGCGTGAGAAGGGCCGTGATGAACGCCGGGGTTCCCTGGGTGCCTGCCCTACGATGTGGGAAGCCCAGTATTTACCCGTGAGTTGCGGCAAGTTCAGTGGCCCCACTCCTGAAATTTCAAGCCTGACTTGCCGGAGAAGTACGACGAGAAGCACAATTCGGCTGAGTTTCTTGGAATCTCCACCATTGCGGTGCAAACTGCTGATGGTTGAGCTGACAAGATTCTCGCCAACTACTTTTCGTTGGCACTCAAGTCCAACGTGAGATCTTGGCTGATGAATTTGCCGGAGAACTCCATTTCTTCCTGGTCAGATCAGTGTCATGTGTTCGTTGGGACTTATATCGGGGGCCATGAGCCACCGAGAAAGCCCAGCGATCTCCACTTGATCCCACAGAAGGATGGGGAACCCCTTCGCAAGTACATCCAGAGGTTCAGCCGTGTGCACCACAACATCCCCAACATACACCCTGCTGCTATGATTGCATCGTTCCACACGAACATGTGCAACCATAGGATGTGGGCGCAGTCAAACATTGTGCAGGTGGGCACCATCAATGAGTTGTACACCTTGGCAGATCAGTGTGCATGTCTGAGGAGGGGAGGAGACTTCCCGAGGTGGACATTGGGCCAATGTTGATTCTGAGGAGGTCGATGCGTCCACCCCAAAGAAGATAGGCCGGAAGTTCAATCACAAGCGCAAGGGCAAGGCCGTGATGATAGTCGAGAGCTCCGGCAACTCAGGTGAGCCAAGAAGACCATGACTGACAGGCCCAGCAACGAGCTTGCCGGATGCGTTGATTGTCGGGAGGCTGCGGCACGCGAGAAGCCGGATGGCTCCGGCAAGAGCAAGCGGTCGTACTACAAGATCCACCGCACCAAGGGCCATGCCCTCAACGATTGCCAGCAAGTGGACCAGCTTGCTGAGAAGCAGAAGCAAGAGTACGAGAAGCGTGACCAAGGGAAGGAACAAGATTGCGCGGGTGGGTCCGGCAACAAGAACCGCAGTGGCCGTGGGTGCTACCGTGTCAATGGTCAGTAGGAGAAGGAGAAGCCTGCTCGCGGCTATGAAAAGAAGGAAGGCAAGGATGATGATGACGAGGAATCTGGAGAAGGAGAGTTCCAAAAGGCTGTGGAGGCCATGTGCATTGATGGAGGTGCATCTTTGCACTCCTCTCACTCCCAGCTCAAGCAGTGAGCACGTGAGATCAACGCGGTCAAACCAGCAGTAGAGGCGCAAAAGCCACTCAAGTGGTCCGACATGCCCATTGTTTTCGATAATGCGGACCACCCTGACCGCACCACTATGGTCAGGAATTTGCCTTTTTCGATCTCACCAACAATTCGCAACCTCAAGGTGATGAAAATACTCGTTGACGATGGGGCCAGCTTGAACCTAATCTCACCTGATGTGATCAGGAGGCTACAAATCCCTAATGGACATCTCCGAGAAACTGGAATGTTTCAAGGGATAAATCAGGGGAGGAGTTAGCCCACCTGCAATGTAACCTTGCCGGTCACTTTTGGGACCAAGCTGAACTACAGGACCGAGAAGGTCGTTTTCGATGTCGTTGCCCTACAATGGCATTCTTGGTCGTTCAACCCTGGCAAAGTTTATGGTTGCGTCCCACTGCACCTATAACACTTTGAAGATGCTGGGCCCGATGAGCATCATCATTGTCCACTCTGACAAGAAGGACGTAGTTATCTGCGTCGACAAGCTCTACCGGGAGGTAGTGGCAGCGTCTGCAGTCAAGGAACCTGCTCCTGCCGGCAAAGCTCTCGGGGGAGGAAACAAGAAGAAGACCAACAAGACCTCCGACAAGGACTCTCGAAAGTGCACCTCTTTGGAGTGTACCGCACCCATTGAGGACATACCGAAGAGCTCTGCCGACAAGAGCAAGAAGACCAAGGCCTCACCACTTGCTACGAAGCAAGTCTCCGCAAGGGAGGATGGCACTGGTGGTACTTTTACCGTAAGTGCCACCCTCAATGGCAAATTGGAAAGCATGCACGTTGCCTTCCTATGGTGGAATATTGATGTGTTTGCATGGCAACCATCTGATATCCCCGACGTTCCTAGGGAGGTGACTGAGCACCACCTTGATGTCTGTCCTGATGCAAGATTCGTCAAGTAGAAGGTTAGGAAGTAGGCTTTGGAGCGGAAAGAGTTCGTCACCAAAGAAATAAAAAAACTAGATGCATCAAGCTTGGTTATAGGTGTACTACACCCAACTTGGCTAGCAAACCTAGTGGTTGTTCACAAGGCGAATGGGAAGTCGAGGCTTTGTATTAACTTCACTGACATAAACACAGCATGCCCAAAGGACCCCCTTCCCTTTGTCATAGATTAACCAGATTGTGGACTCCACCGACGGCTGTGACCTGCTCTCTTTTCTTGATGCCTAATCCGGTTATCATCAGAACTTCATGGCCAAGGAAGATGAGGAGAAGACATCATTCATTACTCCATGTGATACGTACTGCTTTGTACGCATGCCTTTCGGATTAAAGAGTGCTGGAGCAACATTTGCAAAGGCTGTGCAAGTTGATTTTGGCTCTCAGCTCCAAAAAAATTTGGAGGCCTACATGGATGATATAGTGGTCAAAACAAGGCACAAGGATTCCCTGATCGAAGATTTAGAAGAAACATTGCCAATTTGCGCAAGATCAACTTGAAGCTCAACCTTGAGAAGTGTGTGTCTGGCTTCCCATATAGCAAGCTTCTCGTGTTCTTTGTATCTCAATGTGGAGTTCAACCCAACCCCGACAAGATCAAAGCAATTGAGCAGTTGGAGGCACCGAAGCATGTCAAGGATGTGAGGCATCTTGCTGTTTGTGTAACATCTCTAAGTAAGTTCATCTCCAAGTTAGCTGAGCACGCCTTGCCATTTTTTAAAATCTTGAAAAAGGCAGGACCGATGCAATGGACCCCTGGAGCAGGTGTTGCGCTCCAAGACTTGAAGGAGTACCTCTCCTCTCCGCCAATACTAGTTGCACCCATTCCATAAGAACCGTTGCTGCTATACTTAGCGGCGACCCATCCAGTGGTTAGTGCTGCACTAGTGGCTGAGAGGGAAGCCGAAGACAAAGAGATAGCACCTGTAGAGCCACAAGCCGACAAGCCAGAATCTTTTCCAGCAAGGTCAGATGCCGACAACCCTAGTTCAGCGCAGGCAGATGCACTACAAAAAAAAGATACATCCGTAACATTATGGCCCGAACAATTTTTTCTGGCATGCTGATGACACTTCTATGATGATAATATTGACAAAACCATGTATCATCATAAATGTGGTGGGCTCCTACTTCTATGACAAAATATCATGATAGAAAATGGGCTTTTCATCTTGGGTGGGCCGGGGACGCACCTGCATGACATTCTTTGGGCTGTCCATGACGGAAAAAATTGTGGTAGAAGCGAGGGCGAGGAAATTTTTGAGGAGTTCCTGGTTAGGGTGGGTGGTCGGGGTCGAGCGATGCACGGAAGTTTGCATGTTTCTCTCGTATATGTACGGGCGTGTGTGCGAGGCATTGGGTTCTAATTGAACCCGAGCGAGGCATTCGCTTACTGAACTCGAGCGATTGCACTAGCTACGTTACTAAACTTGAGCGATCAATCCCTAGCTATTAACTAAACCCGAGCGATTCCTTCGCTGCTGACTGAACCCGAGCGATTCCTTCACTACTGCTGCTAACTGAACCCAAGCGATCGATCGCTGCTGCTCCATACTGAAGCTGATCTAACCTGCCTCTTGATGAACAGTGACCATTGGGGGTTGGTTGAATGAGTCGAGACATGGTGAGTCTAGCCGGTTGGTTGGGGTTGGATGAACAGTTCCCAGTGGGGGTCGGATGAACAGGCCCCCGTGGTAGTATGTCATTACCGCTGGATGAATAGGACCCCGAGCAGACCGCCACACCCGAGCCATTTGGGGGTGGATGAACAGGACCGCATGGAGGGCTGGTTGAACAGTAGCCGGTGGTGGCAGGAGGAAGCCGCGGTGGATGAACAGTAGCAGGTGGAGGCTGAAGGAAGTCGATGGTGGATGAACAATAGCCTGTGGAGGCTGGAGCAAGGCAGTAGACTATGGATAAACAGTAGCCCGTGGAGTCCCGTTTTGTGGTACGCCACACCCCTCCCAATGAACAGGACCCGGTTTCGACCGTAGGAGGTCGAAGAGAAGTATGTTTCCTCTATTTTATGGTACGACACACCCCTCCCGATCAACAGGACCCCGTTTTGATCGTAGGAGCTCGAATAAAAGTCCATTTCCTCTCCCTATGAACAGGATCCCGTTTCCACATTAGGCGGTCATACAGAAGGCCGTTTCCTCCATACTGCGGTACGACAGACCCCATTTCGGCTGTTCTGTCCAAGCTGATCGGCTCCCATTGAACAAGATGCATTTCGACCCAGTCTGTTGCCTCCCGATGAACACGACGTTGTTTCTCCGTTCTGACCCATCCGTTTGGCTGCCCGTTGAACATGACGTCATCGCTGTATGCCTTCGAGACCACACCCGTATGTACGTACGTGGTCGTCTTTTTTGCAGCGTGGCTGTCGTATGTGTACAATATTTAGATGGGACTGCCTGAACACTACCGCTCCTTACTGGGCCACGGTTCATCGTGGCAGAAAGACCGATGGACCAGTATGTACGTACACGTTTGCGACCAGAATGACAATGCTATGTACGCTTCCATCGGGTGGGTCCCAGCTGTCAGGGAGGATAAGGAGGCACTTCCTTGCGTGCGAAGATATAGATGGTGGGTCTGAGCTATCAGGGGAGGATTCATTTTTGTGTGCATATTAAGGAGGCACTTCCTTGCGTGCGAAGATGTAGCTGGTGGGTCCAGCTGTCAGCCTCACCGCGTACAGTCCTCTTCCGATGGATGTCATTCATTGACCATGTTGACCACGCCGCACGAATAGCACCCAGGCGGTGGACGACGGTGAGGCAGGAAGCGACGCAGAGCCTGGGAACACGCGGAAGGTAGTACGATGGTTGACTGGTTCGGCTGCGATGTGAGGTTGCCGTCGCCGCAGAATAACACGGGGTGTGGGTGAGTAGAGGGATGGCCTGGCCAGCGGTGGGAGTAGGAGGGGTGGTGAGGCCTGCGCAGCAGCACAACCGACCATGGGAGGTAGGAGCACGCAGTGGTTTGGACGGCTGGAGCAAGAAAATCAGAGGTTAAAGAAGCACGATGACCGTTGGATGTTAATAATCCAATGGTCACTGCTGATAGAATCGTTTGTTGACTAAGTTGACAAATCCCTGCGTATGTGTCAACTTAGTAGGGCCAGAAGTCAGCCTCCAAATCTGGTGGCCCTAGTTTTCATGGGGAGTAATCGAGATTTTTTGCTTTATAAGGAGGCTCTTCCTTCCGTGCGAAGATATAGCTGGTGGGTCCCAGCTATCATGGGGAGGATTCATTTTTTTCACGTAATAAGGAGGTACTTTCTTGCATGCGGCCATGGACCATGTGGGTCCCTACTGTTAGCCTCTCCACGTACATCCCTCTTTTGATGTTTTTCGTTTGTTGACAATGTTGACCATGCCATGCCGAGAACACCTACGCGATGGACGACGACTAGAGCCAGGAAGGAAATGACCCGGAGGCGGAGAAGTCACAGTAGTGGAGGGATGTGGGTGAGTAGAGGGATGGCCTGGCCAGCGGTGGGAGTAGTAGGGGGTGGTGAGGCCTGCGTAGCAGCACAGCCAACCACGAGAGGCGGGAGCAGGCAGTCTCGCCGGCACTGGATTTGGCGGATGGAGCAAGGAGATCAGAGATTGAAGAAGCACGACAGCCGTTGGATTATCATCCAATGGTCACTTCTGCTTGAATCATTTGTTGACTAATATATAATAAGTAAAAAAATCTTGCATACACATCAACTTAATAGGCCCACAAGTCAGCCCATTTCCTATTTTTTTAAATAATTTACAGCTCAATTGCAACTTCTTACGCAATTTATTGCAGTCCATTTTCTTTTTGTTGGCCAAGGCCAGGGTTAAAATTTTGAATGAAATTTCGCATATTTTGGTGGGGTCCAAACTATTTTTAATGCCAAAATGTCGAGCCAGATTTAAATTACTTTCAAGATATATTTAAATTAGGTTAAAACCCAATGAAATTGGAATCGGAAAATGTGAAAAATTTCAGAAATTTGAAAGTAATTGACAATTTGTCGTGTGTTTTTTGTATTTACAACCCATTTCATATTACTTTTAAGATTTGCAGCCGTCTTGAAAGAGTTGCAGCCCAGCAAGGTAGAGAAACATAAGTCGGCTTGGGTTGGGTATGCTTGGATTGGGTATTCTTGAGAAAAAATAAATCGGGCTAGCCATTTTCACAAAGAAAAAATAGCTGGGCTGGTCATGTGGTGAACGTAAAATAGAAGCCTGGGCTAGACGGGCCACAACCCAGTTGAAACACTGCTCCATCTCAACAATAACAAAGATAAAATACTGCTCGAGCAGCTACGTCCCAGGAAGCCCTAAAAAAAGGTACATCCTAGGTGTCAGACGCTCTTGTGCAGTTCTCTTGTCTATTGACTATACGCTCAGAATGTCGTGGGTCCTAGATGTTAGCAAACCACTAGGAGGAAGCATTTTCTTTTTCTATACGCTGACAATGGAGTATATAACAAAAAATGAGGAACTTGCTTGCGTACGGCCATGGACATGGTGGGTCCCTACTGTCATCCTCTCTACGTACAGTCCTCTCCGGATTCCTCTTGTTTGTTGACCATGTTGACAAGGCCAGAGGGTGGCGCCGTGGCAAGCACACCAGAGCGCGCGGAGGACAATGACGAGGCCTCAGATGGGAACAAATAGGAGTTGGGGAAGATGCGGCGATGAAGTCACGGGCGAAGGGGAGTACAAGGGTTGACTGGTTCAGGTGCGGGGTGGGGCTGACGTCGGTGTTAATGATTTAGGAGATGTTGTGTGGTGATGCGTGCACTGAGGCGAAACCAGCCATGGGAGGCGGGAGCAGGTGGCCCCGCCGGTGCTGCTTTGGTTTTGGCGACTGGAGGAAGATGAGACTAAAGAAACACGACAGACTGTAAAAGCAGTAGGAGTACTTAACAACCTTAACTGAAACCAGTAGGGGCACTTAACAACCATACCTAAAAGCAGTATGAGTACTTATACAGGTTCAACCGTACAATGCACGCCCCGAACAGTGCTACTTTGCCACAGTTAACCAAGGGTGAGGCCACCAAGCCCAGGACAAGGACCAGGCACCACCCCACACATCCACAACCTTTTGAAAGCGGCTTCATCTCACAATGTGGTCAATAAATAGGATATTCGCTTCAGAGCCATAGAAAAGCATGAGCATAACCTTCTGTCCTATTCTCTAAGATGGACGGGCCTTCATTATTTGAGACCACCCATGAATAAGTATCTTTTCACCTCTAAGGCAAATGGAGTAGGTCGACATAAACATCATGTTGTGACCAAGTGCAAGTCTGACCCGACCATTGTCAGGCATCTATATGGGAACAATAAAACTGGGGAGTTTCTGTTTCAAGATGATTACAGTTGTAAAACTATGTATAAGCAAGATTTTTATGAACAACATATATAATAGAACACAACTCGTACCATAAGTTTCTTGACACAGTTTGACCTGTTCAACGTGTGCACCAGTGGCACACATATCCCACGTGGCCTTCCACCATTGAAATGCCCCACAAGGATCTCAAGACAATCAATAAAGTGTAGGAACTGGTAGATGTCATCCTAGTCAACTTCAGTGCCATTAGTAACAGTCGAGTTCTTACCAAATAACAAACGAGTAGTGTCTTGAACTTTGTAATAACCTACACGTGCCACCAATTATAAGAAATATTAGTTAACAGTAGCATCTTTATGAGAGAAGGGAATCACAAATTGTTGCTACTTCTAAAGTCAAATTGTGATTAGTTAGACAGAATAGGTGGATTAAGAAGTAATCGAGGCAACACGCAAGAACCCGATACAAAACTAACATGGATGAACTACTGGAACAACGTCGGGGTGGAAGGTCACAGTGAAGATGAGACCAGGTTCTGCTATTTCCATCAACATTTGTGTGCCAACTTTCAGTCCATAACACTTGAGAAAGTTTATCCAAGTTCAGCCAAAAAAAGGAGCATTCTTCTTGGTTCATGAACACAACTGGGAACTTATATCCATGGCGTGTCTTCAATGTGACCATTAAACTAGTGTATTCAGATCTGGCAAGGCCGACCATCTTGAGTACATGTGTTCTGGCAGAGCAAGGGATGCACTGCATGAAAAATAATATCAGAACACAATTTATTTGCTATCCAAATCTAGAAATAATTTCCTCTTTCACGTCAGTGTTGACCATGGTACTAGTACCTTTTATCCAAATATAGCAATCCAAATTTCCAAATTAGTCGACAGCATGTTCAAAAACCACAACCTCCCGGATAGAAAAGAGGATTCTATATATGAACATATATGCACGTTTTAAAATCCCATGTTAGGATGAGAAGGAACAAGTGTGGCATCTCGCCAAGGGCGCAGAAACCTATAGAGTCCTCGCACATTGGGCACTGCAAATGAAACACACTAAATTCAGTAGGAAGAAAAATGCATCAATGGCGGCGGCTGCCATCCTAGGATTACCGGTGACCAAGGGACTAGGATTTATCGGGGATGGATAAAGAAATCGTACCTAGTTCTCCGTGAGAAAATCCTAAGCAATCGCCGAGCGGAGGTTTTCTCTGAACAAGTAGAGGAGGGTGAAGTGGATTCATGCCCAATGAAATAATGCTGCTTCGTCCGTCCAGCTTACTGCTACTGCTGGAAAGGTGGGTTTTTTTTTATTTGATGCCTCATTGGGCATTACTACGGTGCTACGACCGGGGTGAGTCTACCGTGCAGTTGTGCACTCTAATTTGGTGCATGGCACGTGGACCCCGTTGCCGGATGCCCCGCATATCAGCGAAAGGAAGTACAAAAGGCAGGAGTAACTAGTTACACATAAATATATTTTTAATAGAGAGATACTCCCTCTATAAAGAAATATAATAATCTTTACTATATCACAACTTTATACATAAGAAAAATCAAGGGGAATATATATCACATAATATAGGGTTCAGATGAGAATAAAATACTCAGACAGGCTGACGGGTCTGGACTTTCGGCCATAGGCCAGTGGGCCTACATGTTTGGGGGCCCATGTGTTCTAACTCAGCGCATTTCATCCAGTAAATATTGCAAGCGATCGGTATGGCACTGGTTTTAGATGCCGTCGCAAGGCAAATACAGAAAATTAAATAAAGCACGACAGCTGTTAGAATGAAATCAAATGACAGTTCCAAACCAGCAGTCAGAGTTGCAATTCTTTCATGATATCCTACGTGATAAATAATACTGTAGTACTACTTATACACACAGGACACTTGTTTCACCATGCCATATTATTACATCAAAAGCTCTTGGGGGATAGATCAGGTTGGCAGTTGGGTGCTGCTACTGAATAATTTCAAAGTTGATTAGGACCAGCTCTCCTTGCTGAGAAAGTTCAATTTTGACATCATCCCCAACCGCAAGATTTGATAGAATTTTGAACCTTGACCATCCTTTAGCATCAATCATCATGCGACCATCCTTTGTACTTACGGTATATTGAGCAGGTTCATTCAGACCAAGGCTGCGCATGGTAAGAGAAACTTGGCCATGGTCGCCCGGATTATTGAATGACTCCCTCGTTGCTCCAGGAATTCTCTGTTTGCAAACAAGAAGACATACACAAACAGTTAGATCAACATAGTGAATCATGTGAAACAACATGGAAAGAAAAAAGAACAAAGCACTTGGGCTGCCAATGCTTACCAAGAAGGTGGAGATGTCGGTTTTTGTAAGGACTTTGGTATATGCAGTGTGAACTGCAGCCAAGTCTGTTGCCGGTGCAAGTGCTGGTTCCATTGCCGCAGAACGGGCCGGAGCAAATGCAAGTGCAAGTTCAAGTGTTGGTGCAGGTGCCAGAGCCAGAGCTATTGCTGGTGCCCGTGGCGGTGCGACTGGTAGTGCCGCTGCTGCTGCCGAAGATGGTGCTCCTTGTGGAGCTGGTGCCGGTGTCAGAGCAGGTGCCCATGTCGGTGCCCGATCCTCCGGTAGATCAGCCTGATTCGCTGACGCGGTTGGTGCCCAATCCTCTGGTGGATCACACTGAGCTACTGCTGCTGTCAGTGCTAGAGCCAGTGCCGTCGGAGCAGGTGCCAGATCTCGATCCGATGCTGAAGGTGGTACCAATGAGCGAGACAGCAACAATCGTCTCTGGTCTGCTATGATTTCATACTTCAGCTTTCTAATAACTTCGCTAGGCTCCGTGACTTGGATCCAGTCTTTTTCTTTCCTCCTTTTAAACGCGAGAAGGACTAATTGCGAACTGTTTGTTAAAAAAAACTACAGTTGATCAGAGGGGCTTCAGATTGTACTCAGACAACAGACTGATCCAATTGTGTCCAGTAATATAAGTGATGGAGAGTGCCTTCGTTACTCGCACATCATAAGAAGTGAAACCAGCTAAAATAACCAACATAGAGCAAACCAAACGGTTTATACTGTAACGAATGTGTCATGGCAAAACCTGCATCGTAAAATTGCAGCAAAAGTAAGAAAACATGACAGTAAATCAATAAGATTTACTTGATGTGACATGACTGAATCCTTACCAGGATATCACTATGTTCAAGTTCTAAATTGAAGGTTGATCGTCCAATTACGGGCGGCATGCAGGGCCCCAACTTACTCCCACAAGCTGGACAGTCCAAAGGTCGTGACAACTCGTATGGAGGGAACATCCATGGGACTGGAAATCCTGGTGGGTGCGATAAACCCTGCAATGCATACATATATTGGAGTGTAACCATAATTGATAAACCGTCCTCACAAAAAAGATGATCTGGATACTTCAAAATATACAGACTGAATTGAGTGGACAAACATTAACATAGACTTTTCTCAGGACTCACCACACAACAAAAGAGGCAGTACTAAAGCATACAGGGTTCACACACACAAATCAAGTACTGAACAATATTACTTACTATAGACAAGCAAAACTCTGCAGACTATTTCTTGCCACCGACCTACGGGATGTGCCCCACATAACTGACCAGGCCACGTGAGAGATGTCTACCAGCACCTTCGCCATCTCGTCATCCTTGGAGAACCTAACAGAGTGGTCTTTCCACTCATAAACATGATGATGAAGACAGTCGGCATCAGATTTGTCTGGAAGCTTCATAAGAACCACACCCTTCGTAATTGAAGGCATAGCTAGGAAATTGTTGTGGTGAAGTACACCCTCGAGAACACGCCTGACAACAATACTACAGGAAAACACTTGTTCACGACATGTGGCTACAAGGACACAGCAGCTGGATAGTTTAGTAGTAGAACACATCCTCAGGTCTTCTAGTTCACACGGCATGACTTTGATAACTTCATATCCATAGTTGACCTGGTTATAATTCAAACAGAAACCAAATATTTTATTACTACCTCCATTCAGAAATATAAGGTGATTTTCGATATTTTACTCCATATAAGACTACATATACGCACAGAAATGAGTGAACAAAGACACTAAAACATGTCTACATGAGATAGACAAAAAGGTTAGAACATCTTATATTTTTGAACAGAGGGATTACTTGCAATATCCATAACACAAGTTACTGAGGCTACTATACTCTCTTCCAAGGCATCAGAGCTAAACTCTTGCATTTCCAATAGCTAGCATTGATGTTCATAAAGTAGTTGAAAGTAATCTATAAGAAGCCAGTGTTATGTGCAAAAATCATATGTATGTCAACCTCTCGCATGTTTTGGTCAAAAGAGCCATATAGAACCGCCATTTGGCACACAAAAATCACATGCAAGATCGCCCAAAAAGTTGTACTACTAGTACTGCATGTACATTACACAAACCTCACATATTAGCAAGCACTTTGCAAGTTAGATGAAAAAACACGATCAAGATCGCCAAAAAGATCGTAAAGAAGAGATATTACCTGGACCGGCTTAATGAGGGATCCCAGAGAGGGGGGCTTGGACAGGGCGATGGCATTGATATTGTCTGCGGTAGTCTCAGCGGGGTGCTTGCACTTCTTCGTAACCTGAGCCTCGACGGTTTTGGACAGAGCCATAGCCATCACTTCGTCCGGTGCTCCAGGGTCCATCAAGAAACTGTGATATAGAAATAAAAGGAAAGAAACCATAATCACAAACCCAAAAGAAGAACAGAGAGGGAGTTAGAATCGGTTGCGGGGTTGCAAGATTGGGCCTTGGTCAGAAGCAACACCATTGATGCGCTCACCTTTCCTTCTTTAGGAGAGAAGAACAATGGCAGAAGCACATTGGGATTTTCTTGAAGAAATGAGGAACAAGAGGAGGGAGAAGCGAGTTGGGGTTTTCTTCAAGAGAGGAAGATGAGGGAGAAGAGTGAAATGATGGTTGCTTCATCCGTCCAACTTACTGCTGGAAAGGTGGGGGTTTTGTGATTTGACGGCTCATTGGGCATTACTGCGGTGCTTTGATCGGGGTAGTCTACCATGCAGTTGTGCACTCTAGTACGGAGTAATTTTTAGTGCATGGCAAGTGGAGCCCGATGCTGGCTGTCCCACAGGTCAGCGAAAGTGAGTAGCAAGGTTCCCGAAGACCGTCGAGGAGGATCCGCGCGGTAGAGCGTGTCCATTGTTTCTTAAAAAATGATTACAACAAGCGTTTCCACTCTTTCGACGGAGGAGTGCGAAACACGGCAGCCACTTGAACTTACACTACTCGTACTCCTACTACTCGGCATGTGCAGTGGTTCAATCATACGTCAGTACTATAATCTTGTTGCTAGTGTAGTAAGATATGACTATAAAAAATGATGTTGTGCGCATGTCAACTATGAACAGTAATGTGACATGCTCCTTTTTTAACTGTCCGGTCGAGAATGAACGGTGATCAATGTTAATAGAACTAGTCCTATAGTGGATGGAGAGTACGGTGCTACAGTACTCCACGGAACATGAATATGAAGCACGAATCTGTGTTAGGTATGGTGTATGAAGGGTGCATGGGAGCAAAAGTTCCCTTCTCAACCCACTTTTGGGTGTTTGGCAGAGTGCATGAAGGGTGCATGACTACACACTAGGTTAACACAAATACACTAGGAGCATGCATGAAGAGGGGTGCTGAGATGAGCATGCATGAAGAGGGAACAACTATGTTGACATGAGAATGCAACCAAACACACCCGCACGCTTTGTGCTACACTGACTGATCTGCATCGTCTGAGTTTGATCCAACGATCATGTTGTGCCGAGACACGCCCATGCAGAGGACACCTAAACACCACCGAAGTCCCTCTGCAACTCAAGGTGCACGACGGTGATGATGCAGGGTGCCACCACCCGCAGAGCCCGCTCCTGATCGACGGGAGCCAGCTCATCAAAGATGGCGTCCAATGGCATGAGTGGATTCCAGTGATGAAGCCCTGAGAGGATTCAACCGATAACGGGGACGGCCGCCCGCAACCCCTCCTTGTCCAGCTCCGCCCCCACCATCGCGTGGAGTCTGCTCAGCTCCTCGGAGATATAGGTGAAGAAGGAGACCACGTCAGGAAGCCGCAGCTCATTGAAGTCAATGGGGTGGTCGAACGGGTTTAGCTCGACGGCCGGCATGGTCGCCCTAGCACGACGGTAGGCATCGCGCAGCCGCAACACGTGCGTGGCAACATGGTCCACCAAGTGGTTGAGGCGATCCTGGACCTCGTCATGATCGGCCTGCTCGCGCTCCAGCCGGCTCGTCTGACCACCTATCGTATCTCCCGCTTTCTGCAACAACGCCGCCGACGCCTCAGGCATCTGTGTGGTGGACTCCTGCCGCTTTTGAAGCTCCGTGAACTCCCGCACATAAAGGAGGAGAATGACAATCCTCTACTCCTTGAGCTCACGAAGCTCCACGTCCTTGTCCCTGAGCTCTGCATCCTTGGCCTAGAGCTCCTCTGTCAAGCGCCTACCTCAAACTCCGTGATCTAGTGCACCGACATGGAACTAGGTAGAAGCAATGGGGAGAGGAAGCAAAGGGGCCAAAACGGCTAAAAGGCAATGCTACGGGTAGGCGGAGGGAGCCAGCCGAGGAGCGGGGTGAATCTTTTAGTTTTCACCATGGGAAAACCCTAGTCGACTTTTCACATCAGGGAGCAGTGGGTTTTACAGGCAGAGTCATCATGACTAATTGCTGCTGCACCTGCTCCCGTCAAAAAAATCGTGTCGCGCCTGCCACACCCAAAGACCAAATTAAGGCAACAGTGGATATTTAAATTTACCTACCGGCAACGAGAGAAAAAAAGGCGACCTATTGTTCTTGCAGTTGATCTTATTTAGTGCATTGTCAATGACATGTGCAGCAACAATATCATCAGTCTCCCAATTCCATCACAATGCTCTGATTACCAGATTGTCTAATGCGCAGATGACACACTTACTTTTCTGCCTGCGGTTGACAGTCAGCTCATTGCCCTAAAAGAAATGCTCGAGGTTTTTTTCCAGGTCTACAGGGTTGAAAGTCAACTTTAGTAAATCATCCTTGATCCCTTTGAACATGTCTCAGGAGGAAGGTGCTAGATTTGCCAGTCTGCTTGGTTGTGTGGTTGGCTCTATGCCTTTTACATATTTGGGTTTACCTATGGCATGACGTGGCCAAGAATCTATGACCTCATGCCTCTTGTTGATCGGATCAAGCGTAGGCTATCGGCTTCTTCATGCTTTCTGAACCAGGGGAGTAGGCTGCAACTTTTACGGGCAGTACTCAAGTCCATGTCCATATACTTCCTATGCTCGCTATCGCTCCCCTTGGGAATTCTCAAGCAAATTTAAAGAATTGAATGGCAACGTCTCTGGAGAGGGAATACTAACAACCCTCGACAAATCCTTGGCAGCATGGGACTTAGTCTGCAGACCGAGGAATTGTGGTTCTTGGAGTGATCAATCTAAGCATTCAAAATGATGCTTTGTTACTCAAGCATCTCTTCAAATTTTTTAATAAAAGAGACATACCTTGGGTTAATCTTATTTGGACAACCTACTATGGTTCCTCCCCCCCACAAGCAACCGAAAGTTGTGGCTCATTCTGGTGGCGTGATGTTATGAAGCTCTATGACAAATTTTGCAAGCTGGCTATTCCTCAGGTACATGCTAGTGATACTGTGATTTTCTGGCTTGATCGATGGCAACTCGATGGAAGGTCTTCTCCTCTAAAGGAAAGATTTCTACGTCTTCATTCTTTTGTCATAGATGATTTGCTCTCGGTTAAGGACATCATGGAGTTACCCTCTCTGACAGACAACTTGCATCTGCCATTATCCTCTGAAGCTCACCAAGAACTCACACAACTACAGGATTTATTGACCCTGTTCAGCTTCTCCCTGGACGAGAATGATATTTGGAGATGGCCATCCAAATCAGGAGATTTTCGGTACAAAATATATTATGACTTTGCTCAAGCTCATATAATGGTTGATCCTATATTCAAATGGATTTGGAAATGCTCTTGCACTCTCAAGATAAAAGTTTTTGGCTGGCTTTTATTAATGGACAGGTTGAACACAAGAGATATGATGCAACGCAGACATTGGATCATACAGGATGACACTTGTGTGCTTTGCAACTCTTATGTGCATGAGGAGAGGCCTCATCTATTCTTTACCTGCCTTTTTAGCCAGAGACTTTGGAACTATCTTGGTATTTCTTGGGTGACACAAACCCAATCAGTCAACCTTCCTAATGGCCTCTGCTGCCAGGAAAGAATTTCCCGGCCTTTCTTCATAGAAGTGGTCTACACAGCTTTATGGAACATCTAGACACAAAGAAATGGGTTGATTTTCAGAAATGATGCTCCTAGCTTTAGGTCTTGGAGGAGAAATTTTGTATATGATCTTTCTCTTTTAGCTGATAGAATCAAGTGTACATATAGAGAGGGACTCCTAACCTGGATTGCCTCTCTTCCTTAGGTAAGTTTTGTAAATAGTCTCTCCCCTCTCACTATAATTGATATGTACTTTGGTTTCTCTGTTTTTTCTTGGAATAAAGAGTTGTGAGGTTGTTGCCTTGCAGTACATAGTCAAAAAAATGAGAGAAAAAAAGGGGTGAAAAAACAAATGTGGCGGCGGCCTAGTTAATCGGTCGCACTAGCCCAACTAGCTATCCACCGTGCTTCACTGATGGTTGGGATCTACGGTTGGGTGCGTCGACTACAAATTAAAAATTTCCTACGCGCAGAACAACGAAGAACATGCTACGGGAGATGGATCACAGATTGTTACCACTAGACACGCAGTGTTGTGCAACGGATGAAGAGTTGGGGCAGCGCGTCCGCGTGGATCATCTCCTCCTCGTCGGATCTCCCTCGAACAGCCGGTCGTCAAATCCCACATACAAGTTCGCCGGAGCGGCGCAGGTGCACCGTCTCTAACGTTATCCACGCGTGCATGGGAACACCATGCAGCGAACTGCTATATCTGATCACATAGTCGGCGGCGAGTGGAGGTGGCTATTCGCAACACATACAACCTAGTGACAGCGCCGAAGCCATCAACTAAATGAGTGTGCCGCACCTCCACTTTATATAGGCATCATCGCAGGCTCAACACTTGGGCCTCGCACGGACCCTAAAGCCCCATGTCTGTTCGGCCTGGATCCGAGTTCGAGTAGGATAACATCCGACTCGTGGAATCTTGTCCAGCCTCACAGGTTCCTTCCCTTAAGCGCGCGACCACTTAGGTTCTCGTTCACTTGGTTGCAAGTCAAATCACATCTGACTCGGCTAGTCGGTAGCGGCCTCTAGCAAAGCATGCCAACACCAAGTGTCCGATGAAGCTGGTTAGGTGAATCTGTACAATGTGTCACACTTCTATCCCCTTTGCCACACGATATATGTTGTCGGGCTCAAGGCGAGTCTGTCATCCTTGTGCTAGCCCGACCTCTTTCTCGTTCCAGTGATGCCGACCATAAATCAGATTATCTCATAATCCATGTCGCATGGCCATGCTTATCTTGGTCGGATCACACGAGGGGCCCAGAGTATATCTCTCCTAATCGGAGGGGCAAATCCCATCTTGCTCGACCATGTCTCGCAGCATGGGTCTGGATAAGCCCGAAACCTACCTTTGTAACTACCCAGTCACAGAGTAGCGTTTCATCGGCCCAAAGCAGGTTTGTCAACATCCCGAGTACATGTGCCAGCTCAGGTGTTAGGACATAGAACATATGTTGTACAAGAGACTCACAAATGACACATCACTGCGTCTCATAGGTGGGTCTGTCCGACTCGGACCTTATCTCGACTCGGATTCGACTACATCGAATCCGACCAGATCCTTCTGAGTCCATATTATCCGGTTAGAATCCAATGCTCCATGGCTAGTGAGACCGAGCCATCCACCATGTCATATGCTAGTCTAGTTGGCTACGCGTCCATAGAACCCTTTCGACTAGGGACCTTTTAGGGCAGTCATCATACAATGCATAGTCCCACAAACAAGTCACGTACTTGTTGACACACATCATTGATAATGTCCAAGGACTATCTTTATTCATAAACACATAGGAAATATCATCATACATGATTGCCTCTAGGGCATATCTCCAACACAGATGTACTCGGCGGGAAAGGTGAGCTTTTGTGATTTGAAGACTCATTTACTTGCTTCGGTGCTACGACCGAGGAGGACCCAGAAACCATGCGGTAGGGTGTGCCACGTCTCGGTGCGGAGTAAAAATGTGTGTGTAAAAATATATACTGTATCAGACGCACTAGCTATGGTTCGAACTCGGGACCCTGCCAATCGGTCGAAAACTAGCCACACAGCTTCATCATGCTAACATAGCATGGAGGATAGGTTTGGTTAGCTCCATCTCGACCAGCCACAATGTCTCTTGTTCTAGGCGATTCATCTATTTTCCAAGCATTTTTTTAGTTATAATAACACCACAGCAAGCTCGCGCCGCTCTTCATGTTTGCCCGTGCGTCTAAAGGTTGTAGTACATGGAGAGGAGGGAGAGAGATCATAGACATGGGACCCACCAGTAAGTAATTCAACGTTCATGCACGTGTTGACGAGCCAGTCCCTCTAGTCTACTCCATGTAATAGTACTGTATAAAATCAAGTTATTCGACAAAGCCACCAACCGTTGCTGTTTCAGAATATTGACCTACGCTTTGTAGTCCAGGTTGCCGATTCGAATCTCGTCCTTCATATTTGTTAGTTTTAGGTCCAATTTTGATCAATGACAAGTGGGACCCCCGTGTGTTGTTTCTATATTTTAGTGTAGGAGGTTTTTTTTTGCACAAACACTTTGCACGGTTAGACAAGTTACAGCACCACTTACACGTATTTTGCAAGTTTAGGAACAAAAATGGCAGCGACATAGAATATCACGTGCTCGCCGCAACTTAGATGCTATGGTGATACGAGATTTTACCTCCTTCGATCTGACATCCAATGTCTTGGGAGTAGTCTTTGTAATTATGCGCAATTTCCACAATCTTCAAGGGTTTTTTTGCAAAAAAACATTTCTGGCCACGTGTGAGCCGCTGGATCTTGGATCCAACTGCTCCCAGTAGCTCATATTAGGTGCTCCCCGCAGCTTAATTAGCCGCTACAGTGATACAAGCATCTAGGTCGATCCATGTGCGTAGTGTTTGTACTTTCTACGCAATTCACAAACTTTTTGAGGCCTATATTGCAAAAACATTCAAACCTCCTACTGCGAGCCATTAGATCTCCCGAGAGCTCGTATCACCACAGAATCTACGATGTGGGAGCACCTCATATTCTCCCGTGCGAGAAAACATCAGGTGCTCTCGCAGCTTGGATGCTATGGTGATACGAGCTTTGAAGTCATTCGATCTCAGACCCAATGGCATCTGAGTAGTCTTTGTGCTTGTGAGCAGTTCCCGAACTTTGTGGGGGCTTTTCTGCAAAAAACATTCGAACCACCACGGAGCTGTTTGATCTCCGGTCCAACGGCTCCGAGGAGCTTGTATCACCACAGCATCTAAGGTGTGGTAGCATGTGACTTTCTTACATGCAAGAGAATATGAGGTCCTCCCTCATCTTAGATGCTACGGTGATACGAGCTTCGAACCCATTGGATATCAGATCCAAGGGCATCTGAGTAGTTTTTGTACTAATTGTGTGCTTTTCCAAACTCATTAAGGTTTCTTGTAAGAATATTAAGACATCATGTGAGCCGCTAGATCTCAGATCTACTAGCTAACTCATATCACCATATAACATCTAAGGTGTGGGGCCACATGATATTCTCCTGGAGGGGGGTGGTGCACAACCCATCGGTGTTTGGGATGGTGGTTACAAATATAATATTCAAAAAATATAATCTAAACGATCCTAAAAAGAGCTTCACAAATTTATCTAAGGTCAAGGGGTTACCCCACGACAATCTACATAGCTCCGTCTATGCAAGAGTTGTAGTGGGAGCGTCTATGTGAGAGAGAGAGACAACGCTAGAAAGCAAGGTCAATCGAGTCATTTATTGAGGGATAGATCGAGTGAGTGTGGCCTAGTGTACACTCGAATGTTAAAGACGATAGATCGAGATATCATGCGGCAAAGCTGCAGTGAGGGCTGGAGGGAGATAGTACCAAGAGAGTGGCCTAGACAGACTTTGTGTGTGCGAGCACGGTGAAGGTGTTTTACAGAGGCAACGTATATGTCTTGAGAGAGATAGGGAGGGTTTGTCATGGAGGGCACGACGAGGTTGTGTGTGAGAAATACATTTGTTGAGAGTGTGAGGGCAGGTGTGACATAAATGGAGATCGAAACGTGAAGAGAAATAATGAGTGCGCATGTGTCGGATAGCAATAGCTCTATTAAGAAAGAAATGCAGATCGGTCGATACAGGAAGTATGTGTGGTAATCAGGGGGGGGGGGCGATGGAGAGACCTAAACACAACATTTGCATGTACATAGTACTAGACTTAATATTCATGTTTCAGTTTACTGTGCATTTAAAATATTGAATTGAGGACCATGCATGGCTTACATTTTATTTTTGAATTCGTGTCATACATGCATGGTGTGGAAAAATAGATGCACTATACTTACTGGATTGTTGTTGTATTCGTGTGTGTGTGTGGTCATATGCTTGAATACATACAAAGTTTTCTCACCACCATACCATTCATCTTTTAAATTTGAATTTGCAATGAAAAACTTACTGTGGATAGCATGAAATGTGAAATCCAAGTTGAGATCACTATACCACCAACTCACTATAATTCAAGAACTTGTCATAAATCAATTACCGTGCCTTTTGGAATGACCAGTTATTTGCAAGGAAAATATGGGCATGGTAATACATATAGATTCGTTCGGCAATTTTTTTTTTAAAAGATTCCTTTCGCATTCTCGAATGGTAGCACTCGACGGCATACCAGCCAGACCCGGGCTCGTGTCCTACTGGTGACATGCGTGGTACACACATTAGCCAACCACAACCAAAAGAACCGCGATATTAAACTTTGCGCCTCCACTTGAGCCTCCGCGTTTCGAGTTGAAATAGAATTCCTCCCCTACGAAATTCCCCTCATGTCCCTAGTCCATAAAGACTACCGATGAACAATGGAGGGGTGCTTTAGTAACTAGCCCATGTTACCTACCGTGCCAAGCATGGTACACTTCCTTCAGTCGCTGCTACCCAAGGTCACCCGTCAATTCCATTGCCTAATACTCCCCCTGTAAACTAATAGTACTACACCAGGATGAGCACAAAATGGAGCTCCGTTTGTTCATGCCTACTAGAGTTACTAATATCACGCAATGCACTGGTACGGAGGGATTATCCTTTCACTCTGCATATATAACTTGTCTGAGGTCTAATTAAGAAACATGTTTGACCAAATCCTTTCTTAAGAAATATTAACATCTACAACAGTAAAGATGTATCGTTGAAAATTTATGTCATGATGCAGGTAATTAATGATATTGTTTCGAATCCTGGATTTTAAATCCCAGAAAATCCAAAACTCACCTGAAATTCATGAAACTGAGCATGGTCTCATGATATGGTACAAATAGGTTGTCGCAATTTTTTTATTCAATTTGAGACAAGCTGCTTATGAAAAGTTGCACAAATGAAGAGCCAAGGAATTATGGAACAAAGACCTGTCATGTTAATGCAAACGGTCTCACTATTCAAACCGTGGGCGTTAGACCTACATGCTGCCACGCATCCCACTTCTCATCGGCAGGTGCCGCCCGAGCAAGCGTGTGAGTCGATGGGAGGCGTGCGAGCAGACCGCTGCGCCGGCTGACCGGGAGGCATGCGAATAGGCCGCTGTGCAGGCTGATCAGGAGGTGTGCAAGCAGGCCACTGCGTAGGCTCACCGGGAGGCGAGCCCTTTGACCAAGCTCCGTCGACGACCTTCCTCCGAACTGCCCCCACTTTTAATGGCACCGGCGCCGGTGCCACAATTTGAATCACCACTGCACTCCCCGGTCTCGCTACAATCTTCTCTCTTCCTCTCCAATTCTCCTGTCGTCTACCTCCAACCAGTTTGACCTCACCATATGCCATGCCGCATCACGATGGGCTGCCCTTAGACTTCCAGTTTCATGAGGAAGACACCCATGCGCTTTGGGACAAGCTTGAACTGGCCTTGCAGGAAGACCTTGCGCCTGTCCCCGCTCCCGTTCCATCTCTTGTCGCCCCGACTACGCCAGCACCCATTCCCGTGGCATTGATGGGCTGGGAGCCGCACATTGTTGCCAAGCTTGAAGCCACGGGGTTCCACGAGTTCCCCAATGACTTTCACGCGCCCGTGCACCTTCCAGCACATGCGCCTACGCGTGCACTGACGCGCGCGCCCGTGCTGGTGCTAGTGCACACGAATGTCTCCACCGTGCTGTTGCCAGTGCCTGTCCCCGTGCCAGTGCCAGTGCCCCCTTAGCGGCATGGATCGCCACCGTCATCCGCTTCCTTGCACCAACGGCTGTCGCCGCCTCCCGCCAGTTGACTGGCTCTTGGAGACCAAAGTCCAGAACATTCTGGACTTCCTTGAAGCTAGGGCCAATGTTTAGAGTATGCCAACAACGGCGCAAGACGCCACTGTCGCCGCCGGTCAGTGACCCGATGACACACAGAGCAAGGCGGAGGATCCACTTCCCGCCACTGCCGCGTGATCTAAATTTGCCATGAAAAACGTTCGGATTGCCATGCTTAAAATCCTAACGTTTGGGATTTATCATTTCCATTTATTTTAGTTCGATTGTGCTATGAATGTAAAGTCGCAGCCAGACTGAATGAAATATATGGTTTGATCGATTGAATGTTCTGCATGAGCCGTATCAAATTAAATATAAAAAGTCACGAAGCGACATGTATTCCTTCTCATCGCAAACATTTCATATGAAATACCACGTCAATTCCAGATACTTTTTTTTGGAAAGACAATTCCAAATACTTGTAGGGTGCGACCAGTCCCCTTATTCGAGCACTAGGTGATACATCTATTTATCCACCCATTTTATTTATTAGTACATAAATAGGACTACTACTGGCCTAACTTGTCCGTCAACGGCAACACCGCCCGCCCGTTCTTCGTGTTTGCCCGTGCATCTAAACGTAGAAGGGGAGGAGAGAGAGAGCAGACATGGAACCCACCAGTAAGTGAAGGGGAACAGTACATGCTGACGAGCTGGTCCCACTAATCTACTATAATTAATATAAAAACATGTTATCCATTAAATAGGATGTGGTAATATAAAAACATTATATCAACGAAGGGGAGTACAACAAACATTGCTACTATGTTGCCTATTGACATGCGGCTGGAAGGCCCTGGTCGCATGTTCGATCCTCATCCTTTTTCATTTTTAATTTATATATGGGTCCAAATTTGGTCCATGACAGGTGGGCCCCCCGGTGTGTAATTTGTAGCCCTTTAATTTCTGGGTCAAAATTTGTTCCATTACAGGTGGACTCCCGGTGTGTAGTTTGTAGCTTATTTGTATTAATTAAAGAGAACACCATAGTTTTTTTCAAAAATACCATGGTGCGACGTGGAAGGTGAGAAGGGCGTGTGAGAGAGCGGTGACCAAGCCAGAGGGAAATCAATTGGGTTAGGGGCGGGGGATGCAATAGTGTTTGGAGTAGTTCTGGGTCGAATGCTACAAAAATATAATCTAAACCCACCGGAATAAATGCCTTCACAAATTAATCCAAGGTTGGAGTCCCCCTCGCAATGTAAATAGGTCCGGCTCTTCGAGGGATGGAGAGGTAGCTTCAATGTGTGGAAGAGACGGCGTGAGAGAGCGAGGTCAATCAAGACATAGATAGATAGAGAGACAAAGTGAGTGTGGCCCGGCATTCGTTAAAAAGATATATATGCTCTATAGAGATATTGGCCGATTGAGCTTTTGCGAAGGGTGAGGGTTGTAAGAGAGAGCTTGAGAGATGACCCAGTCACAGATAGGTAGATATATCATTTGTGCGTGGCAGGAAGCAAGGTCAATCGATACATAGATAAAGAGAGAGAGAGATTGAGCGAGCGTGGGTCGTCATGCGGTCGAAAGAGTGAGACGGGTTGGAGAGAGTGACCTAGATAGACAATTTGCGTGAGAGAGTATACAATATGAATATGTCGAATTGTGGCCAAACATGGAGATATATCGTTTGTGTGTGAGAAAGAGCGAGGTCAATCGCGACATGCATAAAGAGAGAGATATTGAGCAAGCGTGGGCCACCATGAGGTCAAAAGAGTGGGACGGCTTGGAGAGACTGACCTAGATAGATAATTTGTGTGAGAGAGTATAGAGTGTCGATCGAGGGCAAAACGGGGAGATATATCTTTTGTTTGTGATAGAAAGCGAGGTCAATCGAGACTTAGATAAAGATAGAGAGATTGAGCGAGTGTGGGCCGCCGTGCGAAAGAAAGAGAGAGATGGTCTCGAGACAGTGACCTAGATAGACAATGTGCGGGCGAGAGGGTGAGGGGGTCTAGATAGGCACTGCATGTATCTAACGAGAGAGGGTGGGATGGAGAGAGAGAGCTCAGCATGGAGTGCAATGCCGGGTGTGTGAGAGATACATTTGTTGACATAGTGGAAAAAGGGGGTTGTGTATTTGACAGAGTTAGAGATCGAAACTTGGAGAGAAAGAATGAGCGTGTATCGGAAAACAATAGCTTTGTAAGGTGGTTAGGAGAGGAAGATTGATCGATAGAGTAAGTATGTAGCGTGTGTGCCCGGGGGGTGCTAAAAACAACATTTGAATGTAGATACTACTAGACTTAATATCGACGTTTCAATTTAGTGTACATTGTAAGATTTGAATTGAGGACCATGCATACGGCTTTCGTAATTATTTCGAATTCGTGCCATAATAGGTTTGCATAAGTTGATATTGACTCGATTATTGTGGTATTTTCTATGTGTGTGGTCATATGCTTGAATCCATCCAAAGTTTTCTCACTACCATAGCGTTCATCTTATACATATGAATTTGAATTAAAAATGTAGCATGGATACCGTGAAATGCGAAATCCATGTTAGAATTGGAGATCGCTATGTGACAAACACACTCTAATTCAAAGAACTCCTCATTAATTAACTTATAGTATCTCGTTTTGAAGGACTAAGTATTTGCAAGGAAAGCACGGGCACGGTAATACATATAGATTCATTTGCCAATGAAAGAAGATTTGTTTGATTCTCAAATGTAGGTGCACCATGGAGACCAGGGTCATGTCGTGGTGGTCGCGTGTGTCATACGGACGTTAGCACCAACCCCTCCCTCACCCCCCCCCAAAAGAAGGATAGCAAAAATGGTTCGCGCTTCCACGTTTCGGATTGAAATATCTGGCGGCCCCCACTCCAGCCCGGCAAACTCTCGCTTCTCCTCCGCTCCCTTCTGCGCCCAGAGCACTCAGATCCCTAATTCGCCACCAACCCAAGCAAAATTTGAATCGCCCCTCATCTCTCTCTTTCCCCACCTTTGTGCCAGACGACGACAATGAAGACAACGGTCGCGCTTCACCAGTGCACCGGAGCTACCTCATCTATGCCCTTGTCCACCGCACCGGGTGGTCCACCGACAACGTCGGCCGCCGCAGGCGACGTGTCTCTTTGACATAGACTTCCAGCACATCAGGTGCGCTTCACCGAAGCCATCTCCCACCTCACCGGGGCTACTTCACCGAGCATATTGTCGCACCTCCACCCCCCGAGGTCGTTGGTGCTTCACCAATGGCCTCGTCCACCGCATCGTAGTGCTCTACTACCGCTCAAGATATGCATCCGTAGGCGGCCAGCAAATGCCAGCGCATCACACTCAATGACTCTGAAGTGACCCGCACTCTAGGCGAGCATGCCCAAACGCCGGCCCGGACTAGGTATCCACATATCGCTCGCATGTGCACTGTTCCGACGATGTTTGGATATACTTTTACTGCTCTCTTAGCTTACACGCCTATGTAACTCTGCCTTTAAGTCTTACTTCTTCTAGAGATATCATCTAAAACAAGCAAAACCATTTTTTAGCGAAGCATGACTATGTTATGGGATCTGGTACACATCCTGCATGCCGGTATAACCTTGTAAGTACCTGTCCTCCGATACAACAGCAAGGTCGATTCCTCTCATTTGATCAACCATTCGCCGTGCCAAAAATGCAGAGGGGGATGCAAGGCGCATAGGGCCTGCACATCCAAGCAAGTGGTAACATGGACCTGTATACGGAAAATCCCAAGCGCAAGCAGAGCTGAAGTGTGCCTATACAATGAGCTAGCATAAGTCCCTCCAATTCATTTAATTCGTAGTGGCCTACATGTATGATTTGTGTGCCCTGGCGGATCCACGAATTCAAGTTACCAGGGGCGAAAATTTAACTTAAAAAATATGAAGGCACTTGCACTCCGGAAATCAACACAACTTGAGAAATGTGAAGCTACATGCACTTTGAAAACCAGCTAATGATCGAAAGTAGTTCCAGATTATAAACCACTAGATGATGTAAGCACCAAAAACACAAAATACAACATGGTGGACAAGGATTACTATCATGGACTGTACCTGCTTGAATTATTCGTTCTCTGGCCAAAAATATCCAAGTCTAATTGCACCTATAACCAGTGTGCAAACTGCATATCAATATATCTATCTTGCACAACTATGCCAATAGTTTGAAACAACAGATTAGAAAATTATTTATGCTAGGTTGTCATGATACGGGGACGTTGTGGTAGATGGCCTTTATGTTTCCTCAAGCCATGAAAATGTAGTATAATTTGCTTGTCATCAATTCCTGCAAATCTTTCTCTCTCTCTCAACATAGTAGATCATCATTAGACACTAAAGCCTTCAATGAGAGCTTGGAAAATGCTTGCATTAGACCCCTCATTAGACACTATATGTTCATCACCAGGAGCATGTAAAATGTTTGCATCAAATCCTTTATTAGCAGTCTGTTCATTAGACACTTCAGGCTCAAGAACAACATGAGCTTGTATGTTGCACCGGAAACTTGATTAGGCACATCAGGTTCAGTCAGTTCAGTATTGATTGGGGGAGTGTCTGTGCAGCAAACATTCATGTTTGCTAGACCGAACTCATGCACGGGCATGCTGACGATTGTACGTCGAGTACCAGTACACCATATAAAGATAGGCCAGAGAAGCCACTCTTCGTGAGATGAAGGAGAGCATTGAGAAGAAAAAGGTAGCGGAAAATTACCTTGTGAAGGCCTCCCTTGCCGGGAAAGAGAGCCTGGCCAGGCCGAGGCCGCACCTGAGGACAAGTCCAGATTGCCCCGACAGGGTTGCCGGGGCCGCCAAGATCAAAACCCACCAGTCTTCTTGCTTGAAGGTTTTGACCGAGACACCACCGCTCCACCTCATCACACCCAAGTCATTTATCAGTGCGATGTCAAGGACCCAAGCAACTAGGTGTATCCTATGAGGCACGTTGCAGCATGATCAAGAAGTGATTAGCTTTATTGACAACCGTCCAGGAGACGTGTCACGCTAACAAGGAGAAGCAGATAAGCGGCGTGGCAGGCTTCCCGGGATTCAACCTCAACACGACACCTAGCAGTGCATTTAATGCACTTTGTCCTAACTGCCAGAGTTAGGTATGATAGCACTGTTAGCTATCTAGTCTGACACAAATGACTGTTTTGCCACTATGGTCGCCCCTTAACCTATAAAAGAAGGCCTGAGGCAACCTTCCAAGGGGTTCGAACACTTTGACCTCCTATGCTTGTACGCGCGTGGTTGCACTCCCTAGGCACCCATGCTGGGGTAGTGCATTCCATGCCTTCATCCTCCTCCAGATCAATCCACCATAGCAGGAGTAGGGTTTTACACTGCAAAGCGGCCCGAACCTGGGTAAAAACTAGCTGTCCATCGCCGTGCTGTCCCCTGCTGTTTCTGCTCTTTGTGCAACGTGGTCGTCCCCATGCCGAACCACAAACGGGCACCCCTGCCGATAGGTGATCGTGCTTCCACGCTGACATCTTTAGCGCGCCAGGTAGGGGGCGTCACTTGTGCTAACCTGAAGTAGTAGCCAGTGCGTCGATCTTCGTCAATCTTCATCATCCATGGCTCCCAAGAAGAGAAGTGGAGCAAGAGCACATCCTTCCACCTCAAAGGCTTCTTCACCCGTGGCTGCGAGTGCTACGGGTGCCGCGGCTGTGGAAGGTGGAGCAGGCAAATCGAGCGGTTCTATTAACACACCCTCCGCGGCTCGGGTAGGGACTGGGGCCGTGCGCGCTGTCCAGCCCCTTCAACATGCCACCGATCATACTCCCGCCGGTGCGAGTCACGGAGATGCTGAACTTCCTCCCGCTCACCCCACTGGTGTGCTCAACCAAAACCATGTCAACGCCCACTCCGGTGCGGGCCAGGATCCACTGGCCGCGCCGCCCGGGGGGAGGAGACATGGCGTGCGCTCCGTCCGTGTTGGGCAAGTGCAACCACGCCTCGAGCAGTGCTGTCGACCCCTAGCGACCACGCCCGCATGGGAAGAGCCCAGCTGACCAAGAGCCTGGTCACCTAGAACAGCTCCGGTCACATCAGGTCCCTCTGGTAATGGGCCCAAGGAAGCGACAGCCCGACGGTGCTCCTTCTGGCTCATCCAGAAGTCGAGCGGTGTCGCACTCTGTCTCCCACGCCATGCCAGAAACGGCGGCCGAAGCTGTAGCGAGAGCTCAGCTGTTGCTGGATTTTCCTCACGTAGTAGACAAGATGGATGAATGGAGAGCTACCATCCAAAGTCTCCTCGGGTTTGCTGAGATTAACAAGTCACCGTCTGCGGAGTCATCGCGGCGCCCACGTGCGATGCTGGCGGCTCACGCCGGTGGTCAGGATGGGAGGACAACACCCACAGTGCAGTCTCCTCCGCAGCAACCCTCCCAAGGGCAGCCACTATGAACTCAGTGACCGCTAGACGACGATAATCGTGATGAGGCATCAATGGCCACGTCTGATCCATGGCTCCAGCAAGACCTACATCAAGTGTTGAAGGAAAGTGTCGGCGTGCGACACCTATGGGACCCTCAAGGAATCCCTTTACAATTCGGCAGGGGGAGAGGTATGCGCAAAGAGCAGAACCAACGATCGACGCGGGGCGATTTTACCCAGGTTCGGGCCGCTGATCAGCGTAAAACCCTACTCCTGCCTTCTTTAATTATGAGTGTTCTTGAGCCCAGGCTCCAGGAGCGCTCGCAATGAACAGTATGTTCAAAGAGCAGCTACGCATGCAGAATGGGCTAAAAGATCCTCCTCCCCTGTAGCAGTCGCCTTGGGCCTCCTTTTATACTCTCAAAGGGGTCACCACAGTGGCAAAATGTACATACATTGAGGTGTAAAGTAGCTACAGGGTCATCATACCTAACTCCTGACGGATTAGGACGAACGCATTTAATGCACCGTGAGGTGTCCGATTAGGTGTCCTCACTTTCTTGGGGATGGAAAAAAGGGGCCATCCCATCAGCACCGCTTAAGCTCTCCTCCACTGGCGCGTCGCCACGCATCCAAAGAAGGACCCAGAATGTCGGGCTTGTTGCTGTGCCAGAACGGTGGCACAGCAACAGAATCTTGTCGGGCGCCGAATCTTGCCGGGCTTCGCAGGCCACCCCGGCAAGATCTTGCCGGGGAAGCTGGCTTTAGGATTCTAGCTCTCCTTATCTACTGATCCTCAGATCTTTGATTTGAGAATTTCTCTGGTAGCCTGAGTCAATCTCGAACTATTCCCCGACAAGCCTTGCCGCGAGTATGGCTACAACTGCCCGTGCACAAGTACGGGGTACTAATGGCCCAATACTTAGTACACCGACAGGAGCCCCCGGGCCTAGGCCACACACAAGTGCGAGGTGTTGTTGGGCTAGGCCGAAACAGTGCACGGGCGCACGAGGTAGGGAATTAACCGCTCGTAAATATCCCGTTTACTGTGCCCCCCACTACACGCGCTGAACGCGCGACGTGGGAAGCGTGCGTCAAACGCTGCAACTGCAACGCGCCTGCAGAGGCGCATTCACATTGGGGAGTAAAAGAGGCGGCCGCGCACCTTCCCCATAAAAAGGGAAAGTGCAAAGGCACAACCTATTTACCTCCCTCTTCTTCTCAATCTGGTCGCCGCCATTGTCTTCCTTCTCTCGAGCACAGAGCAAAGCCTTCCCTCATCCGCCCGTCGCCTCCACGCCCGCTCCATCCCCGGTGATGAGGACATCAATACCATTGTTACACCCACAGCCCCTGCTTCTATACATACTGGACCAATTACTAGAGCTCGCGCACGCCAATTAAAATATCAGGTACTTTCGTTTCTTGGTAATGATTCTAAAGTTCATGAGAATATGATGCTGCCTAAATTGGATACATTTGTTTTGCTTACAAATGAAGGGCCTAGCTTGGACAAGAAAGAGGAACCTTGGAGCAAGTTCAAGCATGGAGATGATGGCATGCACAAGGGGAACAAGAACGGAGTTACAAGTGATGATTTCAGGACTTTGAAGCCACCATAATGAGTGCAGGAAGCCTTGGACGAAATATACAAGATGTCACTTCATAAATTTCGTCCAGAGGCTATTATAGGTGCTGCGTCACCTTATTATTGGGCCAGGCCCATGTAATTTCGAAATACTTGAGTATAGGCTGTTTTTAGAGTCCGTATGTGTGGGGAAACAAGAGATAGGGTTGGTTTCGGACCCCTCCTTCAAGGGCCACGAAATCCCCTCCTCTTCCTCCATATATACAGCCCTTAGGGCACCGTTTAGACTTTGGGTTTTGTTTAGATTAAAAGTTCGCCATAGCTGCAACTTCGCGTACTTCGTTTGTGTTCAACGACCAGACCAAGACGTCACAGAACCCCACCTTGATCAATAAAGCTTTCATCTTATATTCGCAATATCCAGATTGCAAATCTTAGTTTCTAGCTTGTTCTTCCTTTGCTTGCAGGAGATAGACCCTCGTGGTCAGGTTGATTGTGCTCCGGCGTGGTCAATAACCTCTCGGAGTTGGTTTAGCGATTGCTAAGGCGCGACGTCCTCGCACGTTCGTAGTCGGATCGTCAAAGTCTACTCCACCAAAAACGATAGCTATCATCTCATCGAAAGATCGGGACACCCTTGCCTCTATCAAGTGGTATCAGATTTCCAGGTTGCTCGGTGAGATTTTACAGTGTCGGTGTACTAGAAGAGGGGTACCCTAGTACCCCGTACTTGTGCACGGGCATTAGTAGCATCCCGCGGCCAGGCTTGCGGGAGGACAGCCAGAGAGAAGCTCAAGATTATTAAGCCATTCAAGAACAAAGTATACAAAGCAAGAGTTAAGGCCCCGGCAAGAGGAGCTTGCCGGGAGGGACAGCTGAGGCCCAGCCTGGGCATTGCTGAAGCAGAGTACTTGCCGCGGCAAGGTACTTGCCCCGGCAAGTCATTGGCTGCGGCAAGGTATTGGCTGCGGCAAGGTATTGGCTGTGGCAAGATAGCGGCTGCGGCAAGGTACTTGCCCCGGCAAGTTACCTTGCACGGCAAACTATGGGCTGCGCCAAGCTGTCAGGTGCGGCAAGGTCTTGCCGCGGCAAGCGTTACTGTACCACTGTGCTACTGTGCTGCTCCGGTGCCTCTGCCAGCGTGGCGCTCTGGGTCCTTCCAAGCGTGCGTGGCAGGGCACTGTGTAGACGGCGGTGCACACAGTGCAGCAGCAGGTGGGATAGGCTTTTCCCACGCCCACGACGTCCGGGTACATGTATCTGGACAGCAAAGGCATGGGCATTTAATGCCCTTGTCCCCTGCCGTCAGTGGTAGGTAGGACATGTCATCCTGGTAATAGTGGCCTTACTGTAGCAACTTTCCACCTCTACCTTTACTGTTTGCCACCTGTTGGAGACCCCTTTGTGCGTATAAAAGGAGGCCCATGGGCAATGTGAAAGGAGAGGAACAGAAAAAGGGAGAACTCCAGTATTGTACGCAGCTACTCGGTACTGTAGCGCTCCTGGAGCTAGAACAATCATACAGATAATAACCAAAAAGCAGGAGTAGGGTTTTACGCATCCGTGCGGCCCGAACCTGGGTAAATCTCTCTCGTGCACTGTCGTGTTCTTCGCTAGATTTGCTCTTCGTGCGACCGTCTCTCCCTGCCGAACGTAAAGGGGTCCTTCTCTGGGTCCCATAGGTGATCGCGGATTCGTCCCCGACATCAGGACATGTCATCCTGGTAATAGTGGCCTTACTGTAGCAACTTTCCACCTCTACCTTTACTGTTTGCCACCTGTTGGAGACCCCTTTGTGCGTATAAAAGGAGGCCCATGGGCAACGTGAAAGGAGAGGAACAGAAAAAGGGAGAACTCTAGTATTGTACGCAGCTACTCGGTACTGTAGCACTCCTGGAGCTAGAACAATCATACAGATAATAAGCAAAAAGCAGGAGTAGGGTTTTACGCATCCGTGCGGCCCGAACCTGGGTAAATCTCTCTCGTGCACTGTCGTGTTCTTCGCTAGATTTGCTCTTCGCGCGACCGTCTCTCCCTGCCAAACGTAAAGGGGTCCTTCTCTGGGTCCCATAGGTGATCGCGGATTCGTCCCCGACATCTTTGGCGCGCCAGGTAGGGGGAAGGAGGTTGTGTGAACCTAATCTAGCGATTTGCGCGCTAGTTTTTGGGCCATTCTCCGTCTTATGGCTCCAAAAAAGAAGACTTCAGCCATCGGTGCGTCCACATCCAACCCGCCTGCTCCCGTGCAGGAGGGTGCCGACGTGATTGCGGCTGCTGGGGGGACTGGAGAGCGAGAGCTCCTATTACCTCCACCTGTCCAAAACCGGGCCAGCAATGCCAATCTTGGCGCTGCTGGGTCTGGGAACGCAGCGCTGCTCGCTGCTGCTGGCCCTGTAAGCTCCAGAAACGGTGCTGCGCGTTCTGGAACGCCTGCGCCGGTTCAGACGCCGCGGCCTTCGCAAGAAGCCCGTGACAGGCAGCGTCCTGACGCCCCAGGTGCCAGGCGCTCCCTGGATAATGAACTTGCACATCAATCTCGAGATGCGCGGGGTCACCATACGCAACAACACGTTGGCGGGGTCGAGGCGCGGTCGCCTGGGCGTGGAGATGCTCCTTCTAACACCGTTAGGAGTTAGAGCATCCCACAGTCCTCACGCCACTCGATACCTCCCTCACCAGCAGAAGCGTTGGCGCGTGCGCAGCTGCTCCTGAACTTCCCTCCACCAGCAGATAAGCTTGACGAGTGGAGGGCAACCATTCAGAGCCTTCTCAGCTTCGCTGATGCCGACCCAGTGCGCGCGGCCGACAAGAGAACTGGTGACGATGCTGTCACCAACAAGAACGGCGAGGGGGCAACAACCGTACACTCCCCACCTAGACGGCCTCGATCGCCGACACGTCGAAACGACGCCCGTGGCGATGATTCCACGGCGTCGTCTGACCCGCGAGCTCGTCGCGACCAGCGCCTCGTTCTTCAGGAACGCAGAGGAGAAGACGCTCGTACCACTATCGAGCGAAGGAGAGAAGCGCATCGTCAGTCCGACAGACGCGCAGGGCCCGCTGTTGACATGCATGCGCCAGGGGATCCTGGCGACTTGCCGTACGCGGTAAGTTGTCCAGCGTTCACCCGTGAGCTGCGGCAGGTCTAGTGGCCCAATCGCAAGGGGGCATTTAATGCCCTTGTCCCCTGCCGTCAGTGGTAGGTAGGACATGTCATCCTGGTAATAGTGGCCTTACTGTAGCAACTTTCCACCTCTACCTTTACTGTTTGCCACCTGTTGGAGACCCCCTTTGTGCGTATAAAAGGAGGCCCATGGGCAACGTGAAAGGGGAGGAACTGGAAGAGGGAGAACTCCAGTATTGTACGCAGCTACTCGGTACTGTAGCGCTCCTGGAGCTAGAACAATCATACAGATAATAACCAAAAAGCAGGAGTAGGGTTTTACGCATCCGTGCGGCCCGAACCTGGGTAAATCTCTCTCGTGCACTGTCGTGTTCTTCGCTAGATTTGCTCTTCGCGCGACCGCCTCTCCCTGCCGAACGTAAAGGGGTCCTTCTCTGGGTCCCATAGGTGATCGCGGATTCGTCCCCGACATCCTTGGCGCGCCAGGTAGGGGGAAGGAGGTTGTGTGAACCTAATCTAGCGATTTGCGCGCTAGTTTTTGGGCCATTCTCCGTCTTATGGCTCCAAAAAAGAAGACTTCAGCCATCGGTGCGTCCACATCCAACCCGCCTGCTCCCGTGCAGGAGGGTGCCGACGTGATTGCGGCTGCTGGGGGGACTGGAGAGCGAGAGCTCCTATTACCTCCACCTGTCCAAAACCGGGCCAGCAACGCCAATCTTGGCGCTGCTGGGTCTGGGAACGCAGCGCTGCTCGCTGCTGCTGGCCCTGCAAGCTCCAGAAACGGTGCTGCGCGTTCTGGAACGCCTGCGCCGGTTCAGACACCGCGGCCTTCGCAAGAAGCCCGTGACAGGTAGCGTCCTGACGCCCCAGGTGCCAGGCGCTCCCTGGATAATGAACTTGCGCATCAATCTCGAGATGTGCGGGGTCACCATACGCAACAACACGTTGGCGGGGTCGAGGCGCGGTCGCCTGGGCGTGGAGATGCTCCTTCTAACACCGTTAGGAGTAAGAGCATCCCACAGTCCTCACGCCACTCGATACCTCCCTCACCAGCAGAAGCGTTGGCGCGTGCGCAGCTGCTCCTGAACTTCCCTCCACCAGCAGATAAGCTTGACGAGTGGAGGGCAACCATTCAGAGCCTTCTCAGCTTCGCTGATGCCGACCCAGTGCGCGCGGCCGACAAGAGAACTGGTGACGATGCTGTCACCAACAAGAACGGCGAGGGGACAACAACCGTACACTCCCCACCTAGACGGCCTCGATCGCCGACACGTCGAAACGACGCCCGTGGCGATGATTCCACGGCGTCGTCTGACCCACGAGCTCGTCGCGACCAGCGCCTCGTTCTTCAGGAACGCAGAGGAGAAGACGCTCGTACCACTATCGAGCGAAGGAGAGAAGCGCATCGTCAGTCCGACAGACGCGCAGGGCCCGCTGTTGACATGCATGCGCCAGGGGATCCTGGCGACTTGCCGTACGCGGTAAGTTGTCCAGCGTTCACCCGTGAGCTGCGGCAGGTCCAGTGGCCCAATCGCAAGGCTTTCAAGCCTGACGTGCCGGAGAAGTATGATGGCAAGACACACCCGTCGGAGTTCCTCAGCATTTACACCATTGCGGTGCAAGCTGCCGGGGGACGAGACGACAAGATTCTTGCTAACTACTTCCCGCTCGTGTTAAAGCGCAACGTCGTCTCATGGCTCATGCACTTGCCGGAGAACTCCATTTCTTCATGGGCGGACCTGTGCCATCAGTTTGTTGGTGCCTTTACTGGCGGTCATCAACCTCATGGCCAGGAGAGTGATCTTCACCTCATCCCCCAGAAGGAAGCAGAGCCCCTGCGCAAATACATTCAAAGGTTCAGCCGCGTACAGTACAACATCCCAGATGTTCACCCCGCTGCGGTTATTAGCGCGTTCCATCAGAACGTGCGTAACCGCAAGATGCGGGAGGAAATGGCAATGACCAAGGTCAGAGACATTGGCCAGCTATATGCTCTCGCCGACAAGTGTGCGCGCGCTGAAGAGGGAAGGAAACTTCCCGGTGAAGGTGTTGGCGTAGGGGCGAGCTCTGACAGCGAAGGTACCGCCCCGGCAAAGAAGGGCCGGCGGCGGAACAACAGGAAGAAAAAGGGCAAAGCTGTGCTTGCCGTCGACCAGTCCAGCGGCAACGGCAGCACCGACAAGGCCAAAGTCGAGGGCTCCGGCAAGGAGATTGCTGCGTGCGCTAACTGTCAGGCCTTGGCGGCTGCCGACAAGCAGGACGGCTCCGACAAGCAATATTGCAAGATCCACCGCACCAAGGGGCACGATCTCCAGAACTGTCGACGAGTCGAGCAGCTTGTCGAACAGCAAAAAGCTGAGTATGAGAGGCGTGACAAGGAAAAGGCCCCAGAAGGTGCTGGCGGGTCCGGCAAGAAGCGCACTGCCTGAGGAGGGCGTCGCGGCAAGGCCAAGCAGCAGCAGAGAGACAGGCCTCCTCGTGGCCGCGACAAAGATGATGATGATGATGATCTAGATGATGAAGAATCCAGTGAGCACGAATTTCAGAAAGCCGCAAAAGTCTTGTGTGTTGACGGTGGTGCTTTGTTGCATTCTTCTCACCGCCAACTTAAACAGTGGGCGCGAGAGATCAATGCGGCGGAACCATCTGTTGACGCCAGAAAGCTTCTGAAGTGGTCCGACACGCCTATCGTCTTTGACATTGAGGACCACCCTGACCGCACAACGGCGGTCGGGTGCTTGCCGATGTTGGTTTCACCAACGATCCGCAACCTCAAGGTCACGAATGTGTTAGTTGATGGTGGGGCCGGCTTGAATCTGATTTCGCCCGCTGTGCTCCAGAAACTTCAAATCTCTGACGGCGAGCTTGAGGAAACTGGTACTTTCCAAGGAGTCAATCCAGGAAGGAGTAAGCCGAAAGGGAAGATCACGCTGCTAGTGACATTTGGCGGCGAGCTGAACTACCGGACCGAGAAGGTCACCTTCGATGTTGCCGATATTCCATTACCTTATAATGGGATACTTGGCCGTCCAGCGCTCGCCAAGTTCATGGCAGCCTCTCATTATGCCGACAACGTGTTGAAGATGCCAGGTCCAGTAGGTGTTATCACAGTTCCCTGCGACAAGAAGGATGCGCTTATTTGCGCCGACAAGATCTACCGGGAGGCAGCTACCGCAACTGCCGCCAAGGCACTTGCCGCTGAACCTCTCGGGCGGGAGAACAAGAGGAAGTCCGGCAAGAGCTCCTGTGCCCACTCCGGCAAGCGCACCTCTTCGGAGTGCTGCGCTACCGTCGAGGACGCACCAGAGAGCTGCACCGGCAAGTGTAAGAAGAACAAAGCCGCTCCGCCGGCGACAAAGAAGGTGCCCGCCAAGGAGGATGGCACTGGTGGTTCCTTCACCATCAGTGCCACACTTGACAACAAATAGGAAAACGCGCTCGTTGCTTTCCTGCGGGCGAATGTCGACGTATTTGCATGGCAACCGTCCGACATCCCCGGTGTTCCCAGGAAAGTAATTGAGCACCACCTTGCCGTTTGTCCCCACGCGAGGCCCGTCAAACAGAAAGCCAGAAAGCAAGCTGTGGAGCGGCAAGAGTTTATTGCGGAAGAAATCAAGAAGTTGGAAGCAGCAGGCCTCGTTAGAGGAGTGCTCCATCCTACGTGGTTGGCCAATCCGGTTGTCGTGCGCAAAGCGAATGGAAAATGGAGGCTTTGTATTGATTTCACTGATGTCAATAAAGCTTGTCCCAAAGACCCATTTCCTTTGCCCCGCATAGACCAGATTGTTGACTCCACGGCAGGATGTGATTTGCTTTCATTTCTTGACGCATATTCAGGGTATCATCAAATCTTCATGGCTGAGGAAGATGAGGAAAAGACCGCATTTATCACACCCTGTGGCACATACTGTTTCGTACGTATGCCGTTTGGTTTGAAAAATGCTGCTTCGACATTTGCAAGAGCCGTCCAGATTGCTTTTGAGCCTCAGCTACACAGAAATGTGGAAGCCTATATGGATGATATAGTGGTCAAAAGCAAAGACAGGGCTACTTTGGTTCAAGATCTAGAAGAAACTTTTGTAAATCTGCGCAAGATCAACCTGAAGCTCAACCCCAAGAAGTGCGTGTTTGGAGTTCCCTCCGGCAAGCTTCTCGGGTTCTTTGTGTCTCAACGTGGAATTGAAGCCAATCCTGACAAGATCAAAGCCATTGAGCAAATTGAAGCACCGAAGCGCGTCAAGGATGTTCGACGACTTGCCGGCTGTGTTGCTGCCCTCAGTAGGTTTATCTCCAAGTCAGCTGAGCGCGCCCTGCCATTTTTCAAAATCTTAAAAAAGGCAGGTCCATTGAAATGGACTCCGGAGGCGGAGGCGGCGCTGCAAGACTTGAAGAGATACCTCTCCTCTCCTCCAATACTTGTCGCGCCTAAACCACAAGAGAAGTTGTTGCTGTATCTAGCGGCAACCAACCAAGTGGTTAGCGCTGCGCTGGTAGCGGAGAGAGAGGTGGATGAGGAGGCAGTAACTGCGGCAAGCACGACCAGCGACAAGCTGGGGGCAACAAGTTTTGCTGCCAACAAGGATTCGTCTGCGCAGTCAGGTGAAGTGATACAAAAGAAGAAAATGGTGCAGCGCCCGGTCTACTTTGTGAGCTCTCTTCTGCAGGGAGCTAGGTCAAGGTATTCTGGTGTGCAGAAGCTGCTTTTCGGCCTTCTCATGGCCTCGAGAAAGCTGTGCCATTATTTTCAAGCACATGAAGTTCCCGCTGAAAAGGATTTTGCAAAATCCAGAAGCGACGGGCAGGATTGTCGAGTGGGCGTTGGAGTTGTCGAGCTTTGGCCTCAAGTTTGAGAGTACATCAACCATACAGAGCCGAGTTTTGGCAGAGTTTGTCGCAGAATGGACACCAACGCCAGACGAAGAAATCCCAGAGATGACTCTCCCCGGCAAGGAGACAAGCAAAGAGTGGCTTATGTACTTTGATGGTGCCTTTTCGCTGCAAGGCGCCGGCGCTGGCGTACTGCTTGTCGCACCCACCGGAGAGCACCTCAAGTACGTGGTCCAAATGCACTTTCCCAAGGAACATGCAACGAACAATACTGCAGAATATGAGGGGTTGCTTGCCGGTCTCAGGATCGCGGCAGACCTTGGGATCAAGAAGCTTATTGTCAGGGGAGATTCGCAGCTTGTCGTCAGGCAAGTGAACAAGAACTACCAATGCCCATTGATGGAAGCTTATGTAGATGAGGTGAGGAAGTTGGAAGAACGCTATGACGGCCTACAAATGGAGCACGTCCCACGTGCTGAGAATGACATTGCCGATGGTTTGTCAAAGCGCGCCGCACTCAAATTGCCTGTGGAGCCAGGCACTTTTGTGCTCCAACTAACTCAGCCATCCGTGACGCCATCAGTAGGGCAAGGCAGGAAGAGGAAGTTGGCTTCTGGCGACTACTTCCCGGTAGAGCTCCCCGAAGCCGCCGGCAAGAAGGCTGCCAAAGCCAGCGCCAAAGATTCAGAGGGGCAACTTGCTCCGACAAGGCCTCGCGCTCTTGTCGTTGAAGCGGGTGCTCCTAGGCTAGAGGCAAAGGGGCAACTAGCTCCGACAAGACTTCAGGTCCTTGTCGTTGAAGCAGGCGCTCCTGATCGAAGCGCTGAGGAGCAAGATGCTCCGACGAGGCCTTGGGCTTCCGTTGTTGAAGCAACTGCTCCCGACAAGCTTGTTGAAGGACAGCACGCTCCAGCAGGGCCCCAGGCTCTTGTCGTTGAGGCGGCTGTTCCCGCCAAGCTCGTCGGGGAACGGCAGGCTCTGGTAGAGCGACGAGCTCTTCCCATAGGGCCTGATGTTCCCGCAGCAGAAGAAATGCCTTTAGTCCTCGTTGTCAAGCCACAGGCTCCAGCGTGGGTGCAGCAGATCGTCCATTTCCTTCAGACAGGAGAACTTCCCGAAGAGCAGGAAGAAGCGGAGAAAGTAGCCCGACGGTCCAATATGTATCAATTTGTCGATGACATGCTGTGCAGAAAAAGACCAAATGGTGTGAAATTGAAGTGTATTCCCCGGGAAGAAGGACAGAAGCTGTTGGCGGAGATTCATGGAGGCATATGTGGTCACCACATAGGGTCAAGAGCCCTTGTTGGAAAGGCTTTCCGGCAAGGTTTCTTTTGGCCCACCGCCCTCCAGGATGCAACTGCACTAGTAACCAAGTGTGAAGCGTGCCAGTTTCATTCCAAGCAGATTCATCAGCCAGCTCAAGCTCTCCAGACAATCCCTCTCTCCTGGCCATTTTCGGCCTGGGGGCTCGACATCCTCGGCCCCTTTCCCCGTGCCACCGGGGGCTTCGAGTACTTGTATGTGGCCATCGACAAGTTTACGAAGTGGCCAGAAGTGCAAGCAGTGAGGAAGGTGACAGCACAATCAGCCATCAAGTTCTTCAAGGGAATTGTTTGTCGCTTTGGTGTTCCTAACAGGATCATCACCGACAACGGTACCCAGTTCACGAGCCACGCCTTCATGCAGTATGTCGAAGACCTTGGCGCCAAGGTCTGTTTCGCTTCTGTTGCTCACCCCCGAAGCAACGGTCAAGGTGAAAGGACAAATGCTGAAGTGCTGCGTGGGCTCAAGACGAGAACTTTCGACAGGCTGCACAAGTGCGGCAAAAACTGGATCGAGGAGCTGCCAGTGGTTCTTTGGTGGATCAGGACGACGCCAAATCGAGCTACTGGCCAGACGCCTTTTGCTCTAGTTTATGGAGCAGAGGCAGTTCTCCCCACGGAACTCGTATACGGGTCACCTCGAGTGCTCGCTTATGATGAGCTTGAGCAAGAGCAACTGCGGCAAGATAACGCTGTGCTCCTCGAGGAGGATCGTCTTCAGGCTGCTGTGAGAGCTGCTCGCTACCAGCAAGCTTTGCGTCGCTACCATAGCCGCAAAGTTAATGCCAGAAGTCTCGAGGAAGGCGACCTTGTTCTTCGGCACGTTCAGTCGGCCAAGAATTCAAACAAGTTGACGCTGAAGTGGGAAGGCCCTTATCGGGTGAAACGGGTCACCAGGCCCGGCGCTGTCCGCCTGGAGACCGGGGATGGCATTCCAGTGATCAATTCCTGGAACATTGAGCATCTCCGTAAGTTTTTTCCATAAGGCGCGGTTGCCGGGCCCTTCCCCGGCAACCACCTTTTGTACAAGTCTTGCCGCTGTTGCATGTAATCCTTTGTACAAAGCCAGGCGCAGACCCTGTGCATACATAAAGCTTTTGTATTTCGCAGTTTTTGACGATTTCATGTTTACTTTTATTTTGCATGATTATCTGACATACTGTGCAGTACAGCCTCCCCGGTAAGCATTAACGAGCCGCCAAGCTCCTATATCTTTATTTTCTCTTCTTTCTTTTTTCTCAAAAAGACAGAAGTTTCCCTCGCGCACAAGTTTGCCGGGGGGGATGGGATAATGATATGGACCAGGCGTCGTTCAAAGAAACTTTGCCTTGCCGGGTAGAAGGCAGCGGCAAGCAGCGACAAGACCTTGCCGCGGAGAGATCAGCGACAAAGCTAAGTGCCAAAGTTTGAATAACCAAATTCTTTTTTATTCTCAAGGTTATTTTCCTTGAACGATACTACTCTTTGTATGGAAAACCTGTGCGCGACGGAACCTAAGCGTAATCGGTCGCGCCCTTACCTTGTTTCGAGTCCGCTCAACAACCTAAGTGGCCGCACTGAGCGCGACAAGGTTGCTTGCCGGCAGCAGCACCGCCAGCAGGCTGCTGGAGTCCTGTACCCAGCGCTCGCAGCGATGGTGCGCGCACCGGCAAGTTTCCTATAAGCGTAGGGCAAGTACACATAAAGAAAGAAATTGCTCAAGGGAGATGACATGCATTAACTTCAAAATATTGCATGTTATATTACAAGATAAGTTGCCGCGGCTTAAACAGATTGTTCTTTAACATGTCTAGCGGCGGCAGGGAGGGAGAAGAATGGGCTCTCTAATTGCGGTGCTCGCCTTCGACTCTTTGGATTTGGTCCACCCTCTCCACGATGGGCGCGACAAGGGCCTCTAGTGGTGCGGGGTCGTATCCCTTCGGCAAGCTTTTGAAGATGTTGCTGAAGTCAACGCCCGGGTTTCTGTATGCTATCTTCACCAGCAACCTCCGGAGAACTCCCCGGCAAAGCCTGCGTGACTCGTCGGCCATTTGAGCCTTGTGATTGACTTGGAGCTGGTGGAGTGCTTCTACTACTCCGTCGAAGAACTCGGCTAGCTTGACGCTAGTTTGCGTGTTCTTGTCGGTGGAGTACCTGAAGTCCGGCACCTTCAGGGCAGTCAGCTCCTTGTCGATGTCCTCGGCTGCGCTGGCAAGCCTGTCTGTGAAGATCCCCACGTTATCCCTGAACTTCTTGTGGGTTGCAATAGCGTCTTGAAGCAGACCCTTCTCCTTCTGGAGCTCTGCCATTAGAAGCCCTTCGCGCTTTCTGGTGGTGTCGAGCGTCTCCTTCAGCGTGGTCAGTTTCAGCTTCAGGTCTGCTCTGGAGTCATTGGCGGCGGCAAGCAGATTGTTCTTCTTGGCTATGGTAACTTGCATCTCCGCCAAAGTGTGGGTCACCTTTGCCCTCTCACTTTCGAGCGTTGAGAGCTTGTCACCGTTTGCCTTGAGGGCGGCCTCTAGTCTTGCCACTTTCTCCTCCGTTTCCTTCCTGTTCACTTCTGCAGCAGTGACAGCGTTGGTGGCCTCCACCAACTTGCTGGCGTACTCTTGGGCCAAGGCTTCGATTTCCCTCTGGTGTTTTTGTGCCTGCCCCTGGGTCCGCTCTGCGACAAGTCTTGCCACCTCCTCGTCTTTCTGTCGGAGGGTTTCGGCAAGTTTCCTCTTGCGCTCGACAAGTTCTTCTTCGTGGGCATCAAGGTCCACCTTCCGCTGGTTCAGATCACCGGCCCGAGCAGACAACTCCTTGGCGGTCTCCTCCTGTTTTTGTTCAATGTCTTGCTTCATCAGGAGGAGGGCCTGCCGTTCTTCTGCCAGCTGTGCCCGCTTGGCCTCTAACGCATTAAGAGATCGCGCGCGGACATCCGCCAAGATCTCCGCGCGCCTCAACATGTCAGCTTCGGCCTTCTTGATGAGTGCCTCCCTGGAAGCTAGCTTCTCCCGTCGGGCGCGATGAAGATTCAGCAGCTTTTGGAGCAGTTGCTCCTCTTCAAACGTGCTGCTGCTGCTGGCGCCTGGCGCATCCACAAGCTGGAGCCCGGCAGCGGCAAGGATCTCCTCGTCCACAACATCCTCCTCGGTTGACGCTCTGGAGCCCACCGTCCAGGGGAGGCTGACGTAGACGTTCTTGCCGACCCGGATGTATTTGCTTGGCGGAGGCGAGTTGGGTCCTGCCGCCTCGTCAGTGGTTGAGGGACCCGTGGTCGGAGTAGCGCCTGGCGCTCCTGTGGCCTCAGGGCCGTCAGTACGACCACCGGCTCCCTCGCCGGCCTCCTCAGCAGCCTTCTGGGCGGCCTCAGCTTCAGTAGCCTTGGCGGCTTCATCGGTGGGTGCCTTGGCGGTATTATCCTCGGCGGCCTTGCCGGCCTCTTCGGCAGCCCTGGCAGCCTCTTCGTCGGCAAGCTTGTCGGCTGCCAGCTTGTCGGCCTTGGCAGCGGCGGCCTTGGCGGCCTCGTCGTCGACGGCCCCTGCGGTGTTCTCCTCGGCAGAAGAGTCAATGTTCATTGGCTCCACCGAGGAGGGCTCTGCCAACCCGAGAAATAAAGCAAAAAGAGCTTCAGGAAGAAATTCAAGAAGCCAAAAGAAAGAAAGCAGAAAGAGTTTTGCGGCAAGTGGGTTTACCCGTGTTGAGCTCAGGAGCGGTGGGCTCCCCTCCCCCGTCAACGTTTGTCGTTGGGGTGGGGTCGCCAGCGCCGGTGCTTGGCGCTTCGGCGCTTGCCGGCTCCTCTTCGTGGCTCGGCTCGCTAGTGGGAGCCCTTACAGGAGATCTTCTCCTTGGCGGAGTGGTCGAGGGGGGTGGTACTTTTGGAGCACCTTCAGATGGCTCCACTTGCTGCTCCTCTCCTACACGCCCAAAGATGTCAGTAACAAAATGCTTGTTCCTCAGCGACCGCCAGCGAAAGGTAGTTGAAATACTTACGCTGGGGGTTGCGCTGGGGGCTGCAACGAGGGCTGGGCTCCGAGCTGGCCGGGACGGTCTCAAACGCTCTCCCGGTGGTTGCCGTGGGCTCATCTTCGACGACCACCACGGTCTTGCTCGTCGAGACCTTAGCTCTCTTCCTTGTCCTCTCCGCCAAAGTTTCCTCCCTGCGGAAGCAAGGCCGGAGCGCGACAAGTGAGGACAGAAACAAAACCTTACAAAGATTGAGGGTCGCGGCAAGGGAACTTACTCTTCCTCGTCGTCCTCTTCGCTGAGGGCGGAAAAATCAAAGTCCGCCTCCGTGTGAGGAGGGGGAGGAGGGGGAGCTGGGCTCCTTGGCCGCTTGGCGGGGGTAGTAGCAGCGGTCTTCGATGACCCTGCTCCAGTTGCCGGGGCCGCGTGAGACACTCCCGCAGCACCAGCCCTTGCCGCGGTCGAGCGCGTCGAACGGCGCTCCGGCGGTTGTTGAACTTCTTGCCGCTCAGCCACTTTGCCAAGCCTGCGAAGGCGTTTCCTCCTCAGAGGGGCTGGGGACTCTGACTGCGGTGGGCTTTCGGTGCCCTCCTCGGAAAAGGAGCCCTCATCCTCCGAGCTGCCTGACTCGTCGGCAGACTGGCTTGGCCCGACATCCTTGCCGGGTGCGGCGAGCTCGCCCTTCCCGGCAAGCATCCCCTGCTCGGCAAGGCTCTCCTTTTGTGCCTCGTCGAGCTCCGCCAAAGTATAACCAAAATCCCCAGCTTCCCTGGTGAGCCTGTCCTCCTCCACTCTTCGAGCAATGAATTCTATTTCTTGCTCAGTGGTGTTGCGGACGAGCCACTCTTCCACCCGGACCTGCTTTTCGACCGTGGAGTCAAAGAATCGCCGCACGTCTTCTTCGAGCGGCACGTCCCAAGTTGCTTCAACGCTGTGCGCATTGCAGAGCGGCATCATAGCGATGATTGCACTCAATGCGGAGTTGTTGCAAAGAGGCACGATGTGCTTCGGCAGCGTGAACGCCTTGTCGCGCTTTTCTGGATCTGTCTCTTGCTTGAACAGTTCTCGCATGAAAAAGTCGTGCTGCAGAACTGTGAAGTTGTTGATCAGTCCAGGGCGCAGCCGCATGATATCGGCTGGGTTCTTCCAATCAGAGGCCGGCCTTCCTCTCTGCTGCAGAGGAGCAATGCGGCGGCGGAGGAAGTCTGCGCCAACCATCCCTATGGTGAGCCCGGCCTCCCTGAGCCGTATGATCCTGGCAGCAGCAATCTCCAGCTTTTTGTCCTGGGGATCCAGATCGCTCCAGTCCGTGCCACGCGCCGCTGGGGTCTTGCGAAGCTCACAGTATGTTGGCGGATCGTCGTCAATGATCCAACACCATTCAGACCGGATTTCTCCCCATCTTGGGCGGAGATCCCCCTTCAGATAATGCTCCTTGGCGCCCAATCTTGAAACGAACGAGACGCCAACAGTGAGAGGCTCCCCCTTTTCAGCACGGGGAGTGAAGTAATGCCTGAACAGCGCGGTGTTGGGTGCGACGCCGACGAAGTTCTCGCACAGATGCGCAAATATTGCCATGGTGGATACGGCATTCGGTGTGAGATCCAGCAGACGGAGGTTGAAGGTGTACATGATGTCGCTGAAGAAATCCGAATACGGTGGGCAGAGCCCGCACCAAAAGTAGCAAGCGAAGAAGGGGTACTTGCTCACTTCGCTCTCGTCGGTGGCTGGGCGGACGCGGGTGGCCGGATGCGCCTTGGTCCTCACGGCCCACATGCCTTGGAACTTGGCCTTCAGATCCGCCCCCGTGAGCGTCGGAGCGAAGAGCGCGTACTTCTGCCTCTTCATCTGCGCCTGGGTCTCCGTCCTTGAGGACTTCCCCGTCTTCCCCTTTTCTCCTTTGGGAGGCATGGCGAAGGCGGAGCTGAGGACCGAGGGAGATGCGGACGCGCGCGGTGGCGGAGGATTGGGAAACCGCCTTTGTTTTAGAGCGGAGGAAGAAGAAGGCGGAGATTTGAAGATCGAGAATGGTGAGAGGGGTGTGCGAGTGCTCCTGCAGGTCCCTCCTTTTATGGGGAAAGATGCGGAACCATCCGCCCCTTCGTCATTCGAGATAACTGCGCACGCTTCCCACGCTCCGCATTCAACGCGCGACGCGTGGGAGAGCGTGCAATTAAACAGCATAGAGACGTTTCGGCTTATCCCAGCCACGCGTGCCCGTGCACTGTTTGGGCCTGGCCCAACAACGCCTGGCACCGTGTGTGGCCCAGGCCCGGGGGCTCCTGTCGGTGTACTAGAATAGGGGTACCCTAGTACCCCGTACTTGTGCACGGGCAGTAGTAGCATCCCGCGGCCAGGCTTGCGGGAGGACAGCCAGAGAGAAGCTCAAGATTATTAAGCCATTCAAGAACAAAGTATACAAAGCAAGAGTTAAGGCCCCGGCAAGAGGAGCTTGCCGGGAGGGACAGCTGAGGCCCAGCCTGGGCATTGCTGAAGCAGAGTACTTGCCGCGGCAAGGTACTTGCCCCGGCAAGTCATTGGCTGCGGCAAGGTATTGGCTGCGGCAAGATAGCGGCTGCGGCAAGGTACTTGCCCCGGCAAGTTACCTTGCACGGCAAACTATGGGCTGCGCCAAGCTGTCAGGTGCGGCAAGGTCTTGCCGCGGCAAGCGTTACTGTACCACTGTGCTGCTCCGGTGCCTCTGCTAGCGTGGCGCTCTGGGTCCTTCCAAGCGTGCGTGGCAGGGCACTGTGTAGACGGCGGTGCACTATAGATAGCGGTGCAGCAGCAGGTGGGATAGGCTTTTCCCACGCCCACGACGTCCGGGTACATGTATCTGGACAACAAAGGCATGGGCATTTAATGCCCTTGTCCCCTGCCGTCAGTGGTAGGTAGGACATGTCATCCTGGTAATAGTGGCCTTACTGTAGCAACTTTCCACCTCTACCTTTACTGTTTGCCACCTGTTGGAGACCCCTTTGTGCGTATAAAAGGAGGCCCATGGGCAACGTGAAAGGAGAGGAACAGAAAAAGGAAGAACTCCAGTATTGTACGCAGCTACTCGGTACTGTAGCGCTCCTGGAGCTAGAACAATCATACAGATAATAACCAAAAAGCAGGAGTAGGGTTTTACGCATCCGTGCGGCCCGAACCTGGGTAAATCTCTCTCGTGCACTGTCGTGTTCTTCGCTAGATTTGCTCTTCGCGCGACCGTCTCTCCCTGCCGAACGTAAAGGGGTCCTTCTCTGGGTCCCATAGGTGATCGCGGATTCGTCCCCGACATACAGTTTTTCGTAGTTTAGATCGAGTCTGTTCTTCGTACCTACAGTCCACGAAAAAGCCAAAAAAAAAATTTAGGGTTAGTTCATCATATCCGAACCAATCTGAGCCTTTGCATAATCTTTTTAGGGTTTTTGCTTTGTTGAATTTGCGGTTGCATCGTCGTGTCTAATTGCTGGTCTTAGCGTCTAGTCCTTAGAGTTTCGAGTTTTGTCACAGTTTGTCACGTCGCCGCCGCACCATATACCACCACCGCTGCCATATACCACCACCGCTGCCATATCCTACCACCGCTGCCATATACCATCACCGCAGCCATATTCTACCACCATATATCCACCACCAATCCGAGTTCTTTTTATATTAGATTTGTTTTCGAGACCCATCTATTTTCCGATTCGTGTTTCCTTGCCTGAGTAGGATTCGGAAAAAAAAAGTCTGGAGACCCCCGGGCAGTTTTTAGGCCAAAATTTTGGCAGTCAAAAATATTTTTTCCCTATCCTATTTTTAGGTCCCAGGGAGCGTTTTGAGACACTCGCCATCATAGTGATTTTTTGTCGCACTTTTTCGTCGTCGCTGCCCTGATTTCCGAAAAAAAAATTGTCAAAAAAAATTTCATGCCAATCCTGATAGTTTGACTTGGGAAGAGTTTTGAGACACTCGCCATTATAGTGATTTTTTTTGCAAAAAAAAAGGAGCGCAAAAAAAAACAAATTTTTTTTAGAGTGTGCTCTTCCCTTGTTTATGTGCCGCGCCGTGATTTTGTTAGTGTTCTAGGCTCGCGTCTCTAGTACGGTCTAGCCTAGGACCAGCACAGTACCGTCGTTGAGCGTTTATTCAACTTTGCATCTCTGAATTGATTATTGCTGACCCTTTTTGCTGACATATCATAAGCCTTCCCAGCACCACATACATCTACGTCGTGCGTTTGACACCACCTGGCAATCGCTCTGTCCAATCTTTAAGAGTTTTGACTACAACGGTTGCCGATCACCACCTGCTGCTGGGTAAGAACTGGTAAGCATTTGAGATTCGCTTGACGGTTTTGTGATACACCACCACCACCACTTCCCAGTAGTCTGTAGGATCATATTGTTTCTATTGCTGCTAACCATGGCAGGATCACAAGCCGATGAGACTGATTGGGAGAACATGACGAACAAACAGCTACATGATAAATTTCAGCAAATGATGAGTGGACAGGTGCAAGATGTGCTAAACAGATTTGAAGAGGCCATGGAGAAGATAGATGGAATTGAGAAGACGTTCGAAACAAAGCTCGATAACAAGTTTAATGAATTGCTCGTGCGTCTTCCACAACCACCGCCGGCTGCACCTGTCGCACCTCTACAACAACAACAACGTCGCCTTCCAAATCAAGTGGGACGAGCACAGCGCGTTCCCCTTGAGCCTGGTCAAACTTCTGGTGCCGCTGCACCTACTGTTGATGCTTCTATGGCTCCTGCTGCCGCTGAGGAGGACGATTATACGGGCGATTACAAGGATGAGGTTGATCAAAATCAGAACTACGTGCATCCACCACCACCAGGTCGTCCACATGCAAATAATTGCAATGGTAGGGCTGCATTACCAGCTCAGGTACGAGATCATGACCATCTTCCTAAACTGAAATTGAATATTCCACCATTTGAGGGTAGATATGTTCCTGATATATATCTTACTTGGGAGTTAGAAACTGAACAACGTTTTACATGTTTACAATATCCCGAGGAGAGACGTGTTGCTGCTGCTGTTTGTGCTTTTACTAGTTTTGCATGTGTATGGTGGTCTGAACATTGTAGATTATATCCTATTCCAACTACTTGGGCTGCTTTGAAAACTGCTATGCGTACTCGTTGGGTTCCACCATATTATCAACGTGAATTACTTCAAAAATTGCAGCGCTTAAGACAAGGAAAAAATTCTGTAGAAGAATATTATCAGGAATTACAAACTGGCATGATTAGATGTGGTATTGTTGAGGAGAATGAAGCTATGCTTGCACGTTTTATGGGTGGATTAAATAGAGAGATTCAGACCATTCTAGAGTATAAGGAGTATAATAATATCACTCGTTTATTCCATCTTGTTTGTAAAGCTGAACGTGAAGTGCAGGATCGACAGGCATTGGCGCGGACTAACTTTTCTGCAGGTCGACCTTCATCGTGGACACCGTGTGCATCCTCTACTTCCACACATTCTATTGCACCGACACCTCCATCAGCTGCCACCTCCAGCCGTGATACAAGGAAGCAGGCACAACCACCACTATCTGCCAAGAGCACACCTACCGGGCCTGCACAGAGTTCTTCTTCTTCCATGGCATCAACAGGGCATACAAGTGATATTATTTGTCGTTGTTGTAAGGGAAGAGGTCATTATGCGAGAGAATGCAAATCTCAGCGTGTGATGATTGCTACCGAGGATGGTGGGTATGAGTCCGCTAGTGACTATGATGAGGAGACTTTGGCTCTCATTACACGTGAAGAACACGGTGGAGATGATTCTGAACAAGAGACACAATACATGGCTCCTGAAGACGCTGACAGGTATGAATGTTTAGTTGTTCAACGTGTTTTGAGTGTGCAGGTCACAAAAGCTGAGCAAAATCAGAGGCATAATTTGTTCCATACAAAGGGAGTTGTGAAGGAACGTTCTGTTCGTGTCATCATAGATGGAGGGAGCTGCAACAACTTGGCTAGCATGGAGATGGCGGAGAAGCTCTCTCTCACCACAAGACCACATCCACATCCTTACTATATCCAATGGTTCAACAACAGCGGCAAGGTTAAGGTAACACGTACTGTTCGTGTGCATTTTAGTATCTCTACGTATGCTGATTTTGTTGATTGTGATGTGGTACCCATGCAAGCATGTTCCTTATTACTTGGTAGACCATGGCAATTTGATAAAAGTTCTGTACACCATGGTAGAAACAATCAGTATACTCTTGTTCATAAGGATAAACATATTACTTTGCTTCCTATGTCTCCTGATTCTATTTTGAAACATGATATTAATAGAGCTAGTAAGGCAAAACAGGAGCAAAATAAGAGTGAAAATCAGATTGTGGCAAAAGAATTTGAGCAACAAATGAATCCTCATAATAAACCATCTAGTGTTGCTTCTGAAATTAAATTGAAAAGTGCATGTTTACTTGCCACCAAATCTGATATTGATGATCTAGATTTCAGCAAATCTGTTTGCTATGCTTTTGTGTGCAAAGAGGCATTATTTTCATTCGAGGACATGACTTCCTCTTTGCCTCCTGCTATTACTAACATTTTGCAGGAGTTCGCCGACGTCTTTCCACAAGATGTGCCTCCGGGATTACCACCTATTCGAGGGATTGAGCATCAGATTGACTTAATTCCCGGTGCATCGCTACCCAACCGTGCACCATACCATACTAATCCAGAGGAGACGAAGGAGATTATGCGTCAAGTCCAGGAGTTGCTCGACAAAGGTTATATACGCGAATCCCTTAGTCCTTGTGCTGTTCCTATTATTCTAGTGCCGAAAAAGGATGGTACATCGCGTATGTGTGTTGATTGTAGAGGCATTAATAATATTACTATTCGTTATCGTCATCCTATTCCTAGACTAGATGATATGCTTGATGAATTGAGTGGCTCTACAATATTCTCCAAAGTTGATTTGCGTAGTGGATACCATCAAATTCGTATGAAATTGGGGGATGAATGGAAAACAGCATTTAAAACAAAGTTTGGATTATATGAGTGGTTAGTCATGCCTTTTGGGTTAACTAATGCACCTAGTACTTTCATGAGATTAATGAACGAAGTTTTACGTGCTTTCATTGGACGATTTGTGGTAGTCTATTTTGATGATATACTGATTTATAGCAGATCTTTGGAGGATCATTTACGTGCTGTTTTTATTGCTTTATGTGATGCACGTTTGTTTGGTAACCTTGGGAAGTGCACCTTTTGCACCGACCGAGTATCTTTTCTTGGCTATGTTGTTACTCCACAGGGAATTGAAGTTGATAAAGCCAAGATTGAAGCTATTGACAGTTGGCCACAGCCCAAAACGGTCACTCAAGTGAGGAGTTTTCTTGGACTCGCTGGTTTCTATAGGCGTTTTGTGAGAGATTTCAGCACCATTGCTGCACCTCTCAATGAGCTTACAAAGAAGGATGTGCCTTTTGTTTGGGGAACCTCACAGGAAGAAGCCTTCACGGTATTGAAAGATAAGTTGACACATGCTCCTTTACTCCAACTTCTTGATTTTAATAAGACTTTTGAGCTTGAATGTGATGCTAGTGGAATTGGATTAGGAGGTGTTTTATTACAAGATGGCAAACCTGTTGCATACTTTTCTGAAAAATTGAGTGGGCCTAGTCTGAACTATTCTACTTATGATAAAGAATTATATGCTCTTGTTCGGACCTTAGAAACATGGCAACATTATTTATGGCCCAAAGAATTTGTTATACATTCTGATCATGAATCTTTGAAACACATTAAAAGTCAAGCAAAACTGAACCGTAGACATGCTAAATGGGTTGAATTTATTGAGACTTTCCCTTATGTCATTAAACACAAGAAGGGTAAAGAAAATGTTATTGCTGATGCATTGTCTCGTCGTTATACTATGCTTTCACAACTTGACTTTAAAATATTTGGTTTGGAGACTATGAAAGATCAATATGTGCATGATGCTGAATTTAAAGATGTATTGCAGAATTGTAAGGAAGGGAGAACATGGAACAAGTTCGTCGTTAACGATGGATTTGTGTTTCGTGCTAACAAGCTATGCATTCCAGCTAGCTCTGTTCGTCTTTTGTTGTTGCAGGAGGCGCATGGAGGAGGATTAATGGGACACTTTGGCGTGAAGAAGACGGAGGATATACTTGCTACACATTTCTTTTGGCCAAAGATGAGACAGGATGTCGAGCGTTTTGTTGCTCGCTGCACTACATGTCAAAAAGGTAAATCACGACTCAATCCTCATGGTTTGTATATGCCTTTGCCTGTACCTAGTGTTCCTTGGGAGGATATATCTATGGACTTTGTTTTAGGTTTACCTCGAACAAAGAAGGGGAGGGATAGCATATTTGTTGTCGTGGATAGGTTCTCGAAAATGGCACACTTTATACCATGTCATAAAAGCGATGATGCTGTTAATGTTGCTGATTTGTTCTTTCGTGAAATTATACGCTTGCATGGTGTGCCAAATACTATTGTTTCAGATCATGATACTAAATTTCTTAGCCACTTTTGGAGATGTTTATGGGCTAAGTTGGGGACTAAACTGCTTTTTAGTACTACATGTCACCCCCAAACTGATGGACAAACTGAAGTAGTCAATAGAACATTGTCTACTATGCTTAGGGCAGTTTTGAAGAATAACAAGAAAATGTGGGAAGAATGCTTGCCTCATATTGAATTTGCTTATAATCGTTCATTGCATTCTACTACTAAGATGTGTCCTTTTGAAATTGTGTATGGTTTCCTTCCTCGTGCACCAATTGATTTGTTGCCTCTTCCATCTTCGGAGAAGGTTAATTTTGATGCTAAATAACATGCTGAATTGATCTTAAAAATGCATGAGTTAACTAAGGAGAACATTGAGCGTATGAATGCTAAATATAAACTTGCTGGAGATAAGGGTAGAAAACATGTTGTGTTTGCACCTGGAGATCTTGTTTGGTTACATTTGCGTAAGGATAGATTTCCTGATTTGGGCAAATCAAAGATAATGCCACGTGCTGATGGTCCTTTTAAGGTGTTAGAGAAAATAAATGATAATGCATATAAACTTGAGCTGCCTGTAGATTTTGGGGTTAGTCCCACTTTTAACATTGCAGATCTGAAGCCTTATTTGGGTGAGGAAGATGAGCTTCCGTCGAGGACGACTTCATTTCAAGAAGGGGAGGATGATGAGGACATCAATACCATTGTTACACCCACAGCCCCTGCTTCTATACATACTGGACCAATTACTAGAGCTCGCGCACGCCAATTAAAATATCAGGTACTTTCGTTTCTTGGTAATGATTCTAAAGTTCATGAGAATATGATGCTGCCTAAATTGGATACATTTGTTTTGCTTACAAATGAAGGGCCTAGCTTGGACAAGAAAGAGGAACCTTGGAGCAAGTTCAAGCATGGAGATGATGGCATGCACAAGGGGAACAAGAACGGAGTTACAAGTGATGATTTCAGGACTTTGATGCCACCATAAGGAGTGCAGGAAGCCTTGGACGAAATATACAAGATGCCACTTCATAAATTTCGTCCAGAGGCTATTATAGGTGCTGCGTCACCTTATTATTGGGCCAGGCCCATGTTATTTCGAAATACTTGAGTATAGGCTGTTTTTAGAGTCCGTATGTGTGGGGAAACAAGAGATAGGGTTGGTTTCGGACCCCTCCTTCAAGGGCCACGAAATCCCCTCCTCTTCCTCCATATATACAGCCCTTAGGGCACCGTTTAGACTTTGGGATTTGTTTAGTTAAAAGTTAGCCATTGCAACTTCGTGTACTTCGTTTGTGTCCAACGACCAGACCAAGACCGCTTTCGGATCCCCACCATTATCAATACTTCATCTATATTCGCAATATCCAGATTGCAAATCTTAGTTTCTTGCTTGTTCTTCGTTTGCTTGCAGGAGATAGACCCTCGTGGTCAGGTTGATTGTGCTCCGGCGTGGTCAATAACCTCTCGGAGTTGGTTTAGCGATTGCTAAGGCGCGACGTCCTCGCACGTTCGTAGTCGGATCGTCAAAGTCTACTCCACCAAAAACGATAGCTATCATCTCATCGAAAGATCGGGACACCCTCGCCTCTATCATGTTCCTTGGGAGGATATATCTATGGACTTTGTTTTAGGTTTACCTCGAACAAAGAAGGGGAGGGATAGCATATTTGTTGTCGTGGATAGGTTCTCGAAAATGGCACACTTTATACCATGTCATAAAAGCGATGATGCTGTTAATGTTGCTGATTTGTTCTTTCGTGAAATTATACGCTTGCATGGTGTGCCAAATACTATTGTTTCAGATCGTGATACTAAATTTCTTAGCCACTTTTGGAGATGTTTATGGGCTAAGCTGGGGACTAAACTGCTTTTTAGTACTACATGTCACCCCCAAACTGATGGACAAACTGAAGTAGTCAATAGAACATTGTCTACTATGCTTAGGGCTGTTTTGAAGAATAACAAGAAAATGTGGGAAGAATGCTTGCCTCATATTGAATTTGCTTATAATCGTTCATTGCATTCTACTACTAAGATGTGTCCTTTTAAAATTGTGTATGGTTTCCTTCCTCGTGCACCAATTGATTTGTTGCCTCTTCCATCTTCGGAGAAGGTTAATTTTGATGCTAAACAACGTGCTGAATTGATCTTAAAAATGCATGAGTTAACTAAGGAGAACATTGAGCGTATGAATGCTAAATATAAACTTGCTGGAGATAAGGGTAGAAAACATGTTGTGTTTGCACCTGGAGATCTTGTTTGGTTACATTTGCGTAAGGATAGATTTCCTGATTTGCGCAAATCAAAGCTAATGCCACGTGCTGATGGTCCTTTTAAGGTGTTAGAGAAAATAAATGATAATGCATATAAACTTGAGCTGCCTGCAGATTTTGGGGTTAGTCCCACTTTTAACATTGCAGATCTGAAGCCTTATTTGGGTGAGGAAGATGAGCTTCCGTCGAGGACGACTTCATTTCAAGAAGGGGAGGATGATGAGGACATCAATACCATTGTTACACACACAGCCCCTGCTTCTATACATACTGGACCAATTACTAGAGCTCGCGCACGCCAATTAAAATATCAGGTACTTTCGTTTCTTGGTAATGATTCTAAAGTTCATGAGAATATGATGCTGCCTAAATTGGATACATTTGTTTTGCTTACAAATGAAGGGCCTAGCTTGGACAAGAAAGAGGAACCTTGGAGCAAGTTCAAGCATGGAGATGATGGCATGCACAAGGGGAACAAGAACGGAGTTACAAGTGATGATTTCAGGACTTTGAACCCACCATAATGAGTGCAGGAAGCCTTGGACGAAATATACAAGATGTCACTTCATAAATTTCGTCCAGAGGCTATTATAGGTGCTGCGTCACCTTATTATTGGGCCAGGCCCATGTAATTTCGAAATACTTGAGTATAGGCTGTTTTTAGAGTCCGTATGTGTGGGGAAACAAGAGATAGGGTTGGTTTCGGACCCCTCCTTCAAGGGCCATGAAATCCCCTCCTCTTCCTCCATATATACAGCCCTTAGGGCACCGTTTAGACTTTGGGTTTTGTTTAGATTAAAAGTTCGCCATAGCTGCAACTTCGCGTACTTCGTTTGTGTTCAACGACCAGACCAAGACGTCACAGAACCCCACCTTGATCAATAAAGCTTTCATCTTATATTCGCAATATCCAGATTGCAAATCTTAGTTTCTTGCTTGTTCTTCGTTTGCTTGCAGGAGATAGACCCTCGTGGTCAGGTTGATTTTGCTCCGGCGTGGTCAATAACCTCTCGGAGTTGGTTTAGCGATTGCTAAGGCGCGACGTCCTCTCACGTTCGTAGTCGGATCGTCAAAGTCTACTCCACCAAAAACGATAGCTATCATCTCATCGAAAGATCGGGACACCCTCGCCTCTATCACCCGGGTTCCGCCCCTGCATCCGTCATGCCGCCCAAGGCCAGCAAAGGCAAGGGCAAGGAGATGAAAGCCGACGTCCCAGAGAACGAGCTGGCGAAGATGCGGAAGAAGCACATCGTCTTCGCCCCGTCGCTTGATGCGAAAGCTCTGAAGGGGCGGTACCAGTGTATGTGGGCGAGGGAGAAGCAGGCTCACCCCACCACTCGCGTGATTCCAGGTTCTTGCTCCAAGAGCGGGTCAGACAGATATCCCTTCTTTGTCGCTTATTTCTATTGCGGGCTCTGTCCCCCATTTTCTGACTTTTTCAATGACATTATGTACACATACGGCTTCCATCTTCTTGATTTCACGCGCGAATGCGGTACTGTGCATGTCCATCTTTGCCCATCTTTGTGAAAAATTTGCCGGAGTGATTCCCAATACTGCCCTTTTCCGCCACTACTTTTTCCCTCGTATCCAAAAAGGGGAGGCCCTCTCTAGTTCTATCGCCTGGATTCCAAGGGCTTGGAATAAGGAAATATACCCAGAAGGGGTTTACCGCGAGAAGTGGGACGAATGGTGGGCTGAGTGGTGCTGGATCCAGGAGGCAGATCCCCATCCGTTCTATCTGCCTCGACAGCAGAAAGTGGTCCGCGACAGTGGCTGGAGCGATCTCGCTGCTGAAGATGAAAAACTCACAATCACCACCACCAGGATCCTTCGCCTGAAAGCTGCCGGGCTAACAATGGAAATGATTGGCTTTGATTTCCTCCACCGCCGCATTGCCCCCTTGTAGAATAAAGGGAGACCAGCTTGGGAACACCGAAACACAGCAGACATCATGAGATTGCGCCCCAGACTGAACAACAATTTGACTGCTATGCAACTTGGCGCTCTCAGTCAAAGGCTATTCCAGCGCGACAAGAAGCATCGGTTGCCGGCAAGGATTGTCCCTCTGTGCAACAACTCTGCCCTGGGGTCGATTATCGCCACCATGCCATTGTTCAATGCCCATAGCCTCAACGCAACATGGGTTGAGCCATCCGAGGAAGAAGCACAGAAGTTCTTTGATAACTTGATGGAGAGGGCCGTCCGGGAGGAAGCAGACCTCATCCGAGCCACCACCGACGAAGAGGTGGCATACATCGCCACCAGGGCGGAGGAGGCGAATCTTGCCGTGGAGGCTGGTAGCGTCGGCTTCACAGAATGGGAAACCAGTGACGCAGAGGTAGTGGTGGAAGAAAATCCTGTCGAGAAGGACAAGGCTGCCGGGGGACAGAGTAGCACAGCCGCTGAGAGCTCGTCCGACGAAGAGGCGGCCGAAGAAGAACCCCAAGAAGAGCTTCCAGCCCCAAAGAAGACAAAGCGTGTTCTTCGAAAAGCTGCATCTGGCATCCTGGCAAGTCATCCTTCCTCGAGCAGCGAGGATCCCGGCAAGGAAGCGGCCGGCAAGACTGTGCCGCGGCAAGGGGTTCGACAGCAACCTGCGCGGCGTGCGAGACCCACACCAGCGGCAACTGCTGAGGCGGCAGGGGTGTCTTGCACTACCGCACCGGAGGCTGAGGTGGTGGAAACACGCCAACCCCCCGTGCCTGCTACAGCCAAGCGACCTAGGACCCCTCCTCCACCTCCCCACACAGACACTGCAGTAGAGGTCGATTTCGACATCTCCAGCTTCAGCCCGGAGCGAGAAGAGGAAGAGTGAGTATCTTGCCACAGCCTTTATCTTCCAAATTCTGGATCAATCTTATTGACTTGCTTGTATTGTCTCTGCAGTGATGCAGAAACCTTGGCGGAGAGGATGGCGAAGAGGGCAAAGACTTCCACGGGCGACGGGCCCCTGGCAGGCTTCACGAGCGCACCGGAAACTACTACCATCAGCCCGGATCTTAGTCGTCGACGCAGCCCCCAGCGTAAGTTTATTACTCTTTTTCCGTTGGGGAATGCTGAGGTTCCTATCCTTGCCACTGATATCCTTGGGCTTGCAGGAGAAGGACAGCAACAAAGGGAGTTATCAGGAGATACCCTCGTTGCGCCACCTCTGTCAACCACATCACCCTCAAGCGCATCCCCGGCAAGAGATCACACCGACGAGCTTGTCTTGGTTGAGGGGGAGCCGACAGCCATGGATACTGGCATCCTACCCCCGGCAACCGAGGTTGCCGGGAGGGGCGAGGCCACCTCTCGACAGCCCGATGCAGGTAACCAATTGCCTTAGTGCGCTTGCTATTCTGTCCTTTATCTCTCTTTCTTTTGTCTTCTTGAACTTCAATCTTGATCTCATTCTGTTTCTCTCCCTTGTCTTTTAGAATTCCCTGAGATGGAACACATGGACATCGACGCTGTCATCGAGGAGACCGCCAGGGATGTTGCCGCCGAAGCCGACAAAATCGCTGCCAGCGAGGCCGCCATGGATGCCACCGTAGAAGCAGTCGGTGCTTTTGCTGATGAGGCCGCCAAGACTGCACACCAGGAACCCGCCAAGGAGTCTACTGAAGAGGGCGGCAAGGAGGCTGGTGACCGTACTGACGGCATTCCTGCCGCAGGAGCGCCAGGCGCTGCGCTGGCCATGGAGCCCCCTGCTACTGGTGAAGCGGTTGCTGAGGATCAACCGTCAACATCCGAAGGCCCCTCATCCAGCAAATATCTCAAAGTCGGCGAGAACCTGTTTGTCAACTTGCCGGGGATGGCAAGCATTGGGGCACCAGCAGAAGGGGAAGTCTTCGATGAAGAAGTCATCGCCGCTGCTGGGCTCGAGATTGTTGATGATCCAAGCACCAGCAGTGGCAAATCTGAAGAGGATTAGCTCCTTCAGGCCATGGGCGAAAATTTCCGCAAGCTCCAGGCACTTCACCGTGCTCGGAAAGAGAAAGCAGATTCCAGAATGGCAGTTGTCGAGGCGGCCGAAGCAGATTTTCAGAGGCACGTCGAACAAATGCAAGTCTGGTATGCCGAGGCCCTCCAAGAGTTGACTGCCAGGCGGGAGCAAGTGAGCCAAAACTGGACAGAGATCCTCTTGAAACAATCTGACATGGAGAAGGCGCAAGAGGAAGCTACGCAAAGAATTGCTACTGAAGATGCTCTCCTGACGGCGCATCGCATTGCGCTTGATGCTCACGAGGAAGACCTTGCCGCACGTGAGCAGGTGCTCGCCGCCAAGCTTCACAGCAAAGATGAAGACATCGAGAAGCTTGTCGCGCGGCGGACCCAGGAGCTGGAGCAGAAGCACAAGGAGGCGCTCGAAGCTCTAATTGTAGATCACGCCAGCAAGCTCAAGGAGGCCGTCGATGCTGCCGAGGCTGCAGAGGCCGCCAAGAATGAGCTGAGCGACAAAGTCAAGAAACTGGAAGTGGATCTTGAAGAACACGGCAAGGAGCTCTCGACGCTCAAAAGCGACAGGGAAAAAACCCTCCACACCCTGGCGGAGATGCAAGTTGCCATGTCTGACAAGACCAAGCAGCTCTCTTCAGCAAATGACGCCATTGCCGATCTGGGGCTGAAGCTAACCATGTTGGAGAAGTCTCTCAAGGACGACAGGGCCCGCGAGAAGGCCCTATGCAAAGATCTCCAGGAAGAGAGGAACCTGCTCAAGAGCGTTGCCGCCGCCCAAGTTGACTACGAGAAGGGCGTGAAATCTGGACTGAACGCCTTGTCGACGCTGCAGAGAAACTCACGGCAGAACTATCAACCTTGGGCCTGTCAAACTTCAGATATTCCTTCGAAGAAAGGATATCTTTGAGTGCCAGGTTGACAATGTTCTTCAAAAGCATCATTGATGCTCTGAAGCTGCTTCAGTCTAACAGGGCGACCCAACTGGCCAAGGAATGCCGCCAGCTTTGCCGGGCCGTCCTCCGCAAAGTACACATCAAGGTGGTGCACAATAATCCTGGCATCGACCTCACCAACGTGCTCGGCCGTCTGCCAAAGGACGCAGACCTCAAGGCACTTGAGGAGCTTGTCGCGCCCATCCTTGAGAAGGTGGACTCAATCAAAAGGGTCGAAGGCCAATGTAGAGATTATCTGCTCCACCTCTTCTTGCCGTCGCCATTCCATGCCAAAGACAATTAAGTCTTAAGTTAGAACTGTGGCAACGTATTAGTGTCGGCGTGCGACACCTATGGGACCCTCAAGGAATCCCTTTACGATTCGGCGGGGGGAGAGGTATGCGCAAAGAGCAGAACCAACGATCAACGCGGGGCAATTTTACCCAGGTTTGGGCCGCTGATCAGCGTAAAACCCTACTCCTGCCTTCTTTAATTATGAGTGTTCTTGAGCCCAGGCTCCAGGAGTGCTCGTAATGAACAGTACGTTCAAAGAGCAGCTATGCATGCAGAATGGGCTAAAAGATCCTCCTCCCCTGTAGCAGTCGCCTTGGGCCTCCTTTTATACGCTCAAAGGGGTCACCACAGTGGCAAAATGTACATACATTGAGGTGTAAAGTAGCTACAGGGTCATCATACCTAACCCCTGACGGATTAGGACGAACGCATTTAATGCATCATGAGGTGTCCGTTTAGGTGTCCTCACTTTCTTGGGGATGGAAATAAGGGGCCATCCCATCAGCACCGCTTAAGCTCTCCTCCACTGGCGCGTCGCCACACATCCAAAGAAGGACCCAGAATGTCGGGCTTGTTGCTGTGCCAGAATGGTGCCACAGCAACAGAATCTTGTCGGGCGCCGAATCTTGCCGGCCGCCGAATCTTGCCGGGCTTCGCAGGCCACCTCGGCAAGATCTTGCCGAGGAAGCTGGCTTTCGGATTCTAGCTCTCCTTATCTGCTGATCCTCAGATCTTTGACTTGAGAATTTCTCTGGTAGCCTGAGTCAATCTCGAACTGTTCCCCGACAAGCCTTGCCGCGAGTATGGCTACAACTGCCCGTGCACAAGTATGGGGTACTAATGGCCCAATACTTAGTACACCGACAGAAAGGAAGAAGGAAGACGCTCGTGTCACCATTGAGCGGCGTCGCGACACACGCCGTCAATCCGACAGGTGCAACGGGGCTGATATTGGCGAACCCGCGCCCAGTACTGGCGGGTACCTGCCTTACGAGGTTAAATGCCCAGCCTTCACTCGTGAGCTACGGCAAGTCCATTGGCCATCATCTCACACCTTCGAGCCTAACTTGCCAGAGAAGTATGATGGGAAACTGAACCCGACAGAGTTTTTGGGCATCTATACGATCGCCATTCAAGCCTGACTTGCCAGAGAAGTATGATGAAAAAGTGCTTGCCAACTACTTCCCGCTGGTTCTCAAGCCAAACATGAGGTCCTGGCCGATCCACCTGCCGGAGCATTCCATTTCTTCCTGGGCTGACCTGTGCAACGAGTTCGTGGGCGCCTTCATGGACAGCCATTGATACATCTCCAACGTATCTATAATTTTTTATTGTTCCATGCTATTATATTATCTGTTTTGGATGTTTTATATGCACTAATATGCTATTTTATATTATTTTTGGGACTAACCTATTAACCTAGAGCCCAGTGCCAGTTTCTGTTTTTGTGTTTTGCAGAAAAGGAATATCAAACGGAGTCCAAATGGAATAAAACTTTAAGATGATTTTTCTTGGACCAGAAGACATCCACGGGACTTGGAGTCCAAGTCAGAAGAGTCCCGAGGGCTCCACAAGCCCTCAGGGCGCGCCCTAGAGGGGGCGCCCCTGGCTTGTAGGCCCCCCGGGAGTGCACCGACCTCCCTCTGAGTTCTATAAATCCCCAAATATTCCATTATCACCAGAACAAGCCATGAAAATACTTTTCCGCCGCCGCAACCTTCTGTTCCCGTGAGATCCCATCTTGGGGCCTTTTTCAACGATCTGCCGGTGGGGGATTCGATCACGGTGGGCATCTACATCAACCCTATTGCCCTTCCGATGAAGCGCGAGTAGTTTACCTCAGACCTACGGGTCCATAGCTAGTAGCTAGATGGCTTCTTCTCTCTCTTTGATCTTCAATACCATGTTCTCCTCGATTTTCTTGGAGTTCTATCCGATGTAATATTCTTTTGCGGTGTGTTTGTCGAGATCCGATGAATTGTGGATTTATGATCAGATTATCTATGAATATTATTTGAATCTCCTCTGAATTCTTATATGCATGATTTGATATCTTTGTATTTCTCTTCGAATTATCGGTTTGGTTTGGCCAACTAGATTGGTACTTCTTGCAATGGGAGAGGTGCTTAGTTTTGGGTTCAATCTTGAAGTGTCCTCACCGAATGACATAGTAGGGGTAGCGAGGCACGTATGGTATTGTTGCCATCAAGGATAAAAAGATGGGGTTTTCATCATATTGCTTGAGTTTATCCCTCTACATCATGTCATCTTACTTAAGGCATTACTCCGTTTTTTATGAACTTAATACTCTAGATGCATGCTGGATAGTAGTCGATGTGTGGAGTAATAGTAGTAGATGCGGGCAGGAGTCGGTCTACTGGGCACGGACGTGATGCCTATATGCATAATCATTGCCTTGGATATTGTCATAACATTGCGCTTTTCTATCAATTACTCGACAGTAATTTGTTCACCCACCGTATTATTTGCCTTCAAGAGAGAAGCCTCTAGTGAAACCTATGGCCCTCGGGTCTATTTTCCATCATATATTTTCAGATCTATAAACCAAAAATACCAAAAATACCTTGCTGCAATTTATTTACTTTTATTTTTTTTACGTTTTAGCAATCTTATATACCTATCTCTATCAGATCTCACCATTGCAATTGACCGTGAAGGGATTGACAACCCCTTTATCACGTTGGGTGCAACTGTTTGATTGTTTGTGCATGTGCATAGATTGGAGACTTGCTTGTACCTCCTACTGGATTGATACCTTGGTTCTCTAACTAAGGGAAATACTTATCTCTACTTTGTTGCATCACCCTTTCCTCTTCAAGGGAAAAACCAACGCAAGCTCAAGAAGTAGCAGGAAGAATTTCAGGCGCCGTTGCTAGGGAGGTCTACATCAAGCCTACCAAGTACCTATCATAAACTCTCATCTCTTGCATTACATTATTCGCCATTTGCCTCTCGTTTTCCTCTCCCCCACTTCTAAAATGATTTTCAAAAAAATACAAAAAGATTTGCCTTTTTATTTGCCCTTTTTCCATTCGTCTTTTCGTTTGCCTTTTGTTTGCTCGTGTGTTAGTTTGCTTGCCTTTATGGCTCAACCCAAGAGCTTCGATCCTTACTTTAAGAAGTTGGAAGAGATTGAAAGTAGTGCTAAAAGTTTTACGAATTTACAGTATGAGTATAATAATCTCTTTAGAAAAGAGCTTAAAGAACAAAAAACCATGATGGAGTATATTAATAAAGAGCTTGATGACATGTCTAAGGTAATTTATGGCTTGAAATCTCAGTTTTCTCATCTTGAAAATTTAGTAGCCCAAATTTCTAATAAACAAGCTACTTTGGTGAATAAGATGGCCGCTAAACCAGAGTCTTTGAATAATGATGAAGATCTTAAAGTAATTGGTGTGACTCTTATTGAATCTTTGTTTTCTAATATAAATCTTGGTAAAGATGGGACTGGAGATGAGTTAACTTTAGCTAGAAGGCGTCCCAATGATTCTAAGTTTATAGATCTTGATACAAAAATGGGTAAAAGTGGGATTGGAGAGGTCCAAACTTTAAGTAGCAATGAACCCACTCTTTTGCATTCCAAGGACTTTAATTATCATAATTGTTCTTTGATAGATTGTATTTCCTTGTTGCAATCCATGTTGAATTCTCCTCATGCTTATATTCAAAATAAAGCTTTTACTAAACATATTGTTGATGCTATGTTGAAATCTTTTGAAGAAAAACTTGAGTTGGAAGTTTCTATCCCTAGAAAGCTTTATGATGAGTGGGAACCTACCATTAAGATTAAAATTAAAGATTATGAGTTCCATGCTTTGTGTGATTTGGGTGCTAGCGTTTCCACGATTCAGAAAACTTTATGTGATGTGCTAGGTTTCCGTGAATTTGATGATTGTTCTTTAAATTTGCATCTTGTGGATTCCACTACAAAGAAACCTATGGGAAGGATTAATGATGTTCTTATTGTTACAAATAGGAATTATGTGCCCGTAGATTTCATTATTCTTGATATAGATTGCAATCCTACATGTCCTATTATTCTTGGTAGACCTGTCCTTAGAACGATTGGTGCAATTATTGATATGAAAGAAGGAAACATTAGATTTCAATTTCTGTTAAGGAAGGGCATGTAACACTTTCCAAGAAAGAAAATTAAGTTGCCATATGAATCTATTATGAGAGCTACTTATGGATTGCATACCAAAGATGACAATACCTAGATCTATTCCATTATGCCTAGCTAGGGGCCTCAAACAGTGGCGCTTGTTGGGAGGCAACCCAATTTTATTTTTGTGTTTTTTGTTTTGCTTCTATTATTGAATAAAATACACATTATTACCTCTGTAGTAATTGTGTTTTTGTGTTTTAATTAGTGTTTGTGCCAAGTAAGACCTTTGGGATGGCTTACGGTGATAGTTGATTTGATCTTGCTGAAAAACAGAAACTTTTGGGTCCAGTCACAGAATTGTTTAAATTCACTGGAGCGTGGAAACACCCTGAATTTTTACACAAGATTGATATACAAATTTCATCTATTTTCCTAATTTTTCAAAAATTTGGAGTTACAGAAGTATTATAACAATTCAGTTCTTCGCAGACTGTTCTCTTTTTGACAGATTATGTTTTCTATGTGTTGTTTGTTTATTTTGATGAATCTATGGGTAGTATCGGGGGGTATGAACCATGGAGAAGTTGGAATACAGTAGATATTACACCAATATAAAGAAAGAATGAGTTCACAACAGTACCAAAAAGTGGTGATTTATTTTCTTATACTAACGGATCTCATGAGTTTTCTGTTGAGTTTTCTATTGTGAAGTTTTCTAGTTTTGGGTAAAGATTTGATGGAGTATGGAGTAAGGAGTGGCAAGAGCCTAAGCTTGGGGATGCCCAAGGCACCCCAAGGTAATATTCAAGGACAACCAAGAGCCTAAGCTTGGGGATGCCCCGGAAGGCATACCCTCTTTCGTCTTCAATCCATCGGTAAATTTACTTGAGGCTATATTTTTATTCACCACATGATATGTGTTTTGCTTGGAGCGTATTGTATGATAGTAGTATTTGCTTTTTAGTTTGCCACAATAATCCTTTCTGTACACACCTTTTGAGAGGAACACGCATGAATCGTGATTTATTAGAGTACTCTATGTGTTTCACTTATATCCTTTGAGCTAGGCAATATGCTCTAGTGCTTCACTTATATCTTTTTAGAGCAAGGAGGTGGTTTTATTTTATACAAATTGTTGAACTTTCTTGCTTCACTTATATTATTTTGAGAGTCTCTAAACAGCATGGTAATTTGCTTAGGTTATGAATTTAGTCCTAATATGATGGGCATCCAAGAGGGATATAATAAAAACTTTCATATAAAGTGCATTGAATACTATGTGAAGTTTGATTCCTTATGATTGTTTTGAGATATAAAGATGGTGATATTAGAGTCATGCTAGTGAGTAATTGTGGATTGGTAGAAATAACCGTGTTAAATTTTGTGATTCCCATAGCTTGCACGTATCGTGAACCATTATGTGATGAAGTCGGAGCATGATTTATTTATTGATTGTCTTCCTTATGAGTGGCGGTCGGGGACGAGCGATGGTCTTTTCCTACCAATCTATACCCCTAGGAGCATGCATGTAGTACTTTGTTTCGATAGCTAATAGACTTTTGCAATAAGTATGTGAGTTCTTTATGACTAATGTTGAGTCCATGGATTATACGCACTGTCAGCCTTCCACCATTGCTAGCCTCTCTAGTACCGCGCAACTTTCGCTGGTACACTACACCCACCATGTACCTTCCTCAAAACAGCCACCATACCTACCTATTATGGCATTTCCATAGCCATTCCGAGATATATTCCCATGCAACTTCCAGCATTCCGTTTATTATGACACGCTTCATCATTGTCATATTGCTTTGCATGATCATGTAGTTGACATCGTATTTGTGGCAAAGTGACCATTCATATTTTTTATACATGTCTCTCTTGATCATTGCACATCCCGGTACACTGCCGGAGGCATTCATATAGTCATATTTTTGTTCTAAGTATCGAGTTGTAATTCTTGAGTTGTAAGTAAATAAAAGTATGATGATCATCATTATTAGAGCATTATCCCATGTGAGGGAAGGATTATGGAGACTATGATTCCCCCACAAGTTGGGATGAGACTCTGGATGAAAAATAAAAAATAAAAAGGGAAAAAAAGAAAAAAAGAGGCCAAAAAGCCCAAAATAAAAAAAAGAGAAAAGAGAGAAGGGGCAATGCTACTATCCTTTTTCCACACTTGTGCTTCAAAGTAGCACTATGATCTTCATGATAGAGAGTCTCCTAATTTGTCACTTTCATATACTAGTGGGAATTTTTCGTTATATAACTTGGCTTGTATATTCCAATGATGGGCTTCCTCAAATTGCCCTAGGTCTTCGTGAGCAAGCGAGTTGGATGCACACCCACTTAGTTTCTTTTTGAGCTTTCATACACTTATAGCTCTAGTGCATCCGTTGCATGGCAATCCCTACTCACTCACATTGATATCTATTAATGGGCATCTCCCAAGCCCGTTGATATGCCTAGTTGATGTGAGACTATCTCCTTCTTTTTGTCTTCTACACAACCACCATATTCTATTCCACCTATAGTGTAATATCCATGGCTCACCCTCATGTATTGCGTGAAAGTTGAAAAAGTTTGAGAACATCAAAAGTGTGAAACAATTGCTTGGCTTGTCATCGGGGTTGTGCATGATTTAATACTTTGTGTGATGAAGATGGAGCATAGCCAGACTATATGATTTTGTAGGGATAACTTTCTTTGGCCATGTTATTTTGAGAAGACATGATTGCTTTATTAGTATGCTTGAAGTATTATTGTTTTTATGTCAATATTAAACTTTTGTTTTGAATCTTATGGATCTGAACATTCATGCCACAATAAAGAAAATTACATGGATAAATATGTTAGGTAGCATTCCACATCAAAAAATCTGTTTTTATCATTTACCTACTCGAGGACGAGCAGGTATTAAGCTTGGGGATGCTTGATACGTCTCCAATGTATCTATAATTTTTGATTGTTCCATGCTATTATATTATCTGTTTTGGATGTTTATATGCATTAATATGCTATTTTATATTATTTTTGGGACTAACCTATTAACCTAGAGCCCAGTGCCAGTTTCTATTTTGTCCTTGTTTTTGAGTTTCACAGAAAAGGAATATGAAACGGAGTCCAAATGGAATAAAACTTTACGATGATTTTTCTTGGACCAGAAGACATCCATGGGACTTGGAGTCCAAGTCATAAGGGTCCCCAGGGCTCCACAAGCCCTCAGGGCGTGCCCCTAGCTTGTGGGCCCCCCGAGAGTCCACCGACCTCCCTCTGAGTTCTATAAATCCTCAAAATATTCCATTATCACCAGAACAAGCCACGAAAATACTTTTCCGCCACCGCAACCTTCTGTTCTCGTGAGATCCCATCTTGGGGCCTTTTTCCGTGATCTACCGGAGGGGGATTCGATCACGGAGGGCATCTACATCAACCCAATTTCCCTTCTGATGAAGCTTGACTAGTTTACCTCAGACCTACGGGTCCATAGCTAGTAGCAAGATGCCTTCTTCTCTCTCTTTGATCTTCAATACCATGTTCTCCTCGATGTTCTTGGAGTTCTATCTGATATAATATTCTTTTGCAGTGTGTTTGTCGAGATTCGGTGAATTGTGGATTTATGATCAGATTATCTATGAATATTATTTGAATCTCCTCTGAATTCTTATATGCATGATTTGATATCTTTGTATTTCTCTTCAAATTGTCGGTTTGGTTTGGCCAACTAGATTGGTACTTCTTGCAATGGGAGAGCTGCTTAGTTTTGGGTTCAGTCTTGTGGTTTTCTCACCCAGTGACATAGTAGGGGTAGCGAGGCACGTATTGTATTGTTGCCATCAAGGATAAAAAGACGAGGTTTTCATCATATTGCTTGAGTTTATCCCTCTACATCATGTCATCTTACTTAAGGCGTTACTCCATTCTTTATGAACTTAATACTCTAGATGCATGCTGGATAGCGGTTGATGTGTGGAGTAATAGTAGTAGATGCAAGCAGGAGTCGGTCTACTTGACACAGACGTGATGCCTATATGCATAGTCATTGCCTTGGATATCGTCATAACTTTGCGCTTTTCTATCAATTGCTCGACAGTAATTTGTTCTCCCACCGTATTATTTGCCTTCAAGAGAGAAGCCTCTAGTGAAACCTATGGCCCCCGGGTCTATTTTCCATCATATATTTTCAGATCTATAAACCAAAAATACCAAAAATACCTTGCTGCAATTTATTTACTTTTATTTTGTTTGACGTTTTAGCAATCTTATATACCTATCTCTATCATATCTCACCATTGCAATTGACCGTGAAGGGATTGACAACCCCTTTATCGCGTTGGGTGCAAGTGTTTGATTGTTTGTGCAGGTGCATAGATTGGAGACATGCTTGTACCTCCTACTAGATTGATACCTTGGTTCTCTAACTGATGGAAATATTTATCTCTACTTTGCTGCATCACCCTTTCCTCTTCAAGGGAAAAACCAACGCAAACTCAAGAAGTAGCAGCCATCAAGAACCAGGGTGGCCTAGTGATCTACAAACCCTCCTACAGAAAAAAGGAGAGAGTTTACACAAGTATTTGCTGAGGTTCAGCCGAGTGCACCGCAATATTCCAAAGATACACCCGGCAGCTGTGATTGCCACATTTCATACAAATGTGCGCAACCGCAGAATGCGGGCTAAGATGAATGTTCGGTTGCCTATGACCGTCAGCGAGCTCTATATGCTGGCAGATAAGTGTGCCCATGCTGAAGAAGGAAGAAGACTTCCAGGGGAATAGGTTGGCATCGAAGTCGATTCGGAGGACGACGACCCTGCCACCCCCAGGAAGAAGAACAAAAATCGCAACAAGAAGCGAAAGGAGAAAGCAGTGATGGCCGTTGAGAGTGCCGGTGATCTTAGCGCCGGCAAGAAGGCAAAAACTGAGATGCCCGGCAAGGAAGCTGCTACATGTGCTGATTGTCGAGCGGCAACGGCTGCTGAGAAAACTGGCAAGTCTGACAGGCCATACTGCAAGATCCACAGGACCAAGGGTCATGACCTTGAAGATTGCAAGCAAGTGGAGCAGTTGGTTGAAAAACAAAAAGCTGAGTATGAGAGGCGTGACAAGGAGAGAAATCAGAATGGTATTGGCGGGAAAGGATGTGGTGGTCGTAATGGACACTGCGGCAAGTTTGATCAACAGAAAGAGAAGCCCGCCAGAGGTCGTGAGAAGAAGGAAAATGAGGATGACAGTGAAGAAGAGGATGATGAAACTAGTGAACAGGAGTTTCAGAAAGCTACAAAGGCAATGTGCATTGACAGAGGTGCATCTTTGCACTCCTCTCACTGCCAACTCAAGCAGTGGGCGTGTGAGGTTAATGCCGCAGAACCAGTGGCAAGTGCTCGAGAACCACTCAAGTGGTCCCGCACGCCCATCATCTTTGACATCGAGGATCATCCAGACCGCACTACTACTATAGGATGTTTGCGGTTGTTGGTTTTGCCAACAATCCGCAACCTCAGGATCACCAAAATGTTGGTTGACGACGGGGCGGGGCTGAATTTGATTTCCCCTAGGGTGCTCAAGAAACTCCAAATTCCTGACGAAGACCTGAAGAAGACTAGCACTTTCCAAGTGATTAACCAAGGAAGGAGCTAGCAGAAGGGAAAGATTACCTTGCGGGAAACATTTGGCGGGGAAATCAACTTCAGGACTAAAAAGATTGTGTTTGATGTGCTTGAGCTTCCCTTGCCATTTAACGGGATTCTTGGTTGACCTGTTCTGGCCAAATTCATGGCGGCATCCCACTACGGGTATAACACTCTGAAGATGCCTGGTCCTATGGGAGTTATCACTATCCCGTCGGATAAGAGGGATGCAGTCATATGTGTGGATAAGATGTATAGAGACGCGGTAGCGGCGGAGGCCGTCAAGTCCTCGGCTCCCATCATGGAAGGGAAGAAAGTTAAGAACTCCAACAAGGACCCCGGGAAGCACGCCTCTTCGGAGTGCGCTGCGCCCGACAATGACTTTCCGGAGAGTTCGACCAGCAAAAGATCCAGGGCTGCTCCTCCTTCAACCAAGAAAGTGTCGGCGCAGCAGGATGGCACTGGAGGTACTTTCACCATTAGTGCTACCCTTGACGACAAATAGGAAAGCGTGCTCGTTGCCTTCCTACGGGCGAATTTTGATGTGTTTGCCTGGCAACCATCTGACATGCCCGGTGTTCCCAGGGAGGTAATCGAGCACCACCTTGCTGTCTGTCCTCACGCCCACCACATCAAGAAAAAAGTCAAGAAGCAGGCCTTGGAGCGACAGCAGTTCATTCCTGAGGATATTAAGAAGCTAGAAGCAGCGGGTTTTGTCCGAGGGGTACTGCATCCAACTTGGTTAGCTAATACAGTGGTGGTGCACAAGGCTAACGGGAAGTGGAGACTTTGTATCGACTTCACTAACCTAAACCAGGCTTGTCCAAAGGATCCCTTCCCCTTGCCGCGCATTGATCAGATCATTGATTCCACCTCCAGATGTGATTTGCTTTCCTTCTTGGACGCGTACTCTGGGTACCATCAGATCTTCATGGCCAAGGAAGACGAAAAAAAGACCGCCTTTATCACCCCGTGTGGCACATACTGCTTTGTACGTATGCCTTTAGGGCTAAAAAGCGTTGGTTCCACATTCGTAAGGGCCGTGCAGATTGGTTTTGTACCTCAGTAGCACAGAAACATTGAAGAATATATGGATGATATAGTGGTCAAAACCAAGGATAAGTCTTCTCTCATTGAGGATTTAGAAGAAACCTTTGCAAATTTGCGAAAGATGAACTTGAAGCTCAACCCAGAGATATGTGTGTTTGGCATTCCATCCGGCAAGCTTCTTGGGTTCTTTGTGTCTCAGCGGGGGATAGAAGCCAACCCCGACAAGATCAAGGCAATAGAACAGATTCAAGCTTCGAAGACCGTCAAGGATATGAGACGTTTGACTGGCTGTGTGGCCGCACTGAGTAGATTCATTTCCAAGTCTGATGAGCGTGCCTTGCCGTTTTTCAAAATATTGAAGAAGGCTGGTCCAATGAAATGGACTCCAGAAGCCGAAGCTGCAAGGTAGAATTTGAAAGCTTACCTTTCCTCTACCCCAACCTTGGTGGCAACTAAACCACAAGTGCCGTTGCTGCTGTATCTAGCGGCAACAAATAAAGTGGTTAGTGCTGCCCTGGTGGCACAGAGGGAAGTGGATAGTAGGGAAGCTAGTGCAGCAGAACCACCCAGTGTTGGACCAGCTCTGTCCCCGGCAGAACCTTGTCGCGGGAAACCACGGCCACCTATGGGGCCAAGGGGCCCCTTGCTGGTTCGGCAGGGGGGATGTCGCGTTGCACAAAGAGCAGAAGAACATGGGGCAGCATGACAAAGATCACACGGGCAATTTTACCGAGGTTCGGGCCCCGCGAGGCGTAAAACCCTATTCCTGCTTTGGTGGATTGATGGTGGAAAAGTGGTGGTGGAGCGTAGTACACTTGCCTGGCAGGCTCGCCCTGGGGAGGCAGTGACGACGCGCGTACGAGTGTGGGGGTGTTCAACTTTCCAACCCTTGCTACGGTTGCCATGGGCCTCCTTTTATAGGTGAAGGGATAACCACAGTGGCAAAACAGTCATTATGCACTGATAAGATAGCAAACAGTGCTATCATACCTAATTCTGCAGGCTGACAGAGTGCATTAAATGCATCGCTCAACGTCATATCATTGCTTGCTCGGCAAGCCTTGCCGGGCTCGTCTTGCCAGCTCCATGCCTGCTTGCTTGACACGTCACAGGACGGGTGTCATCTTTAGGTATTTCTTGTAGAAAGAGGCCGCCATGTCGCGAATGGCTGCCACTTAGTCACTTTGCGGCTTGACACCGCATTGATCAATGATGTGGGTCATGGTGAGATGGCTTGGTGAGGTGTCTTTGCCCTCGTGAGTCCCAGCAGGCCCTGCCGGGACGTCTTGATTGCTTTCTTCTTCTTGGGCGCCATTGCCGACGGCGCCGTCGAAGACGAAGATGGTGATGAAGATGACGCGCTGCACACGCTTTCAGGTTCGCGCAAGCGATCCCCCTACCTGGCGCACCAAAGATGTCACGGAAAACCACGGCCACCTATGGGGCCAAGGGGCCCCTTGCTGGTTCGGCAGGGGGGTTGTCGTGTTGCATAAAGAGCAGAAGAACGTGGGGCAGCACGGCAGAGATCACATGGGCAATTTTACCTAGGTTCGGGCCGTCGCGAGGCGTAAAACCCTACTCCTGCTTTGGTGGATTGATGGTGGAAAAGTGGTGGTGGAGCGTAGTACACTTGCCCGGGAGGCTCGCCCTGGGGATGCAGTGACTACACGCGTACGAGCGTGGGGGTGTTCAACTTTCCAACACTTGCTACGGTTGCCATGGGCCTCCTTTTATAGGTTAAGGGGTCACCACAGTGGCAAAACAGTCATTATGCACTGATAAGATAGCAAACAGTGCTATCATACCTAATTCTGCAGGCTGACAAACTGCATTAAATGCTTCGCTCAACATCACATCGTTGCTTGCCCGGCAAGCCTTGCCGGACTCGTCTTGCTAGCTCCATGCCTGCTTGCTTGACACGTCGCAGGACGGGTGTCATCTATTGGTATTTCCTATAGAAAGAGGCCACCATGTGGCGAATGGCTGCCACTTAGTCACTTTGCGGCTTGACACCGCATTGATCAACGACGTGGGTCGTGGTGAGATGGCTTGGTGAGGTGTCTTTGCCCTCGTGAGTCCCGGCAGGCCCTGCTGGGACCTCTTGAATGCTTTCTTCCGGGGGAGCCCTTGTCCTTGCTAGGTCCGCCTGCCCGGCAAGGGAGGATTTTCTCCTGGTGGTGTCTCCCTTCTCTGTCTTGGTCTTGGCCTTCTTAATCAGCATGCTGGTTCTTCGAAGATCTTGGTCTCTTGTATCTTGGCACGGCCTTGGTGTTGTAATCTTGTTCTCGTGACTGTGCACAGTCAGGGCAACAGACCCAGGGTTTGTTGCACTGACAGAAGCCCTCGGTCCTGCCCAGATCGCGCTGCCGGGCGTCGTCGGGGTAGGTCCTAATAAGTGCACAGGCGGGGGCGCTCAAGAGGCTGATCTCTTGGAGCCTTCTTTGCTTCTTCATTAATCTCGACTCTGGGCCAGTTTTCGGTTTTCCCGCTCATCGTGCGTAATGCTGCAGAAAACATGGACTGTGGCCCGTGGATTGCCCACACCCCACGATCATGGGGCGGAGACTACCATCCTACTTGCTCCCCGCCTCGCACGCACCTCCCACGTGTTCCGCATGCATTGGTCGTGGTAGGTGGTGGATGCGGAGAGCGCGTGGATGAGTGCCACAGTTGAGAACCAGGCATCGATGGTTGGGGCAGAGGGTCGGCCTTGATTCTTTGGGCCGCAGAAGGTGCAGGGAGGCCGCATTGGGGGAACGGGGCAGCCATTTCCTGCGCAAAAGGCTAGCCCCCCACTCCGTCCTTCTATAAAAAGGGGGGAAGAGCAGTGCATTTCAAATCACACCTCTTCTCCCTTCTTGCAATCTTTCTCCACTCGCCATGGTGAGAGGACGAGGGCGCGGCGGCACTCCAGCGGCGGCGACGAGGGCTTCTACTCGACATTGCATCCCTCCTCCTCCTGATCCCGTGATAGAGGAGCCCACCGCGAGAGGAGGACGGAGGGGGCGAGGCCGACATCACCGCAGTGCTCGAGGAAGAGGGGCACGCGGCGATGCCTTAGCCGCGCCCCTGCTGGCGGTCCTCCCTCCAATGGACGGCCATGTCGGGGATCAGCCTCGAGAGTTCATCATCAGGCTGTACAAACCCCCATGCGGCCATCTTCGCCTCCCTACTCCATTTGCACGGGAAATGGAGCTCGAACAGCCACGCGCTCTGAGGTTGCACATGAGGGGCTGGGGGAACGGTGGCATGTGGGTTGATGTCGACTTCCCTGCTCCTCATGTGATGTACCTCCGTCGTGGTTGGAAGACCTTTGCTCGTGCCCACGGTTTCTCGGAAGGGCGCGTTCTCCTGTTCAAATTAATGGAGAGCGGCCTGCTCTCCGTCAAGATCTTCGGGCGCTCAGGAGCTCGCTTAGTGTGTTGCGCAGAGAGCTCAACCGATGTCGAAAGTTCCTCCTCGAGCGAAAGCGACGAGGAGGACAGTGACGGCGATGACGACGGTAGCGCGTGGGAGGGCGACGACTCTGGCTCCGGCTGAGCGTCGCCCGCACCATCTTCATCAGGTGGCAGCACCATCATCTGCATCTGCCTCTACTTCCTGGCAAGTTGATTTGCCGGGGAGTTGGATGCAGGGGTGGGGATGGTGCCGCCCGACTTCCTCCAGCAGTCTTCAAGCTGGACCCCGGTAGGCTTCCTCTTGGACTGCAGCTCCGTTAGCCCTGCCGTGTCCAGCTGGCCTTGGTGGTGGTGGTTGGCGGGTCGCCTCCGTCGTGCTCTTCATTGATGCGTTCCCCAATGCTCCCCCGTCCCCGTCAGGCTACCTCTCCTGGAGCCCGATGGGAACGGGCCAGGCTTCTGCTCAGGCACTCCTTTTGCCCTTCTCGCCTTCAACTGCTATGCCTAGGAGCAGAGGGACAAGAAAAGGCATCACGGGGCACTTATCTTTTTTCAATCTTAAACTTGCCGATACTTGCCAAATTTTAGTTCAAATAATGTAATCTCTTGAGTCCATGTCTGTGTTCTATAAGGTTTGTACTTGTATGACCAGCATATTAATGAAAAAGATGAACCTTGCCGGGAACTCGTGCATGTATATGTGCATGCAGAGGTGAAATGCCTCTTTATTTTAAATAAATGAGTTTTCACCGGCAGGCTATCCTGCAGGTACCCTTTATTCGTTGCCGGGGAACTGAGCCTACCGGCAAGAAATAGAGGGACCAGCCCCCCGCCAACTTCTTTTCATCAAAGGCCACTACGACCATCCAGGCCAAAGCAACATTCGAGCCAGGGACGGGAGCACCTAAGTTTCGAAGAGTGGCGGGGTTTTCCTATGCACAAGTTTTAGCTTACAGAACACTTATGGACAAGAGGTAGAACTTATCTGTTTGGTTCACCGGGGATCGCAGCGTTGGTTCATCTCCCCATCTTCTTGTAGAAACTAGGTTCTCCGCAGGAACCTACAGCTTTATGCAGATGAGAATGATGCAGGATGCGATCCTATCTATATGCATATGCAAATGCTCATGAAATGCTTATGCAAATGCTCTTGGAATGCTTATGCATTCATGTAACTTGGTCGGGGGCACCCTAGTGCTTCGTTTATTTCTCTGGTGCTCAGGGTCATCACCTGGCTTTGTACAAGGGGTTACATGCAACTGAGGCAAGGCCTGCAAAAAAGGGTGGCTGCCGGGCAGGGCCCGACAGCCGCGCCTTACGAGTAGAACTTGCGGAGATGCTCAATATACCATGAGTTTTGCAATTGAATGCCATCTCCGGTCTCTAGACGGACTGCGCCAGGTCTCGTGACCCGTACTACCCGGTAAGGACCTTCCCACTTCGGCGTCAACTTGTTTGTACCCCTTGGCAGACTGAACACGCCTAAGGACAAGGTCGGCTTTCTCAAAACACCGGGCATGAACCCTGCAGCTATGATAGCGACGCAGGGCTTGCTGTTAGCGTGCAACATGCGTAGCAGCCCAGAGACGGTTCTCCTCAAGTAGCATAGCGTCGTCACACCGGTGCTGATCTTGCGCTACTTCATCGTAGGCAAGCACTCAAGGCGACCCGTAAATGAGTTCCATGGGGATAACTGCTTCCGCCCCATAGACCAGGGAAAAAGGAGTCTGCCCGGTAGCTCGATTTTGTGTCGTTCTGAGGGACCATAGAACTACCGGCAGCTCATCGATCCACCGCTTGCCGTGCTTCTGCAGCGTATCAAAGGTTCTTGCTTTTAGTCCCCGCAGCACTTCAGCATTCGCCCTCTCAGCTTGCCCGTTGCTTCTGGGATGTGCGACAGAAGCAAACGAGATCTTGCTTCCGAGGGCATGAACATATTGCATGAAGGCGCGGCTCATGAATTGGGTGCCGTTGTCGGTAATGATCCTTGCCGGGATTCTAAATTGACACACCAAATCTTTCAAGAACTTGATAGCTGATTGAGCAGTCACCTTTCTCACGGCAGCAACTTCCAGCCACTTTGTAAACTTGTCGATAGCAACGAACAAGAATTCAAAGCCCCCGATCGCTTGGGGGAAAGGGCCGAGGATATCGAGCCCCCAGACCGAAAATGACCATGATAAAGGGATTGTCTGAAGAGCTTGGGCAGGCAGGTGGATTTTCTTGGAATGGAACTGACAGGCTTCACATTTGGTGACTAGCTCAACCACATCTTGGAGGGCTGTGGGCCAATAGAATCCTTGCCGAAATGCTTTCCCAACCAGCGCCCTTGATCCAATGTGGGAGCCGCACATGCCTTTGTGTATCTCAGCCAGCAGTTCCTTCCCTTATTCCCGGCAGATGCACTTCAATTTCACACCGTTGGGCCTCCCTTTGTACAGAGTGTCATCGACAAACTGGTACATACTGGCCCTCCGGGCTACTCTTTCAGCCTCATCTTGGTTATTGGGGAGTTCTCCGGTTTGGGGAAAGTGGACTATGTGCCATGCCCAAGTTGGAGCCTGGGGCTCGGCAACCAGGACTAGCGGCACCTCCTCAACTGCGGGGGCACATTCCTTGTTCGTAGGGACCATGGGTCCGGCTGGAGGGTGTGGTCCGGCAGGTTGTGAGGAGTTGTTTCCGGCAGGGTCCCTGCCAGGAGCGGATGGCTCTACATGGAGAGGCTTACCGGAGTCCAGCTTTCTCCTTTTCCGGGCCATTGTTGCTGGGGATCTGGAGGGCTTAGTAAGATGGAGAACAAAAGTTCCTGGTTCCACAGGAAGCTTTTGGGTAGCACACATTGACAGGTGATCAGCTATGCTATTTTCCGCACGAGGTATGTGCTCTGTTTGCAACCCGTCAAAGCGCTCCTCTAATCTTCTCACTTCTTCAACGTATGCCTCCATCAATGGACTTTGGTAATCCTTGTTGACTTGGCTCACCACAAGCTGTGGGTCTCCTCGAATGATCAGCTTCTTGATTCCCAATTCTGCGGCAATCCTGAGCCCGGCAAGGAGCCCTTCATACTCTGCTGTATTGTTGGTTGCCTCTTCCCGGGCAAAATGCATCTGGACGACGTACTTCAAGTGTTCCCCGGAGGGAGGGACGAGAAGCACGCCAGCCCCTGCACCTTGTAGGGAAAAAGCACCATCAAAATACATGATCCATTCTTGGGGCGCCTCCTTGCCGGGGATAACTGTTTCTGGCACTTCCTCGTCAGGGGTTGGCGTCCATTCTGCAATAAACTCTGCCAATGCCCTGCTCTGGATTGTTGATGTGCTCTCAAACTTCAAACCAAAACTAGATAACTCCAAAGCCCACTCCACTATTCTGCCAGTAGCCTCAGGGTTCCAGAGTATACTTTGCAACGGGAAGCGAGTGAGAACCGTGATCTCATGGGCTTGGAAGTAGTGGCGCAGTTTCCTTGAGGCCATGATGAGGCCAAAGATCAGCTTTTGCACGCCAGAGTACCACGATCTAGCCCCCTGTAGCAGAGAACCGACGAAGTACACTGGGCACTACACCACTTTCTTCCTTGCCGTGTCCTTGGGGTTGTCTTCGCTGCCGTGCCTATCTCTGTCCTGATCCCTATCTGATTCTGCCGGTCTTTGCTCACTCTCTGTTTCATCCACTTCCCGCTGCGCCACCAAGGCTGCACTAACCACTTGATTGGTTGCCGCCAAGTACAACAGAAATGGCTCTTGCGGTTTGGGAGCAACCAAGGTGGGCACAGAAGATAGGTAGGCCTTCAACTCTTGCAAAGCCGCAACTGCTTCTGGAGTCCACTTCATGGGCCCTGCCTTCTTCAAGATTTTGAAGAACGGCAAGGCGCGCTCAGCAGACTTGGAAATAAATCTACTTAGCGCAGCAACGCACCCTGTCAGACGCCTTACATCTTTGACCGTCTTTGGTGCTTGGATCTGTTCGATGGCTTGGATCTTATCGGGGTTGGCTTTGATCCCCCGATGGGATACAAAGTACCCGAGCAGCTTGCCGGAGGGAACACCAAATACACACTTCTCTGGGTTGAGCTTCAAGTTAATCTCGCGCAAATTGGCAAATGTCTCCTCCAAATCCTGGATAAGGGTTGGTCTGTCCTTGGTTTTGACCACAATATCATCCATATAAGCCTCAATGTTTCTGTGCAGCTGTGGCCCAAAACCAATCTGGACTGCCCTTGCAAAAGTAGACCCGGCACTCTTTAATCCGAAAGGCATGCGGATAAAACAGTACGTACCATACGGGGTGATGAACGAGGTCTTCTCTTCATCTTCCTTGGATATGAAGATTTGATGATACCCAGAATATGCATCCAAAAAGGAGAGCAAATCGCAGCCTAAAGTGGAGTCCACGATCTGGTCGATGCGCGGCAAGGGAAATGGGTCTTTCGGGCAAGCCTTGTTAAGATCTATGAAGTTTGTGCAAAGTCTCCATTTCCCATTGGCCTTCCAGACAACCACTGGATTTGCTAACCACGTTGGATGCAGCACTCCTCTGACCAAACCAGCTTCCTCAAGTTTCTTGATCTCCTCTGTAATGAACTGTTGCCTCTCCAAGGCATGCTTCCGGACTTTCTGCTTGACAGGTCGGGCATGTGGGCAGACAGCAAGGTGGTGCTCGATTACCTCCCTGGGAACACCGGGGATATCAGATGGTTGCCAGGCAAACACATCAATATTCGCCCGTAGGAAGGCAACGAGCGTGCTTTCCTATTTGTCATCGAGGGTGGCGCTGATGGTGAAAGTACCATCAACGCCAGCCAGCCCTGCCGGGACCTTCTTCACTTGTGGAGCAGCAACCTTGGATCTCTTGCTATTGGAACTCTCCAGCAAGTCATCAACAGGCGCAGCGCACTCCGAAGAGGCGCGCTTCCCAAATTCCTTGCCGGAGCCCTTACTATCCTTCTTCTTCCCTCTATTCTCCTTGGAGGGAACTGCCGCTGTTGCTGCCTCAGCCGCGACTGCATCCCGGTACATCTTGTCCACACAAATGATTGCGTCTTTCTCATCTGATGGGACGGAAATGACTCCAACTGGTCCTAGCATCTTCAAGATGTTGTAGGCATAGTGGGATGCCGCCATGAACTTAGCCAGGGCTGGGCGTCCAAGGATTCCATTGTACGGCAAGGGGAGGTCAACCACATCAAACACAATCTTTTCAGTCTGGTAGTTCAGCTCTCCCTCAAACGTCACAGGCAACGTGATCTTTCCCTTAGGATGACACCTGCAGGGATTAACTCCTTGAAACGTGCCGGTGACTTTTAACTCATCCTCTGTGATCTGAAGCTTGCTGATAACCTTTGGGTAAATCAGATTCAACCCGGCGCCGCCGTCCACCAACATCTTCGTGACCTTGAGGTTGCGAATTGTTGGAGAGACCAACAACGGCAAACATCCTACCGCGGTGGTGCGGTCAGGATGATCCTCTTCGCCAAAGATGATAGGCGTGCGTGACCATTTGAGTGGTTTCCGGGCCCCTGGTGCTGCTCCCACGGCATTAACCTCACGCGCCCACCGCTTGAGTTGGCGGTGAGAGGCGTGTAGGGACGCACCCCCATCAATGCACAGGGCGTCAGTGGCCTTCTGGAACTCCTGCTCACTGGTTTCCTCTTCATCCCCTTCATCACTCTCATCACCGCAGGCTTCCTTCTCTCGATCCCTGGTGGGTTTCCCTTTGTTCCGAAGAGGTCTACCAGGGCAATTTACTTCACCGCCATGACCCTTACCGCCAGCAACATCCTGTCCCTTTTCCTTGTCACGCTTCTCATATTCCGCTTTCTGTCTCTTGACAAGCTGCTCAACCTGATAACATTCTTGAAGGTCGTGGCCCTTGGTCCAATGGATCTTGCAGTACGGTCCATCACCTTTCCCGGCCTTTTCGGCGGCCGCGGCCTCCCGGCAGTCAAAGCACACGGCAGCTTCCTTGCCGGGGGTTTCGGTCTTAACCTTCTTGCCGGTACTAGGGATACCCGACCCTTCAACAGACATTATCGTCTTATCCTTGTGCTTCTTATTGCGCTTCTTGCTCTTCTTCTGACTGGTGGACTCGTCATCATCCTCTGAATCAACATTAATGCAATCCTCCTCTCCAAGCAATTTTCTTCCCTCCTCCATCCGAGCACACTTATCCACCAAGGTGTAAAGTTCCTTCACAGCCTTGGGCAACCGTACATTCATCTTGGAACGAATCTTCCAGTTGCGCACATTGGACTGGAAGGCGGCTATCACAGCTGCTGGATGGATATTTGGGATGTTTCTGTGGACTCTACTAAATCTCTGCAAATACTTTCGGAGAGTCTCTCCTTCTTTCTGCTGAAGAAGCTGCAGATCGCTGGGCCGACCTGGTTCTTGATGACCGCCAGTGAAGGCGCCAATGAACCCATGGCACAAATCAGCCCATGACGAAATGGAGTTCTCTGACAGGTGCATCAGCCAAGACCTCACATTGGACTTGAGAGCCAAAGGGAAGTAGTTGGCGAAGACCTTCTCATCTCTTCCCCCGGCAGCTTGAACAGCGATGGTGTAGATGCTCAGAAACTCTGCCGGGTTCAGCCTCCCATCGTACTTCTTGGGTATCTCTGGCTTGAACGTGCGGACGGACGGCCAATGGACTTGCCGCAGCTCACGAGTAAAGGCAGGGCACCCAACCTCGAAAGGTAGGTACCCACCAGTATCGAGCGCAGGCTCGTCGACGTCGGGACTGTCATACCCATTGGCCCGGCGGTGGGCGTCGCGGCGTTGCTCAACGACAACGTGCGCGTCTCCCCTCCGCCTTTCCTCCGGGGCACGCTGCCGGCCTAGATGCGCTCGAGGGTCAGAAGAGGCCGTCGAGACGCCATCAGGTTCTTGATTCTGCTACGCCCGCACTAGCTGCCGTGGTGGGGATTGTACCGTGGGGGTGACCCCTTCCATACGACCAGCAGCACAGGCCATTATCGTCGCTTGGGGAGGCCATGGCGGGCCAGCTCGCTGCGAGCCCCCAGCCTCGGCGAAGCCGAGCAGGCTCTGGATGGTGGCACGCCATTCATCCATCTGCTTGGCTGCTGGCGGAAACCTCAGCAGCAGTTGAGCCCGCGCCATGGCCTCCGTAGCAGTACTTGGTATGGGCGATGATGACGCAGATCGCACCATCGCTCGGCTCCTGACGGGGCCAGCAGCGACCCTATCACGTCCCCGCTGTTGCAGGGCGCCCACCTGGATGCCATGGTGGCGCGGTGATGGCGCTTGAGGGTCAGCAGCTCCACTAGGCGCAACAGCCTGGTCGACTCGTCCCGGGGGAGGTGCACGCGCTGCGGCCGCCCCCGTGGTGGGGGCGGCCGGAGGGCGGCGATTCGCCCCAGACCGAGCGCCATTGCTGCGGCTGTGCCCGTCGGCAAGGGGAAGGAGTGTGGATGGAGTAGCCCCTTCACCCGTACCTCGCGGAGCGTGGCCATCGGGGTGTTACTGATGTTGTTCTCCTCCGCCGTCTCGTGCTCCTGCTTCAACAGTAGGGGAAGTGGTGACGGTGCCGCCTGCCCCGACCACAGCCCGAGCGGCGTCCACACTCCCGTGCGCCTCCGCGTCCCTCGCACCATTGGTGGCTGCGGGCGGCGGCGCCTTCGAGGTGGATGGGTGAGCAACAGCACCGGGCTTCTTCTTGGGCGCCATTGCCGACAGCGCCGTGGAAGACGAAGATGGTGATGAAGATGACGCGCTGCACACGCTTTCAGGTTCGCGGAAGCGATCCCCCTACCTGGCACACCAAAGATGTCACGGGAAACCACGGCCACCTATGGGGCCAAGGGGCCCCTTGCTGGTTCGGCAGGGGGATGTCGTGTTGCACAAAGAGCAGAAGAACGTGGGGCAGCACGGCATAGATCACACGGGCAATTTTACCCAGGTTCGGGCCGTCGCGAGGCGTAAAACCCTACTCCTGCTTTGGTGGATTGATGGTGGAAAAGTGGTGGTGGAGCGTAGTACACTTGCTCGGCAGGCTCGCCCTGGGGAGGCAGTGACTACACGCGTACGAGCATGGGGTTGTTCAACTTTCCAACCCTTGCTACGGTTGCCATGGGCCTCCTTTTATAGGTTAAGGGGTCACCACAGTGGCAAAACAGTCATTATGCACTGATAAGATAGCAAACAGTGCTATCATACCTAATTCTGCAGGCTGATAGAGTGCATTAAATGATCGCTCAACATCACATCGTTGCTTGCCGGCAAGCCTTGCCGGGCTCGTCTTGCCAGCTCCATGCCTGCTTGCTTGACACGTCGCAGGACGGGTGTCATCTGTAGGTATTTCCTGTAGAAAGAGGCTACCATGTGGCGAATGGCTGCAACTTAGTCACTTTGCGGCTTGACACCGCATTGATCAACGACGTGGGTCGTGGTGAGATGGCTTGGTGAGGTGTCTTTGCCCTTGTGAGTCCCGGCAGGCCCTGCTGGGACCTCTTGAATGCTTTCTTCCAGGGGAGCCCTTGTCCTTGCCAGGTCCGCCTGCCCAGCAAGGGAGGCTTTTCTCCTGGTGGTGTCTCGCTTCTCTGTCTTGGGCTTGGCCTTCTTAATCCGCATGCTGGTTCTTCGAAGATCTTGGTCTCTTGTATCTTGGCACGGCCTTGGTGTTGTCATCTTGTTCTTGTGCCTGTGCACAGTCAGGGCAACAAACCCAGGGTTTGTTGCACCGACAAACCTGCCGACGGTGATGAAGGGGGACCACAGATTGGCACTGATATGCGGGAAGGGGTGGCAAGAAAGAAACTGGTGTAGCGACCAGTTTACTTTGTCAGCTCCCTCTTGTAGGGGGCTAGATCAAGGTACTGTGGGGTCCAAAAGCTGATCTTTGGCCTCCTCATGGCCTCAAGGAAGCTGCACCTTTAGTTTCAAGCCCACGAGATCACCGTTGTGGCTCGCCTCCCACTACAGCAAATCTTGAGGAACCCTGAAGCCACCGGCAGGATAGTAGAATGGGCTCTGGAGCTATCATGTTTTGCTTTGAAGTTTGAGAGCACAACAACTATCCAAAGCAGAGCACTAGCGGAATTCATAGCAGAGTGCACGCCAACTCCTGATGAAGAGACTGTGGAAACTGCCCTCCCCGGTGTCGGTGCAACAAACATTTGCGTTTGTCGACCAAGCTTGTGCGCAGATGTGCTGACGATCGAACATCCAGCACCAATGCATGACACGAAATCAAGCAAGAGAAGTCACTCTTCGTGAGATCAAGGAGAGCATTAAGAAGATCAAGACATCAGACAGATATCACCATGGGAAAGCCTCCCTTGACGGGCAGGAGAGCCTGGCCAGGTCGAGGCCGCCTTGAGGACAAGTCCAGATTTGCGCCGGTAGGCTTGCCGGGGCTGCCAAGACCAAACCCTGCCAAGCCCTTTCAACGAGGAACCTCCACCAAGACACCACCGCTCCACCTCATCGCACCCAATTAACTTATCCGTGTGGTGTCAAGGTGTTAAGCAACCATGTGTATCCTCTCGAGCACGTGGCAGCATCAAGGAGAAGAGATTAGCTTTATTGACACCCATCCAGGAGGCGTGTCAAGCTGATAAGAAGAGGCAGATCAATGGCGTGACAGGCTTGTCGGGATTCACCCTCGACACGACACCTAGCAGTGCATTTAATGCACTTTGTCCTAACTGCCAGAGTTAGGTATGATGGCACTGTTAGCTATCTAATCACTCCCAAATGACTGTTTTGCCACTGTGATAGCCCCTTCGCCTATAAAAGGAGGCCCAAGGCAACCTAGCAAAGGGTTCGAACAGTTCGACCCCCAGCATTTGTAAGCTCACATTGCTTTTCCCAAGTCATCCTTGTTGGGCTAGAGCACGTCGAGCCTTCTTCCACGTCCAGATCAATCCACCAAAGCAGGAGTAGGATTTTACGCCACAAAGCGGCCAGAACCTGGGTAAAAGAGAAGGACTCGTTCGCCATGCTGTCTTCCACTACTTCTGCTCTTTATGCAAGGTGGCCGTCCCCATGCCGAACCACAAAGGGGCACCCCTGCCCCATAGGTGATCGTGCTTCCACACCGACATCTTTGGCGCGCCAGGTAGGGGGTGTTGCTTGTGCGAACCTGAAGCAGTGACCAGCGCATTAATGTTCATCGACTTTCGTCCTCCATGTCTCCCAAGAAGAAGAGCGGTGCTGGAACGCATCCTTCCTCCTCGAAGGCTTAATTACCCGTAACTGCAGGTGCCGCGGCTGCGGTGGACGGAGCTGGCGAGGTGGGCGGGGCTATTAACACCCCTGCTGCAGTTGGGGGAGGGGCTGCGGGCGCGACCCAGCCTCTTCAGCATGCCACCAATCGAGTTCTCGCCGGTGCGGGTCACGGAGACACACAGCTTCCTCCCGCTCACCCCATCGGCGTTCTCAACCAACGCGATGTGGGCGCCTGCTCCGGTGCGGGCTGAGATCCATTGGCAGCACCGCCCGGAGGGGCGGAGGCAGGACGTGTGCTCCATCCCACGTCGAGCGAGCGCAACAACACCCCGAGCGGCGCCATCGACCCCCAGCGATCACACCCGCATGGGAAGGGCCCGGCTGACCAAGAGCCTAGTCAACAAGAGCAGATTCGGCCGCGGCAAGTTCCTCTAGCGACTGGTCCAAGGCGGCGAGAGCCCGACGGCGCCCCTTTTTGTTCATCCAGAACTCGATCGATGTCCCGCTCTGCCTCCCATGCCATGCCAGAAACGGCGGCTGAAGCAGTAGCAAGAGCTCAACTGCTATTGGACTTCCCTCCAGCAGTAGACCGGATGGATGAATGGAGAGCTACCATTCAAAGTCTCCTCGGGTTCACTGAGGGTAACAAGCTACCCTGCGTGGAACTGTCGCGATGCCCACAGGCGATGCTGGTGATTCCCACTGGTGGGCAAGACAGAAGGACAGCTCACACCGTGCAGTCCCCGCTGCGGCAGCCCTCCCAAGGGCAGGCACGGCGAACTCAGCAACCACCTGACGATGATGAGCATGATTAGGCATCAATGGCCTTGTCTGATCCGCAACTCCGGCATGATCAACATCAAGTGTTGAGGGAAAGGAAGAAGGAAGACGCTCACGTCACCATTGAGTGGCGTCGTGAGACACGCCGCCTATCAGACACGCGCAACGGGTCTGACGTCAACGAGCCCGCGCCCAGTGTGCTGCGACAAGTCCAGTGGCCAACGTGTCGCACCTTCAAACCTGACCTACCAGAGAAGTAAGACAGAAAACTAAACCCGGCAGAGTTTTTGGGCATCTATACGATTGCCGTTCAAGCTGCTGGGGGAAGGGATGAAAAGGTGCTCGCCAACTACTTCCCACTGGCCCTCAAGCCAAACTTGAGGTCCTTGCTCATGCACCTGCCGTAGGATTCCATTTCCTCCTAGGCCGACCTGTGTAATGAGTTTGTGGGCTCCTTCACTGGCGGCCATCAAGAACCAGGAAAGCCTAGTGACCTGCAAACCCTCTTGCAGAAGGAGAGAGAAAGATTGCGGAAGTACTTGCAGAGGTTCAACCGAGTCCACCGCAACATTCCAAAGATACACCTGGCAGCTGTGTTTGCTGCATTCCATACAAATGTGCGCAACCGTAGAATGCGGGCAAAGATGAATGTTCGGTTGCCCAAGACCATCAGTGAACTCTACACGCTAGCAGACAAATCTGCTCATGCAGAAGAAGGGAGAAGGATTTCCGGGGAAGAGGTTGGCGTCGAAGTCGATTCAGAGGACGATGATGACGCTGCCCCCCAGGAAGAAGAACAAGAAACGCAACAAGAAGCGGAAGGAGAAGGCAGTGATGGCCATCGAGAGTACCAGAGATCTCAGCACCGGCAAGAAGGCGAAAGTTGAGACACCCGACAAGGAAGTCGCCGCTTGTGATGATTACCGGGCGGCAGCGGCCGCTAAGAAGACCAGAAAGTCTGACGGGCCATACTGCAAGATCCATAGGACCAAGGGTCATGATCTCCAAGAATGCAAGCTAGTTGAGAAGTTGGTAGAGAAATAGAAAGCCTAGTATGAAAGGCGCGACAAGGAGAAAAACTAGAATGGCACTGGTGGGAAGGGCCATGGAAGTCGTAACGGATACTGCGGTAAGTTTGATCAGCAGAAAGAAAAACCCGCGAGAGGCCGTGAAAGGAAAGGAAATGAAGATGACAATGAAGAGGAAGATGATGAAACAAGCGAACAGGAGTTCCAAAAGGCTACTGAAGCGATGTGCATTGACGTAGGTGCATCTTTGCACTCCTCTCACCGCCAGCTCAAGCAGTGGACACATGAGGTTAATGCGGCAGAACCAGTAGCAAGCACTCGAGAACCGCTCAAGTGGTCCCGCACGCCCATCATTTTTTACATAGAGGATCATCCAGACCGCACCACTGCGGTACGATGTTTGCCATTGTTGGTCTCACCAACAATCCGCAACCTCAAGGTCACTAAAATGTTGGTTGACAGTGGGGTAGGCTTGAATTTGATTTCTCCAAGTGTGCTGAAGAAACTCCATATTCCAATTGAGGATTTGAAGAAGACTGGCACTTTTCAAGGGATCAACCAAGGAAGGAGCCAGCCAAAAGGAAAAATTACCTTGCTGGTAACATTTGTCGGGGAAATAAACTTCAGGATAGAAAAGATTGTGTTTGATGTTGTTGAACTTCCCCTGCCATTCAACGGGATTCTTGGTCGGCCTGCTCTGTCCAAGTTCATGGCCGCATCCCACTACACCTGCAACACATTGAAGATGCCTGGTCCTATGGGAGTCATCACCATAATGTTGGACAAGAGGGACACAGTTATCTGTGTGGATCAGATGTATAGAGACGCGGTTGCAGCAGAGGACGACAGGGCCCCAGATCCCGCCAAGAAGGAGAAGAAAGTCGAGGAAACTGGCAAGGATCCCGTCAAGGTCTCCGGGAAGCACATCTCTTCGGAGTATGTGGCACCCGGCAGCGACTTGCCGGAAAGATCAAGAAGCAAGAGCTCCAAGGTTGTTCCCCCCGCAACCAAGAAAGTTCTGGCGCGGTAGGATGGCACTGATGGTACCTTCACCATTAGTGCTACCCTTGACAACAAATAGGAAAGCGCGCTCTATCGGTGTACTAGAATAGGGGTACCCTAGTACCCCGTACTTGTGCACAGCCAGAGAGAAGCTCAAGATTATTAAGCCATTCAAGAACAAAGTATACAAAGCAACAGTTAAGGCCCCGGCAAGAGGAGCTTGCCGGGAGGGACAGCTGAGGCCCAGCCTGAGGTTTGCTATAGCAGAGTACTTGCCGCGGCAAGGTACTTGCCCCAGCAAGTCATTGGCTGCGGCTAGGTATTGGCTGCGGCAAGATAGCAGCTGCGGCAAGGTACTTGCCCCGGCAATTTACCTTGCGCGGCAAGCTATGGGTTGCGGCAAGCTGACAGGTGCGGCAAGGTCTTGCCGCGGCAAGCGTTACTGTACCACTGTGCTACTGTGCTGCTCCGGTGCCTTTGCCAGCGTGGCGCTCTGGGTCCTCCCAAGCGTGTGTGGCGGGGCACTGTGTAGACGGCGGTACACTGTAGCTAGCGGTGCAGGAGCAGGTGGGATAGGCTTTTCCCACGTCCAAGACATCCGGGTACATGTATCTGGACAGCAAAGGCATGGGCATTTAATGCCCTTGTCCCTTGCCGTCAGTGGTAGGTAGGACATGTCATCCTGGTAATAATGGCCTTACTGTAGCAACTTTCCACCTCTACCTTTACTGTTTGCCACCTGTCGGTGATCCCTTTGTGCGTATAAAAGGAGGCCCATAGGCAACGTGGAGGAAGGAGGAGGGGGGAGAGGGAGAACTCCAGTATTGTACGCAGCTGCTCGGTACTGTAGTGCTCCTGGAGCTAGAACAATCATACAAATAATAAACCAAAAAGCAGGAGTAGGGTTTTACGCATCCGTGCGGCCCGAACCTGGGTAAATCTCTCTCGTGCACTGTCGTGTTCTTCGCTAGATTTGCACTTTGTGCGACCGTCTCTCCCTGCCGAACGTAAAGGGGTCCTTCCCTGGGTCCCATAGGTGATCGCGGATTCGTCCCCGACATCTTTGGCGCGCCAGGTAGGGGGAAGGAGGTTGTGTGAACCTAATCTAGCGATTTGCGCGTTAGTTTTTGGGCCATCCTCCGTCTTATGGCTCCAAAAAAGAAGACTTCGGCCATCGGTGCGTCTACGTCCAACCCGCCTGCTCCCATGCAGGAGGGTGCCGACGTGATTGCGGCTGCTGGGGGGACTGGAGAGCGAGAGCTCCTATTACCTCCACCTGTCCAAAACCGGGCCAGCAACGCCAATCTTGGCGCTGCTGGGTCTGGGAACGCAGCGCTGCTCGCTGCTGCTGGCCCTGCAAGCTCCAAAAACGGTGCTGCACGTTCTGGAACGCCTGCGCCGGTTCAGACGCCGCGGCCTTCGCAAGAAGCCCGTGACAGGCAGCGTCCTGACGCCCCAGGTGCCAGGCGCTCCCTGGATAATGAACTTGCGCATCGATCTCGAGATGCGCGGGGTCACCATACGCAACAACACGTTGGCGGGGGCGAGGTACGGTCGCCTGGGAGTGGAGATGCTCCTTCTAACACTGTTAGGAGTAAGAGCATCCCACAGTCCTCACGCCACTCGATACCTCCCTCACCAGCAGAAGCGTTGGCGCGTGCGCAGCTACTCCTGAACTTCCCTCCACCAGCAGATAAGCTTGACGAGTGGAGGGCAACCATTCAGAGCCTTCTCAGCTTCGCTGATGCCGACCCGGTGCGCGCGGCCGACAAGAGAACTGGTGACAATGCTGTCACCAACAAGAATGGCGAAGGGGCAACAACCGTACACTCCCCGCCCAGACGGCCTCGGTCGCCGACACGTCGAAACGACGCCCGTGGCGATGATTCCACGGCGTCGTCTGACCCGCGAGCTCGTTGTGACCAGCGCCTCGTTCTTCAGGAACGCAGAGGAGAAGACGCTCGTACCACTATCGAGCGAAGGAGAGAAGCGCATCGTCAGTCCGACAGACGCGCAGGGCCCGCTGTTGACATGCATGCGCCAGGGGATCCTGGCAACTTGCCGTACGCGGTAAGTTGTCCAGCGTTCACCCGTGAGCTGTGGCAGGTCCAGTGGCCCAATCGCAAGGCTTTCAAGCCTGACGTGTCGGAGAAGTATGATGGCAAGACACACCCGTCGGAGTTCCTCAGCATTTACACCATTGCGGTGCAAGCTGCCGGGGGATGAGACGACAAGATTCTTGCTAACTACTTCCCGCTCATGTTAAAGCGCAACGTCGTCTCATGGCTCATGCACTTGCCGGAGAACTCCATTTCTTCATGGGCGGACCTGTGCCATCAGTTTGTTGGTGCCTTTACTGGCGGTCATCAACCTCATGGCCAGGAGAGTGATCTTCATCTCATCCCCCAGAAGGAAGGAGAGCCCCTGCGCAAATACATTGAAAGGTTCAGCCGCGTACAGTACAACATCCCAGATGTTCACCCCACTGCAGTTATTAGCGCGTTCCATCAGAACGTGCGTAACCGCAAGATGCGGGAGGAAATGGCGATGACCAAGGTCAGAGACATTGGCCAGCTATATGCTCTCGCCGACAAGTGTGCGCGTGCTGAAGAGGGAAGGAAACTTCCCGGTGAAGGTGTTGGCGCAGGGGGGAGCTCTGACAGCGAAGGTACCGCCCCGGCAAAGAAGGGCCGGCGGCGGAACAACAGGAAGAAAAAGGGCAAAGCTATGCTTGCTGTCGAGCAGTCCAGCGGCAACGGCAGCGCCGACAAGGCCAAAGTCGAGGGCTCCGGCAAGGAAATTGCCGCGTGCGCCAACTGTCAGGCCTTGGCGGCTGCTGACAAGCAGGACGGCTCCGACAAGCAATATTGCAAGATCCACCGCACCAAGGGACACGATCTCCAGAACTGCCGACGAGTCGAGCAGCTTGTCGAACAGCAGAAAGCTGAGTATGAGAGGCGCGACAAGGAGAAGGCCCCAGAAGGTGCTGGCGGGTCCGGCAAGAAGCGCACTGCCCGAGGAGGGCGTCGCGGCAAGGCCAAGCAGCAGCTGAGAGACAGGCCTCCTCGTGGCCGCGACAAAGATGATGATGATGATGATCTAGATGATGAAGAATCCAGTGAGCACGAATTTCAGAAAGCCGCAGAAGTCTTGTGTGTTGACGGTGGTGCTTCGTTGCATTCTTCTCACCGCCAACTTAAAGAGTGGGCGCGAGAGATCAATGCGGCTGAACCATCTGTTGACGCCAGAAAGCTTCTGAAGTGGTCCGACACGCCTATCGTCTTTGACATTGAGGACCACCCTGACCGCACAACGGCGGTCGGGTGCTTGCCGATGTTGGTTTCACCAACGATCCGCAACCTCAAGGTCACGAAGATGTTAATTGACGGTGGGGCCGGCTTGAATCTGATTTCGCCCGCTGTGCTCCGGAAACTTCAAATCCCTAACGGCGAGCTTGAGGAAACTGGTACTTTCCAAGGAGTCAATCCAGGAAGGGGCAAGCCGAAAGGGAAGATCACGTTGCCAGTGACATTTGGCGGCGAGCTGAACTACTGGACCGAGAAGGTCACCTTTGACGTTGCCGATATTCCATTGCCTTATAATGGGATACTTGGCCGTCCAGCGCTCGCCAAGTTTATGGCAGCCTCTCATTTTGCCTACAATGTGTTGAAGATGCCAGGCCCTGTAAGTGTTATCACAGTTCCCTGCGAGAAGAAGGATGCGCTTATTTGCACCGACAAGATCTACCGGGAAGCAGCTGCCGCAACTGCCGCCAAGGCACTTGCCGCTGAAACTCCCGGGGGGGGGAACAAGAGGAAGTCCGGCAAGAGCTCCTGTGCCCACTCCGGCAAGCGCACCTCTTCGGAGTGCTGCGCTGCCATCGAGGACGCACCAGAGAGCTCCACCGGCAAGTGCAAGAAGAACAAAGCCGCTCCGCCAGCGACAAAGAAGGTGCCCGCCAAGGAGGACGGCACTGGTGGTTCCTTCACCATCAGTGCCATACTTGACAACAAATAGGAAAGCGCGCTCGTTGCTTTCCTGCGGGCGAATGTCGACGTGTTTGCATGGCAACCGTCCGACATCCCCGGTGTTCCCAAGAAAGTAATTGAGCACCACCTTGCCGTTTGTCCCCACGCGAGGCCCGTCAAGCAGAAAGCCAGAAAGCAAGCTGTGGAGCGGCAAGAGTTTATTGCGGAAGAAATCAAGAAGTTGGAAGCAGCAAGCCTCGTCAGAGGAGTGCTCCATCCTACGTGGTTGGCCAATCCTGTTGTCGTGCGCAAAGCGAATGGAAAATGGAGGCTTTGTATTGATTTCACTGATGTCAATAAAGCTTGTCCCAAAGACCCATTTCCTTTGCCCCGCATAGACCAGATTGTTGACTCCACGGCAGGATGTGATTTGCTTTCATTTCTTGACGCATATTCAGGGTATCGTCAAATCTTCATGGCTGAGGAAGATGAGGAAAAGACCGCATTTATCACACCCTGTGGCACATACTGTTTCGTACGTATGCCATTTGGTTTGAAAAATGCTGGTTCGACATTTGCAAGAGCCGTCCAGATTGCTTTTGAGCCTCAGCTGCACAGAAATGTGGAAGCCTATATGGATGATATAGTGGTCAAAAGCAAGGACAGGGCTACTTTGGTTCAAGATCTAGAAGAAACTTTTGTAAATTTGCGCAAGATCAACCTGAAGCTCAACCCCGAGAAGTGCGTGTTTGGAGTTCCCTCCGGCAAGCTTCTCGGGTTCTTTGTGTCTCAACGTGGAATTGAAGCCAATCCTGACAAGATCAAAGCCATTGAGCAAATTGAAGCACCGAAGCGCGTCAAGGATGTACGACGACTTGCCGGCTGTGTTGCTGCTCTCAGTAGGTTTATCTCCAAGTCAGCTGAGCGCGCCCTGCCATTTTTCAAAATCTTAAAAAAGGCAGGTCCATTGAAATGGACTCCGGAGGCGGAGGCAGCGCTGCAAGACTTGAAGAGATACCTCTCCTCTCCTCCAATACTTGTCGCACCTAAACCACAAGAGAAGTTGTTGCTGTATCTAGCGGCAACCAATCAAGTGGTTAGTGCTGCGCTGGTAGCGGAGAGAGAGGTGGATGAGGAGGCAGTAACTGCGGCAAGCACGTCCAGCGACAAGCTGGGGCTCCCCCGACAAGTTTTGCTGCCGACAAGGATTCGTCTGCGCAGTCAGACGAAGTGATACAAAAGAAGAAAATGGTGCAGCGCCCGGTCTACTTTGTGAGCTCTCTTCTGCAGGGAGCTAGGTCAAGGTATTCTGGTGTGCAGAAGCTGCTTTTCGGCCTTCTCATGGCCTCGAGAAAGCTGCGCCATTACTTTCAAGCACATGAAGTTACCGTCGTCACTCGCTTCCCGCTGAAAAGGATTTTGCAAAATCCAGAAGCGATAGGCAGGATTGTCGAGTGGGCGTTGGAGTTGTCGAGCTTTGGTCTCAAGTTTGAGAGTACATCAACCATACAGAGCCAAGTTTTGGCAGAGTTTGTCGCAGAATGGACACCAACGCCAGATGAAGAAATTCCAGAGACGACTCTCCCCGGCAAGGAGACAAGCAAAGAGTGGCTTATGTACTTTGATGGGGCCTTTTCGCTGCAAGGCGCCGGTGCTGGCGTACTGCTTGTCGCACCCATCGGAGAGCACCTCAAGTACGTGGTCCAAATGCACTTTCCCAAGGAACAGGCGACGAACAATACTGCAGAATATGAGAGGTTGCTTGCCGGTCTCAGGATCGCGGCAGACCTTGGGATCAAGAAGCTTATTGTCAGGGGAGATTCGCAGCTTGTCGTCAGGCAAGTGAACAAGAACTACCAATGCCCATTGATGGAAGCTTATGTAGATGAGGTGAGGAAGTTGGAGGAATGCTTTGACGGCCTACAAATGGAGCACGTCCCACGTGCTGAGAATGACATTGCCGATGGTTTGTCAAAGCGCGCCGCACTCAAATTGCCTGTGGAACCAGGCACTTTTGTGCTCCAACTAACTCAGCCATCCGTGACGCCATCAGTAGGGCAAGGCAGGAAGAGGAAGTTGGCTTCTGGCGACTACTTCCCGGCAGAGCTCCCCGAAGCCGCCGGCAAGAAGGCTGCCAAAGCCAGCGCCAAAGATGCAGAGGGGCAACTTGCTCCGACAAGGCCTCACGCTCTTGTCGTTGAAGCGGGTGCTCCTAGGCAAGAGGCAAAGGGGCAACTTGCTCCGACAAGACTTCGGGTCCTTGTCATTGAAGCAGGCGCTCCTGATCGAAGCGCTGAGGAGCAAGATGCTCCGACGAGGCCTTGGGCTTCCGTCGTTGAAGCAACTGCTCCCGACGAGCTTGTTGAAGGACAGCACGCTCCAGCAGGGCCCCAGGCTCTTGTCGTTGAAGCGGCTGTTCCCGCCAAGCTCGTCGGGGAACGGCCGGCTCTGGTAGAGCGACAAGCTCTTGCCGTAGGGCCTGATGTTCCCGCAGCAGAAGAAATGCCTTTAGTCCTCGTTGTCGAGCCACAGGCTCCAGCGTGGGCGCAGCAGATAGTCCGTTTCCTTCAGACAGGAGAACTTCCCGAAGAGTAGGAAGAAGTGGAGAAAGTAGCCCGACGGTCCAATATGTATCAATTTGTCGATGACATGCTGTGCAGAAAAAGACCAAACGGTGTGAAATTGAAGTGTATTCCCCGGGAAGAAGGACAGGAGCTGTTGGCGGAGATTCATGGAGGCATATGTGGTCACCACATAGGGTCAAGAGCCCTCGCTGGAAAGGCTTTCCGGCAAGGTTTCTTTTGGCCCACCGCCCTCCAGGATGCAACTGCACTAGTAACCATGTGTGAAGCGTGCCAGGTTCATTCCAAGCAGATTCATCAGCAAGCTCAAGCTCTCCAGACAATCCCTCTCTCCTGGCCATTTTCGGTCTGGGGGCTCGACATCCTCGGCCCCTTTCCCCGTGCCATCGGGGGCTTCGAGTACTTGTATGTGGCCATCGACAAGTTTATGAAGTGGCCGGAAGTGGAAGCAGTGAGGAAGGTGACAGCACAATCAGCCATCAAGTTCTTCAAGGGAATTGTTTGTCTCTTTGGTGTTCCTAACAGGATCATCACCGACAACGGTACCCAGTTCACGAGCCACGCCTTCATGCAGTATGTCGAAGACCTTGGCGCCAAGGTCTGTTTCGCTTCTGTTGCTCACCCCCGAAGCAACGGTCAAGCTGAAAGGGCAAATGCTGAAGTGCTGCGTGGGCTCAAGACGAGAACTTTCGACAGGCTGCGCAAGGGCGGCAAGAACTGGATCGAGGAGCTGCCAGTGGTTCTTTGGTCGATCAGGACGACGCCAAATCGAGCTACTGGCCAGACGCCTTTTGCTCTAGTTTATGGAGCAGAGGCAGTTCTCCCCACGGAACTCGTATACGGGTCACCTCGAGTGCTCGCTTACGATGAGCTTGAGCAAGAGCAACTGCGGCAAGATGACGCTGTGCTCCTCGAGGAGGATCGTCTTCAGGCTGCTGTGAGAGCTGCTCGCTACCAGCAAGCTTTGCGTCGCTACCATAGCCGCAAAGTTAATGCCAGAAGTTTCGAGGAAGGCGACCTTGTTCTTCGGCACGTTCAGTCGGCCAAGAATTCAAACAAGTTGACGCCGAAGTGGGAAGGCCCTTATCGGGTGAAACGAGTCACCAGGCCCGGCGCTGTCCGCCTGGAGACCGAGGATGGCATTCCAGTGATCAATTCCTGGAACATTGAGCATCTTCGTAAGTTTTTTCCAGAAGGCGCGGTTGCCGGGCCCTTCCCCGGCAACCACCTTTTGTACAAGTATTGCCGCTGTTGCATGTAATCCTTTGTACAAAGCCAGGCGCAGACCCTGTGCATAAATAAAGCTTTTGTATTTCGCAGTTTTTAACGATTTCATGTTTACTTTTATTTTGCATGATTATCTGACATACTGTGCAGTACAGCCTCCCCGGTAAGCATTAACGAGCCGCCAAGCTCCTATATCTTTATTTTCTCTTCTTTCTTTTTCTCAAAGAGACAGAAGCTTCCATCGCGCACAAGTTTGCCGGGGGGGATGGGACAATGATATGGACCAGGCGTGGACCAGGCGTCGTTCAAAGAAACTTTGCCTTGCCGGGAAGAAGGCAGCGGCAAGCAGTGACAAGACCTTGCCGCGGAGAGATCAGCGACAAAGCTAAGTGCCAAAGTTTGAACAATCAAATTCTTTTTTATTTTCAAGGTTATTTTCCTTGAACGATACTACTCTTTGTATGGAAAACCTGTGCGCGACGGAACCTAAGCGTAATCAGTCGCGCCCTTACCTTGTTTTGAGTCCGCTCAACAACCTAAGTGGCTGCACTGAGCGCGACAAGGTTGCTTGCCGGAAGCAGCACCGCCAGCAGGCTGCTGAAGTCCCGCACCCAGCGCTCGCGGCGATGGTGCACGCACCGGCAAGTTCCCTATAAGCGTAGGGCAAGTACACACAAAGAAAGAAATTGCTCAAGGGAGATGACATGCATTAACTTCAAAATATTGCAAGTTATATTACAAGATAAGTTGCCGCGGCTTAAACAGATTGTTTCTTTAACATGTCTAGCGGCGGCAAGGAGGGAGAAGAATGGGCTCTCTAATTGCGGTGCTCGCCTTCGACTCTCTGGATTTGGTCCACCCTCTCCACGATGGGCGCGACAAGGGCCTCTAGTGGCGCGGGGTCGTATCCCTTCGGCAAGCTTTTGAAGATGTTGCTGAAGTCGACGCCCGGGTTTCTGTATGCTATCTTCACCAACAACCTCCGGAGAACTCCCCGGCAAAGCCTGCGTGACTCGTCGGCCAGTTGAGCCTTGTGATTGACTTGCAGCTGTTGGAGTGCTTGTACTACTCCGTCGAAGAACTCATCTAGCTTGACGCTTGTTTGCGTGTTCTTGTCGGTGGAGTACCCGAAGTCCGGCACCTTCAGGGCAGTCAGCTCCTTGTCGATGTCCTCGGTGGCGCTGGCAAGCCTGTCTGTGAAGATCCCCACGTTATCCCTGAACTTCTTGTGGGTTGCAATAGCATCTTTAAGCAGACATTTTTCCTTCTGGAGCTCTGTCATTAGAAGCCCTTCGCGCTTTCTGGTGGTGTCGAGCGTCTCCTTCAGTGTCATCAGCTTCAGCTTCAGGTCTGCTCTGGAGTCGTTGGCGGCGGCAAGCAGATTGTTCTTCTTGGCTATGGTAACTTGCATCTCCGCCAAAGTGTGGGTCACCTTTGCCCTTTCACTTTCAAGCGTTGAGAGCTTGTCACCGTTTGCCTTGAGGGCGGCCTCTAGTCTTGCCACTTTCTCCTTCGTTTCCTTCCTGTTCACTTCTGCAGCAGCGACAACGTTGGTGGCCTCCACCAACTTGCTGGCATACTCTTGGGCCAAGGCTTCGATTTCCTTCTGGTGTTTTTGTGCCTGCCCCTGGGTCCGCTCTGCGACAAGTCTTGCCACCTCCTCGTCTTTCTGTCGGAGGGTTTCGGCAAGTTTCTTCTTGCGCTCGGCAAGTTCTTCTTCGTGGGCATCAAGGTCCACTTTCCGATGGTTCAGATCACCGGCCTGAGCAGACAACTCCTTGGCGGTCTCCTCCTGTTTTTGTTCAATGTCTTGCTTCATCAGGAGGAGGGCCTGCCGTTCTTCGGCCAGCTGTGCCCGCTTGACCTCTAACGCATTAAGAGATCGCTCGCGGACGTCCGCCAAGATCTCCGCGCGCCTCAACATGTCAGCTTCGGCCTTCTCGATGAGCGCCTCCCTGGAAGCTAGCTTCTCCTGTCGGGCGCGATGAAGATTCAGCAGCTTTTGAAGCATTTGCTCCTCTTCAGACGTGCTGCTGCTGCTGGCGCCTGGCGCATCCACAAGCTGGAGCCCGGCAGCGGCAAGGATCTCCTCATCCACAACATCCTCCTCGGTTGGCGCTCTGGAGCCCACCGTCTAGGGGAGGCTGACCTAGACGTTCTCGCCAACCCGGATGTATTTGCTTGGCGGACGCGAGTTGGGCGCTGCCGCCTCGTCAGTGGTTGAGGGACCCGTGGTCGGAGTAGCGCCTGGCGCTCCTGTGGCCTCAGGGCCGTCAGTACGACCACCGGCTCCCTCGCCGGCCTCCTCAGCAGCCTTCTGGGCGGCCTCAGCTTCAGCAGCCTTGGCGGCTTCATCGGTGGGCGCCTTGGCGGTATTATCCTCGGCGGCCTTGCCGGCCTCTTCGGCAGCCCTGGCAGTTTCTTCGTCGGCAAGCTTGTCGGCTGCCAGCTTGTCGGCCTTGGCAGCGGCGGCCTTGGCGGCCTCGTCATCGATGGCCCCTGTGGTGTTCTCCTCGGCAGAAGAGTCAATGTTCATTGGCTCCACCGAGGAGGGCTCTGCCAACCCGAGAAGTAAGGCAAAAAGAGCTTCAGGAAGAAATTCAAGAAGACAAAAGAAAGAAAGAGAAAGAGTTTTGCGGCAAGTGGGTTTACCCGTGTTGAGCTCAGGAGCTGGGGGCTCCCCTCCCCCGTCAACGTTTGTCATTGCGGTGGGGTCACCAGCGCTGGTGCTTGGCACTTCGGCGCTTGCCGGCTCCTCTTCGTGGCTCGGCTCGCTAGTGGGAGCCCTTACCGGAGATCTTCTCCTTGGCGGTGTGGTCGAGGGGGGTGGTACTTCTGGAGCACCTTCAGATGGCTCCACTTGCTGCTCCTCTCCTACACGCCCAAAGATGTCAGTGACAAAATGCTTGTTCCTCAGCGACCGCCAGCGAAAGGTAGTTGAAATACTTACGCTGGGGGCTGCGCTGGGGGCTGCGACGAGGGCTGGGCTCCGAGCTGGTCGGGATGGTCTCAGACGCTCTCCCGGTGGTTGCCGTGGGCTCATCTTCGACGACCACCACGGTCTTGCTCGTCGAGACCTTAGCTCTCTTCCTTGTCCTCTCCGCCAAGGTTTCCTCCCTGCGGAAGCAAGGCCGGAGCGCGACAAGTGAGGACAGAAACAAAACCATAAAAAGATTGAGGGTCGCGGCAAGGGAACTTACTCTTCCTCGTCGTCCTCTTCGCTGAGAGCGGAAAAATCAAAGTCCGCCTCCATGTGAGGAATGGGAGGAGGGGGAGCTGGGCTCCTTGGCCGCTTGGCGGGGGTAGTAGCAGCGGTCTTTGATGACCCTGCTCCAGTTGCCGGGGCCGCGTGAGACGCTCCCGCAGCACCAGCCCTTGCCGCGGTCGAGCGCGTCGAACGGCGCTCCGGTGGTTGTTGAACCTCTTGCCGCTCAGCCACTTTGCCAAGCCTGCGAAGGCGTTTCCTCCTCAGAGGGGCTGGGGACTCTGACTGCGGTGGGCTTTCGGTGCCCTCCTCGGAAGAGGAGCCCTCATCCTCCGAGCTGCCTGACTCGTCGGCAGGCTGGCTTGGCCCGACATCCTTGCCGGGTGCGGTGAGCTCGCCCTTCCCGGCAAGCATCCCCTGCTCGGCAAGGCTCTCCTTTTGTGCCTCGTCGAGCTCCGCCAAAGTATAACCAAAATCGCCAGCTTCCCTGGCGAGCTTGTCCTCCTCCACTCTTCGAGCAATGAATTCTATTTCTTGCTCAGTGGTGTTGCGGACGAGCCACTCCTCCTCCCGGACCTACTTTTCGACCGTGGAGTCAAAGAATCGCCGCACGTCTTCTTCGAGCGGCACGTCCCAAGTTACTTCAACGCTGTGCGCATTGCAGAGCGGCATCATAGCGATGATTGCACTCAATGCGGAGTTGTTGCAAAGGGGCACGATGTGCTTCGGCAGCGTGAACGCCTTGTCGCGCTTCTCTGGATCTGTCTCTTGCTTGAACAGTTCTCGCATGAAAAAGTCGTGCTGTAGAACTGTGAAGTTGTTGATCAGTCCAGGGCGCAGCCGCATGATATCGGCTGGGTTCTTCCAATCAGAGGCCGGCCTTCCTCTCTGCTGCAGAGGAGCAATGCGGCGGCGGAGGAAGTCTGCGCCAACCATCCCTATGGTGAGCCCGGCCTCCCTGAGCCGTATGATCCTGGTAGCGGCAATCTCCAGCTTTTTGTCCTGGGGATCCAGATCGCTCCAGTCTGTGCCACGCGCTGCTGGGGTCTTGCGAAGCGCACAGTATGGTGGCGGCTCGTCGTCAATGATCCAACACCATTCAGACCGGATTTCTCCCCATCTTGGGCGGAGATCCCCCTTCCGATAATGCTCCTTGGCGCCCAATCTTGAAACGAACGAGACGCCAACAGTGAGAGGCTCCCCCTTTTCAGCACGGGGAGTGAAGTAATGCCTGAACAGCGTGGTGTTGGGTGCGACGCCGACGAAGTTCTCGCACAGATGCGCAAATATTGCCATGGTGGATACGGCATTCTGTGTGAGATCCAGCAGACGGAGATTGAAGGTGTACATGACATCGCTGAAGAAATCCGAGTACGGTGGGCAGAGCCCGCACCAAAAGTAGCAAGCGAAGAAGGGGTACTTGCTCACTTCGCTCTCGTCGGTGGCTGGGCGAACGCGGGTGGCCGGATGCGCCTTGGTCCTCACGGCCCACATGCCTTGGAACTTGGCCTTCAGATCCGCCCCCGTGAGCGTCGGAGCGAAGAGCGCGTACTTCTGCCTCTTCAACTGCGCCTGGGTCTCCGTCCTTGAGGACTTCCCTGTCTTCCCCTTTTCTCCTTTGGGAGGCATGGCGAAGGCGGAGCTGAGGACCGAGGGAGATGCGGACGCGCGCGGTGGCAGAGGATTGGGAAACCACTTTATTTTAGAGCGGAGGAAGAAGAAGGCGGAGATTTGGAGATCGAGAATGGTGAGAGGGGTGTGTGAGTGCTTCTGCAGGTCCCTCCTTTTATGGGGAAAGATGCGGAACCATCCGCCCCTTCGTCATTCGAGATAGCTGCGCACGCTTCCCACGCTCCGCATTCAACGCGCGACGCGTGGGAGAGCGTGCAATTAAACAGCATAGGGACGTTTCGGCTTATCCCAGCCACACGTGCCCGTGCACTGTTTGGGCCTGGCCCAACAACGCCCGGCACCGTGTGTGGCCCAGGCCCGGGGGCTCCTGTCGGTGTACTAGAATAGGGGTACCCTAGTACCCCGTACTTGTGCACGGGCAGTAGTAGCATCCCGCGGCCAGGCTTGCGGGAGGACAGCCAGAGAGAAGCTCAAGATTATTAAGCCATTCAAGAACAAAGTATACAAAGCAAGAGTTAAGGCCCCGGCAAGAGGAGCTTGCCGGGAGGGACAGCTGAGGCCCAGCCTGAGGTTTGTTGTAGCAGAGTACTTGCCGCGGCAAGGTACTTGCCCCGGCAAGTCATTGGCTGCGGCTAGGTATTGGCTGCGGCAAGATAGCAGCTGCGGCAAGGTACTTGCCCCGGCAAGTTACCTTGCGCGGCAAGCTATGGGTTGCGGCAAGCAGACAGGTGCGGCAAGGTCTTGCCGCGGCAAGCGTTACTGTACCACTGTGCTACTGTGCTGCTCCGGTGCCTCTGCCATCGTGGCGCTCTGGGTCCTTCCAAGCGTGTGCGGCGGGGCACTGTGTAGACGGCGGTACACTGTAGCTAGCGGTGCAGGAGCAGGTGGGATAGGCTTTTCCCACGTCCAAGACGTCCGGGTACATGTATCTGGACAGCAAAGGCATGGGAATTTAATGCCCTTGTCCCCTGCCATCAGTGGTAGGTAGGACATGTCATCCTGGTAATAATGGCCTTACTGTAGCAACTTTCCACCTCTACCTTTACTGTTTGCCACCTGTCGGTGACCCCTTTGTGCATATAAAAGGAGGCCCATAGGCAACATGGAGGAAGGAGGAGGGGGGAGAGGGAGAACTCCAGTATTGTACGCAGCTGCTCGGTACTGTAGCGCTCCTGGAGCTAGAACAATCATACAGATAATAAACCAAAAAGCAGGAGTAGGGTTTTACGCATCCGTGCGGCCCGAACCTGGGTAAATCTCTCTCGTGCACTGTCGTGTTCTTCGCTAGATTTGCTCTTCGTGCGACCGTCTCTCCCTGCCGAACGTAAAGGGGTCCTTCCCTGGGTCCCATAGGTGATCGCGGATTCGTCCCCGACACGCTCGTTACCTTCCTGTGGGTGAATGTCGATGTGTTTGCCTGGCAACCATCTAATATCCCTGGTGTTCCCAGGGAGGTATTCGAGCACCACCTTGCTATCTGTCCTCATGCCCACCCCATCAAGCAAAAAGTCCGGAAGCAGGCCTTGGAGAGACAACAGTTTATTACTGAGGAGATCAAGAAACTAGAAGCAGCGGGTTTGATCCGAGGAGTATTGCATCCGGCTTGGTTAGCTAATCCATTGGTGGTGCGCAAGGCTAATGGGAAGTGGAGGCTCTGCATCGACTTCACCGACCTAAACAAGGCTTGTCCGAAGGTTCCCTTCCCCTTGCCCCGCATCGATCAAATTGTTGATTCCACCTCTGGATGTGATTTGCTTTCCTTTTTGGACGCATACTCAGGGTACCACCAAATCTTCATGGCCAAGGAAGACGAAGAAAAAACCGCTTTCATCACCCCATGTGGCACATATTGCTTCATGCGTATGCCCTTCGGGTTGAAGAATGCTGGTTCCACATTCGCAAGGGCCGTGCAGATTGGGTTTGAGCCATAGCTGCACAGGAATATTGAAGCATACATGGATAATATCATGGTCAAAACTAGAGACAAATCTTCACTCATAGAGGATCTTGAAGAAACCTTTCCTCTGCTCTAACCTTGGTCGCACCCAAGCCACAAGAGTTGTTGCTGCTATACCTGGCGGCAACAAATCAAGTGGTTAGTGCAGCCTGGGTAGCATAGAGGGAAGTGGACAACGGAGACTCTATTGCGGCAGAACCTGCCAGTATAGAGCCAACTTCATCCCCGGCAGATCTGCCGGCTGCAACAGGGGGAAACTACTATCAGCACTGACGAACAGGAGGGTGTGACGAGAAAGAAAATGGTGCAGCGACCAGTTTACTTTGTTAGGTCCCTCTTGTAGGGGACAAGATCGAGGTACTCTGGGGTCCAAAAGCTGATCTTCGGCCTTCTCATGGCCTTGAGGAAGTTGCGCCATTACTTTCAAGCACATGATATCACTGTTGTGACTCGCCTCCCAGTACAGCGTATCTTGAGGAACCCCGAGGCCACCGGCAGAATAGTAGAATGGGCTCTCGAGCTGTCAAGTTTGGCCCTGAAGTTTGAGAGCACAACAACTATCCAAAGCAGAGCATTAGCAGAATGGATGGCAAAACCAGATGAAGAACCTGTGGAAACTGTCCTCCCCGGCAAGGAGGCCCCGAAGGAATGGATCATGTACCTTGACGGTGCTTTCTCGCTCCAAGGTGCTGGCGTAGGAGTGTTACTCGTTGTGCCCATAGGAGAACACCTCAAGTATGTCATCCAAATGCATTTCCCAGGGAAGACGCCACCAACAATATGGCTGAATATGAAGGACTCCTTGCTGGGCTCCAGATTGCTGTCGAGCTAGGAATTAAGAAGCTGATCATACGCGGCGACTCCCAGCTTGTCGTGATGTAGGTGAACAAGGATTATCAGAGCCCGCTGATGGAAGCATACGTGGAGGAGGTGAGAAAGCTGGAAGAGCACTTCGATGGGTTGCAAACAGAGCCCGTACCCCATGCGAAAAACAGCATCGTTGTTCACTTGTCGAAGTGCGCGGCACAGAAGCTTCCCGTGGAACCAGGCACTTTTGTAATCCACCTCACCCAACCAATAGTTTCTCCGTCATCCTTCGCCAGAAAAAGAAGGAAGCTCAACACCGGCAAGCATTTCCCGGTAGAGCTCCCTAGAGCCACTGATGAAAAGGCTGCTGGGGGAGGTCCTGCGCTGGATAAGGAGCCGCACTCTCAAGCCGAATCCCAGGTTCTTTCCTTTCAAGAGAATGCTCCCAAAGCTGAAGAGATGCCTTTAGTCCTTGTCATCGAGCCCCAGGCTCCGGGATGGGCACATCACATAGTCCAATTCTTGCAAACTGGAGAACTTCCTGACGACCCAGAGCAATCTGAGAAAGTAGCCCGGCAGTCAAGTATGTACCAGTTTGTGGACAACATTCTGTACAAAAAGAGGCCGAACGACGTGAAGTTGAAATGCATCAGTCAAGAGAATGGACTAGAGCTGTTGGCAGAGATACATGGAGGCACGTGTGGCTCACATCTGCGATCAAGAACACTTGTCGGGAAAGCTTTCCGGCAAGGATTCTACTGGCCCACCGCCCTCCGGGGTGCAAATGAGCTCGTCACCAAGTGTGAAGCATGCTATTTCCACTCCAAGAATATCCATCAGCCTGCTTAAGCCTTGCAGACCATCCCTTTGTCCTGGCCTTTCGTGGTCTTGGGGCTCGACATCTTGGGCCCCTTTCCCCGTGCTATCGGGGCTTTGAATTCTTGTACGTTGCAATCGAGAAGTTTACAAAGTGGCCCGAAGTGGAACCAGTGAGAAAGGTGACGGCGCAGTCAGCTATCAAGTTCTTCAAGGGACTGGTGTGTCGTTTTGGAGTGCCCAATAGGGTAATCACTGACAACGACACCCAGTTTACAAGCCGCGCCTTCATGCAGTACATCCAAAGCCTTGGAAGCAAGGTCTCTTTCTCCTCCGTCACCCATCCAAGGAGCAACGGGCAGGCTGAGAGGATGAACGCTGAAGTTTTGCGAGGGTTGAAAACAAGAACCTTCGATAGACTACAAAAATGCGGCAAGTGCTGGATTGACGAGTTGCCAGTGGTTCTTTGGTCAATCAGAACGACACCAAATCGAGCTACTGGCCAGAATCCCTTCTCCCTGGTATATGGGGCAGAAGTAGTGCTACCCACGGAACTCATATACGGGTCACCTCGGGTACTTGCCTACGATGAAGTAGCGCAAGGGTAGCTACGGCATGATGATGCCATGCTCCTCGAGGAGAACCGTCTCCGGGCAACTATACGTGTTGCACGATAATAGCAGGCCCTGCGCCACTACCATAACCGCAGGGTCCAAGCCGGAGCCTTGAGGAAGGTGACCTTGTCCTTAGGCGCGTCCAATCCGCCAAGGGTTCCAACAAGTTGACACAGAAGTTGGAAGGCCCTTACCGGGTAGTACGTGTCACAAGACCCGACGCAGTCCGTGTGGAGACCGAAGATGGCAAGCCAATGCAAAACTCATGGAATATTGAGCATCTTCGTAAGTTCTACCTTTAAGGCGCGGTTGCCGGGCCTTGCCCCGACAACCTGTTTTGTACAAGCATAGTCGCCTGGACTTTTAACCCTTTGTACAAAGCCAGGCGAAGACCCTGTGCAAAGATAATAAAATGAAGCGCTGGCACAAAACTTGCATGCATGATTACTTAAGTATGATTTTGCTATGATAACTAATCCATTTAAGGAGGATCGTATGCTGCTGTTTTCTCCCTTGTACTA